>OY979705.1:66418342-67093672 GCA_963855925.1 Inga laurina
ACCTTCTTGGTGAGTTACTCGAAATTCAATTTACCTAAACTTTCTTTTATCCCAAAAAATATGAATGTTGATATTCAACACCCTTTTCAATTTTTTTAAGGATCATAAAATGACAAAATATAGAGTATCTTCTATGTAGTCCTAAGGAGAAATATTGTGTCGATTTTATGCACACGTCTTATCTTTATCATTTGGGATCCAATCAGTGCTGCTTAACATGTGGCATAGGGAATGTTGTCTGTACAATTAATGTGGCATAAATATTGGGTGACCTTATTGGTTGATGTTGATAGGATCCACACCCCCACATCTCCATCTTCCTCCTTCACATCATTCTCTCAAGCCCATCAAGCTCTTTGGCATAGAATTCGCTTCCCCGGAAGCCGATGCTGCCGCCACCATGCTGCCGGCAGACGATTCCTACTCCATCGAGGATTCAAGCGGTGGTGGGAAGGACAACACAGCCAACACCAACGACAACAACCACGAGATGAACCGGTGATTTGAATGCCATTACTACTGCAAAACTTCCCAAGACTTAGGTGGCACATTTTGTTTTGGGTATTTTATGTGTTTTATTTTGTTTTTGTTTTTTTAATTTATTAAATAAGTGCCAACTAGGATTTTAAATTAAGTGAGATAGCACATTATGATTGGTTAACAAGTCATATTTTCCAACAAAGCAAGTGACATATGCATAAGCTAGTCAAACATAAGATTTAACGGTTAAAATTAATATTTGCTAACGGTTCAGGCAACATTACACCACTTTTAACATTTCTAAAATAACATTGCATCCAAAAAACCTCTGGAGCAAAATTATTCTATTTTGACAACTTCCGGAGCAAAAAATGAACCTTAACTATAAATTGATTAAATTGTCTGAATTTGATTTAAGACCAAAACTTTTTTACGAATTGAAGTGATAATATGATGAGTGGATTATTTTTCATGAAACTCTAAAGCAATAATAATGTGTTATGGTCTGATTTTATCTAAGTTTTCATGTAGAAGCTATGATTAAAAAATGAGCAAAATCACCCCGAACCATTAAAATACTAATGCTAAATACTAAAAAACTAACATTTGCAATTAACATTTTTAACAGCTAGGGCACATTACTCATTTTTTTAACACTTATAGGAAAAATTTGAACCAAGCAAAATTCAAATACCTGCTACTCCTATATACAAGTCTTTGAGGTAAAACTGCATCTTAACCCAATAATATAATTAAAAAAATTAGAAAGAGAGTGAATTACGGGGAACCTTCTCATTGGTTTGATGCACATCACAAATTTTCACGTTTTTTGTATAACTAGTTTTCTCATTATTCAACACAACTAGCTCCACTTAAGTTCCATTCCATATACACAAATTTAAACACACATAGCATGTCATGTACGAATAAATTACTCTTACCTCCTATTCTCAATATAAGAGTTAAATAGTTTGGCAAAAAAATATATATATAAGAGTTAAATAATTAACTCATGGATGCTAAAAAAATTAGTTAAGTTTTTATAATAGATATATGTTAGTTTACTTAAAATATCATTTTTAATCATGTTTTGTAGAAAACTTACTTCATAGGTACAATAAATAGTGATACTTTAGAGGGAAATCATAAATTTAAAAGATAAAGTGGATTATAATATTATATTTAGGACTAAGGTAAATTCATTACCTTACATTTGTGTTTAGGACAGAACGGAATAATAACTAGGCTAAAGTATGTTCCACTCTTAAGCCTTGTCAAAAGAAGTTCCACCCTTAATCATAATACTCTTTCTAGCTATTTTTATTACTATAATAAATATATTCATAACATATTATTATAAATAAAATACTCTAACCTCCCTTACATTTTTTTTAATTACATAGACCTCCTTTCTATTTTGAAAACAAACATTTAAATTCAAACTGTTAACTTTATTAAGAATACTTTAAAAATATTTTTTAAATTAAAATTTATATTAAAATTTAATTTATTTACTAATTTTCCCTTCATCATATTAAATTCCTAATTTTAACTAAATATAATTATAGATGTTTGTAGCAAAAAATACGTTTAAAAATTTAAATTATAAATATAAATGATTTATACATATCCTATGAGACTTATATCATTTATACGGTATAATAAACAAACTTATGTGTTTAAAATAGTTTTTTATCCATTTAAAAAAGGGAAAATTGCATCAAATACCTAATTATGAAGATATTTACTGAATAAGACCTGAGGTACTAAGATCCTTAAATGTCAATATTTGCTGAAAAGTGAAAGACAAAAATGCCCTTAATGAGAAAATGTGAGACAGACAGTTAAGAACAGAACAAATGAATGACATCGAATAACTGAAGCCTTCTTCTCCTCTCCTGTGCGGTGCTATGCGTCCTCCTTTTTGGCAGTCAATCACCGTGGATTCTGCCAGAGGTCTGATGTATTAGTAAAGGCTAGGGAGATGAGTTGTGTCAAGACATTCTTGATAGTTCAATATTTGGTGGAAGTGATGATTTGTATATTCCTTGTCAACCTAGGTTTTTTCACTGTGTGAGGAGTAAGGAAGTAGTAAATATAATTGTGGCCTAGGGAAAATCTTTTGCACATGAGAGAAGATCTTCTAGACCTAGGGAAGATATTGTGAACACAAGGGAAGATCTTCCGCATAGTTATATTGCACTAGGGAAAATTTCTTGCGCATAAGAAAAGATCTTTTATACCTACGGAAGATATTTTGAATACAGTGGAAGATCTTTTGCACATAAGAAGACAAAAAAGCAGGACAAAATCGATTTACAAAAGCAGTACATCAATTTAGGTCAAATATGATTTTCATAAAAAGGTAACATAAATCGATTTAAGACAACTCTGGTTTTCACAAAAGGTGACACAAATCGATTTACTCAAGTCAGTAAATTTTTAGGCTAGAATTTTCTCTAACCTTCTAACAATTTTAACTTTCACTTAAATCTATTTACGAACCTCAAATTGATTTTCTAGGTGACTAAATCGATTTAGTCAATTTAAAAGCGAAAGCTCATATATATACCGTGCCAAATCAATTTTCCCTTGTCTAAATCGATTTATGATTGAACTCTGCAACCATCATAAATCGATTTACCCTGTAGCAAATTGATTTAAACCTCATTTTTGTCGGAAGCAGAACAAGCGCCTTTTTCAATTCTCGCCTACTATTTCTCTCGAAACACAATATTCAAAACACACAACCGTTACAAATCCTATAACTTCCTCCTTCAAAACTTTGTCCCCTCTGCCGCCGCCACAAAGACCCACTCTCGCTCGCTTCTGTTGATCTCCTCCTCCTTCACTCTTCAAGTTAACAAGGTATTGCTTTGAGGCAAATTTCATTCCTTCTTAGTTCACTGATCCAATAAAGTGCATTTTTGTCTTTCACTTTTCAGCAAATATTGACATTTAAGGACCTCAGTACCTCAGGTCCCATTCAGCAAATATCTTCCTAATTAGGTATTTTATGGCAATTTTCCCTTTAAAAAACATAAATAAATAAGGTTCAATAAATGTGTTGGAAAATTAAGATAAACAAATTTTATAATATAACTAAATTTAATAAATTTTATAAAATGTTAAAAATTTTAAAAATATATGTATCGGAATTATTTTTTGGTTGTATTAAAAATGATTTGTTAAAACAATATAATTGTTTAAATAATTATTTTGTTAACTAGGGGTATTTTGGTCAAAATGGAATTTCAAAAGTCAAACTTAATAATTAACTAACGGTTGAATGGATGAAAATCAAATCTCAAATATACAAGGAAAGTTTGTGTAACATGTATTTTAATTTTAAGGTATTTACATACATTTTCAAAAGAGATGAGAGTTTACTATAATTTATGTAAAATAAATGGGTAGTTAATATATTTTATTCTATTATTAATTTATTATTACTGAATTTGTCTTGATGATGTACTTTTCAGTCTCAACCCTCAACAATTAGAATTTCATCGAGAAACTTGTTATGCTTAAAGATATTTTAATCACACCACCCTATTAAGAAATTTAGCTATAATTGCGGTGCCCGGGGTTTAACTATGACCGTTGCTAATTTCCCCTCAAGATTTTAACATTTGATAAATATATAATTGATGATAATAAGAATCAAGAAGCATCAACTCAATATACTACTATAGAAAGCACTTTTAAAATATGTTTTTAAGATCTTTCTACGTCCCTTCTTAGGGGGATGCCTTTGTGAGCGACATAGTAAAGTTTAGGAACAGCATCTGTTAAAAAAAAAGTCGTAAGTTGCATACTTACGGCGTCCACTTTTACATAAACAAATGTTGTAGGTGTCTTACAACATCTATTTTTCAACAACGGATGTTGAAAGATTTTTTTGAAAGAAAAAAAATTGTTTTATGTTTTTCACTACCCAACAATTAAAGCCTGTACAGAAATATCATTCAACACCTCTTCATAAACCAAAATGTCCTTACAAATAGTATAGGAAACATCTAACACTAGCTAAGCAAAGTGTTAATTACTACTACTATGTACAATAATCACCACAAAGTATTTAAAACTTGTCAAAACTACTACTATCTAAAATAAACTGTTTAACAAAATAAACTTTACTCATCTATGTGTTGAAGAAGATGTCTAGCTAAAAGGTCCCGGATCAAATTAATTTCTTCGTTTAAGTAGGCTTCGTCATTACCCAAAAATCTGCAAATTGGAAGATAAACTAAGATAAATCAACCAAGTCGATGAAATAATTAACAATTCAATTACAACACCAAAAATATTATCATTTGAGAATGAAGAAGTGATTACCTATTTAAAATCTTTAGTAACTCCATTCTGAATGATATTGTACATATAAAATAAAGCATAGTATCTGCACTAAGTTCTCCTTGGTTGTCGAGTGTGCTATAAATAAAAAACAAATGGATAAAATGAATAAAGACATATATAAAGCAACTGTTAATGAAAGAACCTCAGATAAACCACTTCACCTCTCTATTTTTATCTTCGCATGTCCCGCCCATTAAT
Organism: Inga laurina; assembly: GCA_963855925.1. Taxonomy (NCBI): domain Eukaryota; kingdom Viridiplantae; phylum Streptophyta; class Magnoliopsida; order Fabales; family Fabaceae; genus Inga; species Inga laurina. The sequence goes on from OY979705.1 coordinate 66,423,380, forward strand.
CTATATGTCTTGAGTGCACTATCTTTAAAATGAAAATAAAAAGACATTAAAACAATTTATTTAAGTCCAGAATCAATGATTTACAAATAAAATAACTTATGTATTGAAGATGGTTTTTATCTCTTTGTTTGGCTAGTGACCTAAGGAATCAAACCCATAGATGAGTTGATGACAGGGGAAACAACACAGAAAATTGACTACATCAATATGGAAGACAATGCCAATAAAGGGGAAACAAATTAAGTTACTGTGTCTTACATTAAGTCTATGTCAATATGGTATATCAAAGAAAATTGACATTTTCTTTTATATGTTCTTCTCACCTACAGTCCTTTAATTCTTATCGAAAATGACAATGATACGTTCCACTCGACTATAAACTTTCTCTTTAGTTAATGCCTTTAGAGTCATTCCATTATCTGGTAAGCCATTAAAACACTTTTTTAACCTACTATACGAGTGAGACCGATGAATAAACCTCGTATGACCGAGGTAAACCATTTTTCTTCCATGCTTAAGTTGATGGAAGTGTAGGTATACGTCACATATCGAACATGCTTCATGCCTCTTTACACTGTACCCTGACAAATTTTCGTATATAGGAAAGTCGTTTATCATGGTGAAAATTATTATATGTGGCTTAAAGGACTACTGCTTATATGCATCAAACACATCTACACTTTCCTCTCTTAACTTCTTCAAGTCCCCAATCAAAGGCATGAAGTAGACATCAATGTCGTTCCCTGGTTGTTTTAATCCAGAAATCATCATAGAAAGTATTATATACTTTCGTTTTACACAACTATGGGGTAAGTAGTATATCACCAGGAGAACCGGTCATGCACTATGCGTGCTATTAAGAATTCCATACGGATTGATTCCAGCTATACAAAGTCTAAGCCGAAAGTTTCTTCACTTTCTTGGTTCGTTGCCAAATAAAGGAAACATTTCATCTATTTTCTTCTATCGTGGAGAGTCAGCAGGGTGCCAAAGATATTTTTTATAAGATATTCTCTCATCAGCATGACATCTCAATTTCTTTCCTTTTGTTGCATTTGCAAACAAATGCTTAAACCGCGGTATTATAGGAAAATACCACAACACCTTTAAAAGTTTTCTTTTAGTTATCTCATCACCATAACCGCCATTTTTCTGCACTTTGTATCGTGAAGTTTTACATTTCGGACACTCACTAAGATCTTCATACTCCTTTCTTTACAATACGCAGCCATTAAGGCAAGCGTATATTTTTTTATACTCTATACCTAGCACAGACAAGATTTTTCTTAGCATCATATATACGATTTGAAAGTATATTTTGTCTAGACATATATAAAACAACAAATCAAGCAATAATGTGAAACTACTATCGGTCCACCCACAAGTTATATTTAATTTAACCAAATGCAAGGTACCTGTCAAGGGTGTAACTTACTCCCAGGGTACAATAGTGTCTCTGCATCACTCCGCAGCCTATCATATACATATAATTGCATAAAGGATTCTACCTCAACATCATTAATCATTTTCTTCTTTTTATCTTCATCTATGACATCCACAACTTCTTTCTTATGTGACGTATAAGCAATTACTTCCTCACTATGCTATATCCACTTTGTGTACCAAAGATTTATTCCATCACAAAGTAGATGATCATTTATATCATCAATATCTCGTCGACTCTCATTTAAACAATTGATACTAAGACAAAAATACATCCCATTTTTTGTATGCATATTCCTTTTAACAAATTCAATAAACTCTTCCACCACATTCTCATATTCTTTACTAGGTCTTAAAGCATTCATCCATCTATGATCCATTTTATTACCACCTAAGCCATTTTCAACAACACTCAAGTTTTTAGAACAATTGTCAAGGGAGAGCAAGTGAATATAGGTCAATGAAGGGATTGCCTTTTACTCATTTAAAAAAAAAAATCGGTAACATTTTTCCATAAAAGTAAGACATTCTAAAATTTCAATATTCTAAAATTTCAATAACAACCTAATTCAGCTTAATTCAAACAAAACTAACTAACTAAAGCAATTCATGACAATATCAACAATTTAATGAAGCAATTCATCAATACAAAGGATAAAAGTATTAGCAAAGTTGTCTAATTCTTATGCTAAATATCACATACTTCTAAGCATCCATACTCATAGTTCACAAAGTTGTCTAATTACATCAATTTTAAATTTGGATGCTTAAAAATTCTTTTTTCTCAGCCCTAACATCAGTAGCAGCAACAACAATTTTCAATTCTATACTTAAAAAATCACTTCAAGCAACAAAAAAACTTCCTAGAACCATAATCAATTTCTTTCATTACCAAGAATCCATTATCAAAACTCAAGAATATTCATTTATGGGTTTCAAGTGATTATGAACATTTCTAATTGCAAGTTTTGCAACCGTAAACCCAAGTATCAAAAAATCCTAGTACAAAAAAAAAATAATGACTGAGAGGCACCTGGGTCATACGAACGAGTTAGGAGCAGAAAGAGGTGGTCGCCGCGAGCTAGGGAGGAGCCAGAGGGGATCACGGGTATGAGATAGGGAAGAGACAGACGAAGTCACTGCCACAATCAAGGTAGGAGCTGAACGGCGTAGGTGAGCATGGGAGGAGACACAAGCGGTCACATGAGTATGCTAGGAGACTGGAGGCTTCGAGACGATGAAGATTGAGAGCGATAGAGAGGAGTCGGGAGGCGACAATGGCTAAAACCCTTCTGCATCCGTTATATGGGAGGCTTTTGGCATCCCCCTTTGTAAATCCACGCCAAAAGCCCAGCTTTTGACGTCCCTTTTCAATTGACGGACGCCAACTTCACTTTAAATAGACATCGAAGATGTCAATAACATCTGTTTATCTTAAAACGAATGCCAAAACTAACTCACAAAATTTCAAAAATACCATTGCCTTATTTTTTTTTAAAGTTATGGAACCTGAACCGGACTGGCCGGTCTAGCCCGGAAACCGGCAAACCGGTCTGGTCCGAGTAATTTAAAAAAAAATTATATTTTTCCTTTAGAATTTCATACTATAAGTTTAAAATTTTCAATTTCTTATCGGTTTGGCCCCGATCTAACCCATTGACCCTTAATCTAGTATTCCGACCAATTCAATACCCGGTTTGAGTTTTAATATCTTGATTTTTTTACTTTCTTTTTTGAAAAATTAACGTTTTTTGGAGAAAATAAAAAGAGCCAGAGCATTTAAGTCACATTTTTAGTCAAATATGCGTGACATGCAAAAGTTGTTGAGTGATTTCTGCTTCATGAAAGTACACACACGCTAAAATAAAAACAAAATATTTCTGTGCGCTTGTTTTGAACAAGAAAGGGAAGTGGTTTCACATCTGTTTTGGGTATCAATGAAGGGTTTCACATTAGAATTGAGACATTTCTGCTTCGGAGGGATTATATTGTGGTGTGAACGTGACCATGCTACTGAAAAGATCGCGAAAGTGACTACCAGGGGCCATGTGCTTTGTTTTCAACCATAACCTTCTACCCATTTTATTTATCTTTATTTTTTAAAAAAATTATTGAACCTTTAAAATTTACAAGAAAATGAAAGAAAATTTTTTTTTAAAAGTGTAAAATCCAAATCAAGTTTGTTGCCCGTGATTGATAAAGTAATGACAAGACTTGATAAATAATTCATAGTTCATTTTATGATAAATACCTGATTTAAAATTTTCCAATTTCAAAATTCTTTTCCTATCATTCTCCCATAATTTATTTACTTTATTTATAGACAAGTTAGTTTGTTTTATTAATAACCAAGGACTGTGCTGCCCTAATTGCATATTGTCAGTTGTCATATTAAAAAATTAATGTCGTATTAGGGGTTCTTTGTCTTTTAGAGGTGTCTGATTATTTGATATTATGCCATTGACCAATACCGTTATTTTAATATTATAGACTGACTTGTTTTTGGCGTGCCATTTAAAAGTAGTTTATAACGATAATAAAGATTAGGGTATCAAAATCTTTGAATCACGAATTATTTGATAGGCAGGTGAGATGTCACTTTATTCCTCTGGTCCATGAAACTCGCTCGGGACTTTATTGTAAGTCATTTTTTAAGAAAGAATATAATTAATGATTTTTTTTTATAAGCTACAAATTGAAACATTAATTATATATATATTTTTTTAAAAATGTAGATTTAAACCATTAAGCACTTGAATCAACTGACTGTAGATTGTTTCATCTTAACCAGTAATCTCATATTTGAGTCATGAGTATGTAGCCGCGATAATTATTTGGAGGTAGTGAAGTTCCTCCCATTGTGGGTAAACATTCCAGCGAACCTGACTAGTCAATTGCTAGTAGCGCGGGATATCGATGGGTTAATTTAAAAATAGATTTAAAGTTTAATGCATTTTTATAAAGTTGTAATTCATTTTCAATGTTTTAAAGATAAATTAAAAAAAGTTCAAATAAATATAATGATTTAAATTTAACCACTTCTTATTGATTAGCCGATTAGGTGATTGGGGGGGACTTTATGGTACTCTCTTAGCCTGGGTTAGTTCAAAATACAAGTTCAGTTTGATAACATTCAGAACATTTAATATTTGTTTTATATTTTGTCCTTTTATAATATTAAACTTCATTATAGTTACATTATTTTACCTAATATTAACCTCCGCAAGGTAATTAAATTAAATTTATGTTAGTGACGAAACAATTAACAATTAACAGGCATAGCTTCCATGCATTGGTTGCTCGTGATAGTGGGGTAGGAAGTAGGATTTAAAATATTCATGTTTGTATTGAGAGTTTCTTTTTATATAATTGGCCACAGGTTCAACCCTGCTTGTAATTTTAGACTAGGTGTTTATTTGCCAAAGCGTTAAGTGCGTGTTTGCATTAGCGGCGGAGAAGGAGTTTTTTTAGCAGATGGGCTTTTGGAAAAATTAGATAGAAAAAAAGTTAAATTGTAGATGTGATTTGTGTTTGGATTGGCGGTGGCAGAAGTGACTTTTTTTCTAACCTGAAACTAGAGCCGGGAAAACGGCGGGCCGACCCTTTTAGGCCCTGGCCCTTTAAGGGCTGGGCTTGTAAATTGTAGCCTCAAAAGGAAGTCGGGCCTAAAAGGGCCGGCCCTGTAGGGCCTCGGGCTTAAAAGGGCCGGCCCTTTAGGCCCGTTTATTTTTTATTTATTTTACTTTAAAAGGAACCATGTTACATTTTTGAATTACCTTATTGAATCTATATGTCACTCTATCCTAATATTGTATAAAGTATGATTTTTGAGTATATTGTTTTGTCTAATTGAATCATATTATGATTTTTGAGTATGATTTTTGAATATATTGTTTTGCCTATTTAGACTAAAATTATATTATATACTATTTTTCTTGATAGAGTATGATTTTTTATGGAGGTCGTGATTATTTGACTACTTGAACTTACTGCTCAAAGTGAAACACAATCAAATGTCCTTGAAATTGATGATAGTGGCGAAGAAGGTGAAAATGATAGTCGTCATACTCATGTTGTTTAGAGGTTAGAGTATTTAGCTTAGTGTCTTCTTATACTCTGGCCTTTGTGTGAGTTATTTATGGACATGATTTTACCTTTGATTATACATTAGTAACTGTGTTTGTTTGTTGCAAGAGACATGTTATTTAAACCTTAATGTTGACAACATTTATGTATTAAATTAGAACTTTAATCATGGTTATTTACTAATTATATCTCTTTGGGGAAAATACGTAGGAAAAATAGTTAAATATTGTGAAAATGATTTTCCGGCCCTGCGGGCTGGCCCTGGCCCTGATACTCTCGGGTCGGGCCTTGAAAAATTACAATTTTCCTGACCCCGAGCCCTTTAGGGCCGTCCCTGATTCCCAACTCTACCTGAAACATGTTTATATTAGCGTTTGAAAAATTCGTTTAGATGAAAAATGACTGAAAATAGCATGAATTTTATTGAATACTATATATATATATATATATATATTAGTTGTATATATTGTGATAATTGAAATGAAATTTTTTTTAAAAAAATTGATAAAATAAAAAAGGAGCAATTATTATTAAAAAAAAAAATACATGAATGGGCTTTTGGAGTATGAGAAGCTACTTGGATCAACTTCTCCCAAAAGCTCCATTTTTTCCATAAGCCCAGTCAACCTAAAAGCTTTCACAAACACTCCAAATGGGCTTTTGGAGCTTTTGGTGGTCAGATGGGCTTTTTTTGTACCCAAAAGCTTTAACAATGGAAAAAAACACTTTAAGGATTTTTGGCCGTTTGGGTTCACGGCAAAAATTATCTTGCTTTTATGAAAAAGTCACGGTAACTTATAAGCTTAAATTTGGTGCTTTTATGATAACCGTGGAGAGTGAAAACAGTGATTATGAAATAAAAGGGGCTCTTTGGCAAATGAGAGCTAGACAAGTGGGAGTGCTTTTGATATATGATATCACTTTGATCTTTTTTCTAAGTCTTTTTTGACAAAAAAAAAAAATCTTAATCCTTATTATAAATCTAATTTTAGGATAATAAATGCATTCTTTACTTTTTTGCCCGTATTGATTGCAATAAATAAAAAAAAATTATTTTATTTTTCTTCAAAAACTGCTTTTTGAGAGGAAAGTCAAAAGTATAGCTTTTCCAGAAAAAAGTCGCTTCTGTCATCTTGAATCCAAACATAAATCACATTTTTAATCTGACTTTTATCCTATTTAATTATTATAAAATTCAGATATAAAAAAAAGTAACTTCTGCCACCGCTAATCCAAACAGACCCTAAGAGTGCCTACCCACTTATTTCAAAAAAAAAAAAAATATAGCTGGAGGGTAGTGAAATGATGAAATTAACCTCGAGAATGGGAACATTATTTATATGATTAAGGTGTTTCTAACACTTTAAAGTATTTTTCATGATATATCTAGTGCCTTAAAGTATTTTATGGTATACCTAATACTCTAAAGTATTTTTCTTATGCTCGTACCCTAAAGGTTTTTGTTTTCAAATGCCATCCAATACCATAAACTATGTTTTTTTTTTATATCAAACACTCTAAAGTATTTTTTAAATATATCCAACATCTTAAATTATTAAAATTATGAGGTGAAAATTGCACAAAAGTACTTAAAAATGATGGACCCCATTAAAAAAATATTTTAAAATATTAGGTACACTATAAAATACCTTAGTTTTTTTTGCTTTTGCCGAAAAAAAAAATACCCTAACCCCTAGATACCCTTGAGAAAAATAATTCACCTTAGCCCTCATTTATAACGTGATAGGTATTCCCGTGTTATCGTGAAACGCGCCAGCTTAACAAAATTTGCGAAGGGCCCACCATCGACATCTCCTAGCAACTCGCGTTGCGTTTATCCATAAACAGCCCAGGCACACGGTTTTGGGATTCCACATTCCTAAATCCTAACCTTATCTTCTTCTTCTGAAAAATCAAAGACAACAAATTTTATTGTCATTTTTTAATTTTATTTAACTTGAATTAAGTTCTCTTCTGACAAAATAATCTTTTATGTGACCAGAATTATTTTTTTAAAAAAATATTTAGAGGTTGTTTAGAATAAAAATTGTAACCTTCAAAAATACTCCTATGGTCCTATTTAAAAGCAGAGAGGATAAATTTTATAGTTCTATTTATAAAACACCTTGTTAAATATTTTATATGAATATACATTTTTTCATTTTAGTTATTATTGTATTGATTTTATTCTCATAGTATAAAATAAAAAAGTTATTAAATTTTATGATAGAATTAATGAAGTTTAAAGTTTTCTTTTTCTATATGCTTGCAGCCTGTTGAATTCCATTATTCCAGTCATCAAACCTGTTAGAAAATTGTTGGCATAAAAAAGACAGAACAAAATTACTACTAACATCTTAACAAATATTTCCGGTCATTAAACTAATCTCACCATCCTGGTTTGGAGAGGAGCAACAATAATCAAATACTGCTATGTAATTACTATTAAATTTAAAATTATTATATATTTTAATTTTGAAAGTAGAAAATTTATTTCTGCTTGTTTCGAACTAAAAAACAATATATTAACAATAAAGGGTGCGGATTAGGGTACTTTTTTAACCCGACATTATGGAAAAAGATGAAGGAAAAAACAAATGAGATATCCCCTGAAAATCTACAGCCGACGTCACAACAAAATAAGAACAGTTTTTGGTTTTTGTCCAAATCTTTTCCTTGTTTTTGTGTGTTTGGATTTACGGTATTAATGGTATAAGTTATTTTTTAGGTGTGATTTATGATATATGAAATAGATATATGAGATGTATTTAACATGATTTGCATAATCGTACTTTTTAAACGGCAATTCAAACAAACCATTTTTCATTATTTTCACTCAATTTATGATTTATGGCCTCCAACTAGGGAAACTTTTCTGAATTATTAAAAATTTAAATTACATGACATTTTAAGAGGACCCCATAATTTATCTAGTTAGATACAAGTAACCAGTAAGCGTCAAAATTTGCTTAAAAACAATTTTTTCCGGTTTTCTGTTTTCAGTACATGGATATCGAGGAATGTCAGGAAACCCCATGTTATAACTCCTTCTTTTATTTAATATAAAATAAATTTATCTATTTTTATTAAATTAATTAATATGACATATTTTTTTTAAAATATTTTTTAAGTTATTTTTATTAATTCCATTATTTCCTCATCTTTTTAATTATTAAGGGAGTATGATTTAAAAATAATCTATTTTTAGCCTATTTTGATATAAGATAACACGTTAACAAGCTTTTCAGATTATTTCCAAGACATCCTCATGTTTAGTTCAAGGTTCTCAAGCAATTTTTTTTTATGGGTGGATAGGAGCATTGTTGTCAAACTCACAACATTTGTGAAATTTATATTGTAAACTTGAATTATAAATTTGTATGAGTTTACTCTTTTCAATAAATAAATATTAAAAGTAGGGGTATTCAAAGTATCCTGGTCATGATCGTCCTGACCCAGTCACGGACATTTTGACCCCAAGAATTTCCCCATCGGGACATGGATCGGGAAAACTGGGACCAGGACAAGAACCGGAATCACCCTTGAGATCCCGCTTCTCTTTTTTTAACTTATAAATTAAGTTATTTTGTATTTTTGTATTTTTTACCTCATAAATTAAGTTAGTATTTGATAAGATGTGTATCATATCTTTAGTTGGAGTTAAACCATATATATCATGATATTAATCCTAACTATATAATTTATAAAGATAATAATGAAGAAGATGATGATGATAAAATGTTATTCTTCAATTTTATATCAATTTGTATAATTATTATAGCATTGTTAATTGCTAAATGATCATTTTAAACAATATAATATAGAGAATTTAACTAATATTATGACATTTTTTAATTTTTTTTAAAAGCCGGGATGCAAATAAACCGGGACCAAGAACCAAGATTGGGGTATTTCAATCCCTTCTCGGATTTTGAACACGTTAGTGGAAAAATTAGTTTTAAGATTGGTTAAAAATGACATTTTAGACCAATTCCAGATCCGGTCTTGATACAACGGTCTTAAAAGTTTGCTAATTTTTATACTGATTATAGAACCGATCTTAAAAAATTATTTTAAGACCGGTTATTTATAAAACCGGTCTTAAAATAATTATTTTTAGATCGGTTATCGAAAAAACTAGGTCAACTTTTTAGACAACTTTTAAGACCGGTTTCAAAGATAACCGGTCTTAAAAGTTATAATTTTAAGACTGATTCTATATAAAACCGGTCTTGAAATTAACTTTTAAGACCGGTTCTTTATAAAACCGGTCTTAAAAGTTACTTTTAAGATAGAACCAATCTCAAAAGTTTTTTTTAAAAAAATTGTTCTATTTAAAAGATTTACCTAGCAAGTCATTTCCCCTGTTTTACATTTCACTCAGCAAGCAGTCATTTTAATGACATCCAAATAAATTTTTCTCTTACACAATTTATCAAACATCTTATACAAATCACATACATGACATTCCAAAACGCAAGTAGACATAGATTAACCCATATATGTTGATATACATGTAGTAGCATAGATGGAAATTAAAAATTAGAACCATCTGAATCAAATGAATTAGCATCAACAATAGGCCTTGGGAAAAAAGCATCAAAATAGGCAAGAGCCCTTTAACTCAGACTCAGACAGATTAAGCTTGCTTTTTACATTTGAGTAGGCCATCACGTGCCTTCATCCTATATGAATTTAAATATGCATGCAAAAAAATTGTTATATATTCTTCTAGTTTCTAAATAATAAAACAGTACAAGTTTGTAACAACATTGATTCGCAGCATACCAGTTCACGTTGCCTCTAAGAGTGTTTATTTCTCCATTGTAACCTAATATGCGCATAGGTTGAGCTCAGTCCCAACTAAGACACCTCATTTGCTTCATTTTCCTGTGACAAAAAAAAAGTAGTTTCATATATACCAATGCAACAACAATATACATGATGATAATTATTTTAGCTAACTAACCTTCAAAGTATTTTTATAAAGGGATATCCTCCCATATCCCTTCATGATGATCGTTTCTTGTGTCGTGTTCATTGCTTGCTTCATCTTCTTCGTTCAATTCTGTAAACCCCCAGAAAAAGAAGGAGTCTCAAGAAGATCATTCATTGAACGACTTTCCTGATTAATGTCAACAACCTTTTTCCTTGGAGAGTTATAGACCACATTTTATTTGCTTAATCGGTAACATAGAACACTTGTTTCACTTGATATGCCATAATAAAAGGTTTATCTCCAAAATTTCTACTAATCATATCAACCAATGTAAATCTCAACTAATCAATCATCACACCATTGTTGACATCAACCCACTTGCATTTGAAAATGGAAAATTTAATTTTAACATAATCAACCACCCAAATCTCTTCAATAACTCCATAATAACTTATTGCTGCCAATTTAGGGTTCTTATCTTTCGAACTAGAGAAGCGCATAGATTCAGCCACTAACATAACCCCACTGTTCTGGACGGTACTCCTATCATCAAGGGACTTCATGTAAAACGTATAACCATTGATCAGAAATGAAGTCCAAGTGATGACATCAACCTCAGGACCACGTGCTAACCATTTAATTGTATCAGAAACACATTCTTCTACGTCAACCTTTTGTTTGAACCAATGTGCAAAAGTTTTGTTATGCTCCCTAATTAACCTTTGTTCGGTCATTCGACTATTTTCTTTCCGGACAATTTCTTTATGAGCATTAATGTAATCTTGAACTTCATCAACATTATTCAAGATGTACAAGTAGACTTGTTGCAATTCATTAGAATCAACACTTTTTTACTGTAGCCTCGCGGTTACCTCCTTCTTCATCATGATGTTCAGGAAGCCCAATATATCTTACATTTGATAGGTAATCTTGACAAAACTCCATGTCTTCTTCAGAAACATATTTCTGAACAATAGATGCTTCAGGCCAATTTGCATTCTTCACATACCCTTTTAGGATTTTCATAGTTCTTTCAATTGAGTCCATCCACCGTAAATAGATAGGGTCACACAACTTTATCTCCCATACTAGATGAACGATTAGATGTACCATGATGTCAAAAAAAGAAGGAAGAAAAAGCTTCTCAAGTTGACACAAAATCAAATATCCTTCATTTTCCAATTCATCCAATCTTTCTGTCTCAATGACCTTACTATAAATAGCATTGAAAAAGAAACAAAATCTAGTCAAAATATGTTGAAAATCATATTCAACAATGCCACGAATAGTTACTGGGAGTAGTTGTTGCATTAAGACATGACAATCATGAGATTTTAGCCCTACTAACTTCAAATCTTTAATCGACACAAGCTTCCTTAAATTTAAAGAATACCCTAAAGGAACTTTCATGCCATGTAAACACTCACAAAAGCTTCTTTTCTCATCCTTAGACAAAGTATGAGCAGCTGGAGGACAAAAAGTTCTCTTACCATATGGCTTTGGATGCAAATCTTCTCGTATCCTCATTTCTTGCAAATCTAATCTTGCCTTCATGCCATCATTAGAACTACCTTGTTAGTTAAGCAGTGTCCCAACAATACTATCACATACGTTTTTCTCCACATGTATGAAATCAATACAGTGTCTAACGTCAAGATTGGGCCAATATGGAAGATTAAAGAAGATAAACCTCTTTTTCCATTTATTTTTTTCATTACTATTCTTTGTAGTTTTACCAAAGATAACATTGATATTTTTCACCTTTTCATAAACTTGCTCCCCAGTCAATGCTTTCGGAGTATCTTCAAACTCTTGTCCACAAAAAAAACTTTCTTTAATCTACGATATGGGTGGTTTCGTCTAAGAAATCTTCTATGGCCAAGATAAATTGTCTTTCTTCCATGTTGAAGTTGATGGTAGCATGTTCCTTCTTCACAAATCGGACATGCTTTATGGCCTTTAACACTATATTCTGACAAGTTTTCATATACAGGGAAGTCATTTATGGTACAAAAGATCATGGCTCGAATTTTAAAACCTTCTTCTTATTCGAGTAAAAAACATCAACACCTTCATCCCACAACTCTTTCAAGTCTTCGATCAAAGGTTCTAGGTAAACATCTATGTCATTTTCGGGTTGTTTTGGTCCCAAAATCAACATAGACAACATGATGTACTTTCGTTTCATGCATAATAGAGGAGATAAGTTGTAAATTACTAACAGAAACATGCCATGAATTAGGTATACTGCTTAGGCTACCAAAAGGATTCATGTCATCCATGCTAAGCTCAAGCCTAAGGTTCCTAGATTCTTCACCGAAAGTAGGAAATAATTTATCGATTTTCTTGCATTGAAAATAATCAGTCGAATGTTGAAGCTTTCCATCGGATATCCTCTCATCGGCATGCCATCTCAAATTCTTTACATCGTTTTCATTAGCAAACAAGCACTTGAACCTTGGTATGACTGGAAGATACCACAACACTTTTGCAGGGGTGTTATTTGATTTGTACCTCAAGATTTCACATATTGGACACTGTTATTCCTCTTCATATTCTTTTCTATACAATATACAATCATTAGGGCATGCATTGATCTTTTTATACTTCATCCCTAGTAGACACAGTATTTTCTTAACATTATAGTATCGAGAAGGCAACACATTATCATCTGGAAGCATGTCTTTAAAAGCCTCAAGCATTTCTGAAAAACTCTTGTCGCTCCATCCATGCCGTGCTTTCAAGCTTAACAATTCAATACTACTTTCAACAATTGGTATTTTTGACACCTCGGGTACAGCGGTGTCTCATCATCACTAATCATATTACCATATGCATGTGATTGCTCAAAAGCATCTTCTCCTACATTACGAATAATATCATCTATCCGATAATCCGTATCCGTGTCATTATCATCAAAGCCCACTCCCCCTTGTTCAGATGAATTTGACATTTCTAATTCTTCACCACACCATACCCATACTATATAACTCTTATAAAATCCTTCATAAATTAAATGTGTGTGTATATCTGCAGCACTTAATCGCTTCTCATTCAAACATACTACATAAGGGCAATAAAACTTTCCACTATCATCATCGACATTTCTTCTAGCGAAGTCTAAAAAACCCCTCACCCCATTATCATATCCAACACTCGTTCGTTTAGCTTTTATCCAACTATGATCCATATATATCTCAACACTTGTAGCACCCTATATCCAACAACAAAATGATAGACAAAAAATAACCACCATAGAGTTTTAGAGATTTCAACGAATTTTAAAATGCACCATTTGAAAGTAGTAAAAAAACATAACTTAGAATCAAACAATCACATTAAACACTGACAATAGCACTGACAATCAAACAATCACACTAAATTAAAACAAAATTAAACTTAGAATGGTATTACTCCAAGCCAATTATCACAAGTCAGAGAGCACCTTATTTACTTTTGGTCCAAAATAAGAAAAACGTATATAGTAATATAGTCATCGATCACACAGTTTTCCCTTTAACCTTAATTACATTTTTCTGCAATTATTTCGTGTCTAACCACTATATAATGTCAGAGTTAATATTGTTGAGAATAGCAAATACAAGCTGAAAGTTGAGTGCTTTAATTAACAGAACACTAACTTGATTGAAGACCAAGGAGTGAGCTTCTACCCAAAGTTACGGTGGCAAAGGGAAGTCACGGCAGAGGAGAATGGTCACTGCGGAGAATAGAGGTGGCGGCGGAAGAGAGTGACGATAATCAAAGAACAGCGACGAGGAACACAACAACGGAAGCGGTAATGACGGAGGAGAATGGAGCAAAAGAGGAAAGGGGAGCGATGGAGGAGTTCAGAACAAGCACAACAGAGCTCACAGAGAAATGGCGACAAGAGAAGAAAAGGTTCAGAGTGCGGGATCTGGGAGCGCGAGAGTGAAAATAAACCGAAATATCTCACCTTTTAGACCAATTTTCCATTAAAACCGGTCTTAAAATGGTGAAACAAAAATAATTTTAAAAATTTTTCATATTTAAGACAATTTTCTACAAGAACAGGTCTTAAATATCAAATTTAAGACCGATTTCTATCAGAACCCGTCTTAAATATAAACTTGTCTTAAAAGTTAAAGAATTTTTAGATTTAAAAATATTTTCATATTTTAAGTCTGTTTGATTTATAACCGGTCCAGATAAGTTTTTATTTAAGACCGGTTTTTTTTATAACCGGTCTTAAAAGTTAAAACTTTTTTACATTTTAAAATATTTTGATATTTTAAGACCGGTTTTGTTCAGAACCGATCTAGATAAATTTTTTAAGACTGATTATTTTTAGAATCGATCTTAGAAGTTCTATATATTTACAAAACTGCCACCGGTCAAATTTTTAAAACCTCATCCGCTAAAACTAGTCTAAATGTGACGGTCTAAAAAGGGAATTTTGTACTAGTAACACGTCTAATTAAAAGTAAAAAGTAAATGATGAAATAGTTTAAATATAAAAATTGACAATAATTTGGTGTAAATATACTTTAAATCCATATAATTTAAATTAAGTTTATCAAAATTCATAATTTATCACATTCAACAGAGAAATTTTTATGAAGTTTGTAGATAAAATCGTAAAATACAAACAAATCCAAAATGCTTATACGAGTTTAAGGGCAAGCTAACACAATTATGTAAATTAGAAAAGCAACAACTATAAATTTGTTAGGTGAATTTGTGAGCTCAACCAAGTTTGCAGCTAGCTAAAATTTAAGAGCGACGTAATAGGATATTGAAAGTTAAGAATGTGATAAACGTGCACTGGATTAGTCAAATAATAAGTTTAACAAGCATGGATAGAAGAATTAACTAAAATCATTTAAAAAAATACACAAACTAACCCTTGTTAATCAACAAGAATCGTTGCGTTCATGCGTTTACTTTTCATTGGTCTGATTTTTCAGCTAGCAATCGAACTACAATTTAAAGCAAAGCAATAAAATTGATCATATTGTAGATGTGAATGTTTCATGTTTCAAGTTTTGAAACACGATTATAGTGTTTGAAAAATGCTGGCTAGAAGAAAAGAATATAATATTATTGTTTGAACGGTATCATATTCACGGGACCCCACGAAAGGCCATAGCGAACGAAAAGAACATCAAACACGGCAAAAATGTCGCGGAAAGTGTTTTTCTTTTTTTGTTTTTTTTTTAAACCTCCACCTAGTTTCTCTCAACTAAAATCCTAAGGGTCCGTTTGGTGGGGAAAAAATTGGTTGGAAAGGAATGGAATAAAAAGGGAAGGAATGGAAACTATGTTGTCATAAAAGTGTTTAGTTGGCATGGGAAAAAATGACTTGATAGGAAAGTTTTTGTTTAATTGGAAGAAAATGAAATAAAAAAATGAGCTAAAAGATTATTTTGCCTCTATGTTAAAAATATTATTTAAATGTAATGAGGATCACGAACCCCATTGTTGCTCCTACACCCTCACCTTCAACTTCTATGACCACCCCTCCTCTCGCTTAGCCAAAATCTCCCCTCCTCTTCCTCTCTTCTTCACCAAAGGTTTCCTTCACTACGCGGCTGCCACTAATGACACTGCCAAATCCATGTCCATCGCTGAGTTCTCTTCCATCTCCATTGCTCTGTTTCAAATATTGGCTCCCTTTTTCCTCAACTTTAGCCTCGAGTCACTCCTTTGATCTGCCTTCAACCATCACTGTATTTTTCGGCGTCACTCTCTTACTCTCCCAATTTCCGGTTTCTCCTCCCCCTGGTACCTTGCCTAGCCGTCATCCTTTCCAGTGGTATTTTCTTCTCTGATTACAGCAAGATTTGAGACACCCATTTGTTGTGATTGATATCATTGGTTGAAGAGGGGTAAATTGGTCTTGAAGATTTTCTGAGCATGCTGGAAAACGAGTTCCCACCAAAATAGGTGGGAAGCAATTCTCCCATGTACAATGGAAAATCTCCCACTATCAAAAATAATTTTTCTGGGAAAATGGTGAACCAAATGGCTGCCACCGACTGAAAATTTCAATTTTCCATTTCCCTACTCTGATTTTCAGTGATCCAAACGGCCCCTATTGCAAGTATAAATTGTTTACATTAGAATTTAATAACATGAATATTTAAAAAAAATATCATATCTAAAATTCTAAATCATTGAATATAATCCAATTATTTAATTTAATTCAATAATAATTGGTAGTTGTTGAAATCTCCACTTAGCCCAGAGAAGTCACTAAATACCCGGAGGGTTTACCTAACCAACAATAGGTAATATTCTTTTTTGGCGGCAGCTAAATCTGGAGGCTTAAGATTTATTATTGTAATAGATCAGGAGTTGTGAGCTAAGTCAATCTGCATAAAATATACATAAACAACATTAAAACCATAAAGTTTTTTTTTTATACAACAGACTTGTGTCACACCACCAATGAGTTCATATATGATGTGCGTGTATATTTCAAGACCTTACAAAATTTAATTGCAAAAAATTGTCCATTTTATGTCATTATTGTCTAAGATATATTATAATGTTTACACCAAAAAGAATACGCATTATAATGTCAATTTTTAAAAACTTGTACTTTAAATGAGAACTGATTTTTGTGTAATTTTTCGGTCAATGTTGTGTAATTTAAAAAATAAAATAAAGAGAGTATTTCTATTATTTAGATGAAAATGTAGTACGGGCGCAACGACTCGTATTTTTAAATTGCATAATTATGTTAGAAACATTATAATGAAGTCCTCATAGTTCTAGACTTTTAATAAACATTTTAAGTATTTAAAATAATAATAAAATTTTAAAATATACTACTGTTATTTATGGCTGGATCAATTTTTTAAAAAAGATAGGAATATTAGTTTACCTGAAAAATAAAAGAATATCATCAATCAATCTAACGGTTTATATTGGTGATGGGCACATTTTTGTTCATCAAAACAATGAGTACAAAATGTGCTTATGTGCGAGCCTAAAGGAGAGGATGTCAAATCAGGACCCCTTTAGTATAATAGAATTAGTTTTGATAGATATGGATATGGATATAGAAATGGAGTTTAAAAATATGTCTTCGAAATGGAGTTTAATTTTTATATGAAAAGACTAAAATGCTCTTATAATTAAACAAAAGAAAAAATCCACAATTTTTCAATATGAAGCAATTCATCGCCGTTGAACCTCCAGACCTCTCCTTCCTCTTAGACCAGACCTCTTCTTCCTCACCTCTTCTTCCTCACCTCTTCATCCTCCAGTTAAAATAGGTCTACAACTCGGTAGTTTGCAAGGGTTGTGCTCGCCGACGGTGTGTCAATTGTTAGTGTCGAATGAGTCGTCCCCTCCCTCTCCTTCTTCCACTCCAACCATCCCTCTCCGTCCGGCATCCACTCCTTCTCCATCGTCCTCATCTCTTCTTCCCCTTTAAACAGATTTGGTAATTGGTTGGTTCCAGAAAGGTCGCCGAAATCGGAATCGAAGGAGGCGCCAAACTCAAACTCCGAACTCGAACTCGGAATCTAAGGAGGCGTCGTCATTCACCTAGTCGGTGGAGGTTGCTTACTACATCATCGCCGGCTGTTGGATAATGCTACATGAGTTGGTGAGTCGCTGGTGGTAGTTTGGTCAAGCATGGTGGGTAGAAAGCAAAGAGGGTAACGTGGGAAATGATCTTGGTGGAATTGCAAATATGAGCTTTTTTAGTGAAATTGATCTGGGTGGAATTGACCCCAATTGGGTTTTATGTGGAAATGAAATTTTGTCAAATTCTATCACACCAAACATCCTCAAGCATGGAATTGGCCTCCATTTCCATTTGCATGGGGTCAATTCCAATATACCAAACGTGCCCTTAGAAGTGGACAATCTGATTCAAAGGAATCACAAATGTATATGTTTATTTTTGCCAAAATCACAATTGTATATGTGGGGGAGATATTCGAGACAATGAGGACATGTGGATTTTTGGATATAGCTATAAATTCACAAACATATCTCTTGCTAACGCTGAACTTATTAATTAGAATCTTGAATGATTTTAATTTATGCCGGAACAAAGGCTGTAGAACTAGAGCTCTTTACTATAACAATATAAAAGCCATTAATTTCATCAACAGGAGCTTTAAAAGTAATCATTCCTTTAAAGATATTGTTGAGGACACAAGAGAGTTTATTCATAAGAATTGACATCATGTTTTATCCATACCTAGGCCTTTATTTTGCTGAGTATTTAACTAAAAATCTCTATAATGGAGAATAGCTTTGATTCACCTTGGAGGTGGAACTTGACGAAGAAGATTGATCTTTGCAGTCTTGTACTTTCTTTGATTTTGTGTGAATCAATGGATTTCAATATTTATGCCTTATTTGATATTATGGAAGAGTTTTTAATGGAAGTGGAAGTGAGTTTTAAAGTATGTTTGGTATGATACAGGAAGTGAGATATAAAGTTTAATTAAAATATGTATTAATTATAGGAAAATACCACAATATCCTCAAGAAAAATTTTCTCCCCCTAAACCCAATCCTGCCATCGACTAAAGATGCATCAACCCCTAACCTTAGTCGGAAATCATTGCCACTATTGCCAGAGAAACAAAATCCAAACTCAATATATATCAATCTAAAGTACATATCTATTAGCCATTGACTTAAACCAATAAGAACAAATTTCTCAATTCATCATCTTCTTCATCGCGCCAGTTTCAAAAATTTAACATCCACCATGAATAAAACCTTCAAACTAGAAATCTACTAGTAACATCTAACTTAGAACATGTATTGAAAATCCATCTTCCTTTCTTCCCATTAAAAAAAATCCCACCATGTTTGCTCCAAAAAAATCTCACCGTGAACTTGCCACCAGAGTAGGCCACAAGAGAAACCAATGAATCAACCGTCATACCCTTTTGATTTGGTGACTAGAGAACGGCCACAAAAGAAAATAAATGAATGACAAGGAAAGCCCATTTGACTCGGCCACTCCTACGTTGCTGCTTTCTGAAATGGCGACCATTGTACTCTTTAAATTTTGTGACTAGAAGAGCTTTTCATTGAAGAGGGAGGATAAGTGACGAGGACAACAAGATTGCACTAGAAAAGCTTTTGATTCGGAGCAGGAAAGGGTTGTGCTCGGATAATCACTGAAGAAAAAGTGGTGAAGAAGATGGTGATAATAGATTGGAGTGGGCGGGGTGATAGGGGTTGAAGAATAAGACTGATGGCCGTCATTAGTGGAGGATGGTCGTTGTTGTTGCCGGCAGAGGACATCAATTGTCGCTATTGGTGGACTATCATTGTTGCTGGTGAAAGACCATGGTTGCTGGTGGGGATCCGGCTTCCATCCTTTTCCTTCCTATTCGTTGCCCATCATTTTCTCAATATGGGTCGTTGGATTAAGATCTCAACGGTCCAGAGTTTTCCTTTATTACAATAATAATATTTTTATAATATATTAAATCTAAATTATTGAGATCTTAATCCAACGGCCCATATTGAAAAAAGGATAGGTAGCAGATGAGAAGGAAAATGATGGAAGCCGGATTCTACTGGTAGAGGAAAGAAGAAATAGCATGAGGGTAAAAGGGGAAATAAGGCTATGAAAGTAGAGGTGGAACTAGAACTCAATTTCATAAGGTGAGTGATGGAACTCACTTCCATCATTCTCGATATGAAAGTGAGTTCCATCAAGAGCCTATTTCTAGCACATCAAACAGTCAAAGAGGTGTGTTCCACTTTCAATTTAACTTCCCTCCTTCCACCTCCTTGCTATCAAACGTGGCATTAATGTCAGTTTATTTCAATTTTTAAAAAGTGTTTTTACAATTTACAAGATAAGTATACGTAGAGTTTTGTCTTAGCTTATAAAAACATGCTTAAAAAATACTTTAGGAAAGTTCCCAAACGGGCCCTAGTTTAAAAAACTCATGATAAAAATGAGCAAGGCCAGTATTGTAAATATATATATATATACAGGGTCATTAATTCCTCCCCTCGAATTAAATCCCGCATGGGGTATTTCTTAATTTAATTGACTTTCTCTCTCCTCCTAGTTGGACTTTTGGCGGTCTCCACCACCACCACCACTCTTTCCCACAGTCACACACAATTTGAAACTTAAATAACCACAAAAATCACGTGCTTTTATACAATCCCTCAAAAACCAAATAAGATAATCATAAATAAAAAATCCGAAAAAATTTTAAATTCAATGATAATGACCAAATGGTCTGCTCCGTAGGCCCAACCAGGTTCGGGGAACATGCTCACGAAGCCTCCTGCCTCCTATATATATTATCCTCATCTTCGTCCTCTCTCACTAGTCCACCATTAAATTCAAAGCTTCTTTCTTTTTTCAACCATCTTTGCGATTTCTGGTTAATCTCTTTTGTCAGCAACGATAGGCACAGCTCTCTTATCACTAGAATGTCGACTTTTTCTGATACGGCGGCGAATGGGCTGAGGGCCGGGAAGCCGGCGGAGAGGTCCAATTTCTCTCAAACTTGCAATCTCTTAAGTCAGTTCTTGAAGGAGAAGCGTGGCTGTGGTGCTATTAGCCTTGGAATGTGCGGGAAAATTGAACCCAGAGGTAGGTTTAATCTGTGCCTTGGCTTGCCCACCAAGTGTTTGCTTTCTTTCTTTTTTTCCGAGTCACGAAGAAGAATGATGAATATTCCTTGACTGAGTTCTTGTTAATTTTGTTTGGTTCAGGAAATCCAACTACTACGATGGATTTGTTAACATCCCTGGAAAAATCTGATGATATCTCGAAGCGAAGTCTTTCAGCTATGGATTTTCTTCCTCAGCTCGTAGAAAACCAGTCTATAATTAGGTGCGTGGAAATTTAAATTCTGGACATATTCGTTATGTGAGAGTACTGGTGAAATCCTTTTAGTCTGTTCATGTTGCTAATCTCAGAGTTCTTTGTCTATCTGAATATAATAGGTCACAGGCCAAGGCAGAGCCTAAAACTCCTCAAATGGCAATATTTTACTCCGGGAAGGTGTTGGTGTTTGACGATTTTCCGCCGGAGAAGGCAACGGAGATCATGGAGCTGGCCACCAAGTTAAGCTGTGGTAATTCTGGGATCATCAAAAACCCCCCAAGTGCTTCTGTAGAAAATATCAATGAGGTTAAGGTTATTCAGACTAGCACATCCCAAGAAGCTTCTTGTCCAGGCCCTCTCTCTTCTGGTTCAGGTATTTAGCTATCATTTGTTGATCTGGATGAAAATTTGTTGCAATCATCTTGAAGTTTGTTACTGATTCTGGGTTTCAACTTTTGTTTAACAGATATGAGGTATCCAAGGAGAGCTTCGCTTTTGAAATTTCTGGAGAAAAGAAAAGAAAGGTAAGGGCAAATTCAAACTGAAATTTTATCAGTCTGAGTGTTGGATTTGTCCTCTGATTCTGAATCAATGGTGGATTAATTAAAGTTGGTTAATTTTGCAGGGTTATTGCAAGAGGACCATATCATATGAACCCTAAGCATGAAGCTGGAGGCAGATCTGGAGGCCAACCAGAAGATCGATCTCGCAAACTCTTTGACCTTAACTTGTAGTGCTTTTATATCATTACTTTTGGTTGAGATCATAGAAACAAACGAATTAAATGATGATGCCACTCTTTGTATCTTTGTATCAAGGTTCCACAACTCATTGATATTGTAGGTGTTTCACTTGTAATTTCCCCCCCAAGTTTTCATACGTATATACAAAATATTTGTACTTGTTTTGGATCAATTAATGTATTATATACACAGTTTCTGTCTATCTTTTGCCTTTGATAGAGCATCCAAGGTTTGTTCTTGGATTTTGTCCTTGACCTTTGATTGAATCTGCGATCTTGTAATTAAGGCGAACTCATGTTGCTATTAAGGCATCGGCTTCTCTGGTTCATGCTTGCCCAGAGTTCTTCAGTGAATATGATCATCAGATCCAGATTCTCCACCTTTTTATGGTCTCTTTCTTCAATAGAAGCTACTTGCATTATTCCATTCCAGTAATCATTCACTAAATCTGCTCAGTTGATGCTTACAAATATCTGAATTGTCCAGACTTATTTTCTCTAGATGAGAGTTTCATGCTTAACTGATCACCGCACAACAATTCTCAAATTAGTTTCGGTTAACTAAACAAATATGATCTCCTTAACTATGAATAAATCACTACTTGCAATTATATTGTGAGATAATGGATGTAACTGGAGTGCGATCTATTATCTCAAATACCCATACTGTGTCAGGAGAGGATACTCTCAGAATCATTTTTCTCCTTTTCTTTTGAGAATCTCATCTTCACCCTTAAATCAAAAAATGAATGGTTCGGATTTAATATTTTCTAAAATTATTATTAGTGTTTTATAAATTAATTTTTTCATTACTTGTGTTTGTATTACAATTATGAATTGAGTGGATAATGTTTTAATAGTTTAAGTTTACTTATTTATGTTTAAAATAATAGTTTTATAAAACACTAAATTTAAACCATCCATTTTTTTAAATCTGATGGTAGGTATGAGATTATAAAAAGAAAAGGAGAAGAAAGAGAAAAAAGATTATGAGAGAACCCAACCCTTATGTTAGAATATGATTATGGGCACATAAATTAGAGGATAGAGATTGGCTTGTTTTTTTTTTTTTTGGTTGTTTAACAAAACAAAGGGCAGAAAACCAACATATATATAATCACTAATTCATTGTGTAACCTATACTTTGAGTTATGACTTCATTTATGTGTTCAGATTATCTTTTAGAGAATAGTTTTTATGATTTACAAGATAAATATGTGAGAGGAGTTTTGTCTCAATTTATAAAAAAATGATTTTTGAAACCGCGGGTTGGGACTTACCCAAATAAGAGAACAAAACGGATGGCCTCTCTATGTACCTATGTAACTCAGTATACACAATTGTTTCCTGCCTACGCATTAAATATGTGGAAAATATCAAAGCTAGTCACTCACTGTATATATTATTTGCATTTTAGCCTCACGGCTTAATAGATTTAGGCTAATCTACTAAGGGTGAATCAAGATCAACCATAATCTAACAACAATAAAACGCCCTAAACTTTTTGGGGATTCATGAGATGAGAACAAAGGTGAACCTCTCTCTTCAGTGAGGATTATCTCACATTTAATCTATCTAATACAACCTCTATACATAGAATCTTACTTCTTAGAGTGGTTGACCATCCAATCAAAACATTAACTAACTTGATTTAATATCTCTAACAATTTCTGTTCTGAAGGATTATTACAGCTGCAAAATTAAAAAATTTTATTCTGGACCTTAACCTGACTATACTCACGAATTCTCCAGTCCCATTGTAGTCCATAATGTGTTTTCTCCCGAGTCCCGTATAAAATTTCGCCATTAAAATACACATTCCAAAACTTTGCATTTTATTTCGGTTTGAAAAAAATGAAAGCTTTTGCTATCGGCTCATGTATCTGGTCACTGATCCATTTACACATCACGCTGCAAATTTAAAATCTCTTGTTATTGGCTCATGTATTCCAAAATCTTGTGTTATTTGCAGTTCATTAAGTTTCTGTTTTGGATTAGTGTTCAATAAGCATGTTCACATAAGCTGAGGTAATATTTTTCAAAAAAAAAAAAAAATTCATTAAGTGTTTGTTTGGGATAACTTAATCTTTTGCCAACAACCAAACTAATAAGATTAAACGTAGCAAAGATACAATGTCACATAATTAAACTTACAGCAACCAAATAGATTAAATGAAAGGGAAAAGTCCCAAAACCTAGCTAACAGAATAGATAACCCAATAAATAAGAATTCTTCATTTCAACAATAACATGAAAGTAGAGGTGAGACATCATCCACTCCTATCGCTTCATAAGTTTGCAACTGGGGCAAAGGTCAAAATGCCCAAACATAGGAGCAAGACCTTGCCAATGAAGCTTTGGCAATCCTCTCGATTACCAAGTTTGCTTTCATAGGAACACTTGTAAGAGAGGTTCCTAACCAAGTTCCTTGACACAAAGGTGTACTCAAAGAGAAAACCATTCAACCTAATATCAGAAAACACACAATCAGAGAGACAATAGGAAAAGGAAACCCTATTCCAGGCTGAGGATGACCAGTAATGCCATACACACTGAACAGGCCCAAGTTGAGTCCTATAATGAACAGTGTTGATTAATACACTGAACAAGTACATGTTGAACCAGAAATGAATAATGCATACAGACATATTGAACATGTCCAGAATAATGTTTGTCATTTATCTATTTAATGCACATTCCTTAGACAAAAAGCCTACCAAATTCTTGACCTCCCTACCACATACAACTACCTTCAAACAACCATACCTAAATCTTGATCGTGACCGAAGAACTCTGGTTTTGGGACTTTGAGGAGTCAATCCGACTCTTTCCCACCAAGATTCCTTCCACACCTGTTCAATTTGGGCAAAGCCAATTTGGGTAAGGCATATTAACTTAAGAAACACATAGACCAGTAGTGATACATAATAAACCCCCCAGCCACACAAAACTAATTCAGGCACATCAAGAATCAAAAACTTCTACAAAATCATCAGAAATAACTATAGAGAAAGCAACACCTAAAGAGGCTATCCTACCTATAGCAAATCTTAAACCTAATAAGTCATTAGTGGGAAATGGTTGAACCTTTTGTGAGTCACTACCCTCATGAGCCAAAGACTGCAAAATTAGTACCTTTAAACGCATTTGTTCTAGTGCATTTGGATTCCTCAGAACGACTGTAAAGCCCCAAATCCCACTAATTCGTTGCTTCCTCATCACTTGACCTTCATCTGGGATTCCGTCGGCCGAGAAGCCATCTGACTCCAAGGCTCTAACGATTGTATCCTTTATGCTCCAATTTCGAGTGCGCCCTTTTTCCGCTGCGGATCTGCCCCCAGCTACCAGAAAACCTCTCCTTTCAAGCCTAAAATCCTTAATCTGAAACGCCCAACACTAAGAGGGAAAGAAAGCCATCGCTTCCCATCACCTTGTAATCTCGAAGACCATGGGGGCACCCATCGGAGGTCGTCGGCGGATCTCATTAAAGGGGTTTAAGGATTGAACTCCCCCTCATATCCAACCACCCTACAGTCCCGTGCGTCACCATTACAAGTCTCAAGTTCACCTAGAACAACCTTCGGCCATGACAGAAGAAGACTGCTAATAAACTCCACCTAAAGGGGAGAGAAAGCCCTACCATAGTGGAGAAGCCATCGACACTCAATCATAGTTCAGCTCCGTCTCATCGGCATGCTCGTCCAATGGAGGGAGAGAAGCCCTAGCAGAGGGAACTTTTCGCACTCGGGTGAACAGTTGCCTATCAGCATACTATTTCCTTGGAACCAGCGGGGATAACTTAATTTTAACTTATACCCGCGGGCCAGCCTGCGTGCCCTATGGGTTGAAGCGGGGGTGGGGTGGTGTAGCCCGCCTCTTTTGCGGGCTGGCGGGCAATTTTTTTTTTAATTTCACTTTTTTTAAAAAATTTTTTTTACTTTCTTTCTTTTTTACCCGCTCATATCACATTCTTTCCTTTTATACATTTGTTATTTGTATTATGAAGTCAATTTCATTCTTACTTTCTTTTTTTTTTCCATCTATTCACATCACAAAACTATACAAACACATCTCTTTTAAATTTAATAATAGTACAATAAATCAATATAATATGAAAAGAAGTGTCAAATAAAAAGTATGGGGAATTAATTAAACACACCATCAAAGGAAAGGAGATAAAGGACTAAGGGTATTTTAGAAAAAAGCTAAAAGAAAAAATTAAATAATGCGGGCCAGCCTGCCAGCCCGCGGACTGGCCCGCATCATCCTGCGGGCTAAACGGGATGGATTTCTCTAGCCTGAACCTGTGAGTTTGGGCGAGCTAAAGGGCCTAACCCGCCAGCCTGGCTTGTTTTACCGGTTCTACTTATAAATGATTTTAAATTATGATTTATGATATACGAAGTAAGTATATAAGAGGAGTTTTATCTCAACTTATGTGAAAAACACTTATAAGTACTCCCTTCGATCCTATTTAAAAGCAACTTTCCCCTTGATTGAGCAAAATAAACTGGTAGTTAAAAACAATAAATGTGTCAAAAGTGTCATTTTTTTTCATATATGCCCCTATTTATGAAAATAATATAGGAGAGAGAATAGATAAAAAGCATGAGAGATAATAAGTATAAGATATGAGAGAGAATGAATATTTAATAAGGGTCAAATAGGAAAAAGAAGCTTACATTTTCAGACAAAAAGTAAAAGTTGCTTATAAATGGGACCAACCCTATGGGAGAGAAAGTTGCTTATAAATAGGATTGGAGGGAGTAAAAAATAAGCTATTCCAAACATAACTTAAGAGTGTGTTCGGCTATCCCAAAAAAAGTGCTTTTTTCTCAAAACCATGGTTTTGAGGAAAAAATACAAGAACACTCAATTTTTCTAAATAAGCTATTTTGACCTCAAACCATGGTTTTGGACCTCAAAACCATGGTTTGGGCATAAGCTATTTTTTTTGACCTTTTGCATTTTGTGGGCCCCACCCTCTCATTCTCATTGGTTTTTTTCTTATATGTGGGTCCCATGTTACACCCTCTCTCATCTTTTTTTCCCCGAATTTTAGCGTTTTTTCTGTCTTTTTTTTTTTGAATTTTAAAATTTTAATACTCCCTCTTATCTTTAATATAAGACCTATTTTTTTAATTTAATTATATTAGAAAAATTAGTTAAGTTAATTAACATTACATATAGACAAATTTATTTCATTTTTGGTATTAATTATGAAATTTAATGTTAAATAATGGGTTAAGATACATCATTTTTAAAGCCGTTAGGGGTTTTAATTGTTTATTTTTAATTATTCATTGTTATTTTTCATCTTCTAAAATTTATTTGTATCAGATGTCCCTCAAGAAAAACTTGGTTATTAAATTTGGACCTTACCCCTTAAATAATATATAAAATATAATATTATTCTTTACATGTAATTATCATAAAAGTTAATGTCCTTTTTAGTCATTTGACCATAAAAAAAGCTATTCTGATAAAATCATCCAAACACTCTCATTTTTTCAAAATCACTTTTTCCCATAATCTATTCTCTTTATAATGTATTTTCCAAAAACTATTCTTTATTTTTTTCTTCAGAAGCTATTCTCTAAAAATTAATAAGAACACACCCTAAATCATCATGTTGGAAAAGCAATTGCTACACCACACAGCCATTTACACGTCACTCTACAAACCTTAAAATTTTTTTGCATGTGTCATAGTCTGGGCCATGCATCTGATCTAACGGTTGAGATTGCCAAACTCTAGGGAATTTTTCGATCCCGTCCTCGACGGGATTCGTACCTATATCCATTCTTGAAGCCCCGAACTGAAACTTTCGCCGGTTTTCTGAAGGCCTCTCTCTTTCATACCCACTCTCATCTGACTTGAGGGGGCCTTCTCTAACCCTAATCGGTCAATTTACCTTTCCGGAAAATCTCCCAGAAAATGCAGAATCCAAGGCTGAAGCAGCACCAGCAGCAAGCTTTGATGCAACAAGCTCTTATGCAACAACAGTCACTCTACCACCCTGGCCTCTTAGCTGCTCCTCAGGTTGGACATGCTTACCTCTCATTTCTTCTCCCTTTTGATTATCTCCTACCTCGCGTACTTTATTCTCTCATCTTTTGATGATTAATTTTTTCTGGGTCGATGCTTGTAGCACTTAGTGTTTAGCTTGGGTTGCCCGCGTTTGTTCCAACCGCGGGAATGTTTTTAGAGCTGGGTATTTGATTAATTGTTGCTTATTGGAATTTGGGTTTTAAAGTATCCGTTTTTCTCCCGCTATTTTCGTGTGTTCTTGCTTGCATTACTGGGTACCTCTCTACTTTGTCTTTTGTTGTTGTGGGAGATGCATTTTGGAAGTAAAATTAAAACTTGTCTCTACTTAAGCGCTGCCTCAACTGGTTTGCATCATCCCTGTATTCTGGGATAATTTGCTTGCTGGTCTCATCTACTTGCTTCAGGCTTAGCAAAGAAATTCTAAGCTCCTATTGCTTTCTCTTTTTGCATACGCCCAAATAGATGTTTTTTGTGCTACTATGTTGGTAGATACAGTACAAAACTTTTTATCTTCATTTGTTTCCCTTTTCCTTTCTTTTTCATTTATTTATTTTTGCAGATTGAACCAATTCCAAGTGGAAATCTGCCTCCTGGTTTTGATCCAAGTTCTTGCCGCAGTGTGTGAGTGTTTGTCTCGACATTTTTTTTTATTTTCCCTTTTTATTTTATATCATGTTCTGTCTCCTTATGATTGTGGTGCAAATAATCTTAGGTATTTGCTGCTTGATTTGTATATTCTTTTAACCTATTTTAGATGATGAATGTTGACGAGGGAATTTGATTGCTGTTGTTTATTTCTTGAGCATATGCTTTTACTTCAAGCGTATTTGATTGTAACAAAACGTTTCCTTTCATTGCTGCTGTTTCTTTCACTAAACTTGACTACTTGTGCCCTAATTTCTTTTGTTTCTTTTCTTTTTTTTTTTTCTTTTTACAATTCTAGCTTCTTCATCTTTGAGAAAATGCAGGTATGTGGGGAATATTCATCCACAGGTAACCGAGTCCCTGCTTCAGGAACTTTTTGCAAGTAATGGCCCAGTTGAAGGTTGTAAACTTGTTAGAAAGGAGAAGGTAAGTCTTCTAAATCTGTTATGACTTTCTCTTGTTTAATCTATTGTCTTGAAGTCCCAGCTGAAAATGAAGCTTTTTATTTGACATTGTGGTGTTTCTATTCTGCAGTCATCCTATGGATTCATTCACTATTTTGATCGTAGATCAGCTGCTCTTGCCATATTATCTCTCAATGGAAGGCACCTGTAAGCCTTTCTCTTTACATCTCTGTTAGTTTAGTTCACGCCTGTATATTATTTCTTCTCTGGTGAAAAAGCTGACCTAAATTGCCTCACAGGTTTGGTCAGTCTATCAAAGTTAATTGGGCATATGCTAGTGGGCAGAGAGAGGATACATCAGGTTATTCGTATAACCAATATACTTACGTATTGTTCTTACTTTATGAACCTTTAGGAAACTAATTCTTTTATGATGCGTGAATTTTACTTTTGCAGGTCACTACAACATATTTGTTGGTGATCTTAGTCCTGAGGTTACTGATGCTACATTGTTTGCTTGCTTTTCTGTTTACCCCAGTTGCTCGTAAGCTTCATATCTCTTATGTCCTCATGTTAAAGATGCCATTGATTCTAGGCTCAAGATCGAATCAGTCTCTATTCAAAACAAACCATATTTATAGAAAATGCATTACTTGGACGAGGCATACTTTATAGTTGATATCTAAGCTGGTGTTTCAGCGTGGACCACCCTGATTTTTTCATCTTTATGGCCATTTAGAGATGCAAGGGTTATGTGGGATCAGAAAACGGGACGATCAAGAGGGTTTGGATTCGTTTCATTCCGTAATCAACAGGTTTATTTCTTTTTCTTAATTATTTTCTTAGGTTCATGTACTACAAGAATGTTCTTTATACAACCTCTAACTTACTGTTTTCTTTTGCCGTTTCATTGTAAGGATGCACAAAGCTCTATTAATGATTTGACTGGTAAGAGATTGATCATTGACCTTTATACTTGTTTCCCTTTTGCAATTTTTGTACTTCTGAGCCATTTTAGTATTTGATTAATCTGCTGAGTTTGCGTCGTTTTATGTCAGCTTAACAAAATCATGTTCCTACTCAAATATAGCGCATTTTGGCTCTTTTTTTAATGAATTACTCGAACATAGAACATTTAGGCTCTTTTTCTAATGAATTGAAGTTGATTTTTGACGTAGTTTTACTCACTGGGTGAGCATCAAGTATTGGCTGATCTTGTTTTTAAAGAAGGGAAGTTTTTGCAAGAATGCTTAGTTGTTTCAAATTGTTTTATTGTTTGTAAAATGGATATAATTAATTGAAGTATTTCCAGATGGAAATTTTTTGAGACTATTTTAGAAGCACTTCTCTTTTTATGCATTTAATTTCTTGGAGGATATATATTTATTCTCATTTTTGTTGCACTTCTGTTTGGTGGCGGTGTAAAGATATCTAAACTTTGCCTTTCAGGCAAGTGGCTTGGTAGTAGACAAATACGCTGTAACTGGGCAACAAAAGGTGCTGGTTCTAGTGAGGACAAACAAGGTTCAGACACTAAAAGTGTGGCTGAACTTACAAATGGCACATCTGGTGAGTAAATTATACTGTATTTTTGAACAGTACCATGTCAATAGACAGATCTATTTCTTTGTTCAGCCTATGCGTTTCCTTTTTAACGATGGGTTTAGATGTTTGTTTGATCACAGTCTTGTGCATTTTGTTCCTTAAAAAATATTCATAAACAAGTAGTTGGAGTTTGTAAATTAATGATATGTTTTGTTGATATTGATATCTCATTGCATTTTCTTCTTGCTGTTAACATATGGGGACTGCCTTACATGTTTTCCTCTCATGGTGCAGAAGATGGTAAGGAGACAAGTAACAGCAATGTCCCGGAGAATAATCCACAATATACTACCGTCTATGTGGGAAATCTTGCATCAGAGGCAAGAATCTATTTTCATCATTTGTATGTTGGATTTAGTGCAAACGTTGCTGACAATCCCCAATTCTGGGGAATGATCTAGTAGCTTTTGATGGCAACACAAGTGACGTTCAAAGTTAAACTTTCAGTAGTTGCGTTGCTGAAATTTGTACTTTAGCTGCCACTAATTTATTACTTTTCTGTTGTAATGTCTTTCCGTTATGACTATTAGATTGGAAGTGTTGGTATAGTGTTTGAAGTAGTGTATTGGGCATTAGCCCAGTCCCAGGCTTGTGGTAGTCAGTGAACTTAACTCACTGAACTATACATGAGATAGTGCACATTTACTTGATGTCTTCGATGAATGATATGGAATCATTTTCTTTTTAACTAGTCCATTGACAGGAAGTACAAAAAATACCCTTCCAGATTCATCTTTTGGTCCTCTAATTCAATAGACGGGTTTTGTTTAGTTGTTACCTGTACATTGGATTCTGTGGCGGTTGTAGTTGCGATTTTAATCATCATGTGCTTTGGTTATTGTGCAGGTAAGCCAGCTTGATCTCCATCGCCACTTCCATAATCTTGGGGCTGGTGCAATAGAGGAGGTTCGAGTGCAGCGTGATAAAGGGTTTGGTTTTGTGAGGTACAGTACTCATGTTGAAGCAGCAATGGCTATTCAGATGGGGAATACCCAGTCCTTTCTATTGGGCAAACAAATTAAGGTGTGTTGTTCATCTGCTGAGGTTGTCTTCAGTTGCTTTATAACATTCTGGTTACTTTTTTGTGATTCATATTATTTTCTTCATTTTTGTCCACTAATTTGGTAATATAAGACAATATTCTCTTTTAACTGATACTGCCCTTGCAAGCAATAATGGTTACTGGTAGTTGTCCATGCTGTTATTAGTTTTGACTCTTTCTTTTGTTTGGTTTCAAATTTTTTCCCCAATTATGGGCAAGGGGTACATGATTAGTGATACTGACAATAAGTTGGATTGGATTTAGAAGTTAGTTTGGACAAAGGGTGCCTTACTGCTGTTAGACTGGTGAACAAACACATGGTATTCTGGCCATGGCATTAATTAGAGAAATGTTTTGCTGACTTCAGATTTTACTTGATGTTCCTAGTCACTCATCAAAGTGAAATACCCCTTTCGGTTCTAAATATAAATCAAAGTTGACTTTTTTTGGAGAGATTAAGGAAGATAAATAAATTACTTAATTATATCATATGTTGTGTGTCCTTAAATTATATATTAATTTATTAGTTAAACTAATTAGTTTTGAGGGAAAAAAAAATTTTAAAGTAGTTTAATTAGCTTTTTTAATCTCTCCAAAAAAATCAACTTTGTCTTATATTTAAGACCGGAGAGAGTATAATTTATACTTTTCATTGAGCTGTTTCATTCTGATGCTGATCGTTTTTGTTCTGTTGCTTATATAGTGCTCCTGGGGGAGCAAGCCCACTCCTTCTGGAACTGCTTCAAATCCTCTTCCCCCACCTGCTGCTGTGCCTCTGCCCGGTTTCTCCGCATCCGATCTTCTGGCCTACGAGCGTCAACTAGCAATGAGCAAGATGGGTGGCGTCCATGCCCTGATGCAACCCCAAGGGCAGCATCCTCTTAAACAGGCAGCACTCGGAGGAAGCCAGGCAATATATGATGGTGGGTTCCAGAATGTTGCTGCACAACAAATGATGTACTACCAGTGATACATAAAAGTGGTTTTCATGATATATGGTTTAATGGTTTCTCGTTACTTACATCGGTGTGGTTGTTAGCCCCACCATATTTAGAATACGATAATCTCTGTATCATCATGTATGCGGTTTTATTATTAGTAGTGATGAGTGGTCAAGTATTGAGGCTTGTGGAAGTTTCTCTTCCCTGTCTACCCTCTTGGGGGGTGTTGGTGTTTTAACCAGTACTTATATGGATGTACATTGTGTGATGTTTTCAATCTCATGCCTTGACCATCCTATACAAGAGTCCGGGAAGGCCTTGGGGAGGCGGAGGGCATGGCGGCCGTGATAGATGAACTTTTTCGGCTCTTTGGTCTCCTGCAAGCGGGGACACTGCTTTAATCGCCCAATCCAATATGGTTCAAAATTTTGTTAATACAAAAAGTCAATCCAATTTTAGAGCATTTTAAAGAAACCGGGTTTCCTTGGGAAGCCTAACTTCTCATAAATTCCAGTTCCACAATTTTTCACGAACCATATGATTTCAGGTTCCCAATCTGGGCATTGTTTCAAAAGATACAATTTTGAACTTCATCTCTATTTTGTTGAATAAGATAATTATAATTATAACGTGAAGTCTATCTTCGAATGGCAGAAAATGTCACTACTCAGTCATAATTCAACTAAAGAAGTTCGTACTCCTGACGATGGAATCCATTAACTTGAATGTCTCAATACGGATATATTCCCAATTCAGTGAATGTAAAAATCCGCAGGAAACATGGATTCAAGCCACCAGAGGACTCTACTATTCTACAGTCACATTACTGTTGATGAAGAAATGGTGAACATGAGGATGAACGACATACTAGTCTTTTTCAAGCCTTGC
The DNA here is from genome assembly GCA_963855925.1 of Inga laurina. NCBI lineage: Eukaryota > Viridiplantae > Streptophyta > Magnoliopsida > Fabales > Fabaceae > Inga > Inga laurina. Next base: position 66,456,985 of record OY979705.1, read on the forward strand.
AATATACTTGTCATAGAACTGTCCTGCTCTTTCAAGGTCTCCAAGCTCAGTGTAACAATCAGCAATGGCTCCATAAGCTTCTGTGTTGCCAGAGTCCTCTCCCTCTCTTTCAGATATGAACAATACCATCGAATGGTATTTAATGGCTTCTCGGTACTTGCCCTGCCTTTGCAGTGAGGCTCCTGTAGTATGCATTTATTCATTTTATACTGAAATTCAAAGTAACCTGACACAAATTCATATCTACTCATAATTGGCTTAGTTTTCATACATGGAGACTGGCCAAGATTTTTTGTGTGTACATCCATATTATAAGATCCAAGATGTGAATATTTTTTAACAGCATAACACCACAGGATTAGTTTGTTTATGGAATATTTTTTATATACAAGTGTTTATATAGTAGAACTTGATGAAAAACATCTAAGAAACTTCATTCACATGAAGAAAACAAGAAACAAAGCAACCAAACAAAAAAAAGGAAGGAATACTAACCTAAACCTCTAGCAGCTTTTTTCTCTTCAATTGGATCCTTCAAGTTCTGGGCAAGCTCAAGCGCAGTCTCAAACTCCTTAAATGCTTTATCTGGCTCTTGATTCCTCAGAAAGTTCTTCCCCATTTTCAATTTAGAGATAAGGTCCTCCTTCCTTGGATCAACTATAACTTCATTCTCAGATATCCTACCACCGATAGGTGCATAGCTCAAGCTGGGGGCATAGGACTCAACTTTCGCTTGCCTCCTCAAGGCGGCATTAATCTGGCGTAATTGATCATTCAATTTTTTCAATTCTCCTCTTCTTTGCCGAGCGAGCAACCCTGTTATACAACCAATCAATTCTAAACAAGGAAAAGAACTTCACATATCTTCAGATGCAGGCATCAACAACAGCTTCCCTACACTTTAGAAGCACAGTTTGATATAACCAGTCAAATGACATATAAGATGGTATAGGGCATAATCAGCCTTGTTTTTTTCTAATATCTTTCAATTTCTTACAATTTAATATTATATCACAGTAAGATCTTTATTTTCCACATATTCCGCTCACTAATAATTCTTCTTCTTTAGAGAGGATTTCTGATGCTCCTGCTCTCTAACCTCTCCTTTTCTCTCTTAAAAAATCCTGCGGATAAGGTCAGTGTCCTCTTTGCTGTATAATGAAGACCTTGCTGTATAAAAATTAGATAAAAGCTTGGATACATCTTGAGAACAAAATAATAATTGTCTTTCATGAGGCATTTCAGGCTCAAAGCGAAAGTTCTAACCTTTATGCTGGCTTCCTGTATTTCAAGATAGGCCTTTATTATACATACACACGATATTAAATACTATGCTGCTAGCTCTTTTTAGAACAAACGAAATAAATCACCAGATAAAAATCACATCCACCAATGTAATCTGCAATGTTTATTGTTTGCCTTAAAAAAAGGTAAACTGCAACAAAATGAAGGTCTAAGCCAAGCCCTCAGTTTAAGGTACATCCATTAAATAGTTTAAGTGAAGCTCGTACTACCTTACCTCCAACAGTGGCTCCAATGAGGGCTACTGATAACAGCAAAGGCATATTGAAAAAAGAGTTATCAGCCTCACACGTTTCAGCTAAAGCTTGAGAAGGGATGGAGAACATCAAAACACTGCTGGAAAGAAATTTTAGTGATCGAAACCCTCGGTTCATGTCTTCCTAACAAGGCAAACAATTACACTCATACAATAATAATGATTATCAAAGAGGGATCTTAACATGATAAAAACATAAATTGTTGTATATAAAACTAAATTTGGAGCACAACATGCTTCTTCGTTTTGAACAGTTTACAATATCCAACAAGTTCTGAGACGCTATTATAGAGATATTAAAGAACAATTGAGAATCTTCACTCAAAAAAAACAAAAAAAAAAAAGAACAAACAGTTGAGAATCAACAGGATGCAGTAAAAAAAACGAATCAGGAAATAATTTCTTGACATGAAGAAATGGACAAAATTCAAAGTTGTCTCCATTGCAGGAAGGGAAAAAATGCATCCACAGAGCAACAGGTGTTCTGTAACTCACCATCATACCTGACAGTTTGAGTGGGGGAGCATGCTTTGAATTTCAGGAGGTCCATCAAATGTATCTTTAAGAAGTCGCACAAACTTGTCCACTTTGAAAGAAGGAAAAGATAATTTTCCTGATTCACTCAAGAAGTATAGTTTCATATGAGTATCTTGTAGTTTCTCACCTTAGATTCTTTATCTATTTACTACCTCTGGATAGAACTCCAATGACTTCTTTGAAGATATTAAGAAAACAAAATAAATTATTTAAAGTATTTATACTCATCGTCATTGTTTTGGTTTAAACTAATTTGCCGGATTTATAAACTTATATACAATCTAATGATTCACAATGTATGACATGATTAAGTAACTTATTTAGCTTCCTTAATTTCTCCAAAAAAGTCTACTAGACTTTTTTATCAAAGAGCAGGAGGAATATTTATAAACTTCATATATGGCGTTGGCAACGAGGATATACTGCTTGCCAGATGAGATAAAAGGAGAAACCTTTGCGCAACTTTCAAACTGTTATTATAAGATTATTTAACAAAAATATAACGTGTGCGTTGCTTACAATATAGCACCGACGATTAGCGCTTTCCTTAGATACTTCCATTAAGATAGTGCTTAAATTAATACTGCGAGAGTGTCTAAATGTAGACTTCTAGGAGAACAATAGCACGTATTCGAAATTTGCCATATACCTAACCACGCAGTGTAATGAACTTAAAGACCTATCAACTTTGTAACTTGAAATTGAAAAACAGATTTTTCTTCAGCAACATATTTCCATGTACAAAATTACCAGCTATTGAATTTAACTATTTATAAGAATCTTAACCACATACAACTAAACCATCTCGAAGATTAGCACATTAATTCTTCTGTTTGTACAAATGTTAGAAAGTGAGTCAGACAAGGAAATTCTGAACCTTCCAAAATTTCCGTCTTCATGAGAAAGACAGAAACAATCAATCCCAGTGTTGATCAATGATTCGAGAAGAGTTAACATCTTACAGAAAGAATAAACAAAAGGGGTAACAAGAACAATAATTTTCTTCACACTACTGCATCTTCAGTCAAGCTGCAATGAGCAACGCCTAGAAAAGAACAACATAAAGATCCCATTGACAAAGAAGAAATTTGAGTTGATGGCAGAAAGTCCAGCTCAAAAACACTAAAATGACACCGAGCAAGCGAAGAAGACGCATGAAGCTCATGCTAATGCTTAATGCACTATATAAAAAGGACGGTGATTGTGAATTGTGATTGTCAGTGTGCGAGTACTTACGAGGATCGTTGAGCTTGTTTCGCAAAGATTGGCCTCGCCGAACAGGTTGCCGGAGGCGAGGGCGCGTGAGGAAGCATGCGCAATGGAGCACCCCCGCCATTGCTGTGCAAAGAAAGGATCGTCGCTGGATAAGATTACAGAGGCCTTGATGATCAGGTTTTTTATTATGGGCTGATGCGGCGCCTTAGATTTTCAGCCCTACTGGGCTAAAATTAAATTCAAATTTTGCGACAGTAGCGTTAGAGGAAAAAAATAGAAAAAGAATTTTGAATTTGTAAAATTTTAAATCAAGTATTTTTTAAAAAATAAGTTATGAATTACTTATTAAATTTCATTATTCCCTTATCAACTTTTGATAACGAACCTGATTTAAAATTTTGTAATTTCAAAGTTCTTTTTCTGTCTTTTTTCTAATAACATTTAGGTCCAAAAAAAAAAAATATATTCTAAAAGTTCCAAAATTTCTGAATATATAATAAAAGATCCAATCCTTATTTGAGGAATAAAATTGGTTTAACAAAAATTTGGTGGTGACCGTGGCAGAAGGGAGAGTAAAGAGAAGGATCATTGTTTTTGTTTTTGCCATTAAAGGAACTAGTAATATTAAAGTCAAATAAGCTCCAATGTCTCATAAGCAAACAAACGAGAACAAATAGAAAGAAAGTGTAAACGCACAAACTTAACTAACAAATTAGAGAAACAAGTATTTAAAAGATTTCTGCTACAATGATCATTTAAGAATATAGTTAAAACATCTTCCACGCCATGCACCAAATAAGTCTGCAATAGGGATAAAGATCGAAATGCTCAAACTAAAGGATAAGACCTTTCCAATAAAGCTTTAACAATCCCCCTAGCTACTAAACCTATTTCCATGGAAACATACTTATAAAGAATGGTTCATAACCAAATTCCTTAACACCAAGAAGTACTCAAGGCGAGCAATATTTATCATAATATCAGAGAACGTGTAATCAAAGAGACAATAGAAAAGGGAACACTACCCCAGCACTACTACAAAAAGGTTGAAAGGTGGCGCACATTTTGTGGCACTTCCTTAATGAAGTGCCACAGCTGCTCATTTATTATTTCTGTTATATATATATATATATATATTTTTTTTAACCAGCTGTGGCGCCTAAAAGAGTAGGCGCCACAGCTGGTACGATTAAGTGTGGCGCCTGGCACACTTAACTTGCTAATAGCAGCTGTGGCGCCTGCAGTAGTGCCTGGGTCAGGTGTGGCGCCTGACCAGACAGGCGCCACCCCTGACCCTTTTTAAAATAAAAAATAAAAAATTTGTTAAGGGTGGCGCCTGCCTGGTCAGGCGCCACCCCTAATCCTTTTTTAAAAAAAAAAAAAAATTTTTTTAGTCATCGGCGCCTACCCCTGACCCTTTTTTTAAAAAAAAAAATTTTTTTTTTATCAGGGGTGGCGCCTGCCTGGTCAGGCGCCACCCCTGACCCTTTTTAAAAAAAAAAAAAAAATTTTTTTAGTCATGGGCGCCTGCCCCTGACCCTTTTAAAAAAAAAAAAAAATTTTTCTCAGGGGTGGCGCCTGCTTGGTCAGGCGCCACCCCTGACCATTTTTTTTTTTAAAAAAAAAACAATTTTGATTTTCTATCCCTTCCCCACCAATCAGAACCCACCCCGCCCCACCCCCTTATCCTATATGGTTTCCCGCCTCCCTCCCCCCAATCACTTTCATTTCCCGCGTGAATACTCCCCCACTTCTCTTTCTTTACCTTTTTCACTATCTTTAATCATTCTTTATCTCATTTTCACTTTCATGTCGTAGCTCAGGTTCTGTGCGTGCTCTCCCCCTCCTTCCATTTTCTTATCTTCACTTCTTAAAACGACACTCACACGAGCACACGTTTTTGTTTTATCCCAACTGCCAACCCCACTCCAGTCCCTATTATTCCCTTTTCTTTGTATTGTCTACAAGTTTTTGGTCCCCACTCGATAGCTCAAATTTCTTTCTTTCCTCACTGAAGATTGCGTCACCAACGGCAATTACGTGGTCCCCCACTCCACTGCCCTGATCAACCTGTAAGTTAAAGTTGCATTTTGTTTTTATTAATTTTTTTTTCAGGTTGTTCTGCTGTTTTTTTTTTCTGGCATGCTTGATATGATTTTTTTTTTCCTGTTATGACACGCATGCTTGTATATTTATATATCATATATAGTCATCTTCTTCATGGATGGTGTTAATATACTATTACATAAACCAATTTAGAAATAGATATGTACATAGTATGTAATTTCATCCGATCAACAGAGGAAAAAAATATAGAATAATGTAACTAAAATTATTGAGCACAATGACAATGCCCATATATGTATTATGCGTGCGCTCTCTCTCTCTCTCTGTCGGCAAGATTTTTTTGTTTGTGGGACCATCTAGTTTTGTTTCTTTGCTCATGTACAACACCTATATATATATATATATATATTATATATATAATATACAAATGTGTTTGTTGTTTGTAGCTAGGCGTGTGTGTATTGTAGCTAGGCGTGTGTGTATTGTCGTTTGCATGAACGGATGATAACGATGTCTATCAGTTTCCTACTTTGGAAAATTTAGTTTTAAGTAAAGGTAGTTTAGAAAAAATATTATAATTAACTAAGGTAGTTTAGAAAAAAATATTATAATTAACTAATTTAACTACCTTTTCAGTCCAATCAAATGAGTTAAATGCTTCTTACATTAAAAATAAGATGAGTATTATATTATATTGAAATGACGTGGGCACAATTTATGGCTGAGGGCTCCATTATTATATTATTTTAAACCTTAGATTGAATTATACTGAGGACGAAAACAAAAATGAATAGTAGATATATGAAATTGAGAAGTGAGCGCGTAGCCAGGCGTGTGTGTACATATATATTCCCATTACTAGAGACTTATCCAATCCCCATTGTAGGCGTAGTGTGTACTGTGTTTTAGCTCTCACTAGTTCTAAGAAATTAATGCAACAAGTTAGAAGAACAATGAAAGAATTGAATTTATATGTTATATATAACCATAAATTTGAACAACAGTAATTAATATACAAGTGACTTGAAATTAGATAATCAAATTAACTTTTAATAATATTGCTATTTCTTTTAAAACTTCTTCAAATTATTTGTTTTCCAAAAATCAAAATCATTTATTTAATATTATTTCACGTATTAAATATATATTTGTGTTATTAGTGCTATTTTGTAGAGGTAAGAAAATAATTTTTTGTATTATCTTATTAAACTATAATAGAGAAAATCCTATATAAAACCAAATGAAAATAGGAAAAATTGAAATTAACAGAATAAATTGAATAATTCGTTAATTGAGTCATTAACTTATTTAAAGATTTTAAAATATGAATAAAATGACTTTAATATATCAATGTTAATATTTAATAAAATAAAATATAATTTGTCTATATTGTTTAACTTTAAATATATTAACTAAAACCGTAAATGGAAAAACATACAATAAGGATTATGCTTTCTTTTTAATTTTATTTTATTTTCTTTATTTTTTTTTCTGAATCATATTTTTTTTTATTATTATATTTTGATGTTTATTACACATATTATTATTTAAAAAAATAACTTAGAACCTGAAATATTTTATTGATTTGTTTATGTTTAATTTGTGTTTGTAGTTTCAGTTCATCAGTCTATTGAAGCTTCTATTTACGGTATGTTTTTTAAATTTTGAGCTTACAAATGTGATTTTAGTTAAATTTAATAGTTATAATTTGTAGGTGTTCTAATGATTGTTATTGATTAATTGCATAAGCAAAATAATTATTTATATATTCTTAACACTTGTATTTTATTTATTGACTTGTAATGTTTTCTAATTTAACTATGATATATTATTGTGGCAAATATGGTTTCTTTTGTTATGAGTTGTAAAATTTTATTATAATGCCTGAGAATAATTAATGAATTATTTGGCAATTTAAATATTCAGTTTAAGACTTAGAAAGCTTCAATTATGAAGATTCATGTGATGTATGTTATTTTAAATTAAAATTGGTAAGAGAATATAAAAGTAATTAGTAAATGCAATAGTCATACAACTAACCACGTAATTTTTAAAAAAAATAGATTGAAGCCCATAGATGGATCGTAAATGGATGTCATCTAATCGATGTTCAAGGGAATATATAGATGGGGTGAAGGAGTTTATTACATTTGCAACTGAGCACACAAAAGATCCTGGCAAAATCTTATGTCCTTGCTTATCCTGTTGTTTTGGAAAGCGGATTAGTCAACTTGATTTGCTAGATCATTTAGTGTGTTATGGTATTGATCAAACATATATACGATGGACAAGGCATGGTGAGACCAACGAGCCATATAGTGATCGCGTGCATACCACGGGTGGTGCCTCGGATGAATTTGATCAAAGCATGTTTGATAAAGATGATACTCTTGAAGAAATGGTAAATATGGTTGAAGGGGTGCTTCATAACTGCCCTAACGAATATGAGAAGTTGAAAGGTGATGCAGAGAAACCATTATATGTTGGAAGTACTAAATACACAAGATTGCTAGCAGTGTTGAAGTTGTACAATTTTAAAGCTTGCTACGGATTGAGTGATTCGGGTTTTACCGCATTGCTTGAACTGTTGCAAGATATGCTTCCAGAAGAAAATGTACTTCCTACCAAGACATACGAGGCAAAGCGAATTCTTTGCTCTACAACCGGTATGGGATATGAGAAGATACATGCATGTCCTAACGATTGCGTATTATTTCGAAATCAGTATGCAACGTTGGAGAAGTGCCCTAAATGCAACGCATCTCGATATAGGAAGAAGAAAGGAAAAAGTCCTTTGAAGGTGTTATGGTATTTTCCCATTGTTCCGAGATTCAGGCGACTGTATAGTAATGCAGAGATTGCTAAGCAGTTGACATGGCATGCAGATGAAAGGATTAAAGACACGAAGCTTAGGCACCCTGCAGACGCTCCTCAATGGAAAAAAATTGATCATGAGTACCCTCACTTTGCTGATGAAGTCAGGAACCTTCGCCTTGCACTGTCAACTGATGGAATTAATCCGCACGGTGTTCAGAGTAGCACACATAGCACGTGGCCGGTGATATTGATGATTTATAACCTTCCTCCACACTTAATCATGAAACGCAAGTTTATGATGTTGTCCATGTTAATTTTTGGGCCAAGGCAACCTGGGAATGATATAGATGTATACTTGGCTCCTTTAATTGATGACTTGAAGCTGCTTTGGGATGAAGGCGTTAGTGTGTATGACGGGTACATGAAAGAAAGTTTCACTTTGAAAGCCATGTTGTTTGGCACAATTAATGATTTTCCTGCTTATGGAAATTTGTCAGGATACAGCGTCAAAGGATATGGTGCATGCCCTATATGTGAAGTTGACACTCATTCAATGCGACTTCATCATTGTAAGAAAAATGTTTACATGGGGCATCGAAGATTCTTACCATCACAACATCGTTGGAGGAAGTGGAAAAAGCCTTTCAATGGTGATGCAGAAGAAGGTAGCCCGCCGAAGATGTTGACCGGTTTCCAGGTGTATTCCAAGGTAAAAGACTTGGAGAACAATTTTGGCAAACCTTTTGCAAAACAAATCGAGACAAGCGGTTGGAAGAAAAAGTCTATTTTCTTTGAACTTCCATATTGGAAGTCTTTATATGTGAGGCATTTTCTTGATGTGATGCACATAGAAAAAAATATCTGTGATAGTCTAATTGGCACGTTGCTTAATATCCAAGGAAAAAGCAAGGACAATGTCAATTCGAGGTTGGATTTAGTGAACTTGGGAATTAGAGAAGAGTTGGCACCGATTGAGCAAGGGTCTCGTACCTATCTACCGCCAGCGGCATACACTCTGTCGAGGAAAGAGAAGAAATTGTTTTGTGAGTTTCTGCAAGGAATTAAAGTTCCCGAGGGCTACTCTTCAAATATAAAGAACCTTGTATCGGTAAAAGAGTTGAATTTAAAAAACCTTAAATCTCATGATTGTCATGTGCTAATGCAAAATTTCCTACCGGTTGGTATACGATCCATTCTACCCAAAAAATTAAGGAACACTATCACGAAACTTTGCATGTTTTTCAAGTTGATCTGCAGTAAAGTGGTTGATTCAACCAGGTTACAAGATTTGCAAAGGCTGATTGTGTGTACTCTGTGTGAACTTGAAATGTATTTTCCGCCTTCTTTTTTTGACATTATGGTACATCTAACTGTACACTTGGTCAAAGAAACTCAATTGTGCGGTCCAGTGTACTTGAGATGGATGTACCCAAATGAACGATTCATGAAAATATTAAAGGGGTATGTGAAAAATAGATACCATCCAGAGGGTTGTATCGCTGAAAGTTACATGGTTGAAGAAGAAGTGACTTCTGTGCTGATTTTCTATCAAATGTTGACCCTGTAGGGATCCCCAAGTCCCGTCATGATGGCCGAAGATCAGGGAAAGGAACAACGGGGAGTGATGTAATAACGATATCAGTGACTGAACGGGATCAAGCCCACTTGTATGTCCTACATAACACTGATGAGGTCGAACCGTATGTAGAAGAACACAAGGATGCTCTCCGATTGGTACATGGTGCTGGGAATGAAAATTTATTAACAACAGAACACAATAAACAATTTGCAGGCTGGTTGAAAAATCGTATTAATGATGAGATGGAGAGGAATCCTGATTCAGTTTCCGAAAAATTGAAGTGCCTGTCGAAGGGACCGAGCTTACATGTATTATCTTACAATGGTTATGCAATCAACGGTTACACATTTTATACACAAGACCATGATAAACAGAGTATGATGCAGAATAGTGGGGTAACACTTGTTGCTGATTCTTGGCATAGAGCCAGTGCTAAAGATACACACCCTATCTATGCATCAATGTCATACTTTGGTGTCATTGAACGCATATGGGAGTTAGATTACTCTATGTTCAGGGTCCCTGTCTTCAAATGTCAGTGGGTTAACAACAACAGTGGATTGCGGATAGATGACTTAGGCTTTGTGCAAGTGGACCTTTCTAAGGTTTGGTATGAAGATGATCCTTTTATTTTAGCAGCACAGGCAGAACAAGCATTTTACATTCCTGATCCTGCTAAGAAGAATTGGTCTATTGTACTTCCATCCAACAAGAATCGTCAAGCAGAAGTTGATTTTGAAAGTAATGAATATTTGAACATCAATAATGATGATCCTTCGTTTGAGGATTTGTGGTCAGCAGAGATTGATATAGATGGAGATGCAGATGAAGATGAAGATGGAGATGGACCCCTATACGTGAGACATGATCATAAAGAGGGAACTTGGGTCAAGAGGAACACAATTCTCAATCCAACACGAATTCTGAAGAATAAAATTTTAAATCAGACAAGAAAAAGGAAAAGATAATGATTGCCTTGACTCATTTACTTGTACGTATGTTTTTATAAATTTCAAAATAATTTGCTTTCGTTGACATACAAGACCATTGTGTACTGATGTTTTGATTTGGTTTATTTCACTTGCAGGAGTATGGACTCACCACATCATGACATTGATGATGTTCCCAGTCCCGTACCTGATGACATTGATGACGTTCCCAGGCACATTGGTAGACAGAGATTTGAGGTGAACGTCAGACGTGGCAGGACAGTTATGGCGAAGTTGATCAGACTGAGAAGTAACGGGATCAAGTTACAAGTAGAGTGGAATGAACTTGGGAACCCGGTTGGGGAGAACAGTACCTCGTTAAATAACTTCATCGGGACTACGGTTCGAGACAGAGTCCCTATTACAGTTCAAAATTGGAAAATGGTAAAGAAAAGTTATGAGGATGGGATCTGGGCTGAAATACAGGTAACACCTTAATTATATATTTATTCGGTTTTCTTTGTTTCACTTCATTTCAATCTTACATATGATATATGTTTTTTGACTTGTTTACAGAGTGTTTTTATTATTGATGATGATCGGAAGAACTTCGTAATGAGAAAAGCTGGAAAAATTTTGCGAAAGTTTCGTTCTGATCTCGTCAAATATTTCTTGAGGGATGATAATGATGATATCATTACTACACCGCCTTATCCATTGTACGAAGGAATCATCAATCAAGCAATGTGGGATGAGTTTATCAGAACACATACAACTCCTGATTTCCTGGTAAGGGGATTTGTTTATTTTTCCCTATTACGTGTAATGTACGTATTTGTAAGTAACATTTATATATTTATATGAATCATTTTGATCTATCTATGAGTTGAGCGAGAAGAATCGAGCTAACGCGACCAACATGCCATACCGATACACACAAGGACCTGTTTCATACGGAAATTTACAAAAACAAATTGTATGAACTGATGATTATTTCATTCATAATAAAAATTATATGAATATCATTTAACTTCGACTAACTTCGATGTGCAGATACAAGAATCAGGCTCAGATAGTACACAGGTTCCACGACATGAGCTGTGGGTCAAGGGTGTCACAAATAAGAAAGGTGAAATTCGTAGTGAGGAAGCAAGAAGAGTAGCCGAATATTGTGTAAGTATTCAATTATATTATGCGTTTAATAAATAATTGGCTTTACTTAAATGAACTCCATTTATAATAACTAATTTTTATTGTAATTCTTTTTGGGAAAGCGACAAATGACACAGGAGGATCCTGCGTTGGCGACCTATGTTGGTCGGGACGATTTATTGAGCAGAGCGTTATCAGTACCCGAGTATGATGGTCGTGTTCGGGGTACTGGTTTTGCAGTCACCCCATCAGCATACTTCGGACGTCAGAAGCGCTCGAGTAGAAGTGATGTTTCCCACCTACGTGACGAGATGTCTAGCTTTAAGCATCAAATGCAAGAACTTCAACAACAAATGCGCTACAAGGAACAACGAGAAGAACAATTCACCGAACAAATGCGTTTGCTGCAAGAACATAATGCGTTGTTAACAACGCAAATACAACAGTTGGTCCAGGGTAGGCCAAATGTTCCGTTCTGTGATAGCCCAAGTTTCAGAGATAGCTGCAATTCCATGCCTAAAGTCCCTTTTCCTTCGGTAATTAATTTCTTTTCTACTTAACTTTATGTTAAATTATAATTAAGCGAATTTAACATATTAACTCTGTTTTCTTTAGGGGGAATTTCAATGCAAGCTATATGTCGAGCAAGCATCCAAGCACGCGGTTGCAGTAGGTGTTGCCTACAACACTGGTGAGGACATACTGCACAATTCACCGTTGCCCGATAACACACTCCGGGTTAGGGTTGACGTCTGCACGAACGAAGACGCCCTCTTACCGATCCCGTCTCAGGATGAGCAAAATAAGGTGGCAGATGTTGTAGGTGGCTATGTTGCTTGGCCAATAGGTCTTATCGAGCCATGTGGAAAGGTCGTTCATCCAAAATTCCATGCACTTTTCCTTCGAACTTTCATCTTGAACTGTGATTTAATTTTCTGATTTGCGCAGGGTAAGATTTCAAAGTCTTCAACAACACAACCCAAGTCAAAAGCATCGGCCAGCCAACAGAGCAGAAGAAGACATACCTCATATCTCGATCAATTAATATTGATTGCACCACAATTGATCGGTGAGGGAGTAGTGGCATTACGTATTCCAAGGCATATCTACAATGTTGGTGGTCTTGTTGATTATATTACTGCCGAGGTCGTGCAGGAAATATGTGCTCGTGATTGGGTTAGTGCTTCGGCTATCAACATCTGGATAAGGTACTTCACTATCATCGTTTATCACTGTTATTAATATATCTCGTTCCATTTCTTTTGTTTCTCATGACACTGTATGTTTTATACCAGGCATTTGGACCAGGACGTTTTAATGGATACACACAGGGTCCAATTCGCATTTGTCAACCCTTTTCTCGTTGGTAATCATGAGGGTAAAGTAGATGTGACTGCGCAGTCTAATGGGCTGAAAGATTACTTTACCAAGAAAGCGACAGCAAATACATTATTTTTAGTGCCGTATAATGCGGGGTAAGTTATTATTGGTACAATTTTTGTTTTTATTGTTTAACTTCTATCATAACATGATTGTTTAAAAAATATTTTTAAAATATATTTTAGGCGCCATTGGATATTGATCGTTATCAATCCAGCGGAACCGTCAGGCCCTCGCATTTATTATGTGGATCCTCTGAAAAATGGTCTTCCAGAACACCGTTTTGATATGATGCTATTGATCAGTAGGTAAGTATACGTGCCTATGTATAAATATTTGCGAACGTGATTGAATAATTAAAAGTAATCATTTTCTGTTTCTTTTGTTAGCGCATTGACTGCATATCGGTCGTCTGTCTCGTTAAACTATTCTAAAGCTACTGACCCCCGCCTTAGCTATCCTTGGAAGAAGATACAGGTATTGAATTAGACTTTACTTAGACTTTGTTAGTAAACACTTTTTATTCATGAACAGAGTTAAATATTGCATTATATTATTGCAGTGCCCTTTCCAACCTAATGACAATGATTGTGGGTACTATATCATGAAATTTATGAAGGATGTTATTATGCATGATCAACCATTTATTCCTCAAAAAGTAAGTCATTTAGTTGCACTTCATATTGTGTTGTAATGAAATTGAATTAGTGCCTGACAGTTATGTTTTACTGATTTTAATTCGTTCTAACTTGTGTCTGATTGTATATATCTGTAGTATTATGAAGATCAACGTTGTGACGCTTTGACAGACCATCAGGTTAATGAAGTGATCGAGGAATGGTGTGAATATGTGTTTAGGCAAATCCCTAGGTAGCTATATTTACTATTAAATTCACTAGCTGGTTTTTTGTGTTGTTTCTAATTGCCAATATAATTGTTGTGTCATGCATGTTTGTTCAAGTTGAATTTGTTGTATTATATTTCATTCAGCTAGGTTTACAGTATTTTGTATTTAACAATTTTCATTACTACTATACTTTAGCTAATCAATCATTTGTTGGTATCATTTTAAAGTTATCTATTATTGTTCTTATTAAACCTTGCAGACCATAATTATATATGCATGAGGAAAAAATATGCTTAAAAAAAAAACCAATACGAAAAACCCAAAAAATATGCTAAATAAACCAGAACGGAAAATTTAAAAAAAAAAAAAAAGACCTACTGTGGCGCCTGGCCAGCCAGGCGCCACAGTAGGTAGAAGAAAAATTAAAAAAAAAAATATCTACTGTGGCGCTTGGCCAGCCAGGCGCCACAGGAAGTGCTTTTTCAAAAAAAAAAAATTTAAAAATCTGTGGCGCTTCCAAGCGCCACAGCTTTTTTTAGTAGCGTTAAGATAGGTGGCATTTCGCAAGCGCCACAACTAATGCAATTATAAGCGCCACAGATTTGGTTTTTTGTAGTAGTGCAGCCCAAGGATGAACAATAAAGCCATTAACACTGAACTGACACATATTTAGCCAATGATGATCAACGCATTCAGTCATATTAAACAAACTCAAACTAATGATTCTCAATTGTTTATTTATTGCACATTCCTTAGATAGTTGGTCAATAAAATATTTTACCACCCAACCACATACAAATACCTTTGACCAAGTATAACCAATTTTTGAAGAGGTCTCAAAAGCCTTGTTTTTGGACCTTGGATCAATCGTTCCTATTCTTTCCCATCTAACCCTTCCACGCCAATTCTATTAGGATAGAGATAGCTTGGTTAAGGTACTTTGATTTATATTACCTATTGTCCAATGAAGAAATATAACAAAGACCCAATCATATAAAACTAACCAAGTTACACTCGATGTCAAAGATTTTGAGTAGTCGACAGAACATAACATAGAGAAACAAACAACGAGCAAAGTTGTTTTACCAAACGCAAATCTCAATCTTAAACGGACATTAGTAGGGAAAGATGAAACCTTTAGCAAGTCATTCACCTCATGATCAAAGGACCGAACAGTTGGTACCTTTGAACGCATATGTGACGTTGCCTTTGCTTTCCTCAAAACGATTGCCAAGCCCCAACTTCTAACCTCAATTGAGATCATCCTTTCACTAGTTAGGAGAGAGATCCACCACTTTGATCTATTCTTCAACTTTGAAGGTTATGGGGGAACCCATCGTCATCATTGAAGGGCGTCATAGGGGATTGAGGCTTAAACGCCTTCTCGCATCCCTTCATGCTACTTCCCCTCTCACCACCGCCACTGAATTCACTCCCAAACATCACCTCCACCAGCCATGACATAAGGGGACTACTTAAGGACTCCACCAGAAGAGGAGAGAGAACCTTACAGAGAGAAGGAAGAAATCGACCACCTAGTAGGGTTAAGCTGCATCTTGACGGAAGTTGACATCCTCTCGAAGGAAAAGAAAACCTTAGCAGAGGGAAAACATCGCATAGTCAGCAAACTCAAACCTTGGAGGTCCTTGACTTTTTGTTTTTTCATAGGATTTAACGAAAGAGAGTATATAAATATTTATCACACTAGTACATGTTTAAACCTGTGGCATCCCTTCTAAAGAGTTGATGTCATTGCTCACTAGATTCAAGAGTCTTTGACAAATAATTGTTTTTGTTCATATTGAGGAATGACCTACGTAACCCATTTTTTATTCAAAAAAATTGGCTAAAAGTCCTTTATTGAAAAATTAATTGGTCACTGATACCTAAAATCCGTAGTTCTTTAGGGAAAAAATTTGGATGTTTCTCAATATATTTCCCTGTTTTAAATATAATGTATATTTTGTAAAATTTTATATTTCAGTATACTTACCGTATCCTTAATATAAGATATAGCTTGTAGTGTTAGAGATATTATTAGGCATTTTAGTGGATGCTATGAGTAGTAAATAATTTTTTTACCTAAAATGTTTCTCTGAGTTTATCAAAATTACATTCATTCTAAGAAACAAATAGTTAAAGATGGTAGTATTACGACCCCGCCAATCAATATAGCTTTGACCAATCTTCATATGAATGGATTAAATTAGTGCCCTTAAGTGGGCAAAAGATGATAGTATTAAAGAAACGGTAAAGTTTAAAAATAATTTGAAATTTGTTTCTTAGTTTGTGTATTTTAACTAAAAATGCTTTATATCTCAAACATAAATAGTAGATTTAATAAATAATTAAATCATAATAAAGAGCATTTAAAATTGTGCAAATTATTACCTCTGGCTAATGATATAATGAAAAATTAAATATCAACTGATTTTAACTATTTTATTAATGCCATAAATTTTAAAATTGGAGTCATCATTTTATAGGTCGGTCAAAGTGTTGAAAATTGTGAATTTGTATATAATTTCCTAATTATCCCATTGCTTACCAAAATCCAAATAGGGAAAAGAATCAAGTCAAAAAAAAAAAAAAAAAAAAAAGCAAAAGAAGATCACATTTACCTAATCGCAAAATAAGCGACGAGTTTAGGGAAACAAGGAAGAGGACATGGATTATTGGGTCGTCTCTCGTAACTGAATAGAATCTGCGTCGTCACTCTCTGCCAAAGAGCTGCAGCGATCCCCGCGCGTCTTCCCCTCCCCTTGTTTTCAGTTATTTCCGTATATGCATGAATGAACCTAACTGCCATTCCTCCTAGGGTTTTGTTTCTCCCAATTATTTTCTTTCAATTCCTCAAATTTCTTTAGCGGATCCGTTATTATGGGCGTCTCCTTCAAGGTCTCAAAGACTGGTTCTAGGTTTCGCCCAAAGCCTCTTCTGTCCGAAGCTTCTGAGGATGGCGTCTCGGAAAATTCCAAGTCTAGCTCCCGAGCTGTTGCCTCCAAGAACGAATTCTCTAGACGAGAGCCCCAGGTAAGTTTGAATTCAAGTGCGTTACTTGGGAATGCAGAAGATTTCAATGGATCTTTTGGGTCGTGCAAGATTATTTCAAAATCATATAATTTGAGATTTTATATCTCTAAAATGCTGTCCAAGTAGTGAATTGGAAGGTGAAATAAGATTTTTTCCCTCGATAATTCGCCAGAGACTAAGAAAAAGCACGACTTTTTCAGATTCGATGCTTATTAGCCCTGAACTTCAAGAGAACAAGGAAAACAGAGTTAAGGAAGTTTTGTGTATATCGTTAATCTCTAGGTGATCCAGCGTAATGCACAATCTATTCAAAGATTATTGATATGTTTGGTCCGTGTTAGTTTTTTGTCTTCTCGGAACAATGAAGCTTCCATATTTGCTTTCGTAGCCGTGCAAATATTGTTTGCTATAAAACTAGAAGGTTGAATATTTAAAACATTTCTGTTTTTTAATCATTTGATAGTTTTTCAGCAATCCCTTTGATTTATTTGAGGTATTTATAGTGTTTAAATTTAATATTCAACCGGGGAAAAGTTGTGCTGCATCTGTGTTTCGTGAATCTGTGTTTCAATTTGGGGAATGTGACTAGGAAAGGGATGAGAGATATGATATTTAAGACTCTAAAACATTGCAAGTTCTCTGTATTTGCAGCACCTTAGATTGTCAACTTGCTATTTTCTCGTTTATTGTGGACAAACATTCTCCTAGTATTCATATATTTGTATTTTTCTGTATTATGATTAAATTTTATTGAAGCAGCAACGCTAACAGATGGGATAACTCACCATTTTGATGTTTAAACTCCTTTTCTAGTGACTTCAAATTTCCTTTGACACAGAACAATCTTGTTGAGTATGGTGAAAAGATCGCTCGGGTGCCTGACGCGGCCATTTCATCTGGCCCTATTTCCATTGCAGGTCAGTCATTTACCATATTGGCTGCCTGATTTGTGTGTCAATACTAAGTGTTGTGGTGCTTGTTGTTTTGACAGAGAGCGAAGCTTCTTTCACATTGAACCTGTTTCCTGATGGTTATTCTATCGGGAAGCCATTGGAGGTCTGTTTTACAGAACTATTACTATGTTGCTGAAATTGATTAAATTGCCTGACAAAGGTTATTCCTGCTTTACTTTAATTGTTTATTATTCATTATTAATTGTACGAAAACTATGAATTTTCAGAATGAGACAGCAAATCAATCTACATATCAAGAGTTTCCAAAGCTGTTGCATCCCTATGGTAGGATGTCAGAAAGTCTATTCTTGGTAAGGCCGTGACCTAATTTTTCTTAATTTCCTCATTCTTTTAGTTTAAACTCTTCAAGCAGCATATTTTACAAAATGCTTATGATCTTTGAATGAGATATTAAACACTTTCTACTCGCATCATTGTACATCAAATATCTTCTTGCATATTGAAATTGTCTAATATTAAACTTTCAAGATTGCTGGCTTGGTTTGATTGATTCTGAAAACATGGCTATTACTGAGCTTCATAATCTGAGTTTAGTTTCACTAGATTTGGGCCACTTATGCCTGCCTTTTGTGACTGTTATTTGAGGACAGAAGTAGAAATAAGGCCATAAACGACCCTGTAGTTTGGGCACTTTCCTTTTGGCTGCTCAAAGTTCCTTTTTTTGTTATATCTGGGTACTATGGATTTTTGCACACATGCACTTATACTTCTATTTCAATTTAATGTTTTATCATAGGCTATTGAGTCAGGCCACTTGCCTGGAGATATTCTTGATGATATACCGTGCAAGTTTGTTGATGGAGCACTTATATGTGAGGTGAGTCCACTTTGGTAAGCTATTCAAAATTTTTCTATTTATTTCTTATGCAGTCAAGCGCAACATTCACAACACATGGGAAAATTTGCTGCCATGGTCAGGAAAGTTCACATGACTTTGGATAATTGGCATTTTCAGAATTTTATTACCATCTAATATCTAGTTTGCTCTGTACATACCTTTTCATATGATCGACTCTGTATGGCTTTTGTGACCTTCTAGGTGCGTGATTATCGAAGATGCTCTTCTGATAAGGGGTCTGGGATTGCCTCTACTGATGTTTCCCCTACTGTTAGTAAAGTTCGTCTCAGGATTTCATTGGAGAATGTTGTGAAAGACATCCCTTTGATTTCAGATAAATCTTGGACTTATGGTGACTTCATGGTGAGGATGATCTTCCTTTGATTGATGATCTGCGATTATTTTCTTGATCTTATCATTTATTGTGTATTGGTTTCACTTATCTATGTGCGCATGTTGCATTGGTGGCAGGAATTTGAGTCCAAGATACTGAAAGCATTACAACCACAACTTCACCTAGATCCTACTCCTAGGTTAGATCGACTATGTGATGGTCCAGTTCCCACAAAGGTATAGATGAGCCTTTCTTGATATACTTGATATATGGATCTAAACATCTCATTTATGTTGAACTTCATTTTGCAGCTCAATTTAAGCCTTGGCAGTTTGCGGGGAAAGCGACTAAGGCAGATGCCAGAATTTAGTGTTACTTCTAGTAATAAAATACATGGCAAGAAAGTTTGCATAGATAGAGTACCGGAAACCTCAACCACAAGGTTGGGTGAGCATGGAATCATTGGGTCTAATGCAATGGTACATCAGACCCATGAAAATCTGGCTGCACAAGATCTTGGTGCAAGGAATGCCATGTCTTTAAGACCTAAAAGCCTTGTTTCAGATCCCTCCATATCTGGTTTGTCTATGATGTCCCATCAATCAAGGTATCAAATGGGTGTTGGAACTCCAAGAAGCCTGCAGGAGCATGGATCAATTTCTGCTATGAATGCATCAGGAGCTTCCCCTGCTGCACAGGACATCATAATATCATACGGTGATAATGCCAATTCAGGTTCCTCTCTTCATGGAAAAAGAGAGAGTCAAGATGGACAAACATCACCTTTATCCAATTTTGCTAAAAGAATGAGGCCTACTGATGGAATGCAACAGTCACAAACTGGACTTCCTATTGACGCCCTTCAAGGATCAGATATTAATTGGCAAAATACATTATTACAACAACCACAAGCGATGTCTAGAGGAATCCAGTATCGAAGTGCTGGCATTCAGAATTTTCCCCAGCAGGCTTTCGAAGTAAGGTTGAACCAGGACACAGGGACTGTTCAGTTTGCTACTGGCCAGCAGCCAATCAGAGTGGTTGCTAAGGAAGAGCAGGTTGAATTGGATAAATTAGATGGCTCAGAGATCAACAGGAATAAAAGTGAAGTGCCGATGGAAATAGATGCAATCCTCTTGGATCCCCAACAGTCGCGAGTTCAGCAAAGATTACCACAACATCCATTCATGAGATCTAATTTCCCTCAGGCACCCTGGAATAATCTGGGTCAGCATATAGAGAAAGAAGTAAGAAAGGATGACCAGCTTCAGAGAAGGAAATCAGTGCAGAGTCCTCGCTTATCTACTGGAGCATTAGCTCAATCCCCTTTATCTTCTAAATCAGGGGAATTTTCCAATGGTTCAGTTGGACCCAGCTTTGGACCGGCTTCGGCAGCTGCAGCAATGGGGTCTCAAAAAGATAAAACAACAATGTCATATCCTGCTGCTGTTGGGACTCCACCTTTGACTTCCAGTGCTAATGATTCTACACAAAGGCAACACCAGGCACAAGCTGCAAAACGGAGGGCTAATTCCCTTCCCAAGACCCCAGCAATGAATGGCGTTGGTTCTCCTGCTAGTGTTAGTAATGTTAGTGTGCCATTAAATGCAAATAGCCCCTCAGTTGGGACACCGGCTTCGGTTGACCCAGCTATCCTTGAAAGGTTCTCAAAATTTGAAATGGTGACAAGGAGGTATATTGTTATACTTTTAAAGCTGCATCATGAGATTGCTTCGAATTTTTTAAAAATTAATTGTTGTTTTGCACAATCCTTAACCTCCGAACTTCCAAAGCCAATTTATCATTGAGATTAACATGGACTATTAAATATGTTCCATCAATGATTTGAGCGATACTACTGCTTTTTGTACCATTATATACTACACTATACAATTAATAGTTTTTTTTTCTTTCATTGGTACTACTTCCTTTTCTTAATCACGTTAGTTTTTTGAAACCTTATCATAACAGGAATCAGAAAAGACTTAGTTTCTGCATGCTATCATCTCTGTTTTTCTTTAATCTTATTTTTTTCAACTTGCAAGACTCCTGCTCTCTCTCTCTTCATATGTAATGGAAATCTCAGTTTGTGATGTTTTCAAATTTTGTGAAGTTTATTTTTCTTTCTCACATATTGCACTGACTTTTATCAGGCATAAACTCAACTGCAAGAAGAACAAGGTTGAGGGTTATCCCATAGGAAAGCAGAATTCATATTCACCTCAGAATGTAGCAGTCCGTCTAGCTGATGCATTCAGTAACGAAGGATTGAAAGATGATACAAAGTCTTTGTCAAAGTCACTTGCAGGTGGCAGTATGAATGTCAGCAAAATAAGAATCTTAAGCTTCTGGTTGCCTGAGCGTCAACTTCAAGGTAAGTTGAAATAGTTGGTCAGGCTCTTACCCTTGGTAACATTCAGTTCAGTTTCTTCCTTGTCTGTAATTCCATTTTCTTCTTCAGGCAATGTTGTTTCTTTAGTTCCGAAGTTTCGAACTAGGTTGGTCATGTCTGAGAAGCCATCTGATGGTACTGTGGCAATGCATTATGGAGACATTGAAGATGTTGATTTCTTGGCTGCAGAGGATCATCTTCCTACATTACCTAATGCTGTGAGTTTCATGATAAACTTGGAATATTTTTAATCTTAAGGATTTACATGTCAAGTTAATCGAATATATTCTGTTCAACTATGCTGGCTTAGTTTAATTCCATGTTTCATTTTACAATCCAGCTATAATTTTATGTTCTCTTGGGGGGCTTAGTTATTTGGTCTGGAGCTCTAATTAAATTTATTAGTGGGTTTTTATTTATGATTATTCTTGATATATATACATATATATAATTGCTGGAAGTTTATTGCGCTGACTGATATGATCAATTTTTGAACCAGCATTTTGCGGATTTACTGGCAGAGCAGTTTAGTTTACTGGTATGTCTCTTACTGAATTCAGACCCAAAGAAAAAAGCCTGTCCTATGTATGTGTATATATATTTACTTTAATCCGCCTATGCAGATGGTTCGGGAAGGATATGTGAATGATGGCGACGCCATCCAACCAAAACCAAATCGGATCAACCATCCGTCAGGCAGTCAACCTAGTGAAGTTGCTGTAACTCATAATCCTGCGATTGAAATGCAGCCATATGGAGAATCAATTCCTGGCCAGTCACCCAATGACATTGCAAAACCATCTACTAGTGGCAACACGCCTCTGAACTCATCTCAGAACCATTTAGCAAATGCAAGGATGTTGCCCCCTGGTAACTCTCAGGCCTTACAAATGTCACAAGGACTTCTTCAAGGTGTTTCAATGGCTCCAAGGCCACAGCAACTGGACCCACAACAATCAGTACAGCAGCAGCAGCAACTGCAACAAAATCAGCACTCTCTAATTCAACAACAAAACCCACAGTTTCCGATATCTTCAATGATGCTTGGTACAAATGCACTTTCACACTTAGGTGCAATGGGGCAAAACTCCAACATGCAGATGGGCAATCACGTGGTCAAGCAGTCTCCACATCTCCAGATGCAGCTGATGCAGCAGCAGCAGCAGCAGAGGAAAATGATGATGGGTGTTGGAAACGTTCCGGCCCTTGGGAACTTAAGAAACAACATGTTTGGAGGCTTGGGAAGTCCTATGGGTATGGGAGCCGGACGGGGGGGAATAGGAGGAGCGGGAATCTCAGCACCAATGACATCTATGCCCGGCATGGGAAATATGGGTCAAAATCCAATGAATCTCGGTCAGGCTGCTCAGATTAATAGCACACTAGGCCAGCAATTGCGGTCTGGAACATTGACTGCAGCGCAGGCTGAATTATTGGCATCAAAGATTCGAATGACACGTGGTATAGGGACTCCTCAGTCTGGCATAGGTGGTGGCATACCAGGAGCCAGACAAATACACCCTGGTTCTGCTAATGTTTCTATGTTGGGTCAGACACTGAATAGGGCTAATATGAGTACACTGCAACGAGCAATTGGACCTATGGCTCCTCCTAAGTTGATGCCGGGGATGAATCTTTACATGAACCAGCAGCAGCAGCAGCAGCAACAGCAACAACATCAACAGCAACAACATCAGCAGCAACAGCAATTACAACAGCAGCAGTTGCAGCAGCAACATCAACAATTACAACAGCAAATGCAACAATTACAGCAGCAGCAGGAAACAACTTCACCATTGCAGGCGGTTGTTTCACCCCCACAGGTGGGCTCGCCGTCTGCTATGGGAGTTCCACCTCTGAATCCACAAACCCAACAGCAACAGGCAAGCCCACAGCAGATGAACCAACGAACTCCGATGAGCCCTCAACAGTTGAGCTCAGGGGCAATCCATCCCATGAGTGCTGGTAATCCCGAAGCATGTCCGGCTAGTCCACAGTTGAGCTCTCAGACCCTGGGGTCAGTTGGTAGTATCACAAACTCCCCTATGGACATGCAAGGCGTGAACAAGAGCAATTCTGTCAACAATGCATAGTGGAGTTGAAAGAGCTAAAAGGTCAAGATCAAATGGCCACTCTTCGTCATCGACTAAAAGCTATGTTGGAGCAAAAGAGAATAAGGGTGAATATTAATTGTTGCCAAAGTTGGCAATAAAATTAGTGGTTGTAAGGGATAGGATATATATTTTTTTCAACTTCTAAATAAACATATAGCATGTTGTCTCCTCCATGTTGGGGAACTGCTATGCTGCTTAGTCTCACTTCTAGGATTAACGTCATGCATCATGTAAATAATTTGATATCCTCTGAACTTAGAAACTGCGAATTGTACGTTAGTTGTGAGCACTTGGCAAAGTTGTAGTGTATTAATTAAAGCCAAGTTTCTTTTATCCACGGAGGTTTTGTCAAGATTCATGCTGTTCTGACCTACAGTTTTGGAAACTTTAATTTTACGTTGGTCTAAATCAACGAAATAAGCAGTTCAATGAATATTAAAGCTGAGAAATTATTGTATGAATATGATTTGTTATGTCATTTGTGGTCTAACCAATTAAAATATAATAACGTATGAGTTGATTTGTCACTTCCTAAATATTAATAGGCATGTTAATAAAATTAAAAGATTTTCCAACTAATGTTAATCTTAGGAGGGCGGGAAATGAAAAAGTAAATCTTATGAAAATTTTTAACTTTATTAATATACCAGTTAATATTTAGGAGGTGCCAAATCAATTTATGAGTTGTATTTTAATTGGTTAGACAAAAAACTCACATGGTAAATCAAGTTTATACAAGAATATCTCTATTAAAGTATGCATATTGTAGAAATCTTACCTTTCATAAGCATTTTTTATTCTTAAATTATAATATATTTATTAGTTTTTTCAAACTATTTTTTATTTCTGTGTTTTTTTTTTGAGACCGGGAGACTTTACACAAGGACCATTGGAAGAAAAACTGATGGTGAACAACCATGAATTTGTGAAATGATAGAAAAGGACCAAGATATATATCTATATATATACATATATACACATATATTTTTGCCAACAAGAAAAAGGACCAAGATATAAAAGAAAGGTAAATGGATGAAAAAACCCTTGTTTGGCTATTAGGACAGCTTAGTTGCGAATTATGAAAGTTCAGTTATAAAATTCATAAAATTAGTTATAAATAAGTTATAAATGGTGAATTTTTTTTATAATAATTTAATAATAACTACGCTAAGGGCTTAGATGGGGGCTCTGGCACTGACCATTGTGGCTACATAGTCCATGAAGGCAGTTTTACAAGGTTGTTGGCGAACCGGAAAATTCTGACTAATAAATAAGGGTTAAGGGGTAAAACTAACTTTAATTTTTTTTTTTAAAAGTGCACCCACCACCATAATTTTTTTTTGGTACAAAAGTAACCATAAAATTTTAAAAATGGTATAAAAGTAACCATGAACTTTAAAAAAAGAGGTAAAAGTGACACTACAGTTGACGGCCGTATACTTAAAAGTTTATAAGGGGAAAAAATACCTATAAACTTTTTTCAAAAGTGCACTTACCACCATAAACTTTTTTTTTAGTGCAAAAGTAACCATAAACTTTAAAAAATGGGGCAAAAGTGATGGTTCTCTTACTGTATTCAAATGTAATCTTTTGATTATTTTAAATTTAGGAAAACAGTACCTCCACTTGTCCACCATGATTTTTCCAAACCAAAAATTGAAAAACTGATCTTCAATGAAGATGACATCGTCATCCTGCTTTCACCAACATGTTGTAAATGGAATTGTTGAAATCAATGATGTCCTAAACGCAATTGTCAAAATTGTTGATGGGGGAAGGATCTCAACAATTCCATTTACTGCACGTCGGTGAAAGCAGGATAGCGATGTCATCTTCATTAAAGATGGGTTTTTCAATTTTTGGCTTGGAAAAATCATGGTGGACAAGTCGATATATTTTTTTCCTAGACTTAGAACAATCAAAAGATTACATTTGAAACCAGTAAGATAATCGTCACTTTTGCCCCATTTTTTAAAGTTTATGACTATTTTTGCACCCAAACAAAAGTTTATTTTGGTAAGTGCACTTGTGAGAAAAGTTTAAGAGTATTTTTGCCCCTTAAAAACTTTTGAATAAACGACTGTTAATGGTAATGTCATTTTTGCCCTTTTTTTAAAAGTTCATGGTTACTTTTGTACAAAAAAAAAATTTATGGTGGTGGGTGCGCTTTTAAAAAAAATTTAAGGATAGTTTTATCCCTTAACCCAATAAATAATACTCATTCTGCAGTTAATATGATATAAGAGTCCATTGATTTTCTTTTTGGGTAAATGTGCAAAAATAGCTATGAACTTTGTTTAAAGGTGCAAAAATAACCATGAACTATTTTTGGTAGTAAAAGTAACCATGGACTATGTAAAATGGGGCAAAACTGTTAAATATGACCGTTGACCGTGCGTTGACCGTTAACATATTTAACGGTTTTACCCCATTTTACATAGTTCATGGTTATTTTTGCACCTTTGAACAAAGTTCATGGCTATTTTTGCACATTTACCCTTTCTTTTTTAGAGATTAAGAAAACTCAATAAATTATATAATCGTAATATATATACTATGTGCATCATTAGATTATATTTTACTCCCTTCGACTCTAAATATAACACAGAGTTAGTTTTTTTTTGGATATTAAGAAAGTTAATTAAATTATTTTAACATATTTATATTTATTGTTTTCCCTCCAAACTATCTTGCTTAATATATAAATTGATATATAATTTAATGATACAAAACATATGATATAATTAATAAACTTATTTAATTTTCTTAATTTCTTAAAAAAAAAAATCAACAATGTTTTATATTTAGGACTGAAGCAAGTAATTTATGAGTTAAGTAAATTTATTTGAAGAAAAAATAAGAAATATAAATATTTTAATGTAATTTATTTAATTTTCTTAATATTAAAAAAAAAAGGAGTCAACTGGCCCATACATTAAACATAGAAGTAAGTATTACGGTACGTGTTTGTGATTAATTTTCTTATTTTCAAACCCACTTAAACTTGATTATTTAAGCAATTTTCAGATAAAGATAATAAATAGCGAGAGTATCCGATTATTATATGTTGCTCTTTTCTGTTTCAATAAAGATAATTAGAAAAACAGTGTTGAGATTATTTATAAATTATTTTTTATATAAATTAAAATAAAATTTCTCTACTATATCTGTTTTTTATATCATAGATTATGATTGAAAAATTACTTTTAGGCGTAAGTCACGTAGTACGTTTGCCCTGCTTGTCCGACAGGAGAAGCGGCAGTCGTCTTTTCATTCTCTCAGATACTTCTTTCTCTAAACTGGTCCTTCCAAAATCCCCCCTTTGAGTTTTGAGTGCTTTCCTATAAAAATTCTCGGCTTTTTTTCTCTTCACAGTCCCATTTCTGAAAGTCCAGATTTTGACATCACCGAGTGATCAAGGAACCATAAACTGATCGCATGGAAGAAATGCCGACGAATGTGCATAATTCCGCTCAATACACTTGAAAAGCGGTTTAGATGGGAGTGATTTTGAGTTATTGAACAGCCGAAGCTTTCTTACTGTGTTCTTTTTGGTGTTATCTCAGCAAATCCAACATGTCATTGTCCATGTCCATCCAGCTTTTGGAGTCCATGACTCGCCCGCTACCAGACCCATTCATGCATCATTCGCAGTTCTCGTCCAAGCGAACAAAACCTTCTTGCATGTCCTTCCAATCTTCAAAATCTTTCCAATCCCATTTCTTCATACTTGACCAACCTGTGAACTCGGCCACTTACGCATTTATTCTCGAATCTTGTGAGTGCCCGAGTTTGGGCAAGCAGGTTCATGCTCACTCTATCAAGACTGGGTTTCAAGAGCATGAATTTGTTGATACCAAGTTGCTTCAGATGTACGGGAGAACTGGCTGTTTAGATGATGCAAGTTTGCTGTTCGACAAAATGCCTATTAGAACCTTGTATTCATGGACAGCTATCCTGAGTGCTTATGTTGATCAAGGGTTATTTGAGGAAGCGTTTCTTCTTTTTCAAGAACTGCTATACGAAGATGTTCAATTGGACTTCTTTTTGTTCCCTGTGGTGTTAAAGATATGTTATGGTCTTGGTGCTTTGGAATTGGGTAGACAACTACATGGGATTCTCTTGAAAAATCAGTTTGTAACAAATATATATGTGGGCAATGCTCTGATAGACATGTATGGTAAATGTGGAAGCCTAGACAATGCTAAGAAAGTTCTAGAAAGAATGCCCCAAAAGGATTGTGTTTCGTGGAATTCTAGTATCACTGCCTGTGCTGCAAATGGGATGGCATATGAGGCTCTCGATCTCTTACAAGATATGTCTCTGGGTGATGTGACGCCCAATATAGTTTCTTGGAGTGCAGTGATTGCAGGATTTGCACAAAATGGTTATGATGAGGAAGCAATTCAACTACTCTTTAAAATGCAAGCAGCTGGGCTTGAACCAAACGCACGAACCCTGGCAAGTGTTGTTCCTTCTTGTGCAAGGTTACGAAAGCTGAGCCTCGGGAAAGTACTTCACGGCTATATAATTAGGCATGATTTCACGTCTAATGCTTTTGTCACTAATGGGTTATTGGACATGTATAGAAGGTGCGGTGATATGGAAATTGCCTTCAAAATGTTTTCCAAGGTTTCAAGGAAATGCTCTGCATCTTATAACACAATGATAGCAGGGTACTGTGAAAATGGCAACGTCTTTAAAGCCAGGAGGTTGTTCGATGAGATGGAGCAGGAAGGTGTTGAAAGGGAAAGAATATCATGGAATTCAATGATTTCAGGATACGTGGACAACTTTCTGTTTGATGAAGCCTTAAGTTTGTTTCAAGATTCACTAAAAGATGGGATTACTCCAGATTCTTTCACTCTTGGAAGTGTTCTTACTGCTTGTGCTGACACGGCTTCCATTCGACAAGGGAAACAAATACATACCCATGCCATCGTTAGAGGTCTGCAATCCAACAGTTTCGTAGGTGGAGCTTTGGTAGAATTTTACTTTAAATGCCATGACATATTTTCTGCTCAAAGGGCTTTTGATGAAGTAAGTGAAAGGGATGTCGCAACTTGGAACGTTTTGATATCTGGCTATGCCCACCGCAGCCAAACCAAAACGGTTCAAGAACTTCTCCACAGAATGATAAATGATGGTTTTGAACCCAATGTGTATACTTGGAATGGTATTTTAGCTGGGTGTTTGGAAAATAACCATTATGATTCAGCAATTCAATTGTTCACTGAGATGCAAAATTCAAACTTGAAGCCAGACATATACACAGTTGGAATAATATTAACAGCATGCTCTAAGTTGGCCTCCACCCAACGAGGAAAACAGGTTCATGCATATTCAATTAGAGCTGGGTTTGATTCAAATGTTCACGTTGGAGCTGCCTTAGCGGACATGTATGGAAAATGTGGGAATATCAAGTATTGTATGATTACTTATAACAGAATATTAAACCCTGATTTGGTGTCCCACAATGCTATTCTTACTGCTTATGCCATGCATGGACATGGGGAGGAAGGAATTGCTCATTTTCGCAAAATGTTAGCCGGCAAAATTAGACCAGATCATGTCACTTTTTTATCAGTTCTTTCTTCATGCGTTCACGCCGGATCAATTGAGATTGGTCATGAATGTTTTTCACTGATGGAAACTTACAACTTGACACCCACATTGAAGCATTATACATGTATGATTGACCTCTTGAGCCGTGCAGGCAAACTCAATGAAGCATATGAACTTATAAAGAAAATGCCAATGGAGGCTGATTCTGTGACGTGGAGTGCTCTGCTCGGAGGTTGTGTTATTCACGGTGAAGTTTTTCTCGGCGAAATTGCAGCTAAAAATCTCTTAGAGTTGGAGCCTAATAACACTGCAAACTACGTTCTGTTAGGGAACTTATATGTTTCAGCAGGGAGATGGAATGATCTTGCTCAAACTAGACAATTGATGAAAGACGAAGGAATGCAGAAGAGTCCAGGATGCAGTTGGATAGAAGACAAAGATGGGGTTCATGTGTTTCTTGCCAGTGATAGAACTCATGCAAGAACAGAGGAGATTTATTCCACTTTGGATCATTTGACTCGTTACATTAGACCAAGGTATCTAGTTTGTTTCTGACATGAGAATTTTGTTTTCTCCCTCTTGGCACGTACATAATGTCCTTATTAAAAAGAATCAATAAAGCTGATGAGGGAGAGAAAAATAGCTCTGCAACACAATTAAAGCATTGAGAGAAGCCTGTCCTTCTCTGTCTTAACATGACTCCTAGTAATATCCTTGAGGGTAGGGCATCCAGATAGAGCCATTGTGAGCTCAAGCTCTGTCTTGAGCATTTCAATGACTTGTCTCACCCCAGCTTCTCCCTTTGCTGCCAGTCCAAAGACTACTGGCCGCCCAACCTGCATGAATCAGTAATTGATGGTAGTTATTGTTGAATCTAAGAGAAATTTCTAACATTCATGATTGTGTAGTTACTATAGAAGATTAGTTAATATTAATATTTCCTGTGCTTTAAAACTTAATGTTGGTCGAACACGTGACATGTGGAAGAAATTTTCAATCTGCACTAACATGACACTCGAACATTGACCTGTCCTTTAAAACTTAATGATCAAGTACGCGCACACACACATATATTCAAGTGGGGGTCATGGAGAGGGAGGAGAGGGGAGGTTTCATTGTAACTTTTCACTTATTTGGGAGTATTTAGAAATAAATGAAAAATAATGACAAACTTTCAACCAACCTTTCAAAATCTTCCAAATTCCTGCCCTTAAATATTTTTAAGTTCCTTTATATTGGCAGATTATCGAGGAAAAGACATTTTCCCCAAACTAATGGGAATGAAAATTATCATTTGATTATCAATTCCTCATCCTTTTGCCCCTTTTTTCCCTTTGATCTTTTTTCGCTGGGGGAATTTTATTCTCACTTGAGAGATGCAATAAGGGAAGAATATAATAGGTTATAGGGGGAATTAAAATGAGGTCCTAAGGAAGAGACTTAATTATCAAGAAGTCTCAATGTCAACTGATGAGTGTGCAATGACAAGTTCAAATACAAGAAATGACAACACCTCATTTGTTATTGGGACTTGTTGATAATTAAATCCCCTTTTTAAAACCTCATTGTAATTCCCCCGTGGTTAAATCATATCGATAAATCTAAATATGGGCAGCTATTCCCTTCTTCTTGGCCTCAACTCTCAAACATATCCTAAAGGAGTTTAGTCAGATTGAATTATGTACTAAGGAGTCAGGTGTAGATCTTCTCCACAAAGTCGCCAAAATCATCATATGCCATGACTATATAAACTGCACAGGGTTTAGTTGCTAATTGTGTTGTGAGATTCTTGAACACAGAAAATGGGTTATAAAACATAAATTTGTCAGCCTGGGTTGAGAGCTTACCAGGATAGCTTGTGCACCTAGGGCTAAAGCTTTAAATACATTTGTCCCTCGCCGCACACCACCGTCAACGAGCACAGGAATTTTACCTTTCGTAGCATGCACCACCTGCATTCACAGGAATCAAACACTGATGCTTGTTTCAATGATACATGGCATAGCAACCATGTGTGACAACCTAAACTAAGTCAGATTTCCTTTATGTAGTCTACTTTTAATTATACTTTTGAACCCCAGATATATTCAATTTTGTTTTTGGGGTGCTTGGAAACATGTCAACTGCTATATTCATGTAAAGAGTCACCTCTTCTAGGACAGAAATAGTGGCTGGGGTATAATCAAGCTGGCGGCCTCCATGATTTGAGACGATTATGCCAGCAACACCTGCTTCCACTGCCTTAATTGCTGCCAATACAATTCCATTGCATGTTAACTGATATCTAGATGGAGAGCTCAACGAGCAACGTGAGAATGAACTATCTAGTACATTGTTAATAAATACTACTTCCGGTTCTTGATATAAGACCCAATTAGTTTTTTTTTTGAAAGATTAAGGAAACTAAATAAATTACTTCAAAGTATTCATAGTCATCTTTTTTATATCAAACTAATTTATCTGAATTATAAATTAATATATAATCAAATGATACACGACATATTTTATTATTCACTAAATATAGTCAACTGGGTCTTATATTAAAGACCAAAGGGAGTACATTGCAAAAATGTAGTCAGAAGCCTCAAGAGATAAAGTTTCAAAATTTAATGGTTAATGAGCATAACATGATATCAATATGTACTCTCCGATCTTTAATGTAAAACCTGATTTACCTATTTATCAATGTTTTCCTAATTAGCCTTATTTATATTCCCTCAATAATAATCAAGTAGGAAAGAGAGAAAGAGAATTAAAGGAGACGATTAGGGTGTTTTAGAAAAAATATACTACCTTCAGTTCTTAATACCTAACTTTCTTAATCTAATCAAATTAGTTAATCATGCCTTACATAACGCAAAGTTCTCAAGCATGCCCTTCTAAGGGTTTAACCAATTATCTAGAAAATGAGTGGTCAAGTAGTGTACATACACTATACTTTTACATACCATCTTCACCAGTAAGTATACCCTTGACAAGAATTGGCAGATTCGTAATAGATTTAAACCATGCTATATCCTGCACACAATACGGTAAGTTATTGAACCAAAAAACCCCATTAATGCAGGTTAGTGGTCTATGCTATACATACCTTCCATTGCAATGCTGCATCACGTGTTTGACTTACATAAGTTTCCAAACCCGAACCACTGTCCTGAAAGCTTAATCAAGGTTAACAATTTCATCCAATAAAACCCACCAATGCAGTTCTAGGACATAATTATATCCTCATGCATATTTAAGCAAGAGCATAAAGCGTGTCTCTTGATGTGCCTTGTGAATACAAAATTTCAAATACAGTATTGATCTTTTGACAATCTTGAAGGAAAAGTTAACTATAAATCACATTATAAGAGCATTAACATTGCACAAAAGATGTAACTTCCGTGTGGCCTATGATTTAATATACTACTTACCGACTTGTGTTCAGTCGAAAAAAGGCCATCAAAGTTCTTTAACTTCGGTGAAACCATTCTGCAGAGGACATTCCAACAACATTAGGAGATAGCTTGCAGCATCAATCATCAAATACTACGTATATGATCCACTATAACAAACAAATCTATGTTAGCCTGGTTAGACTTATTTGGGAGGAATATAGAATTAAAAGGGCGGCTCGGTATACAAGGCTCCCATCAAGTGGGGTCTGTGGAGATAGATGTACGTAACCTTATCCTCACAAACGAGGATTCTGTTTTCAAGATTTGAATCTGAGATCTCCAGGTTACATGATAACAACCTTACCGTTGTGCAAGACTCACGCTACCGGGGGATATAAAATATACAACAAAAAACATCAATTACTTGTTCCTTATATCTGCCTCTCTCCGACCAATTCGAGGAACGTCAACAGTTACAACAAGGGCTTTATATCCAAGCTTTTCAGCTCTATCCACTATTGCAGCGGTCACATCTCGCCTTTTGTGAACCTGTTGGACAAATACCACAGAATTTAAGTTTAAATTCAGCACATGATGTATAAGAAAATCAGAATTATTTGAGAAAAATACATAGAGCTGGAAAAACCGAACAGCATTGCAGCTTGAAGCAACCTCCTCGAAAGTGCAGGAAGAATTGAAAGACAAAACCTTTACAAAAGAACATGGAAATTTTAAGCAAGTCAGCATGGTGTGCTTGAGCAAGTGGGGAAGCGTTCTTTCTTATACATTACCATTATGGTGTTACTTGCAGCTGCTGCTTTGGCTGTGGCAACCTCTCCTGTAGTGATAAATTGCAGAAAAATGCAATAATTTACCTGATGGAAATAAAAGGTACTCTTTCTGATCTTTAATATAAGACCTAATTGATTTTTTTTGATAAGATTAAGAAAAAGCTCCCACCAGGTTGGGTCCGGGGAAAAATAGATATATGCAGCCTTACCCCCACAATTAGAGAGGCTGTTTTCAGAATTTGAACCTGGTGACCTTCAGATCACATGACAGCAACCTTACCGACCTCTACACCAAGACTCACCCTCTATGATAAACATAAATACTTTGAAGTAATTTATTTAGCTTCTTCATTCCCTTCAACAAAAGTCAACTAGGGCTTATATTAAGGATACTAAATGAATGCATAATCATAATCATGTCTTTTTGATTATTCATACCTCGAGGATGAGCCAACTTCTGGAAAGCAGTAGGAGCAATCATAATTGGTGCAGAGATTCTATATCCTAATATATTAGTGGACATATTGATTCTACTAACATCCACTAGAACTCTGGGTCGTAAGCTGAGAATTGAGAAACCAACCCAAAAAAAAAAAGAAAGAACACAACGAACCCATCAGTATATGCTAATTCTATTATTTACCACAATCTGAACATCATAAGTGAAGAATAGTACGTAATCCTACGAAATGCTTCCATATTTTCCTTGAGTGTAAACTCATCTTCAGCTCCACCAGCATAGAAATCATAAGACATTTTTGGTAAGGCCTCCCTAGCCAATTGCTGGAACTCTCTTACATTAACTGGTTCACGTGCCATTTTCCCTGAAAATTTTAGGCCGGTAAGTTCATACTACTTCCAGTTCTTAATACTCCCTTCGGTTCTTAATATAAGACATAATTGTGGAGTTGATATTGGTTCTAAATATAAGATATATTTCTCATATTTGTCAATCTTTTTCTAATTTACCTCTATCAATGCTCTCTCAACCTTAATCAAGTAAAAGAGAGATGGAAGAAATTAAAGAAGATAATTAGGAAGTTTTAGGGAAAAAAATGTCATATAACTATGTTAATCAAATCAAAACTAGATAAATACTCCTCCAGTCTTTAATATAAAATATATTTGGAGAGTTGATCTTGATCCTGAATATAAGACATAGTTTTCATATTTGTCAATCTTTTTCTAATTTACCCATATTGATGCTCCTTTAACCATAATCAATAATTAAGGAGGAGAGGGAATGGAAAAATCAAGGAAGATGACTAGGCTGTTTTAAAAAATACATATCGTACTAACCAATCTAATTAACTTTCTTAATATAATCAAATTAAGTAAATATGTTTTATATTAAATACCTGAAGAGTATATCTTATATATTAAGCACAGGAGTGAGTGCTTCTTTTTTTGCTTTTTTTGCCTACTTGTAATTCCTAATACCCTGATGCAGAGAAGAACAAAATGAGTAAAAATACTGCTGATCATTCATATGTTATTATCATCATGGGGGATCAAATTGGCAAAGGTTGCATCTTTCAACAAAGCAAATAAGGAAACTTCCCAACCATCGGCTCAAGAGAAAAGCCTCTAATAGAGAATACCCTAGTTAAGGGCAGTAAATAGTGTCCAAATTACTGTTGGTCTCAAACGCATTAGCAAAACTATGCTCTGTATTAGAGCTGAAATAGTCCAAAGAAGTGAGAAACTAGAGCAAATTAATAAGAGAAAAGCCTCTAATAGAGAATACCCTAGTCAACGGCAGTAAATATTGTCCAAATCAATGTTGGTCTCAAAACACATCAGCAAAACTATGCTCTGTATTAGAGCTGAAATAGTCCAAACTCCAAAGAAGTGAGAAACTAGAGCAAATTAACAAGTAAGATGAAGCACGTTGTACCTGTAGCAGAGCTGAGAATGCAGGAGCTGGACAGAAATTTGAACAACCAAGACAGCTAGCGATACGTGAAACTGATCGTTATTTTTGAACAGCAAGTCAACACAAGACGAATGGATAGAAAATGATGAAGAAGTTGCCGACGATGGACGCTTGAGGTGCTGTGTGATGAAACATGTTTGGCCAAAAAAAAAAAAAAAACGATAATGACACATGACATGTGGGGACACATTGTGGGGCCCAACAGACGGTAATTTCACGGAAGTTGAAGCCCAGTTAACGGGATGGGAAAATTGCCCCTTTAAACCTTGGGAGAATTACATTGTAGTCCCATGAAAGAGAATATATGAAGAAATGGTCTTGGAAAATCATGAAATTACTGCCAAGTCCTATCGAACCATTTTGTAATAAATTAGAGTTGAGAAATGTCATAAACACCCCTATCAGATAAATAGAGAAAGGGATGGTAGATGCTATCAAATGATGTTTGGAATAGCTTTGGATATGGCGGGAAAAACGGAGCGAAGATCAGCAGCCATGGTTAAAGAGTAAGGTAGGGAATTGATGTCATCCACTCTCTTGTCTTCATTATTCCATGTGATTCTTGTATTCTGTTGAGCAGCTAAACATATCTTTAGGCTTTACTGATTTATGTTCGTTTTAATCTTGAAAAATGGAAAAAGATGCCTGCTATTGATGGGTATTGTCCTCTATATGCTTGTAAACTAAAAAGGATGCCTTAGTAAATGCAATAGATATGCTTTTGTTGTGATTTCAATGTGTTTGTGTATGGTTTAGTATGTTCTGTTTTTGCTGTCATTATATTCTGTTTTCTGGTTCATTGTTTTGTGTTTCTGCAATAGAAGAGGTAAGGAATAAAGATGAGGGAAAAATGTTTGGAGCTACATAACTTGATGTGCGTAGGGAAAAATATGTTGTTAATGGGAGTAGCGATAATTTGTCAATGGAGGCTGCTTAACTTGTTAATGACAACTATATGTCATATTTAAATTTTTTTTGTGACAACTAAAGTTATTTTTGATTGATCTTCGTTTTGGTTTTGATAAATGGAAAAAGCAATTTTGATTTTTGTGGATATTATCCTCCATATGCTTGTAAACTATAAAGACAGACCTAGTAAATGCAATGGATATGCTTTGGCTAAGATTTCAATGTGTTTGGGTATGGTTTAGTGTGCTCTATTTTTGCTGTCATTATGCTCTATTTTCTAGCTCATGGTGCTGTGTTTCTACAATAGAAGAACTAAGGAATGAAGATGAGGGTGAAAGGTTTGTGGCTATATAACCTGATGTGCGTAGGAAAAAAGTGTTGTTAATGGGAGCAATGATAGTTGTTAATAGAGGCCGCGGAACTTGTTAATGACAACTATATGTCATATTTAAATGTTTTTCTTGTGCTGTAATGATGTTTGGAATGAGATTGAAAAGTGTGCTATGTCTTTTGGTATTTTATGCTGTTTTCAATCATTAGAAGTGGGATTTAATGAATAAGGTGTGAAAGATGTGTGATTGGAAGTCCTGATTATATAGTAAAAATGTATTATTAATAGGGGCTACGATAGTTGTTAATAAGGCTGCTGAAATTGTTAATGACAACTATTTTGTACAGGTGGACAGCGGTGATGGCTACCACGTTCAGCAAGAATCTACTATGTTTCCTTCATATAGGGGGAATGTTTGAAGTCAATAGAGATGGTGATTTAACATATTGTGGTGGAACCGTCAGATCTAAAACAATTAAGGAAGGAGCAAGTTTAGAACAAGTTTAATGAAGTTGACAACATTGTAAAGACTTGCAAGAATCCTAATCCAAGGTGATCAATCATGGTGGCTTGGGTTCTTTTGATTTTGGAAAGTGCATGTCATATTATTTTATGTAAAACTGATTATATAGAAATCCAGACCACTAGAAAAATAGCAATGGTCTGAGACTTTTTTGTTAGTTCCTTGTACATGCATTTTCAGCTGTAAATGAAGGTTGAATATAATATGATTTTGTATCTCACTTTCATTTATGAAAAGTTGTAATCTGATGTAAATTCTATTGTCAATGTATGGACCTAGAATTGTCATTGGACGCCCATTGAGTTGTCAATGAACGGCTATGTAGTTGTTAATATATATATGCAGTTATGTTGACATATGTGTATCCCACTGTCATTTATTGAAAGTTGTAATCTGATGTAAATTATGTTGTCAATGTATGGGCCTGAAGTTGTCAATGGACGCCCATGCAGTTGTTAATATATATATGCAGTTATGTTGACATTGGAAAATGAGTTTATATGCATATACTTATAGATTACCTATGTTGTTGATATTCCATATTAATTAGGTGATCATATTATATGACTTGTCAATGGAGCCTCCTTGACTTGTCAATGGAAGGGTGGACGAGTTGTCAACGGAGGCCTAATGACTTGTCAGTGGAGGCTCCTGTAATGGTCAGTGCAAGCTCCTTGACTTGTCAACGGAAGGCCATTGAGTTGTCAATGGAGCCTCCTAGAGTTGTCAATGGAGCCTCCTAGAGTTGTCAATAGTGCCTTCTTGAGGTGTCAATAGAGGGCCCTAGAGTTGGCAGTGGAGGCTTATTGACTTGTCAAGGGAAGGGTAGAAGAGTTGTCAATGGACACCCTATGACTTGGCAATGGAGCCTCCTAGAGTTGTCAATAATGCATCATTGAGTTGTCAATGGAGGCCCCTGGAGTTGTCAGTGGGGGCTCCTTGACTTGTCAAAAGAAAGCCATTGAGTTGTTAATGGATGCCCTATGACTTGTTAATGGAGCCTCCTTAACTTGTCAATACAGACACCTGGAGTTGTTAGTGGATGTTGTAGCATTGTGCAAGTAAGAGCAGCAAATGTGCACTACATAATTGTAGCACTAACGTTAACTCATGAAAATAACTTTGTATTTCATAAATATTCAAAATATCTCAAGTAAAAGTTTGAAGTTGCTCAAACCCAAAAATATATCATCCATATAATGTGACTGCACTTAATCATTACAGAAAAGCAACCACATTTATAATTAGTGTGCACATGAACATTACAATCCCCTAATGTGTTGTCTATACAATTAGAAAGTCAATACAAGTCATAGCATATTACGTCAAAGCCATACACTAATGGAATGTACAATTCAAATCAGCATCCTAATTGGTTCTCCTTCTCTTATGTATGTCTTGAACCAAAGACATAACTTTTTCCGCATGTTTGTTGTGAGGATGAGTAACCAGCCACCACAAAAACCCAACCTTCATTTCTTGGAGCTCGTTTGTAGAACAGTAAGACATGGTGTAACCGTCATGACTTTGCTCAGTGCCGTCCGACATCTCATTTTCCTTCTGCTTTTCCTCCTTGTGGATGAAAAATTCTTGAGTAAATAAAGTGTAAAAAAGCTTGCTACCCTTGGTCGTGTAGGGATTTTTCTTCCTTGTTTGTCTTTGACAAATTTTCCTTTGTCCATCTTGCTTCCTTGAAAAAAAGAATTTTCACCATTTTAGCATTGCATCCCTTTTCCATTATCTCTATAAATAAACTGTAACTAGTTTTAGCTTGTCTTAAAGCTTCAACAACTCAAATTTAGGTTATAAGCCATGGGTTGCCAGCCTTTACCTCACATAAAATCAATGCTCCAGTTTCTAAAATTTCATTTTCAGTAAAATGGGACAGCACCTCTTTTAATGTACTGAAATTTTTCTAACTTTATAAACATCTACTAAATCATCATTTATATGTCTCTTACCATAGTTTAAGCATATAAAACAATGATTCAATATAGGAAAGCATAAATCAGTAATTCATAACCAATTTTTCAGCTTAATAACCTA
Organism: Inga laurina; assembly: GCA_963855925.1. NCBI lineage: Eukaryota > Viridiplantae > Streptophyta > Magnoliopsida > Fabales > Fabaceae > Inga > Inga laurina. Next base: position 66,496,232 of record OY979705.1, read on the forward strand.
TCTAACACCTAAGGATCATATAAGCAACACAAACCTTCTAAATCTCAGTTCTTTGAAATTCATCTTCAAAACACCGATTTAATCTCATTTAAGAACGTTTTGATAGCCAAACACATGCACAACACCACCTTTTTAAGTTTGGAATTTTTCAACTACAAGAATAATGGTGAAACCTTTATCTAAGATTCACTAGGCATGGTTGGCCATCTAAAAGAATTATGCAGCACTTGGACACATTAAAACATTGAGTTCAAATCAGTTTCAAGCTTCATAAGTTTAGTTTCCATAGTAGCTATCTTCCCACATTCAAAAAAACCTAAATCATGTTATATGGATGGTATAGAGACTTTTACTCTTGCAGAATTTTCAAAACTCTTTTTAAGGTGCGGAAAAATTTCCACCAACTTATCATGTCAATTTAGTCATTCTAATGGAACCTTAAACATGCTTGAATAATCCAAATACCTATTTAGTTCCTAAAATAATAGTATGAAACAGTAAGTTCCTTATCAACTTCAAACTTCAAAAGTTCAATCTACCAAGCCACATATTCACTCTCATATATCATATCATCTTCCTTATCCTGAAACTATATTTCTAGCTTTGAAAATCACCATTCTAGCACTTATAACAATACTTTTTTTACCCTTAAAATAGTCTCTAAACATTTAGAAAACACAAACAGCAAATCTTCAATAAATTTTCAGCTTATTTATTCTAATTTCAGCACGCTAAGCACATATACCTATCACGTACCACACTTACACTTCCCATAATTTATCATTTAAATTTTCTTTCACATTTAATGAGCATCTAAATCAGCTTTTAGCCTTCAAAAGGTTCAGAGAGCAGCATATTCTGCTCTGGAAAAATATTCCCTATTCATAAAAACAACATTTAATCCTTTAAACCATCTGATTATGACCTTTCAAGGCAGAAAAGGCTTTAACATTAAAATTCCTGCCTCTAGATAAATGTCAGTGAGAAAAGCATGAATTTAAAAACACATTATGGCTTAATCTTGTGAAATCTCTAATGGCAGAAAACTGCACGCACTTTCAATAATTCCGTCGTGGGAGCAACGCAGCGCTAACGCTCCACCGACAATGAAGAAATTAAACACAACAAACCCTACTCTGAACCTCACTGCAGCTTGCCCATGAATGACGGAAGATCATACTTGCTTTACTTAACCACCGGCTGCTGAACCTCATTGGAGAGAACCCACGAACACCGTCGCACACGGTGCTAGCTTTCGTTGCCCAAAGATGTCGCCTTTCGGAATTTCAAATGAGGAAACAAGCTCCACACACTCTACCTTTTGCCCAATTCTTAAGGGTGTTTATGTCTTTTTCCAATTTGAATTTATTATATAATGGTCCTATGGGACTTCACAGTAATTTTGCTATTTCCTGGGACCATTTCTACGTTTTTTTGCTTTCATGGGACTACAGTGTAATTCTCCTTTAAACCTTTATGTTAACTTTTGCCACTAACTTTATGATACTTAGATACTCCTTACATATAATTTTGTTATTATTTTTGCACCTTTGCCAACTAAGAAAAGTATTGAATTGATAATTTTTTTAAATTTTCCCTTATTTATAAAAGGGTGCATATTTTCTCTCACATCTCTTTATTTTTATGCATTTACATATCTCTCTCTGCATTTATTAATATATGTCAATAAGGGTGAAATTGACAAAACTTCATTTATTACCCACAAATGACTTATATTTTGAATAAAATTTTTTGTGTGTAAAAAGCGGGACTAACCAACTAATGTGGTGAACGGGGTATTTAGTTATGATTTTCATTGAAAACAGAGAAATTTTTTTGACAATTGCAGTGTACGGTTGGGGAAAGGGACCTTTCCATTTCCCTTACCGTCCACTTTCATCTACTTCTTTATTCTTACTATTAGATTAATTCTAAATGGTTGAAATTCAATATTCTATAAAAACATTATTATAATATTAAATAACAAAAAATGTATATACATAAATTTAAGGGAGAATTGCTAAAAAAGACCTCATTGACAACTTATTTGCTAAATGGGACCTGGGAAGATATCTTGCACATGGAGGGAAGATTTCTGCACACGGAGGGAAGATTTCTGCACACGTAGGGAAGATTTCTGCACACGCATAGGGAAGAATTTGGCACACAGGAAAGATCATCTGCACATCATGGAAGATATTCTGCACACGTGGAAGATAATCTGCACGCGAAGGTCCCATTTGGCAAATAAGTTTCTAATGAGGGATATTTTCACAATGTTCCCTAAATTTAATCATTAAAATTTGATATAATTAGTTCATATCTTTATACTTTTATTAAAATATTCTATGCATAATTTTTATAAGATATTGAATCTCAACCGTTTAGAGTTAATCTAACGGTGAGAATAAAGAAGTTGAGAGAAGTGGATAGTAAGAGAATTGGAGACGCCCCTCTCCCGTATGGTTGGGGGTCGGTGAGACTGTGAATGACTTCTTCAATTTTTTAAAAGGGTTAATATAACTTTTGGTCCCTAAAGTTTAATCCAATTTTGGTTTTGGTCCCTTAAGTTTAAAATTAGTGGTTTTGATCCCTGAAGTTTGACCGTTGATCCCTCAAGTTTGAAAATGATTTGGTTTTTTTTTTTTCGGTTTGGTTTGGTTTTTTCGGTTCGGTACGGTTTTTTTACCAAGTCCTTCTCAAATTTGAGGGACTAACATTTATAAATGGAGTAAACTTAAGAGACCAAAACCAAAACTTTCAAACTTGAGGGACTAAGGGTCAAACTTCAGGAACTAAAATCACCAATTTTAAACTTGAGGGACCAAAATCAAAATTGGATCAAACTTCAGGTACCAAAAGTTATATTAACTTATTAACCCTTTTTAAAGTTATTCTCTTGCGAAACGAGTTTCACTATAGCATATTGGTAAATACTTTTGATCTTATAGCATTTTAGTCATTTTGTTTGCTGTTTAAAGTATTTTTGTAAAATTGCCTCAGGTGCTCTTACGTTTGACTTGGCAACACAAACCTACTTCGTCATTCTATATGAAAGATGTCACACAATTGCCCAACCCAATAAGGCCACATTTCAAGATGGAGAGAAAATTATTTTAAAAGTGGATGTACATATGGCTTTTTAACTTGAGCCCATATACTAATGAGGATTGGGTCTATTGGAATAGGCTAATTCTTTACAATGTAGCGAATTGGAGTTTGAAATCCTCGTTGGGAGAGGTACCCAATTTTAATGCCTAACAGTATCTCAAACATGATTACCTTTAATAAGAATATACATTTGCATAGAAAAAAAATTGAGCCTATATCATCTTCATGCGCAAGTCCCTATTAAAATCAGGGCTAGCCCAATTTCAGGTTTCAAACGATGTAGCACACACAAGTCCCTATTGAAATCAAGGCTACCCCAATTTTGAATTACAAATTGTGTGAAATTATAGGCTTGAATGCTGTCTTCACACAAATTATTGCCAAAATTAAGGCTAGCCCAATTTTGAACTTCAAACGGTATAGCACACATAAGTCCCTATTGAAGTCCGTGCTAACCCAATTTTAGACTTCAAATGGTGCGCAGAGTGTAGTCATAGGTTTTGATGTTGTTTTCAAACAAGTCCTTGCCAAAGCTAGGACAAGCCTAATTTTAGACTTAAAGGGGATGACACACAAGTATGTAATTTTTTACATATATGATTGACCTCTTGAGTCGTGCAGGCAAACCCAATGAAGCATATGAACTTGTAGAGAGAATGCCAATGGAAGCTGACTCTGACGTGAAAGTTTCCTGGGAGAAATTGCAGGTATAAACCTCTTATAATTAGAGCCTTGTAACACTGCAAACCACGTTTTGTTAGCAAACTTGCATGCTTCAGCAGGGAGATGGAATGATCTTGCCCAAACTAGGCAATTGTTGATAGATAGAACTCATGCAAGAACAGAGGAGATTTATTCCACTTTGGATAATTTGACTCATTACATTAGAACAAGGCATATAGATTGTTTTTTACATGAGAATTTTGTTTCCCCCCTCTTGGCCTGTACATAATGTACTTATTGAAAATAATTAACAAAAGCTCACGAGGGAGAAAAAAAGAGTTCTACAACACAATTAAAGCATCGAGAGAAGCCTCTCTTTTTCTGTCTTAACATGTTTCCTAGTAATATCCTTGAGGGTAGGGCATCCAGATAGAGCCATAGTGAGCTCAAGCTCTGTCTTGAGTGTTTCAATGACTTGTCTCACCCCAGCTTCTCCCTTTGCAGCCAGTCCAAAGACTACCGGCCGTCCAACCTACATGAATTAGTAATTGATTAAGGTCATTACTGAATCCACGAGAAATGTCCTAATAATCATGATATTGTCGTTATTATCGAATATTATTGATCTAAATATTCCCTGTTCTTTAAAACTCAATGATCAAATGTATAAATTATTAATTATGCCAAGATCAACACATGTCATGACTATATATAAATTGATAGGGTTTAGTTGCTAATTGTTTTGTAGCACAGTAGTAGGATTCTTGAGCACCGAAGATGGGTCATAAAACATAAATTTATCAGCCGGGGTTGAGTGCATACAAGGACAGCTTGTGCACCAAGGGCTAAAGCTTTAAATACATCTGTTCCTCGCCGCACGCCACCATCGATGAGCACAGGAATTTTACCTTTGGTAGCATGCACCACCTGCATTCATAGGGCGCCAATATGAATTATACTGGACTTGCTAAACCCAAATGGTGCTTGTTTCAAACATGAGTATTCTAATTACATGGCATAGCAACCATGTATAACAACCTAAATTAAATCAGATTTCCTTCACGGAGTCAACTTTTAATTATACCTTTGAACCACGGATACAATCATTTTTTTGTGCTTGCAAACATGTCAACTACTATATTCATATAAAGAGTCACCTCTTCTAGAACAGAAATGGTGGCTGGGGAATAATCAAGCTGGCGAGCTCCATGATTTGAGACGACTATGCCAGAAACACCTGCTTCCACTGCCTTAATTGCTGCCAATACAATTCCATTGCTTGTGTTAACTAATAGTGTCTTGATAAAGAGGTCAATGAGCAACATGAGAATGAACTATCAAGCACATTACTAATTAATGTTAGCGCATTGCAAAAATGTAAGCTGAAACCTCAAGAGATAACTTTCGAGAAGAATTAATAGTTATGAGCATATCATGGCATCAATATAATACTCCTCTGGTCCTTAATGTAGAACCTAATTAGGGAGTTGATCATGGTCCTAAATATAAGACCTATTTTAAATATTTATCAATTTTTTCCAAATTATCCCTATTGGCACACTTTAACAATAATTAAGAGAGGGAGGGAAGGAGGGAATTAAGGAAAGTGATTGGGTATTTTAGAAAAAAAATATTATATTAACTAACTTCCTTATTCAAATCAAAATAGTTAAATAGGTCTTACATTAAGGACCATAGTAGTAATTAATCAACACAAGGATTTCTATGCTGCATTTTGAGACCAACGAATCAATGTTTTTCTCTTCAAAGCGCAAAGTTCTCACAGCATTCCCTTTTAAGGGTTTAACCAATTCTTTGGAAAATGAATCAACAAGTAGAGTATATACACTAAAATTTTACATACCATCTTCACCAGTAAGCACACCCTTGACTAGAATTGGCAGATTCGTAATAGATTTCAACCATGCTATATCCTGTAGACAATAAGGTCCTCAAGTTAGTATACAAAACAATTGTTTTAGATCTTACCATCAATAATTAAAGTGCGAGTGCAATATATAATTAAACCCAAGTCTAAAGTTTAAACTTTTCTAGGGATTTTCTGTGGATGAACATTTTTTGCATGCTTGTGCAGTTGTGCGCTTCTTTTAACCATAGAAAATTTGCTTTTGGCCATTTCTTAAGATATTGCTCATCTCCTGATGAGACATTTCCTAAAAGTGTATGGAAAAGGGAAATCAGAGCTCTTAATTCTTATCCATACCTTCCATTGCAATGATGCATCTAATGTCTGATTTGCAAAAAATTCTAGAGCTGAACCGCCATCCTGAAAGTTTAAATCAAGGTTAACAGTTTCATCCAATAAAACCCATCAATGTAGTTCTGGGACATAGTTATACTCTCATGCATTTATGCAAGCACATCATGCATGTCTCTTGATGTGATTGTGAACACATATTTTCATATCCAACGTTGAACTTTTGACAATCTTGAAGGAAAAAATATAGATAAATCACAGAAGAAAAGATTTACTTATCCTGCATATTCCAAAAGGACAAAGATGGGAAAAGCAGACAAAAGATAATGCTATACCAGTAAGTAATAAATTTGATGCATTGTTGCTTGGATCACTTTTAGCTCATCGCGTATTCCAATATTGAAGTGATCTAGATAACCAACCAACAATAAGGGATAGCCTTAAGCATGAAGTTCCTGCTATGTACGGTTGGGGGAGGGTTGGACCACTTTACAACTATTATATGCAGTTTTACCCCTACATTTTTGCAAAAACTTTGCCACTGCACTAAGGCTCTGCCTCATAACCTACCTAACAGCAAATCCTTAGAGCTAAGCACACACATTTGGATAACATGTCATTCACCTATGTCTTACTAACTACAAGGAGATCCATGTTTTCTCAATTTTCCTCCTTTTGTTTTATCAATGATGTAAGTTCAAAGCAGGATTATTATGTCTTGATATTTCTGTCGAGGTCGGAAAGCCACAAAAGAAAAAAGAGAGCCTTAGAAGGAGGATGAGAGGGAATTGATGATAAGATGAGCTCCATTCATGATTTTAGTACATGTTAATAAGATGTTTGAACTAGTGTCCAACTCTTCCTTTAATGATAGAAGAACAAGAGTTTGCTCAATATAGTTAACAACAGAGGGGACTCTCATCATTTCAAGTTACTTTAAAAATTTTCTTCCACGAACAGAACTACTTCACATTGTAAGAGCCTTAACATTGCACAAAAGATGTAACTTTTGTGTGGCCTGTGATTTACGTAATTTTGCAGAAATACATAGAATGGCTTAGATAATCTATTACATTTTTTCACGATGAGGCAGGAATATTATAAATGATGAAATTGTCAACGGGATTGACAGTTGACATAGATGAAAGGTAAAAATTTGAGTCATATTGATATATACTACTTACAGACTCAAGTTCAGTTGAAAAAAGGCCATCAAAGTTCTTTAATTGTGGGGCAATCATTCTGCAGAGGACATTCCAACAACATTGGATATAACTTGCACCATCAATCTTCATATACAAGTATTTGATCCACTCCAACAAACAAATCTATATTACATTTGCAAGTTGTTTAGACTTATTGGGGGTGATATAGAATATACAACCAAAAAAGCATCAATTACTTGTTTCTTATGTCTGCCTCTCTTCGACCAAGTCGGGGAACATCAACAGTTAGAACAAGGGCTTTATATCCAAGCCTTTCAGCTCTATTCACTAATGTAGCTGTCACATCTCGCCTTTTGTAAACCTGTTGAACAAATTTCACAAAATTAAAGCTTAAATTAAAAAAGACAAAGCAAAAAAAAAAAAAAAATGGAATCGTGATTATTTGAGAGCAATACATAGAGCTGGAAGAACCGAATAGCATTGCAGCTTGAAGCAACCTCCTCCACGGTGCAGGTGGACATGAAAGACAGAACCTATAAAAATTTTAAAAACATGGGAACTTTCAGCAAGTCAGCATGGTGTTTGAGCAAGTGATGAGGCTTTCTTTCTTAAATATACCATTATGGTGTTACTTGCCGCTGCTGCTTTGGCTGTGGCAACCTCTCCTGTAGTGATGAATTACAGAAAAATGCAATAATTTAAATGATGGAAATACAAGGTAAATGAATACATAATCATAACAACGTCTTTCTGATAATTCATACCTTGAGGATGAGCCAACTTGTGCATAGCAGTAGGAGCAATCATAATTGGAGCAGAGATTCTGTATCCTAGTATATTAGTAGACATATTGATTCTACTAACATCCACTAGCACTCTAGGTCGTAAGCTGAGAAGTGAGAAACCAACCCATCAGTATATGCTATTTCTATTTACCACAATCAGAACATCATCAGTTAGGAACAGTACGTAATCCTACGAAATGCTTCCATATTTTCCTTCAGCGAGAACTCATCATCAGCTCCACCAGCATAGAAATCGTAATACATCTTTGGTAGGGCCTCCTTAGCCAATTGCTGGAACTCCCTAACATTAACTGGCTCATGTGCCATTTTCCCTGAAAATTTTACACCGGTACTACTTGCTATTCTTAATACTTTTTAAGGCCAACTTGTAATTCCTAATACCCTGATGTAGAGAGGAACAAAATGAGTCAAATATCATCACTGTTTTTTTTGGGGAGCGTTGGGGAAGATGGGGACTATGTATGCATGTCCTCAGAACCCATAAGTTTTAAAATATATGTACACCAGGACCCCCACGAGTTGGTCACCCACTTGTTTTACTTAAATCATGCTTTCCTAGTCAAATTGTTGGCACAATCTCTTTTTCTAACATTTCTTATCTGTTCATGGGCACATGTATCTTTGGTCAATATACAGCAATAATTTAACCAAAAAGAAAAAAAGAAAAAGCAAAATGTGAGTTGATGAAAGAATCAGATTGATAGTAGAGAGGAAATGAAAATGGGGGCTCAAATTGGCAAAGCTTGCATCGTTTAACTAACAGAGTAAATAAGGATGTTTCCCAACCATTCCGCTCGAGAGAGATCCTCTAAGAGAGAATACCCCAGTTAAACGCAGTAAACATTCCCAAGCATCTTCTAACATTGGTCTCAAGCAAATCAGCAAAAGTATGCAGGGGAACAAAGCTTTATTAAAGCAGAAATAGTCCGAAGAAGTGAGAAACCAGAGCAACTTTTGATCAAGAGTACGATCAAGTACGTTGTGCTAGTTAAAGAAATGCGAGGGATACTTGTACCAGAGATGAAAATTCACGAGCAGTACACAAATTTGAACAATCAAAACAGCTATATATATAAACACACGCAACTGCTCCTTAATCCACTCTTGAACAGCCCAGTCGACAGAACACAAGCGACTTATAGATGTAACTGTAAATAAAGCAGACCTAAAATGAAGCGAAGAAGATGTACAACTTGCCCGATGCTAACCAGCAATTAACCATGGACCAATGGCAGAGATTGCCTATAAAAATTTATCTTGTTTGGGATCACACGTTTAGATCCTTATTCACGTGAATGAACGGAGACAAAACTTTTCTCAAATCTTTATCTTGTATATAGTAAATCACTAAGAGCTGGTTTAACCACATTGCATGCCTGTAGTAATCATGATTGTATTATCAAGATAAGAGTGTTTGGTTGCTTTTTAGCATGGTAATAGGGTTTACCATGATAATGATGATTATCAAAAAAATTGGTAATTCTCATTCATACCTCCCATATGAATTCTTATTACCATTCCATTGCATTTTAAAAAAGTCAAATTTACCCTTTAGTTTCCCATATCTTTATTTCACTTATCTTATTTCACTTGTCACATCACGCTACAACTGCCACCCCCACTACCTCCTCTTCTATCGCCATCACCTCCACTCGCCACCGCGGCGCTACCACTTCCTCCTCCACCCCTATTGCCGCCACTACCTCCTCCTCCTCCATTGTTGTAGTTGTCACCCCTATCATTGCCATCGCCACCATTACCTCCTCCTCCACCCCCATCGCCACCCAACACCATAACCTCCTCCGCCCCCCCACCCGCCTGTCGCCGCCACCACTACCTCTTCCCCCGCCGCCGCCACTACCTTCTCCTCTGCTGCTGCCCCCGCCACTCGTCCACCGCCACCATACACTACCTCCTCCGCCAATCCCCCCAACCTCCCACCACCATTACCACTACTTCCTTTGCCGTCACCCACCGCCACCACCACTACCTCCTCCACTGTCGTCGCCGTCACATGCCTACTGCCACCATCACCTCCTCCTCCGTCGCCGCCGCCCGCCCCCCGCCACCCCCATCATTGTTGCCGCTACCGTCACATGCCCACTTCCAGCACATTTGATCAATCTTTGTAGATTGGCTCATGGTCATCATCGGGAGATAAGTTGTCACAATCATGATCCCTATACATTTCTATACGAACTTTGTGTAAATCCTATGTGTGATCAGGACCCCTTTCCAACACATAAGCTTGAGATTGTTCTGGATAAGTGATCTCAAAAACTTTTTGGATTGATGCTTGGGTGCAGTAAGGCGGGAAGGCTTGAGACAAACTTGGCTGTGGTAGTTTGAAATCTTCAGGAGTAGGATCCTGGAATGGTTGAGAGGATGTGCCGGCAGAGAGAGACTGAGCTGTGGAAGATCATCATTTGGATCTTGAGAGTCTTGGAATTCAGGTCCAAGCATTGCTGGAGGTTGGCTTGCTAGAGGAATAAATCCTTGTGTAGCATAATCAGTTTCTAGATGAATTATTCCTTTGTATAGATCATAATTTTCTTTAGTCGGAGTAGGTCTTAAAACATGACAGTTAACTTTGAGATGGGAATTGATCTGTCCTAGGTGATATCCAAGTTCTTTGAGAGTATTTTGGTTCTGACGAACCCAGTCAAAAGGAGCGTTCCATATTTCTGCTGTGCCATTAGAATAAAGTCCATCTGAGTGAAGGCGATAGTACTTGTTAATAACAAAAATAGAGCAAAATCTTTTTTGTTTTCTTTTTTCAATTTTCCAAAGATTATTATCTTCAATAAAACTTTACAGTTTTCCTCTCCAGTAGGGTAGAGGAGCAAACAGATTTTGCTCTATTTTTGTTATTAATAGGTACTATCGCCTTCACTCAGATGGACTTTATTCTAATGGCACAGCAGAAATATGGAACGCTCCTTTTGATTGGGTTCGTCAGAACCAGAATACTCTCAAAGAACTTGGATATCACCTAGGACAGATCAATTCCCATCTCAAAGTTAACTGTCATGTTCTAGGACCTATTTCGACTGAAGAAAATTATGATCCATACAAAAGAATCATTCCTCCAGAAATCGGTTATGCTACACATGGATTTATTCCTCCAGCAAGCCAACCTCCAGCAATACTTGGACCTGAATTCCAAGACTCTCAAGATCCAAATGATGATCTTCCACAGCTCAGTCTCTCTCTGCCTAGCACATCCTCTCAACTATTCCAGGATCCTCCTCCTGAAGATTTCAAATTACCACAGCCAAGTTTGTCTCAAACCTTCCCGCCTTACTGCACCCAAGCATCAATCCAAAAAGCTTGAGATCACTTATCCAGAACAATCTCAAGCTTATGTGTTGGAAAGGGGTCTTGATCACACATGGGATTTACACAAAGTCCGTATAGAAATGTATGGGGATCATGATTGTGACAACTTATCTCCCGATGATGACCATGAGCCAATCTACAAAGATTGATAAAATGTGCTAGAAGCATCCTGATCATCTAAGAAGTGTCGGCAACATCCTCGTCGTCCAAACCTTATCATGTAAAAATAGTGTGTTTTGCTTTTATGTGCTATCATTACTTTTTGTCTGAATTTTATCTTTTGAGTTAGAATGTTTTAGACTAATGTGCTTTACTTTTTATAAAGGTTGACAAATGTCTGTATTATTGTTGGCCATGAGTCTATAACAATAATTATCTTTTGTCATGTGTTTGTCAGTTTTCCTATAAATACCGAAGCCTTGGTTGACGAAATGCATTCAGAGAAAATTGTAAGCCTTTGTGAAATACAATGGTTTCTTTCTAAAACCCTTCTTTTCTTCTGAAAGCTTTAGTTCAAAATGTATCATCTCTTTCTCCATTAGATTCAAGTATGCTCTGCACTTGCCTCTTTAAGAGGACCCTGTACATTAGAAAGAATCTGATCATGATCTGTAATGAGTACTAGAGAAAGAAATAGTTGTTAAGTTTCAGGATCCGTGTATAGATCGAAGGTTCTAAAGTGTCCTTGAGCCAAAAGAGGAGAAGAGCTTAGACTTACCTGAACAAAGATCTAAGCTATGATCTTGGTATACAACAACTAGTTCTTTCTCAGTTTATCTGTTTCAGATGAGATAGATCTAGGTCCCAATGCCTTTGTTGGTGTCTAATCTTAGACTGGGAAGTCTTATGAGGGACACAACAAGGGTATTAGAATCTTGATACATTCACCCCTTACCTTGGTATTAGAGCCTTATGAATTCTGAGAAAGTGATGATATATTATGAATGAGAGTGAGTAAGAAGAAATTCAAGAATCATGAGTGAAACCTTTAGTGCTTCAAATCTTTCTAATCCTTCCCCTACTACCCTAATATCCCAGTTTATCCCTAAAAACCTTCCCTCTACTGCAACTACTCATCCATCCACTTGCCTCCATGCTAATAAATTGTGGCATTTTGCATGTAAATGTGCATAAAATGCGAATAAGAAGAATTCTTTCTAGAAGGTCGTCTCTAATTATTTTTTGAACTGCTATACTCATGTACTACTTTTGATCCTAAATATAAGACTTAATTGATTTTTTTAAGAGATTAAGGAAACTAAATAAATTAATGAATCATATTATATGTTGTATATAACTGAATTATACATTAGTTTATAAGTCATACTAATTAGTTTAAAGAAAAAATGATAAATATAAATACTTTAAAGTAATTTATTTAGCTTCGTTAATATCTCTGAAAAAGGTTAATTGGATCTTATATTTATAAAACCTTTTCCTTTTACTAATAATAAAAGCCATTGATTTATCACCAATATAATAGTTAAAAAATAGAGAGTGGGAAGTGGTACAACATATTTTTTCTGATCCAACAACACTGGTTGCAGTGGGATGTCGAAGCATGATTTGCAAAGGACATATCCCAGACTTGTGCAAGCCGTAAGGCTTTGTCTTCTCCGTCAATTACTTAAAATAAAATATAATAACTAACAATTTCAAACGCAAGAAAATCTAGGAGTTCACAAATGTGTAGCAATGTCAAATGAGTAGCAGAATACATGATGAAGATGGTCTGGAGAGGGTACTAATATTACGCAAAATATTATGCAAAGTAAATGAAGATTGCAAATGAAAGGGAGACAAACATGCGATGCGAAGGGGAATCGGATGAAGCACTAAGGGAGTGAAGAAAGAGATGGAGATGGAGGCCAGAGGCCACGCAGCGGCGAGGCGGAGACAACACTCATGATTGAGGCATTCTGAGACGAGAGAATTTATGACGTAGATTCTTGGATAAATAATGAGAAGGATATTGTAGTAATATTTTGAAATAATATGGACATATTAATCGATATAAGTTCAAACATTAACCTTTCCCTCCAAATTCCTTCAATTTTGGAGGGGAGAGTTAGAAGGGGAGGGAAAATCATCCCCTCCTAAAAATTGTGGCCATCCAAATAAGGGGAGGGGAGCAAAATCCCCCCATGTCCATCCCCTCCTCTCCCCTCATACCAAATAGATCCTTATTGGTCTCTTTTTAATTATCTTATCATTATCTCATCTCTATTTTTGGATTATGAAATTGATAATTTATATTTAATATTTTATAAAATTATAGATTAAAATTTATTTAATTTTTATGAATTGCAATTACGGATGGTATGGATAAGATTTTAAGAATTTAAATTTATTTATTCATGTTCATAGAAATAATTTTATAAAAGATTGCATTTGAACTATATATTGTTTTAATCTAACGGGGATATGAGATTATGAGAAGAAAATGAAAAAAGAATAATAAGAGAAACCCAACAATAAGGTCACATTTCTAGATGGAGAGAAACTTTTTTCAAAAAAAGGGGGGGTGCATCTATGGCTTTTCGACTTGAGGCTTTATCATCTTCACACACAAGACACACAAGCCCCTGCAAAAACTAGGGCTAACTCAATTTCAGATTTCAAACGATGTGGCACACACAAGTCCCTGTTGAAATCTGGGCTAATCCAATTTTGAATTTCAAATGGTGTATACTGTTCAGTTATAAGCTTTAATAAGACATTGACAAAATCAAGTGTAACACAAAATCCTCTATTGAAATTAGGGCCAACTTAATTTTAGACTTCAAATAGTACGCAATTATAGGTTTTTAATGTTGTCTTTACAGAAGTTCCAATGCACACTGGGACTAGCCCAATTTTAGACTTCGATTACAGCATGCACAAGTCCTTGTTAAAATTAGGGCTAATCCAATTTTGAATTTCAAATGGTGTATACTGTTTAATTACAAGCTTTAATAATACACCGACAAAATCAAGTCTCCACTTCAAATGGTGTAACACACAAGATCCTATTGAAATTAGGGCCAACTTAATTTTAGACTTCAAATGGTATGCAATTATAGGTTTTAATGTTGTTTTTACAGAAGTTCCGATGCAAACTAGGAATAGCCCAATTTTAGACATCAATTACGGCATGCACAAGTCCTTGTTGAAATCAATGTTAATCTGACTTTGAACTCTCAAATAATGTACAGTTACAAGCTTCATTGTTGTCTTCACACAAGTTCCTATCACAGCCTAGTTTCGTTTGAAGCCCTTAGAATGGTTGGCCTTGATTCAGCAAGGACTTGTATGTGAAGACCGAAAACAAATCCTTGATTAAGCTCACTTGTTTGTGATCCTTGTGTTGCTGCTTTGTTCCACTTTGTATAATTTGACTCATTTGTTATTAAAGGGAACCATTAAAGCTCGCGGGGAGGTTAAAACACAATTAAAGAATCGAGAGAAGCCTCTCCCTCTCTGTCTGTCTTAACATGACTCCTAGTCCTCTTGCATTTGACTTGGCAACACAAACCTGCTCCATCATATCATACTAGAAAAAGTCACACAATAATAAGGCCACATTACAAGATGTTTTAAAAGAGGCATACCCATGGCTTTTTACCTTGAGCCTTAATCACCTTCGAACACAAGTCCTTGCCAAGATTAGGACTAGTTGGATTTCAGGCTTCAAACGATAAGGCATACACAAGTCCCTACTAATATAGGGCTAGACTTCAAATGGTGTGCACACAGGTCCCTGATGTAACCTAGTTCTACTGAAAAACTATGAAATGATCCTTGATTGGAAGTTCACTTATATGTATCCTCTTGTTGTTGCTTGCTGAGTGAGACCCTTTTCGTTTCGGGTTGCTCCATGTTCCTAGCGCTTTGGTAGCCAAGTTCAATGTAGCATGCAATTATTTACATGCCATCAAGCTATAGTCTTACATCTTTGGGGAAAAAGAAGAAGAAGAAAGCTATGATCTCACACCATGTAAAAATTTGCAGTTGTCTCCAAAACGACACCTGCCTTGGTCATAATATTTGCAAGGTTGCTTTTGCTGAAAGGATTCTCTGTTTAGGGTCAACGGAAACAAGTAATTTGCGTTTGTCAAAGGTTTTTTATGGTAAGGCCATTCTTCAAATCTGTTTGTCATAGCATTGCAAGGGTAATTCTCAGTAGTAATGAGTTTCTCTAAATGGTGAGGCCTTGTTGCAACTCTTTCGCCTTGGCCAAAGAAAAATTCTGGCTTTGCTGGGTTGATGCGTCTAGATTCTTTATGTTGATAAGGCCATTCTGCAACCCTGTTTGTCATATCACTAGAAGGGTAATTCTCAGTAGTAATGAATTTCCCTTTGAAATGGTGAGGCCTTGCTGCAACTCTTCCGCCTTGGTCAAAGAAAAATTCTGGCTTTGCTGGATTAATGCATCTAAATTCTTGATGTTGAAAAGACCATTCTGCAACCCTGTTTGTCATATCACGGCAAGGTTGATTCTCATTAGTAATGAGTCGCTCTTTAAATTTTCGAGGCTTTGTTGCAACTCCTTCGCCTTGGTCAACAAAAAATTCTGGCTTTGCTGGGTTGATGCATCTAGATTCTTGTTGTTGATATTGTGACTTTGTCATGGGTGGATGTGATTGAGATTGGTTACTTGATGTCTCCTTTTTGGAAACCCTGAACAAACAAGTCAAACTTCAGAACAGATAATAAATGACAAGACTAGACAATTTTATTTTCCACCTTTTATCTCCAAATAATATATGTACGAGGTAGTCAGTTTTTTATTTTCCAAATAATTTTATTTTCCACCTTTTATCTCCAAATAATATATGTACGAGGTAGTCAGTTTTTTTCAAGTGGCTTAATAGTATTATAGTGCAACAAGTTTAGTATTTTTAGAGAAAAACTCCTGTATTCCGTATTCCCCAATTGTAAATTGGATCCAATTAATTTGGTGATTAGCATACCTGTTTGCCCTAATTGTTTTCCTCTTCTCCTTTTCTTGTATCCTTGCTTCTCTGTTGGCCCTTGCAACAGTTCCCCTGGAGTGTTTTTCCATCAAAATTTTCTGCCTTTTCCCTTCATCATCCCATCTCTGAAAATAAAGACACTGACCCATCAATTCAAATGGACAAGGAGCAATCAACTAATGGCAAAAGGAAGAAATGCTGGGAAAACAAAAACCTGTCTCAAAGTCTTCAACCTATAAAGGTTTCGACCCTTAATCAGTAGGGGATATAGTGGAGGAAGTGGCTTCTCTCCCTTGCTCCACAGTACTTCAATCTGTATGAGGATAGGCAAATAGTTACTAAAAAGAACAGATGATTAAGAGATAGCTCACTCTATTTACTAATTTTTTGCTGTGCAGTTATTATTAATGAGGAACATTTTCTCACCGTAAATGTATGTTGTTGCTTCGCAGCACCGTAGCTTTCCTTCACTATACGGCCTGCAACAATCCTTTTGCCACATGGTGGACCACTGGCACTCCTAGATACTACGCTGAACCTGAAAAAGTCAAAAAACCACTTCAGATAGCTTTTTTTAAGAAAAAGTCAGATAATGCAACTGGAAGAAGATGTAGTTATTAGTAAACACTTTCATCAACATTAATTCTCCTTATTCCCAATAAGGAAAGTATGGAACTGGGCATTATAATAATGTTCTGTAAATAAACCTTCATGAAGGAGGAATATGATACAGAGCTTATTCTAAATAACCGTGGGCAAAATGTAGTAAGGTTATCTAACATTCATGATGAATTAGAGGAGAATAAGAAAAATAAAAAGAGCAGCTTACATTTCGTAAACATTTTGCTCAAACAGAACAATATCACCAGTGCATGCATCACCTGCATGAAGCAATCTAATCTTCAGATTTTGGGAGTGGAGATTATTCAAACATCAAGACCAATAGGATTTAGACACCAGACGGATAGAATGATTCATGTATCGAAGATACAGTGCCTTTTAGATAATAAAACACAAAATGGAAACCATATCTGGGGAGAAGTCCATATTAACGTAAACCAGAAACAAAGAGCAAAAGGATAAAGGTAAAGATTTAGTTAACATTGGAGATGGTGCTGAATGCTAACCAGATTTAGGAAAAATATATGGTTTCATTTTTGGCCCAAACAAATTCAATAATTTCAGAGGTGTTGCCAATGTTGATACCAACATACTGATCAACTCATGAGTCCTCAAAGATCTCTACCTTTACAATTCTGAACAAAGCTAGAAGGCGGGTACTTCCTCTCTCCACCACCATTTATAATCCTGGAAATCAAACAAAGTCAGAAAAACCATATATTTTTCTTAAAGGACAGATTCACATGTATAAAATGATAATTACTCTAGATGCTCCCTTATTCGCTGAATGAGAGTGTCCTTATTTCCAGTCAATCTCAGCCCATTCTTCCTTAGATATAACTTGCATTCAGGTATTTTTAGTTTCTCCCATCCTTTCGCTGCCAATCAATACAATTACAGAGATGTGATGAAATCTTAACATCAATAAAAACCATAACATGATAAATATCAACGTTTTGCTAGTAAAACAGAGGATGAGTTATGTCCTAAACCAATACTATCCTTTTCTTATTGGTAAATGAACCTGTATTGTTCTAGCCCAATGGAAGGCAGCTTTTTTATATTAACAGAAGACATGTTTTTCGCCAGACGATGGCTCTTTGCACCAAGAAAAATGAAAAATGAAAGAAAATGAGAGGAAACGGGATATTCAAAATAAGAAAATAGAGTCCCTGTATATGCATTTCGAAATTCATTCAACTTCTTTCAGCTTCAACAACACAGAAGGATTTGAGCTTAACGGAAAATTTTTTGGATAGTGAAATGATATATCAAATCAGATTAAAGTAACAGGAAGCCAAATCATTTGTTCAACATTACATTTCCTTCTCCAATCCAAGAGACCAATATGTGCGTGTGTAGGTTAATAAACTAACCTTCTATGATTTTTTGTACTTTCTCCAAAATTTTCTTATCATTCTCATCAAGATGGGGTTCAGTTTTCTGCTCTTCTGCTTCAATCTCCATTCGCGAAAGCTCGCCATAAAGAATACTGGACATGACGGAATCGTCATATACTGAATCTGAAAAGTAAATCACAAATGAAATGTCAAATAAACCAGAAGATTACCTCGTCTTAGCCTTGTTCTTTTCGATTGAGAGGTTGGAAAACTTGCTATAGGTTTCTTCGGTAATGACAAAATCGGGGTCTTCTTCCAAATCATCCGAAATCGAATCAGGATCGGAGCCTTCAGCTTCACTATAATTTTCACAGGCCTTCATTTGTGAATCTGTGGTGGCCGATGATGCGTTTGGTTCCTATAAGGCTTCAAGCAAAATGTTTTTAGACCGTTGTACTTGAATTCAAAACTCTCTAATCTCTTAAAAATTACTCCTAAAGTATAATAATTAATCAGGTAAATGTGTTGTGACCGTTATGAATACTTGTACTTTTCCCTTTTCCTTTTGGGCCCACGCGACTTGAAATTTCCACGGGCTCTCACTAAACCATCTATGAGAACAGGCCCATTTTAAAAACGGGGAAAAGAAGAAAATATCGGTGATTTTTTATAGTTTCATCGATAAAATAAAATATAAACTAGTTACAAAGTCCAACCCCCTCGCTGGTTGTCCGCTTTGGCACGGGTTCGATTCTTGGAAGTGACACAAAGTGCCTTCACTGCGGCGCTTGGGGAGGCATCCTAGCTCCTGGGTGCCTAAGTAAACGCTTGAGGGTAATTGACGGCTCGCCCTGCCCAACATTGGTATGACCAGGAGGAAAGGAGATTTCACCCTGCCTTTGGATTGTGGGTGAGCCCGACCCCTTTTCTAAAATTTTTGTACCAAAAAAAAAAAATATAAACTAGTTCAGGATCCACGCGACATGCAGGCTAGAGGTAAATAAAATTGGCAAAGCATGCCACATACACAAACAATTTGTACAAAAGTTGTTCATTAACTCTGTAAACTAAAGTGATGTTCTGTGTGGTTATAATGCACAATATACAATGCAACTTGCCACTTAAGATTAATCGGAATGTATGAACTTATGCGGACACATAAAAACAACAATTTGATTTCAACCATTCACATGGAGATGAAATGTTAATGGTACAAGCTTATAACCTTATATGAACAAATTATAATAGACCTCTTTGTACACAATATTGCAAGTCTTGTTCGTTGGATTTTCATCTTCATCTAGGATTAATATCTTCAAGCCCTCTTTGCTATGAACCCGAGACACAACAACATATAACTAACCATGTGTAAATATAGGACAAGGAAGATACAAGCCCATATTTTTAAGGCTCTACCCTTGGCTCTTGTTTATGGTCATTGCAAAGGATAACATGACAGGGCACTGTCTTCGACAAAATGTGAAAGGCAAAGATGCATCAGAAGGTGTGATAGTAATCCTTGGGATTAGCACACTACCATGTGATACATCTGATGACATTAATATTGCAACAATGACATGTTTTTCCAATCTGGTGACAATAAGGCGTGTCCTATTACATAGCCTATTGGATTTGTCTATATTGCACATAAGCATGATAGGAGCACCCACTTTCAGATGTAATTGGTGGTTTGGAAGTCCAGACATTGAAATGTTATTGAGAAATTTGACTGAGTGTATTTCTGATATTGAGCTTCGAGCCGTATCTTGTTTGGAAATACTATCAGGACTGAAATAGATTTTTTTTCTTCCCAGGAATTAATCCAAGTACATAATTATTGACCTCATCTACAACTGTCAATGTATATGTGAGGATGGCACAATCTCTGAAGTAGACATTATCATTTAAATGAAGTAGCAAATCAGGATATGTAGCCTGCAGTATACATTCCAATGGATTGTTGACTGGCTTCAATGACAACTCTTCTAGTATAGTGATCAAACTATCAGAATGCTCCTCTGTTTCAACTGTTTTGTCACCAATTGATATAATCCAATTACAAAAATCAATTACCACTTGGTTATGACATGATGCTTCAGAGCTCATTAGTCTCATGTTAGTGGTCAATATGAATAACTTACAATATTTCCACAAATAAGATGCGTTAATTGTAGTATGCACTATATCTTCTCGTGTACCTCTTATAATGACTGACAGTATTTGTCTGAAATCTCCAGGGTTTTTAAACCCGGACCGGACCGGCCGGTCCGGCTCGGGACCCGGCGAACCGGCCGGGAAACCGGTCCGGGTTGGGTTTTTTTTAAAAATTTTTTTTTATTTTTGCTTTAGAATTTCATACTATAAGTCTAAAATTTTCAATTTCTCACCGGTTTGGTCCCGGTTTGGTCCCGGTTTGACCCACTGACCCTTAACCCAGTACCCCGATCGGTTCAATGACCGGTCCGAGTTTTAATACCTTGGAAATCTCCACCAAACACAAAAACCTTGACGCCAAAAGGTTGATCATACATGTTTGGGCAATCTAAGATGATAATATCACGCATTGTTCTATCTAATGCTACAAAACAATGCTTATTTGCCATATGTGCCTTATCCCAAATTATAAGAGGCACATAGGAGAAGTTTGGCTAGATGTGATCATTGCTTTATGTTGCAGATTGAATCCTCTGTAATGGTAATTAGGATGGCAAACTGAGAGTGAGCAATCTTTCCATTTGGTAAAAGAAGTGATGCAATGCCACTTGAAGCAACATTAAGAACTACTTTACCATTTAACCTAAAAGATGTAGATAGTGTCTACCACAAGTATGTTTTTCCTATTCCACCATATCCATAAACAAAATACATACCACCCCATGAGTTGGTGACAACATCAATTACAGTTGAATAAATTTCTTGTTGTTCTAGGTTTAAGTTGGGTATTAGGGTTTGCAGTTGTTCACGTAGTGCATCAATGCCGAAATTCAACTCATTGTGCAGATATCTATTTCCCTGTGATGAGATACTAAACTCTTGCAAGGCTGGCATTGAATCATAGTCTCGGAGACTCTTTCCATTTTGCATCATGACATGTTCCAATTCCATTAAAGCATAACTATACAGCTCATCATCTGACAAGTTAAAGTCTACATGAAGGCAATCAATGCTATATTCATGAGCTAATGAAAAAAGAGGGTGTTAATGTGTACAAGTGTTATTGGAAATTACAGTTTCGCGAGTTTTTTTAACTAATAACTTGATAACTTGGTTGAAAAACTTACATGGATGGTCAGTTTGTTGATACCGCTTATAGATAATATCATTAGCCATCAACTTCTATGTTTGTTGTCAAACAATTTATGGTCTGCCATAGCAATTACACGATAGCAATATACAAAATAGACGTTGCAGGTAACTGGGTGAAGCCTACTGGCTTGATTCTTTAATTGCATTTATATATTCTCTATCATCATCTAGCCAAGGGTATAGCATGCATCATGGAAAGTTTCATAAAGAATATTGTTGACGGTCCTTATTTCTTCATATGATCTAGGGCTTTTGACTATGGTCAACAACAACCTTAGGTAGTATGCCTCATCTGTTCTAAGGGGAACATTATATAACCTTCCAATTGCAAATCCACATTGTCTAAGATCCTACTCCAGCTTATCCTTCTTGAAAACAAACTTTGTTGGGAACTCCGAATATGTTAGTTGTCTCGCTACTACATACTTATCATTTGCTGACATCTAAGCTAAGAACATTGATTGTTTTGTAGTATTGCGATTAACAACAACTTCTAGTTCACTGTCATCCTCATATATGACTATTTGTTGATTTGAAAAGTGGAATTGCAATCTTTCAACTAGGGGGAACATGCAATTTATATAAAAAATGTGAATACTCCATACTGCTTCACATAGTAAGAGATACCGAACATCATAATACATTTTGATCTCATCGTGTAAGACATCAGATCCTTTTAATGGTGATTCTGCATAAAAAGTTGAGGTAGCCCAATCATGTCTTTTGCTAACATACTTGAATAAATACTTGATTGAGTCACCATGTTTGCATTTCTCAATATTGACATGAGCCTGGTACTTTAGAAGCAAATAAGGATTATAAGGTATGACATATCTATTATCCAATGGGACCTCATTTTTCATGATGACTTGTCCATTGTTTGGTCTCTTATACGGAGGATATTTGTGCTCATGGATAATGGTATAGGAAGTGAAGCTTTTGGGGGTAATACTTTGTGCATTCACCTTTTCTCATACAAGGAGAATTTGGGTTAACTATTCCACACGGACTATGCATCATGAAGCTGCTCACCACATCATACAATGATGGGTTGATTTCTCTATCAGGTATTTCAGCACTTATAACTCTTTCAATATCATGAGGTGTGCTTATTTTACTGTCATTAACTAAAAACAACACAATATGGGCATATGGTAAACCTCGTTTCTAAAACTTAATCGTGTATAGCACTGCAAGGTATGAAAAAAAAAAAAGCAATGACTTAGACTACCAACACATAAAATAAATTTGAATATCATAAATGGAAAAAATATATATATTTGCATGGTATTACATGTGATTTGAAAGTTATTTTTTGAAGTGAACAAATGAATCAAAAGATAAAGCTAATGTTAGTTGCAAAAAAAGTGAATAAATGATTTAAAAAAGAACAAAAGCTTTGTGATTAAGATAATATTTGTTAAATATTCTTTATTTGAATATCATTTGCAATATATCTTTGAATTGGTTACTCACAAGATATCGTCTTAAAACAAAAAATGTCATGCGTGTCCAAATTTAATTAGTCAACATAAAATATATAATGTATATTTTGATAGAAAACATCATTTATAAGTCACACTATGGTTCATTTGTTATCCTCCATATACATCGGCACAATATCTTGTTCTAAACTATTCTTAATTAACTTGTACCAAATTGGGGTATCATAAAGAAAAATGTTAAGCTAGTTTTAAACCATGCTTATCTCATATTGACATTCTGAAGTATCCAAATGTATTTATTATTTTTGTTATCTTTAGATAAATTAAAAGGGCTCACCCAACAGGTCTATTATTGAGTGGAAACTATGAAAAGACCAAATTACATATAGTAAAACATGTCCTCCTTTTCTAAGACAAATAAAAACAACAACCCTACACCACCTTTTTTTTGGACAATAGATATTTTATTTTATCATATCTGTATTTTTTAAATGTTTTAGAAAAAAATTAAAAATAATATTATCATTATGTTTTTTTAAAAAAATATTGTTCAAAGTTGAAAAATTAAAATAGAAAAAATTTGAATATATAATGTCCCAATTAAATAGAGGGGGCTATTATTGAATTTGAAACGTATTTGGAAAAAAGTACTCGACCCTTGATGATTTACATATGAAGGGTATCTGAGTAAACACGAAAGAAGAAAAGTAAACATAAATGGGATGAAAAATAGTCAAAGACATTTATCCAAGTGAATAAATACGAACCTGCTTTAACAGCACCTAACAACTTGCCTTCTTTTAAGTCTTTCATCACCATATACAGTTTCATTTCAAATATCCGTGCAATAATTTCAGGGTGATCTTTTATCTTTGCATTATTTTCATCTAAATATCTAGTAATTTTAGGCCAGTTTGGATTACAAGTAAATGTTATGAACAGATCTATATAGCCAGCCCATGCACATATTGTCATTGCATCCTGATAATTTCCTATAGTATATCTGGTTCCACCTGTAAATGATGAGGGAAGTATAACTCGTTTACCTTTAGCAATAGCTGTTGTTTCTCCAACAAGCATAACATCTGCAAGTCCATTGTATAATTCCACCTTGAATTGTTTATGGTGTGTTCTTATGCACAAAAGCCTATAAGATTCAACCATCATATATGTATCAACAATAAATTGTTGGAATAATTTTCCTCCCAATATATGGTTGATATTTCATTGCCTCGATCATGAATCTTATAGGCAAAATATTCTCTCATTATCACCTTCTTAACTGTACCTCGGTTATTCCCTCATAGCGTTTGATGATTTATATCCTCTCTATAACCACCTGTACCATATGGAAATAGTAATGGATATTGTAAAGGAAGAAAGTCTGGATGGGTTTCTTTTATTCTTTCAAGGAGCCCTGTTTTGGATTTCACTACTATATACCCTGATCTGCATCTCCAATGATCAATGCAACTATTTCAATTTGTCCCGACGGCATATAATATTTGTGGTTGTCCGTTCCCCTTTTACGTATAAGCTTGATTTTTTTTCGCATGGCCTTCATGTGTGTTGACAAAATCTCTTGCCATTTGAAAAGTCTCTAGCAAGCAATTATGATTGTCTAGCATGGATTGAAATTTTTGAACAATATCAGTATTTATACCAGTTACAGAGCTGTCTTGCCCATTGGAATAATAAAACTTGGATGATCATAAAACATAAAAATAATGATAAAATACAAATGTCTTTATTTAAATTGAATGCAAAGAAATTAAGATTATGTTTGTTTTGTATAATTACCTAATTACTGAAATTCTATTTGACACTTCGTTCTCAATATCATAAATATACAACTGTGCAAATTTGGGAGCTTGTCCATCAGGAGGAGGATACTGCCTATCAAATGCATATTTTGGCCACCCATCCTATATACATAAGGTCCACATCCATCATTGATTTGTCGACCAATTCTTCTTCCCATGGATGTAAAAGCATACATAGAATTATATGTCCTAATATTGCTGGCGAAATGCTTACTCTCTGAACTTTCTCTAGATACAACTGTGCAAATTTGGGAGCTTGTCCATCAGGGGGAGGATACTGCCTATCAAATGCATATTTTGGCCACCCATCCTATATACATAAGGTCCACATCCATCATTGATTTGTCGACCAATTCTTCTTCCCATGGATGTAAAAGCATACATAGAATTATATGTCCTAATATTGCTGGCGAAATGCTTACTCTCTGAACTTTCTCTAGATAAGGCAATGATAACTCAAGTGGTAGTTCCAATTCGCTAGGGAGCTTGATTTTTCCTTGTATGCAACACAAGCCAAAATCTGGATTTTTGTCATTATAATGCTTCTTTAGTCGTTCATGATACCATAATTTAGCTCAACAGTGTTTGTAAATATGTGTTGGGATCTCTAAGATCTTTATACTCTGGAAATTCTATTGTCAAACTAAATTAAAAATGTGAAGTATTTATAAAGCAATAAGTAACTACTTAATGTTTGTTGCATGTCACAAAGGCTGCAATAAAGTTGTCTATAAGCTAACGTAGGAAAATAAATATACTATAAAGATAATTGCCAGGTCTCTCATTGCAAGATGTACTCGATCTACGATTTCTAGCTGAAGTCCTCTAGCATGACATGTGTATATTTCCTGTTTAACAAAGATGATGGAACTAGAATTAATTTATGGTTTAAATTGAAAGCACGATTAGCTTAGAAATTGAAGAAATTGATAAAGAGGGCAATCTTAGGAAAAAACATGGGTCTATAATTTTAAAAAGATACATGGGAGGAAAAGAAAAAGGTGCAGAAGAATTATAGAAAAGGGTTAAGGTACAAATTTACCAATGAAGTTTTATCCGAGGAGCGTATGGCACAAATATCTTTTAGAAGGAGCAAAAATACCAATGAATAATTAATAAGGGGCAAAAATACCAATGAACAATTAAAAAGGGGGATCCACCACAAAAACCGTTAAATCCGTACTAACGCCGTTAGGGGTTTTCTTCTCTTATAATTTAACGCCGTTAGTACGGATTAACGGTTTTTATGGTAGATGCCCCTTTTTAATTGTTCATTGGTATTTTTGCCCCTTCTAAAAGATATTTGTGCCAGATGCTCCTCGGATAAAACTTCATTGGTAAATTTGCACCTTAACCCTATAGAAAAAGAAGAGGAAAAAGAATGCGACAAACACATAATTAATGGATCTAGTTCCTTATATGACTGTTTGTTGGACAAACATAGAATTTGTCTCTCAATAAATGTATCCCAACCAATAAATAGAAGCCATAAAATTCCATATTCAAGGATATAAGCGACTTCATAAAATCCAAAAGCTCATCCACTTCCAAGGAAAGGCAATTTAAACCAGTTTATGGTTGTTATAGAATCCATCTGATGTGATTGTATGATCATTATGGTACTGTCATTAGTATTGGATAATTGGTACTATTTTTTACTGGTATGTGATCTTACTGTTAGTGAGTTGTCAATGTGCTAGTAGTGATCAATACAATGCATGCTTCTCTACTAACCTTGTAATTCAGTGGCCATTTCCTAAAAAATCATAATACATCAAAACCTTAAAAGTGAAACTATGCTAGAATCAATATGAACACCAATATATTATACAAAATCTATTTCAAGGGACAATACATAAGCAATGAACAACATGACTCAATTCATAGATTTCATGCACTAGGAAGAAAAATTTATCTATATTTTATCATCATTCAATATACTATACTTTAAGTTTATGCCTTCAGCTAGCCCAAGCAATTATATTACAAGGTGATGATTCTCGGTGGATATTCAGGTCATGACTTCCTTATGGCTCCTATGGACTTACTATCCACTAGAGAAAGGATGAGGACTATAAGAATATAGGAGATATAGCATACATTAATTATGTAATTAGTAGAGTGAAATGACTTCCGAGGGAAGACACGAAGGCATAAAGAAAGCAATTGCCTTCCCTAGTGTGTGCCTACTTGAGGCTGATTTGTATGCAGCGGCATCTATTTTTGCACATGTGGTTAATTTTCAAGTCACCAAAGCATGATTTTTGACGACCAATGGGGGCACCTTCTCTTAAAGCTCTTAAAGCCGGTAATACTTGCTCGCACTTCCTTCAACTCAAGAACTGCTTTTTCAAGCCCTTGAGTACACGAGCAGTAAGTGGGGAATATGATTAATAGGAAGGAAAGAAAGAAAGGGCAGTAGGGCTAGATCTACTTGACCCAATCTAAATTTTGTTGTTTCTTGATTGACAGTCATTCTCCATGGCGACCATTTCCTTTATTGGTATAATAGAATGCAAGTCTTCAATAAATCCCGGTTGGTGTGAAGCAAGCAGGAATAGATAGCCTATGTTCACTACCATTGAGAAAGTAAGAAAGAGACTTTAAAGTAATGGATATAGGTTTGGAAAGCTTGTTCAGCCCCGAGTAGCAAACATAGACCAGAAGAACTTAACTGGCATGGATGACCAGCCACTACCGATAAGGGTTGTGCACACTAGTGGGAACCTACTGTTTGAATTGAGACAAGAAAGGAAGAATCACCCCTCAGAGATAAGGGTTTACAGGTGTACCCCGACCAAGCCATAGCTCGAAGGGCATAAAATGGTCCACATTGAATTTAGACCCTAAAAGTGAGCGGCAATGGAAAGGTTTAGGCCAACTAGCAGATCAAAAGGTGCTCTTTGATCAAAGATACCATCCTGGGGAAGGCGTCTCAATCTTTCTGCCAACCAAGAATAGACAAGCCTATGTAAAATCATAGTAAGTGGCTCTCTACTTGACACGTCAGCTCCTCTGATTTATATATATATATATATATATCTTGAAAAATAAAATTATAGAATTATATTTTCTACATGATGAATTAGTTATGATTTCAACAAATCTGAATTAATAATGGTCTTCTTAGTTACAATTTTAGAATATAGTTATGAATATAGAATTATGATTTCAGTAAATCTAATTATTTAGAATTAATAATAGACTCCATGATTTCAGAATTAGTTATGAATATAGAATTATGATTTCAGTAAATCTCATTATTCAAAATTAATAATAGTCATAGTTTCCTTAGTTATGATTTCAGAATTAGTTACAAATATAGAATTATGATTTCTGTAAATCTAATTATTCAGAATTAAGAATAGTCTCCATGATTTCAGAATTAGTTATGAATGTAGAATTATGATTACAGTAAATCTGATTAATCAGAATTAATAATATTCTCCGTAGTTCTGAAGTCTGACTAATTATTCAAAATTACTAATAGTCTTCTTAGTTATGATTTCAGAATTAGTTATGAGTATAGAATTAATGTAATTATTCAGAATTAATAATAGCCTCTTTAGTTATGATTTCAGATTTAGTTACGAATGTAGAATTAATATCATAATTGTCTCCTCAAGTTAGTTATGATTTCAATAAATAAAATTATTCATAATTAATAAAGTCTCCTTATTTACATTAAGGTTCCTTGCCTATAATTATAGAATTATATTTTCTACATGATGAATTAGTTATGATTTCAGTAATTCTAATTATTCATAATTAAAAATAGTCTCCTTATTTATTCGCAGTGACACACGCACGTCCTCCATTCATTTTAGTTTATTGGGGAAGTTACTCACTCTCATCCCATCTTCAATTCGTGTAGGAAGTTACTGAATCACAGTCTCTTGCATCCCTTCTTGCTTGGCGTCACCTTAAAAGCTCATTCGTTCTTACAACAGGTGCTCTATCTCCTACGCTTTTATCTTTCAATCTCCTTTCCAATTTTTTGATGCAAAGCCATGGTTACAGTTTTTGATGCCGTTCGTGCATTGACTCCTAAGCGACATAACTGGCGCATATGTGTCCGCCTTGTCCGCATGTGGAATATGCCCTCTCGGTATGGTTCTGGTGATGCAACGTCCATGGAGCTAGTGATGCAAGATATTCATGTGAGGGGTTCATTCTGGGACACTTTGCCATTTTTCGCCCATTCATCTTGCTCCCTTTTGTGTATGTCCCTTTATTAATTATTTGTTTCCTTTTTTCTATTATATTTATGTTTTTTAGGGTGATCGTGTGCATGCGTCTGTGCGAAGTGGATTTGTTGGTCGCCATAAGAAACATCTAGAAGAGGGCGTGGTTGTGACATCTAGAAGAGGGCGTGGTTGTGGAGGTCTCCAATTTTGATGTTGTTCCTGCAACAGGGTCGTACCGGCCAACAGCTCACCCGTATCGTATCATGTTAACTTCTAGTTTTCCACTGTTATTAAATACCATATCATCCTTGTAAAGGTGGACAATGGTGGAAAACTGGAAGTTAACACGATACGAGTGAGCAGTTGGCCGGTATGACCTTGTTACAGGAACAACGTCAAAATTGGAGACCTCTACAATTGCACCCTCTTCTAGATATTTCTTATGGCGACCAACAAATCCACTTCGCATAGACGTATGCTCACAATCACCCTAAAAAACATAAATATAATACAAAGAAGGGAACAAATAATTAATAAAGGGACATACACAAAAGGGAGCAAGATGAATGGGGGAAAAAGGGCAACAGAGTGTCCCAGAATCAACCCCTCACATGAATATCTTGCATCACTATCTCCATGGATGTTGCATCACCAGAACCATGCCGAGAGGGCATATTCCACATGCGGACAAGACGGACACATATGTGCCAGTTATGTCGCTTAGGAGTCAATGCATAAACGGCATAAAAAACTGTAACCATGGCTCTGCATCAAAAAAATTGGAAAGGAGAGTGAAAGATGAAAGCGTAGGAGATAGAGTACCTGTTGTAAGTGTGAATGAGCTTTTAAGGGGACGCCAGGCAAGAAAGGATGCAAGAGACTGTGATTCAGAAACTTCCACTGAAGATGGGATAAGAATGAGTAACTTCCTCCACAAACTGAAATGAATAGAGGGTGTGTGTGTGCCATTGTGAATAAATAAGGAGATTATTATTAATTCTGAATAATTAGAATACTGTGATTTAGTAACTTCCTCCACGAACTGAAGATGGGATGAGAGTGAGTAACTTCCCCCACAAACTGAAATGAATGGAGGACTTGCGTGTGGCACTGCGAATAAATAAGGAGACTATTATTAATTCTGAATAATTAGAATTACTGAAATCATAACTAATTCATCATGTAGAAAATATAATTCTATAATTATAGGCAAGGAACCTTAATGTAAATAAGGAGACTTTATTAATTATGAATATTTTTATTTATTGAAATCATATCATAATTCTATATTCGTAACTAATTCTGAAATCATGGAGTCTATTAAGGAGACTATGCCTATTGTTAATTCTAAATAATCAGATTTACTGAAATCATAATTCTATATTTGTAGCTAATTCTGAAATCACGAAGTCTATTATTAATTATGAATAATTAGATTTACTAAAATCATATAGGAAAGACTATTATTAATTATGAATAATTTTATTTATTGAAATCATATCATAATTCTATATTCCTAACTAATTCTAAAATCATGGAGTCTATTAAGGAGACCATGACTATTATTTATTCTGAATAATTAGATTTACTGAAATCATTATTCTATATTTGTAACTCATTCTAAAATCATGTAGTCTATTGTTAATTCCGAATAATTATATTTACTGAAATCATATTTCTATATTCGTAACTAATCCTGGAATCATAATTAAGGATACCATTATTAATTCAGATTTACTGAAATCATAACTAATTCATCATGTAGAAAATATAATTCTATAATTTTTATTTTTCAGGATATATATATATATATAAATCGGAGGAGTTGATGTGTCGAGTAGAGAGCCGCTTACTGCTCTGCTTTTATATAGGAAAGAAGACTATTATTAATTATGAATAATTTTATTTATTGAAATCATATCATAATTCTATATTTGTAACTAATTCTAAAATCATGGAGTTTATTAAGGAGACTGTGGCTCTTATTAATTCTGAATAATGAGATTTACTGAAATCATAATTCTATATTTGTAACTAATTCTAAAATCATGGAGTCTATTATTAATTCTGAATAATTAGATTTACTGAAATCATAATTCTATATTCGTAACTAGTTATGAAATCATAACTAAGGAGACCATTATCAATTCAGATTTACTGAAATCATGACTAATTCATCATGTAGAAAATATAATTCTATAATTTTATTTTTCAGGATATATATATATATATAATCGGAGGAGCTGACGTGTCGAGTAGAGAGCCGCTTACTGCTCTGCTTTGATATAGGAAAGACTATTATTAATTATGAATAATTTTATTTATTGAAATCATATCATAATTCTATATTCGTAACTAATTCTAAAATCATGGAGTCTATTAAGGGGACTGTGGCTATTATTAATTCTGAATAATGAGATTTACTGAAATCATAATTCTATATTTGTAACTAATTCTGTAATCATGGAGTCTATTATTAATTCTGAATAATTAGATTTACTGAAATCATAATTCTATATTCGTAACTAATTATGAAATCATAACTAAGGAGACCATTATTAATTCAGATTTACTGAAATCATAACTAAGTCATCATGTAGAAAATATAATTCTATAATTTTATTTTTCAGGATATATATATATATATATATATGAATCAGAGGAACTGACATGTCGAGTAGAGAGCTGCTTACTGCTCTGTTTTTATATAGGAAAGACTATTATTAATTATGAATAATTTTATTTATTGAAATTATGATATAATTTTATTTTTCAGGATATATATATATATATAAAAATCAGAGAAACTGACGTGTCGAGTAGAGAGCTGCTTACTGCTCTGTTTATATATATATATATATATATAAATCAGAGGAACTGACGTGTCGAGTAGAGAGCTGCTTACTGCTCTGTTTTTATATAGGAAAGACTATTATTAATTATGAATAATTTTATTTATTGAAATCATATCATAATTCTATATTCCTAACTAATTCTAAAATCATGGAGTCTATTAAGGAGACTATGACTATTATTTATTCTGAATAATTAGATTTACTGAAATCATAGAGAGCTGCTTACTGCTCTGTTTATATATATATATATATATAAATCAGAGGAACTGACGTGTCGAGTAGAGAGCTGCTTACTGCTCTGTTTTTATATAGGAAAGACTATTATTAATTATGAATAATTTTATTTATTGAAATCATATCATAATTCTATATTCCTAACTAATTCTAAAATCATGGAGTCTATTAAGGAGACCATGACTATTATTTATTCTGAATAATTAGATTTACTGAAATCATTATTCTATATTTGTAACTCATTCTAAAATCATGTAGTCTATTGTTAATTCTGAATAATTATATTTACTGAAATCATATTTCTATATTCGTAACTAATCCTGGAATCATAATTAAGGAGACCATTATTAATTCAGATTTACTGAAATCATAACTAATTCATCATGTAGAAAATATAATTCTATAATTTTTATTTTTCAGGATATATATATATATATAAATCGGAGGAGTTGATGTGTCGAGTAGAGAGCCGCTTACTGCTCTGCTTTTATATAGGAAAGATGATAGATGAAAAAATTTATTTTGTTATTTTATCTCATTACACACATTATCATAAATTTGAAAAGTATTTATTTGTAATTATAATGCCAAAATATATACTCAAAAAAGGTTTGACAAAGTGAATGAAACATGTTTCCCTTTTTATATTTATTTTTATTTTTAATTCATTAGATAAAATTTTTTTTATAAACAAAAATTAATTCAGATTATAAATCTAATCTATCTCATCTCTATTTATTAAGACTCTATGTTCTAAATAAATGGACAATATTTGAGTGGATCCCAGTTGAAGATGAGTTGGTTTTTAAGAAAAATAAATTATTCGGTGAAAATTCACTTCTTCTTTTTTTTTGATAGTTGAAAATTCACTTTTGACAATGTCTGAGTGGGACTCTTTATAGGAGGTTTAGCATTACGCTGTATAGGTATGCCTGTTTTGGAATGGAAATAGAAATTTCAGAATTATGTTAATCGGAAGCAGTTTTTAGTTTATTATATGTAATTTACACAATTTGTTATTATGAATATTACCACTGGGAACATTAAAATCCAGAAAATAGAGTCTAGCTGGGAATATTCGTGCTTATATGGAGCCTATTTGGATTAATGATGGAAATTGTTTTTCTAACGTGGTGTACGATAGACATGGTAAGTATGTGAGATGGGTTTTGTCTTGACTTGTATAAACTTGCTTTTTAAACGCCAACTAAAACAGGCTCTAAATTAGCTGAATCTGAAGAATTTTATTTATTTTCAATTACTTTTTGTCCTTATATGTGTGTGTATATCAAATAATGAAAATATATCATTTTCTAACTAATACCTTCTATAAAAAACACCATATGAGTATCTTAAAAAAAAAAAGTTAGACGTAAAACAGATTTAGTTTTACTTGTATATATACTCTCACTTCTCATCTAATCTAAGTAATATAAGACTTCTTTTCATTTTTTTATGCTAAAGTGCATGGAACATTCTAAAATATTTTTCCAACACCCACCACTCTAAGATATTTTTTTTTAGTACACCAAATACCTTGAAGTATTTTTTTAAGTGTGTCCACTACCATAAACAATTTTTTGTGCATCCAACACTTTGAATTACTCCCTTCAGTCCTAAATATAGGATTGCACTACAAACTTTGTCTTATATTTAGGACAAGAGGTAGTATTTTTTAAGGTGCTTCCAACATCTTAAATTATCTAAATTATTATATTAAAATTGCACAAAAAAATATTTTACGGGGAACAACTTCTACTAAAATTTCAAACAAAAAAGTTTGATATTAATAACACTGATTGAGTGTTTGGTAAATTGTCAAACATAGGTTTGCGCAACCCAAGATAAAACTCCTCTCACACACTAACCTCATAAATTATAAAAGATATTCTCAAAAGCTAATCCAAACAAACATTGAGTTCAAAAAATCTTAACTCTTAACAAGCTTTTATTTGACCACGACAATAAAAACAACAATAAAATTTTATTCTAGTAGGTGAAGTCAATTACATAAATCGCAGTGGCATTGTACTCCATAAAAAGCAAGGAACGAAAAACCGGACCAGTCAATGAACCGGTCACAGCACAGGTTCAAGGGTTAATGGGTCAACCGGGGTCTAACCGGTAGTTGAACCGGTCATAACCGGTCATATTAAAATATTATAATTTATTAGTGATAATATATATCAATATATTTTTTAACTTCTATAGATAAAAATAAATATTTTTAGAAAAAAAATGTTTAAAATCTATTAGTATTAGTTATAATACCTATACTTATGCAAAGATATCTCATTTCCTATAATTATTATATCTTTTTAAATAATTTTTTTTCATTATTTTCTTCATTTTTTTTAGATTTGTTCTTTCTTTATCTATTTTTCTCTTCATTTTAGTCTTCAACTTTCCATTTTGTCCTCAAAAAACACAAAATAAAACTTTAGAAAATTAAAAAAAAAAAAAAGAAGAAGAAACCGGGTCAACCGGTTGGACCACCGGTTTTAACCGGTCCAACCGGTTCTGACCGGTTTATTGACCAACCGGACCGGACCAGGGACCGGTTCCCGGTTCGACAGGTCGAACCGGCCGGTCCGGTCCGATTTTTTGTTCATGGATAAAAAGCCATGTCTTTGACAAACTCCCAATATATATTACTCAATATCATCCTTTATTTTAAAAATTAAAAAAATTATTTTGTGAATATATTTTTTTCTAGTCCACCATTATGTCCCATATAGAGGGTTTAAATTTACAACCTCATACTTAAGAATGCATTAAAGGAGATGTTTAGTGTCATTTTGACTATGAAACCCTGATGACAAGATTCAACCAGGTTGTTTTTAATGAAAATGAGAGTTTACTATGAAACTAAAATTGATGTAGTACAAGAGAGAAGATCAACTGGGAGCACATTTTATGTTCATCACTTTGATGAGTAAAAATGTGCT
Source organism: Inga laurina (assembly GCA_963855925.1). NCBI lineage: Eukaryota > Viridiplantae > Streptophyta > Magnoliopsida > Fabales > Fabaceae > Inga > Inga laurina. The sequence continues at coordinate 66,531,249 of OY979705.1, forward strand.
CATCACCCATCTTCACTATTAGATTGATTTTAAATAGTTTGGAATTAATTTAATTTTTATACTTTAAATAAATTTTTTAATTATATGTAGAATTAAAAATAAAAATAATCTTATAACTATCATTTCTCATAAAAATGAATTTATCATATAAAAAATCACAAATTAAAAATTTTAAATTTAGTCCGTTCAGATCAAAGTTTAAACAGTTAAGATCTCATCACAATAATAAAAAATTAGTTGATTATCAATGTGATGAGCACGAAATGCAAACCCAAGATCCACTAGATAGGAAAGAAACAGAGAAAAGATCAGAAGAGTAAACCGAGAGGGAGAAAATTGATATTCTAATATTTAATAATCTAATCAATAAGTCTGCATAAACTAAAATCCTAAGCAACTATTTATTCTAACTAATAATTATGAAAGTAATTAAATAATATAAATAAAATCTAAGATAGTGGGATAGTGGCTAAGTAAGTGGTTAATGATTATGTGACAAATAAATAAATTACAAATTAATTAAATACTTCATCATTTCCCTCGGGTTATAAGAACTCGACATCGGAGAATTTGACAACTGGTAATCATCAAGGAAGGCAGGGTCTATACGGCGAAACTCGTCCTCCGTGAACCATATAATACTTATTTGGATTAACGATAGAAATTATTCTTCCAACATGATTTACGATATACGAAATAAGTTTGTGAGAAGAGTTTTATCTCAAATTACGTAAACTTACTTTACCACTGCTTTCTTAAAGAGGCCTGTAGTATCAAAACCTGACCAGCCTTAATGAATAAGATAGCGACGGGTGGGACCTGCTGGAGTGAAGATCTTCTGCTTATGTATTACAAACATTTAAACCATATAGGGAGTCAAAGTATACGTGACTTGACCTTTTAATAGTATTTCTTGGGATGTATGGAATCTCTAGGTTAACGTAAAATAGGCTTATTTTGCAACAAAGTCCCAACATAAAGATGTTGTATATGATGCCACACAAGACAACATTATTAGATGAAAGAGGCGATTCCCACAAAGACTTAGATGAACGGGAAAGGTATACAAAAGCATATTTCTTTGGAATATTTTCCAATACCCTCCATTAAACTAAACCATTGCTAAGACGACCAAGAAACTTCACCATTTATTCTTAACCTACCACGCCTAACGCCTCTGCTATATATATATTTTTTCACTGCTCATAATATTCATTAATTTCCATTATATATATCTGGGTTCTGCGTGCTTTGCAGTTCATTAAAAAGTTCCATGTTTTAACTGTGATAAACGAACCAGCTTGAGGTCTTCATTACGCCATTTTGAGTGTAAGTCAATATGCTTGTATTTTTTCACTTCAGTTTAATTTGGCTTACCAATTCTTTATGTATCATGCTTCCAAATGCTTTCTTCTTCATCATCATCTTGTCTTTTCTATCAGGTTAATTTCTGTGCTACAAGTTGAATGAAACCAAAAATTGCAAATTTTTTGTCTTCAATTATCGGCCTATCTAAACCATTCAATTTTTAAACTAATCATATAGCCATATGCATGTTTTTTTTCTAGTTTGATTCGAACTTCTTTCTCATGCAACATTTAAATTTTAACGACAGATATAAAAATTTTAGAGATCATGATTAACTCTTCAAATATGACTTATTTTAAGGATAGGAGAGAGTATTAAATTTAGTTTGCCAAGCTTCTAACTTTTTGGGCTAAAGTCATGCATGCAGATAGCATATATCAGTCATGATCAAATCTGACAAGGCCTGGTTAAAAATTTAAACGTTAAGTTCGAGCTTGTTTGGTATCTGGCATATCTTAATATGGTTTTTATTATGCGCATTATAAGAATCTACTTAGCATATACTTTAAATCTTCTTCATACTTTATATTTAACGTTCTACCGACCAAAACCTCACTCATTTCCTTGTCCTATGCATGTTGACGTCGCATGCATGACGTTCTTCTTATTTGGTGTCAAAAGACCAGCCATATATATAATATATCGATCTCTCTGGTAGGGGGGAAAAAATAAACAACCTGTTCTTTTTTCTTCCTTATTTTTATTTTTCTTATTCTGAACTTTTATTGATACATCATGTACTGAGAAAATACTCAAAATATCAACCTCGTTGGTGACTCTGTTGCGCATATGCATTTTGGACGTTTGAACCAGTAACTCTTCTCTGCTTTCAAAAACCAAAATTTCCAGAAAATTAGTTCAAATCCACGCCAGTAACGGTAAATCCCCACCTTAGCTAGTGAATGAAAAATGAAAATTAGGCCATTCCTTCGTCCCCTTTTACTTATTTAGTAATTTCTTGCGAACTTTGGTTCTGTTCTGTGTTTTTTTTTTTTTTTTATAGGGTTTGTCCATCCATCCGGGTCTGTTAATCTTCCCAAGTAACTTGGGAAAAGTTTTCACTTTTAGTCCGTATCTTTAATGGGGACTACTACAATGGCTTCTCCTCTCTGTACATGGCTTGTTGCTGCCTGCATATCTGCAACATACGACAAAGAGTACTCCAGAAAAATTTCTATGTTTGATTCTCCGAACAGGCCTAGGAAGTTCATGTCCCACTACATCAATGCTGGTGCTGCTGACTACAAGAGTAGAATGCTTTCGTCTTTCTATTGTTCTGGTGTTCAAAGTCTGATTTCTTGCTTTGCATTTGATCCCTGTAAGGAATACAATTATTATTTTAAAGGGTCGTTGTCTTCTTATTTGGCTTCTTTTGTGGACAATGGATTATCCTCCCTTTTTGGCTCAAAAGTAGCCCCATCTGGAAGGAACATGTTCACTGGGCTTACTTCCCATTCAGGTAATTCAGCTCTCTCTAGTATAATTCATGCATTTAAATCTCTCACAGAATTGGTTGCTTATGATTGTATGGACAAAGAACAGTAACAAAACTCAATGAATTCCAATTTTCTTGAAGTCGAATTGCAAGCGCGCACGCACACACACCCCTTTTCTTAATCACTTAGTTGTGTTTTAATTTTTAAATAGTATGTCTTTGACCAGATGGTTAAATAGGTCTAGTTTGACCAACAAGTTAGATCCCTCACCATAATGAGGGGGATACAGTTAATAGAGAGAAGATAAGTTGGTACTACCTCCAGACCTTAATATAAGAGTGAGATAACTAATTTGCGGATATTAAAGAAATTAATTTAGTTATTTGTAACAAATGCGCCATGTTTTCCCTAAACTACCCTAATCATATGCATTAGAATTATCACTTGATTGGGAGCCTTTTAATATATACAATCAATAGGAATATTTTAGGTAAAAAATTTTAAATTAGATTAAGGTTTTATATTTAAAACCATAGCGAATCCTTTGTCTAGTACCTATATTTAATAGGAGAGATAGTAATATGCTCCTCCTTCCCAAAAGGCAAGAGTTTAATGACTTGGCCCAGGAGGGGATTGGATGAGCTGTGTGAAGTTAATCTGAACACAACTTTAACCTCAATATTTGAAAACAAAAAACATAAGGCCTCAACATGAATGGATGATCTTATATATGCCTTAGGACAAAGCTCTAACGACTTTGCTGAAGCTTCACATTCTTATTTCTATGTACTAATATAAATGCCATGGTTAAGAGACATTGCTTTTCAAATTCTAGGAACAACTGAGGGTATGGCTTTGAATCCTGCTGAAGAAGTCACAAAGAGGAAGAGACCACTCATAGAGCGAAGGGTTGTAGTCACAGGATTGGGAGCAGTAACCCCACTTGGTCATGATCCAGACATGTTCTATAATAATCTCCTTGAAGGTGTCAGTGGAATAAGCGAGATAGAGGGTTTTAATTGTTCTCATTTTCCAACGGTATTATATACGTCTGCATTATTATTGCCTCAAATGGATTCATTGAACTAACTGATACTTCCTCCGGTCCTTTTTATAAGATACCAATAACTAAATTACGTAGATCAAAAAGTTAGTTAAAACTGGTTAAAGACAATAAATATGTAAAAAATGCAACTCCTTTTCTAAAAAAGCCCTAAAAGTGGGTGGGAGAGAGAATGAGTGGAAAAAGCGATGAGAGAGAATGAGTGGGAAAAAGTGAGGAGACGGACATATAATTAATTAAGGGTAAAAATGGAAAAAAAAAGTTGCATTAAATGTTTAGACATCTCCAAATGGTATCTTGTAAGAAGGAATATACCCATGCAAACAATGGTATCTTATAAAAAGGAACGAAGAGAGTAATATTTAACCTGAGGATGAACTTTCAGTATTCTTTGAATTCAGAAAATTGCTGCAGAAATCACATCCTTCTCAGCAGATGGATGGGTCCTACCCAAGTTTCGCAAGAGAGCAGATAAGTTCATGCTATACTTGCTCACTGCTGGTAAGAAAGCATTGGTAGATGGTGGAATCACAGAAGATGTTGCTGCAGAGTTGGACAAAAGCAGATGTGGAGTTATAATTGGCTCTTCTTTAGGTGGCATGCAGGTGATCCAAACCTTTGCCAAAAGTTTCTACCATTTTTGCCAATAAGGTTTAGTTCAATTGGCAGGATTTGGTCATAAAGCATTAATTTCTTCCGTCTGTATCTAATATATGTCAGGTGTTTAGTGACGCTATAGAAGCATTGAGGGTTTCACACAAGAAGATGAATCCCTTTTGTGTACCATTTACAACTACCAATATAGGTTCTGCTTTACTAGCAATGGATTTGGTAGGCTCTTACAGAAATCTTGATCAGGATATATTTCTAGCACATTTGTTAGACCTATCAATGTGGATTTATTAGTACATTCCAAATTTCCAATTGCAGGGATGGATGGGCCCCAACTACTCAATCTCAACAGCTTGTGCTACAAGTAACTTTTGCATACTGAGTGCGGCAAACCATATAGTTAGAGGTGAAACTGTGAGTGCTATCTTCAATACCATGCAAAAATATATATTCACTTAATCTTTTTGGAAATTTTTTTAAAAAAAGTTGAGCTCTCTTGCACATCTTGTGGCGTTGCAGGACATGATGCTCTGCGGTGGATCTGATGCAGCAATAAACCCAATAGGTAGTTACTGGGCTTATTTCATTGTAGAGGCACTTTAATCTGGAGAAATCATTAGTTAGGTTCAGTGTATGATTAATTAGTAGACCACATTACAATCATAGACATGCAAGTATGTAACTTTTCATTTATAAATGGAACCACAGGCTTGGGAGGTTTTGTGGCATGCAGAGCTCTTTCAAAGAGGAATGAAGAGCCAACGAAGGCTTCACGTCCATGGGACAGAGTAATGCATCCACATTTTCTTTATCAAATATGTGTCCTTCCTTTGTTGTTTTGGGATATGTTTAGATACATGCAAGCGTATGAGAGGTGAATCCTAATAACAAAAAATGTGCTTGGTGTGCTTGTGTGTCTTTTATCAAATTTATGTCACCAAATTTACTTGATTTTTCTGTTAAAGTTTAACATTATTGCACCTCAGAATCGTCTCTTACCCTAAATCTTAACTAAAGATGCAGTTCTTGTTGATCAGGATCGTGATGGATTTGTTTTGGGAGAAGGAGCTGGGGTCTTGCTCTTGGAGGAATTAGAGCATGCTAAGGTATGTTGCAGAAACTTGAAAAACTTGTACAGAACCCAAAAAAGCTGGAAATGAAAGAATTAAGAATTTGTTAACTTTTCTCTTTAATTTCCTAGAGAAGAGGTGCAACAATATATGCAGAGTTTCTGGGAGGAAGCTTCACATGTGATGCATATCACTTGACTGAGCCTCACACTGAGGGTAAGTATCAACATCATCCAACAAGTTTGTCCCTTTTCATTAATATCTACATTTCATTCATCTATCTGCTGGTATTATTAAGAAAACAATTAAGTGCCTTCAATTCAGTTCTAGTTGGTAATTCTTTGTCAATAAGCATCCACCAATTGCTATGTACTCTGCTTTGGAACTCAAACAACTTGTTTAACATCTATATCTTTTTTATTCAGGAAAAAAAATATGAATTAAAAGGCTCTTGGAAGGAAACAATTTTGGGCAGACCATAATATTTTTTTCCCTTTAAAAAGTTATATATCAACAAGCCAATTATAAATTATATATAAACATATAAACTAGTCATAACTCTCATTCTACTAAAAAGTATGTCATGTTTGTTATACATGCATATCTTTGATATCGTTATCTGACTAAGTCATATTCAAGCATTGTCAGATCTAATTGAGGGTAACTCTCTTAAACGCGCGTTTTGCATTCACACATATTAGTGCTTAAGCAGCTACTTATAAACTATATATAGACATATAAACTCGTTAGAACACGACACTACTAAAACATATGTCATGTTTGTTATACATAGATATTCATGAGGTCCATGTATATAGAATCAAATTTACTGAGTGCCAGTATATGTGGCTGCAATTTGGTACAGGCATTGTTCTTTGTATGGAAAAGGCGTTAGCTCAATCAGAGGTTGACAGAAGGGATGTAAATTACATAAATGCACATGCTGCGTCCACACCATCTGGTGATCTAAAAGAATATGAAGCAGTAATTCAATGTTTTGGAAAGAACCCAGAGGTAAAAGTAAAGATGAATTTTAATTTCAGTCAGACTATCAAAAAGCATGTCTGTTTGTTGATATTACAAAGTTTGAGCTTTCATGATCTGCAGTTAAGGATGAACTCCACAAAATCCATGGTTGGTCATTTACTAGGAGCCTCTGGAGCTGTGGAAGCTATTGCAGCAGTTAAGGTATGCATTGGTGAAATCAAATAACTCTTCTAATGTTTGACTTTTGCATTCTCTGTGAAACTAAAGGCTAATATTGCATGAAGAAAAACTTAGTTGTAGTGTTTTAGATATGACAAAAAATTTCAGATTCTTATGTGTAGTTCAAGAAGGGGGTTTTTTCTGACATTACAGGCAATAAAGACCGGATGGATCCATCCAAATCTCAACCTTGAGAACCCAGACAAAAATGTGGTATGTATGAATTATAATGCATACTACTTGCATTCTCTTTGTTTTAGATCTCATGGTATGGCGTGATTTTATCTTAAATCGCATGCTTAAGGATGTGAAATCCTCATGATATATACTTTTATGGGTTGTAGGGATTTCTTTAATCCAATGAAAGTTTTGTGATAAATTATCTTTGAAGCAGGAGACAAGTTTCATTGTTGGTCCAATGAAGGAACGTTTGAACATCAAGGTGGCTCTCTCAAATTCCTTTGGGTTTGGTGGACACAATTCATGCATCTTGTTTGCCCCTACCAATTACAGGTGAAATCAATCTTGGGAAGACAAGGTCAACAGATTGTGTTTAGTTTTGGAATTATACTTGTACCTACTAGCATCTTCAAGCGGTTTTGTCTAGCTAAACTGGAAGTAATCTGCATACAAAATTTTTCAAATGACTTCATTTTGGTACTCAGCATATGGCCTCTTGAAGGAAAACTTCCTATCTGATTGTATAAATAGATTGGACAGCTCTCTTGCATTGTCAAAATCTAGGGATTGTATTATTGTCCACTGTTTTAATTATTATTGTTATTATTAGTATTATTTGGTTTGAGGATTGGTTATTCTCCAACTATTTTTTTTTTTTTTTAATTAGATCAAAGGTTTCTCCCTCAAAGTTTAGAGGACAAAAGATTCTCACCTCTCCCAATTAAGTGCGCTTTCCGAATTCGAACTTGTATTTTCCTCCGTACCGGGTGAGGCCCTTTAACATTTCATCTCAACCAACAGCTTGTTAATTATTCTCAAACTACTTCTATATTGTTTCTTTTTCAATAAAATCATTCCTTGTATATTTTTAGGATAACGACAATGAAAAACATTGTACAAAAAATAATATTAAATGAGGACCTACTCATAATCACATCAAAATTTACAACTTAAAGGTCTTAATTTTGTATTAGTTTTCTTATAGGAATTATCATTCTTCTTATATTGTCATGGTCAATGTATTTTGCTAATCCGGATATATAAAGTGGATAAATTTTAAACTTTAGGTAATGATCATATCCAAACATTTAAAGGTTGAATAGCAATTGCAGGCAAGCATGAGATACTACGAATCAAACTTCCACATGGTATGATTCCCTAAAAATTACCAATACTGCATTTATGTTACTTAGGAACAGCTCTAAATGCATCCTAGCTTATGATCACGGGTTTAAAGAAGTGAAATCTTGCATAAACTGACTAGCACAACATGCCCAACATGCAATATCTCCTGTGTTGCGTTTTCATTTTAGGCTTCCAAGCTCTTAGAAGAGATGGGAGTCACAAATAAATAAGAAAAGTAAGAGATCAAATGAAGGTGAGTTATTAGTGTAAGCATTCCCTGTATATCCAATTCAGCTGAAACTCACATGGAAACCAAAACAATATCTGAGGGGATATATATTACTCATTAACACAATACTCCTGAAAACAATTGGGAAGCCTAAGCACAACCAAAGAAATGCGTCCCAAAGGACATCAAGTTTTCTCATATCTTGGCTCCTTAAGCTAAAGGTTAAAAGAACGTCTCTTTTCCAGAAAGACTGATACAGCTACGCTCATCAGTGTGTGAAAGAGGATAACTGTTTGTGCTAGTCTTGATAGTTGTGACGGCAGCGAGTCACAGCAGCACGAGCCAGGATAAAAATATCATACAATATGGTCTATGCTCAATCACCAAAGCTTAGATTTTACCCAGAATAGCAGGAAGACGACCCCAAGTACAATAGCAACGGGGGCCCACTTACGAATCAGAGCCTGCACTCAAGATTGCATTACAGTTATATATTTGCATAGTTATGCATAACTATGAAAGGAACTAATCACTTCTGACATATGACAGGGTTAGATGGAAAAAGAGAGAGGTGGTAAATAAAGGTAAGAAACCGTGGGTCCTGCCAATGGGAACCTCGGAGAAACAAAATAACTGCAGGCATATGCAGTATGTTCATAGAATTTTGCAGATGAACAACCATGCATCATGTCATGTGACAACAAATTTATATGATAAATTTATAATTCTTTATTTTTTGCATACATTCGAAATTTATAATTCTATTCAACCATGGAATGCAACAACTTAACCACAGGGCAAAAGACCAACATGCAAAAAATGTCAGATAGCCCAAATTGTTGAACACCAACGAAACTACAATATATCATGAAATGGTGACTACATTTACATTAATATATAGACAGACGCACACCCATCCACCATGCCATGTCTTATTCTAGAAGTTTTCAAATTTAGTGTGTCTCTGTCTCTCTCTGGTGTATCATACTCAAGGGTGTGCTTGGTTTAAGGGGGACGGGACAGAACGGGAGGGGAGGGGATCCTTTATTTGGTTTAAGAGGGAATGGGAGGGAAGGTAATAACTAATTGACCATTTTAACCTAGCATGTTACTTTATGCTTTTATAATTATAGATTGTTTAAATTAATTTACACTTGGATTTAAATTAAATTATTACATTAATATTGTAATATGTGTATAAAAATGATATTTTTATCAATAGCTAATATAATAAATATTTTAAAATTAACAAATTTTTTCTTTTATATTTTTAGTAGGGTATTATTAGAATTTCAAAATATTCATCAAGGTAAAATTGTAAAGTGTAAACAACTTTAACTTTCCTCAAAAAGCCCCCAATTTGAGGCAACCCAAAATAAAGGGAGGGAGGGAATTAGAGCCCAAATTTTGGCTTCCCTCCCACCTAAAAATTTAAACCAAATAAAGGAAATTAGGTTGGAGAGGAGGGGATGAAAAATGAGCCCCTCCCCTTGTTTGGTGTGAAAAAATGGAGGGGAGGGGCCCCAAAAAAGGGACTCCAAATCCCTCCCATTCCCTCATTTTTTGTCCCCCCAAATTGGGGGGTTTTTGAAGGGAAGGAAAAAATTGGGACTATTTTGCCCCCATGGCTTTTTCATATTCCCATTTATACCCCTATGTGGAAAAGCAACCCAAAGAATAATCCCGTACTACGAAAGTTTGCTCAGAATTCAGATCTTTTTTAAGCCTTTATCCCCCCCCCCCTCCCTTCTAACCTCTCCTAGCTATACCTGCTGCAAAAAAAAAAAAAAAATACAACAGCACCATCATTCATACAATGTTATGTCACAGTTCATGTGAATTGAGATTCATGTGACTGATGATTCTCTCAGTTGTTGAGGTTTCGTGTGTCTTTGTTCAAACTTCCCAATACTGAATGTTGCTTTGTCATATGCTTCTACTCTCTCTTTTTATTTACATACTTTGTTGAGAGGAAATTGCCGCATTTGGTTCAACCCGTGGAGCGATCTTAATTGTGGGTGGTTCTATTTTGGAGGATTCTGTCCTTCATTGTGTCTGACAAACTATTTTAAATAATTTTTATTTAAAAAAAACTAATTAAAATTATTTATACAAGTAAAAAAATGTAAGCTAATATATAAGGGTAAAATGGTAAATTAGTCATTATCTCCCTTTCCCTCCCCTCTTAAACCAAACAAAGGATCATTAAAAAACCTTTCCCTTTCTCCGCCTCCAACCAAACCAAACAAGATGACCCTCTATCCCTCCCTTTCCATCCCCTCCCTTTGAACAAAACAGGCCCTAAAGCTCTAATGCACTATTGTTTCAGATGCGTCACAATCAATTAACATTAATCAGAAGTGACAAAAGAATAAGGAAGACTATATTGCCAAAATAAGCTAGATATCAGGTGCAAGATGTACTAAACACTAAAAGACTAACCTGGCGATTTAAATCTCTAGCCTTATCAGCATATATGCGAGATTCTGATGATAAGCGGCTGGACATTTGGCTAACCTCTGCACATTAGCATTTAAATCAATTGTAAAAGCATCTTTGTGGCACAAGATGTCAGCAGAAAAAATATGCTAAAACTAATACTATTCATAGAATAGATAAAACATCTTACGGTCCAACTGTTCACCAACACCAAGAACTTCTTGCACATTTCGCGTCATTATCTGATGGACTTCATAGAGTTCATCATTCAACTTTGCAATATTGCGCTGGGTATGAGTGTCCTGGTACAATTTCTTTGTTTTCTGTATAAATGTGTCTTTTTAAGAAATTAAAAAAAGGAAAAAAGGAAAATTAAGCACCAGCAGGAAATGAGAACAATCACATGAATAAAACATGACAGATAATGCAAGAGGGCAAGCATGTAATGTGATATCTACCAAACTTAATGAAGGCATAAGGTCTGGCAGCAGTTTCAATTTGAGACCCATTGACACGCTCAAACTCGTTCCTGAGATCTTCAAGATATTGAAAGGCTAGCTTCTTAGGGTAAGCACGATCACACATTGTCAAGTAACAGACACGTCCTTCAATAATATAACTGATGGATTGTCAAGGCAATCATCACTCTCAAATCAAGTAAACACAAAGGAAGTGCAACCCGCTCCCCCAAAACACACCCACACACAAACATGCATATATTAAGTTTCAAACAGTTGTAGACAATAAGTTGCTGGGAAAACCTGCAAAAGAAGCCAAGTTGTGAAGCATTAAGATGGTATCGCATTTTGCACATGCATACAACACATCAATATAAAAAATCCAGCAACCACACTATTCATAAGCCATGAACAGTGCAACTCGTTTCTCAAACTCCACACAATGTACAAGACCTACGTCTAGTTATACAGAAAATAAACCATCTTCATTATAATTCAACAAGAAATGACAGAGGGTACTGCCTACCTTAGGTGGTTTTACCCATTTGGTATTGGTCCAAAAAACAGAGAATGAGAGACAACAACCTACCAAAACAAGAAGTAAAAAAGGTAGCCTCTTGTAATGTTGAGAACCATTAGATTTATGGCTATAAAGAACAGAAGAAAGACACCAAGCAAGCATATATTATGCATGGACAGCTTATATTGTGTATGGACTGGAGGCCCAGCACCATTGGCATGAACATAAAACTAAGATAGCAATTTAAAGAACTACTACTACAGACATTTCTATAATTCACAAGAACTCATCACCGTTTATTGTTAATATGTTGGGATACCACCACTAAAACAATATTGTCATGATGAAACCCTTGGTGATTAGATGTATTTTACAATACAATGTTGGAGCATGTAAAATAAACAAACAATTACCATACTATCACCACTCCACAAAACAATCATGAAATATTAAGACACAAGGATACTGGAAAACATAAGGGCCAGTTTCAACTGACATCCTTGATGCCTCATGTTGTCCTCTTGAGAGGTTCTTAAACAAAGCCTTAACTTGCTGTTTGTAAAACTCAGCATCTCTAATATCACGACCATCATCCAGTCCCTCAACTAGTGGAAGACCATCAGTAACACGAGCAATCATAGTCAATTTAACCATCTTTTTCAGTTCAACACGTCCTTTTTAGCTCAGAACTCTCCAACTATAGCAGAATACACAGCAACAAAAGTTCATAATCAATGAGAGACGACGTTAGGCACAGGAATGAGAAATATTAAAAGCACAAAATGAACTAATATAGATATCTCTTGGTTCTCTTTTTAGTAAATATACAAATAAACTTAATTAAGGGGTATTGCCCCTGACTACAGCACCATCACCAAAGGTTGCCTTAGCGTTGCAAATGGTATGAGCAATTATTACAATCACTATACTACATTTCTAACCTAATGGGCACATTCTTGGTACATAGCAGAGATTTCAACAAATAAGCCACACTGATCATGGATTATTCTCCAAAACTAAGCCTAATGCAACAAAACGAAATTAATACAAGAAATAATTCATATTGCATATAATTAACATTGCCTAGGACCTGATTATAACATTTCCTCATTTCTTATGAGGATTTGACATTGCAATTAGGTTTTACTTCCTCGATGCAACCTAACCGGGGTTCTGAAACTAAGTGCATTGTTACGTTCTTCGGATCTAATACGTTTGAATAATCAATTTATGCGATTCGACGTGAAGAAACATGAAGTTATTGAGATGACATTTGGGCGCACGTATCCAGATTTTTTCACTCTCAGTCATCAATTTCGGAATTTTTTTTTTTAAAAAAGTATTCAATTCTAGCATTTCATCAGACAACTTGGCAGTGGAGACAGGGGAATTGGTGAGAAACGGAAGCAAAGAAGGGGATGCCATGATCAAAGGCTCTGAATTGAGAAAAGGGATGAAGCAGACAAAGAATAAAACGAAGAGAGGGTGACATTGAAAGAGGAAGCAACGACTAACCTGACAAAATGAGAAGCGAATGGGGTAGAAACGGTGGCCGAGCTGATCAGCTATTTGCCGTCGGTCGGTGACTCCGAAGTGATACCGCCGGCTGCCGATCTATGGATCGAGGAAGGAGGGACCAAACTTAGATGGACCCTAGAGAAGACGAGGCGAGATCTTCGTTACAGTGAACGACTGAACGCCAGCTAACAGCCTGACACCGCATTTTCAAGAAAATATTTTTGGCCAACCTTTGAGAAATTTAATGGGCAAATTACACTGAATTCTCAAACATGAAAAAATACCACCTAGATATTCATTGGAATCTCCAATTTACGATGAAGTCCTATAACACATTTGAGTAATATATTCTAATTATAAAAAGACAGTAATACCTTTAATGAATCAAAGAAAAAGACGGATATATATGTCGCCGTTTTGATTACCCCTTTCAATCCCTCCTTCTCTCACTCCTTTCCTTCAACCCCTCCTTCTCTTCGATCCTCATCAAAAGAAACTCTTCCCTCTCGTCTCCACCATGCGCCGCCTTCGCCACCCCTTCCTCTTTTCTTGGGCTCACTCTTGCCCTTCCTGTAATATTATAATAATAATTAAAAAAAAAACGTGGGAGAGGGCAAACTGTCGGCAAGGAAAGAAGAAAAGAAAAGAAAAGAAAGAAAAAAAAACACGTGGGGCCCGCTGGAAGAAAAAAATGTGAGGGTGTATTATTAATACCCTTTCATTTCATCAGTTTCGTTAGGCTTCACGAGCAGGCAAGCGGAGCGAACGTAATATTAACAGGTAAGGTTCTGAATTTAGCAGATAATTTTGGTACTTAAGATCACGTTTTTTTAACAAACTTCCTTCATAAAAGTTGTTCTACGTATTTTGATCTTCGTATTGATAGTAATATTATATTGATTAACGAGAAATTTGGGGTTAGGATTTTGGGAGAATTTGAGTTTTTACAAAAGATGGTTATAGATATGTAGAGAATAATTAATTGTTGATTTTAATCGGTTTAGATTTACCATTTGGTTATTGTATGATTTTATAATTAATTTCTTCTTAAATAAATAATAAATTATGCTTTAGAAACGTTTTTTTTACCGATTAAATTTGGTTTAAATAATTTATTTGAGTTATTGGAAGTATTATTGAAATTTTAATCGGTTTAGTTTTGCAGATTTTGAGTTATGTGAAATTATAAATTATAATTTGATATTATAGTTAGAGAATTATGGTTATTAAATATTTTATTGTGAAATAGAGTTAAGAAATTTTGATTTAAAAAGGAATTTGAGGAATAGATAAATTGTTGTTATTTTTAAGAAAATTGAGTTAATTATGGGGTTTATTATTTGCTATTTTGTAATAGTTAGCAATTATTATAAATTATATTAACATGTAAATATATATATTTATTGTAGAGTGAATTTGAATTTGGCTTGTTGGAGTTAAATTCTCAAGTTTAGTTGTGTCAAGAATTTGAGGTAACCACTTTCCAATTTATCATGTATGCTTGTTGAAATGATTATATGCGTATGTTGGTATTTTTAATTGTTATAAATATGTTATAGTAATTTATATATGAAAAATGTACAATGATAGTATTAATGTTTTTAGTAATTATTTTTAATTAAGTGGGCCTGAATGATTTATTTGAATGATTGATGAGGTATAGCATTTAAATATGAAATATATGAATAAATTATTGATATTGAAGATTGTGATGTTGAGATGTTGGATGTGGTGTTGTGATTGAGGAGGTTTGATTCTTTTATACCACGTGGTATAGCCACCACCGTGTGCACAGTGGATGGCTTTGGCATTCAGGACCCTTGGTATCATCCTTTTCCTTTGGCCGGGTTAAGGGTCAGCTCAAGGGTAGGTGACACCTTTCCATTTTCGACGGAAAGGAAATCCATGATCTGATATGAGTTCTGTAGCCTTTGGCCGGGTTACACATCATTATTGGAGAGCTTGGTGCAGTCTTGTCAAAAAGACTAATCCTATTATATGTTATAGCTCATGGATTTTGTCAGCGGTTAAGGAGGTTATAAGGATGGTTGAGGGAGTTTTATGCATATTGAATGGTTTTCTTGAAATAATAATGTTTTGGGAAGATTGAACTTTATGTTATTTGAATATATATTTTGCCCGCTTAATTATATTATAATCATTCCCTGCATATTTGTTAAAGTGGAAATTGTGGTTACTGAGTCTGTGTGACTCACCCTATCATTATTTTAAATTTTTCAGGCGAGAGTTCAGGTGGTGTTACCAAGGGGAAGGCAAACGAGACTTGATTTGATATCAATCGTATGTTTCGTTTGGTTACATGAGCATAATGTATATTGCCAAACTTAAGGGTCTTTTTGCTTTTATGTTGAATATTACGCTGCATACTGAGGTTTGTGCTGTGGACGAAACCTCCTAATATGTATTATGTGATATTTAATATTTTACTTGGTTTGGAAATTAATTATATGGTAATTAAGAGGGGTCGTTACATTTTTGGTATCAGAGCTTTGAGTTTCAAGGTTCTCTGGTATTTTCATTCTTGCATATAGTTGTATCGGCAATATACATTAGTTACTCATGTGCTTTTCCTTTTTGTCTGATTAATTAGTTTTTCTCCTTATAGGAGAATAGAAATGGGAGATACGAGTAAAACGCACTCAGTTGGAGACCGAGATAATCATGGTCAACCTATAGGACCACAAGATACTAATGATATTTTACGAGAGCTGTTGACCACAGTACGTGGGCTTGGTCAAATGGTGCAAAGGCATGAGGAGGAATTGAATAAAGGGAAAGATCATGAGGACGGGCACTCTATTCATGAAAGTGGGTTTGAGGATACTGGAGCTCACAATGGTCATCATTCTAGTAGTGGCCATAATACTACCGTGGAGACAAAGGATAAAAGATCTAAAGATGAGTATAATGGAGTTTCCATCACTAAAGTGTGGAAAGAGGTGCATAAATTCTCACCCCAAACCTTTGACGGCAAGTTTAATCCAAAAGTTAGTGAAGGCTGGATTGATCGATTAGAGACTATTTTCTCTGTAGTTGAATGTGATGAAAAACAAAAGGTAATAATAGCAGTGGTGTTATTGGTAGATAATGCAAAGATGTGGTGGAAAAGTTTCAAGCCTACAGATGGGACAATTCCAAACTGGAACGAGTTCAAGGTGATGTTCAGTCAGCACTACTTTCCTGCAGCTTTACAGTCACTCAAGGAGACTGAGTTCTATAATTTTCAACAAGGTGACCTGGATATGGACTCATTCATTGCACAATTTCTGGAGCTCGTGAAGTACACTGTTGATGGTAAATCACAAAAGAATGAAGCGTGGATGGCAGATAGGCTGCTACAGAAGGCACGCCCAGAGTTTAAAAGACAGCTGATACCTCTACGGATTACTTCTTTTGAGGATATGTGTACACGTCTTCGTCTCTTGGATGCAGAGATACGAGGTTATAATTATGAGTTCGAGCCGAGGAGGGATCCACAAGGAAGAATTTCATCTTATACTGGTCCTACTGGGGGTTTTAACAAGAGGAGTAATTATAGTTTTGGAAACTCTGGATACCCAGAAAAGAAGAACAAGCAACCGATGGGATCATTTCAGAGTGGATCAGGTTCAAGGACTCAAGCTCAGAGGAGCCAAGGTGGGAGAAGTCAGTCATCTTATAGAGGCTCTACTGCCCCTGTGCCTAGTACTGCTAGGACTCCAGTTTGCTCGAAATGTGGAAGGTATCATCAGGGAAATTGTTTGACCTGCTATGCTTGTGGTAAGGTGGGGCACACCTCTCGTTTTTGTCCACAAGGCAATTTAACTTGTTTCACTTGCGGTAAAGTGGGACACATCTCTCGCTTCTGTCCAGAAGGCAAGCAGACCTCTCAAGTCTCCAGACCTATCATGCCAGGACGAGTCTTTGCTTTGACACAAGAGGAGGCGGGTACTTCACCTAATCTCATTAGAGGTAAAATTAAATTGCAAAATGATGATATTCTTGCATTATTTGACTTCGGTGCTACACACTCCTTTATAGCTTTTGATTGTGCCAAGAGACTAAACTTAGATGTTTCTGAGTTACCTTTCGATGTAAATGTATCAACACCTGCTGGATCTTCTGTAAAAACTTCTAATGCATGTATGAATCTTGCATTGGAGTTTGAGAGTCGTAAGACAAAAATCGATCTTATTTGTTTACCCCTTAAGGGACTTGATGTAATTGTGGGCATGGATTGACTTACAGCCAATGGTGCCATACTCAAGTGTAGAGCAAAAACTATTTCTTTACCTGTGTATGCTGCGTCTAGAGAGGTGTCTAGTGGCCCTCTATTGTTATCAGCTGTTCAAGTTGAAAGTTGTATCAAATAGGGATGTCAAGCCTATATGGTTTTCTTCTCTGTTCAAGCTGAGATAGAGGAAGGGATTGATAGAATTGAAAAAGTGAATGAGTTTCCTGAGGTTTTTCCAAAGGAAATGTCAGGATTACCCCCTGAGCGAGAGGTAGAATTTTCGATTGACGTGGTACCTGGTACAGAACCTATCTCAAAGGCCCCCTATCGAATGGCTCCAGCAGAACTAGCAGAATTGAAGAAGCAACTAGAAGAACTACTTGAGAAGGGATTTATCAGACCAAGTGTATCACCATGGGGATCACCTGTTCTATTCGTGAAAAAGAAGGATGGGACTTGCGGTTGTGCATTGATTACCGTCAACTAAACAAAGTCACCATCAAGAACAAATATCCTCTTCCAAGGATTGATGACTTGCTAGATCAATTTGTAAGGTCAACGATATTCTCCAAAATTGATTTAAGGTCAGGATATCATCAGTTAAGAGTTCAAAGTATCTGGTGGATCAGAAGGAGCTTAACAATAGGCAAAGGAGGTGGATGGAATTTCTAAAAGATTATGATTTCGAACTAAAGTATCATCCCGGTAAAGCCAACGTTGTTGCAGACGCTTTAAGCAGAAAAGCTATTCATGTATTTCACTTGAGTCTTTATGAGAACCACTGGTTAGAAAGGTTGAAGGACATAAACATGCTAGTCAGTAAAGTTATGATGCAATCTGTACAAATTGAGAATGAATTTTGGAAGGAGTTAAAGATGGCTCAGTTGGAGGATGAATATCTACTGAAAATTAAGGAAGAATTAGAGGAAGGAAGAGTCAATGATTTTGACGTAGGTAGTGATGGTATTTTGAGATTTAAAGGGAAGGTTTGCGTTTCGAATGATGAAGAAGCTAAGACTTGTATTTTAGAAGAAGCGCATCGAAGCAAGTACACTATTCATTCGGGGATCACTAAGATGTACAATGATTTAAAGCAAAATTATTGGTGGCCTAATATGAAACAAGATGTGACAGATTTCGTAATGAGGTGTCTAACTTGTCAGAAAGTGAAGATTGAGCATCAAAAACCTTCAGGGCTACTTCAACCTTTACAGATTCCTCAGTGGAAGTGGGACAGCATTTCCATGGATTTTATTGTGGGATTGCCTAATACTACGCACCATAATGCCATATGGGTCATTGTAGACAGATTGACGAAGTCAGCTCATTTCTTGCCGATCCATATTGGATATAGTTTGCAGAAGCTAGCCCAGTTGTATGTGGATTGGATTGTTAGGTTGCATGGTGTACATGTAGAAATTGTGTCAGACCGCGATCCAAGGTTCACGTCAAATTTCTGGAAAGCGTTACAGGAGGCCATGGGGACTAGGCTGAAGTTCAGTACGGCTTATCATCCGCAGACTGATGGTCAAACTGAGAGAACGATTCAAACTCTTGAGGATATGTTGAGAGCTTGCGCAATTGAGCTACCTGGTAATTGGGATTCTCACCTGCCTTTAGCAGAATTTGCCTACAACAATAGTTACCATTCAAGCATTCAGATGGCTCCTTTCGAGGCATTATATAGAAGAAAATGTAGATCGCCTCTCTGGACTGAATTGAGCGAAAGAACCGTGATTAGACTGGACTTTGTGGATGAAACTACTATGAAAATTGAGATGATTCGCCAAAAGTTGTTGACCGCTCAAAGCAGACAAAAGAGCTATGCGGATAGGCGGCATAGACCTTTAGAGTTTGAAGTGGGTGACCACGTGTTCCTTAAGGTTACACCAGTGACTGGTATTGGCAGATCCATTAAAGCCAAAAAGTTAACTCCTTGTTTCATTGGACCCTACGAGATATTGGAGCGAATTGGATTAGTTGCCTATCGAATCGCCTTGCCGCCACATTTGTCAGGTGTGCATAATGTGTTTCACGTGTCACAACTTAAGAAATATCATTCTGATCCTTCCCATGTGATTGAGCCTGAAGAAGTTGAGTTAAGGGAAAATTTGACTTATGTGCCCGGACCAGAAAAGATTTTAGATGTAAAAGATAAGCAATTGCGGAACAGAACAATCCGTCTCCTAAAAGTTTTCTGGAAGGGTATGTCTCCTGGGGATGCTACTTGGGAAACTAAAGAGCGAATGCGACGTGATTTCCTTAATTTGTTTGTTTAGGTACGCTTAAATATTTTGTAAGAATCTTGTGTTGTGTTTTTCTATTGATTGTTGTGAATTTTGGGGACAAAATTCTATTTAGGTGGGTAGAGTTG
This sequence comes from Inga laurina, assembly GCA_963855925.1. Classification (NCBI taxonomy): domain Eukaryota; kingdom Viridiplantae; phylum Streptophyta; class Magnoliopsida; order Fabales; family Fabaceae; genus Inga; species Inga laurina. The sequence goes on from OY979705.1 coordinate 66,551,081, forward strand.
TAATATTATAATAATAATTAAAAAAAAAACGTGGGAGAGGGCAAACTGTCGGCAAGGAAAGAAGAAAAGAAAAGAAAAGAAAGAAAAAAAAACACGTGGGGCCCGCTGGAAGAAAAAAATGTGAGGGTGTATTATTAATACCCTTTCATTTCATCAGTTTCGTTAGGCTTCACGAGCAGGCGAGCGGAGCGAACGTAATATTAACAGGTAAGGTTCTGAATTTAGCAGATAATTTTGGTACTTAAGATCACGTTTTCTTAACAAACTTCCTTCATAAAAGTTGTTCTACGTATTTTGATCTTCGTATTGATAGTAATATTATATTGATTAATGAGAAATTTGGGGTTAGGATTTTGGGAGAATTTGAGTTTTTACAAAAGATGGTTATAGATATGTAGAGAATAATTAATTGTTGATTTTAATCGGTTTAGATTTACCATTTGGTTATTGTATGATTTTATAATTAATTTCTTCTTAAATAAATAATAAATTATGCTTTAGAAACGTTTTTTTTACCGATTAAATTTGGTTTAAATAATTTATTTGAGTTATTGGAAGTATTATTGAAATTTTAATCGGTTTAGTTTTGCAGATTTTGAGTTATGTGAAATTATAAATTATAATTTGATATTATAGTTAGAGAATTATGGTTATTAAATATTTTATTGTGAAATAGAGTTAAGAAATTTTGATTTAAAAAGGAATTTGAGGAATAGATAAATTGTTGTTATTTTTAAGAAAATTGAGTTAATTATGGGGTTTATTATTTGCTATTTTGTAATAGTTAGCAATTATTATAAATTATATTAACATGTAAATATATATATTTATTGTAGAGTGAATTTGAATTTGGCTTGTTGGAGTTAAATTCTCAAGTTTAGTTGTGTCAAGAATTTGAGGTAACCACTTTCCAATTTATCATGTATGCTTGTTGAAATGATTATATGCGTATGTTGGTATTTTTAATTGTTATAAATATGTTATAGTAATTTATATATGAAAAATGTACAATGATAGTATTAATGTTTTTAGTAATTATTTTTAATTAAGTGGGCCTGAATGATTTATTTGAATGATTGATGAGGTATAGCATTTAAATATGAAATATATGAATAAATTATTGATATTGAAGATTGTGATGTTGAGATGTTGGATGTGGTGTTGTGATTGAGGAGGTTTGATTCTTTTATACCACGTGGTATAGCCACCACCGTGTGCACAGTGGATGGCTTTGGCATTCAGGACCCTTGGTATCATCCTTTTCCTTTGGCCGGGTTAAGGGTCAGCTCAAGGGTAGGTGACACCTTTTCATTTTCGACGGAAAGGAAATCCATGATCTGATATGAGTTCTGTAGCCTTTGGCCAGGTTACACATCATTATTGGAGAGCTTGGTGCAGTCTTGTCAAAAAGACTAATCCTATTATATGTTATAGCTCATGGATTTTGTCAGCGGTTAAGGAGGTTATAAGGATGGTTGAGGGAGTTTTATGCATATTGAATGGTTTTCTTGAAATAATAATGTTTTGGGAAGATTGAACTTTATGTTATTTGAATATATATTTTGCCCGCTTAATTATATTATAATCATTCCCTGCATATTTGTTAAAGTGGAAATTGTGGTTACTGAGTCTGTGTGACTCACCCTATCATTATTTTAAATTTTTCAGGCGAGAGTTCAGGTGGTGTTACCAAGGGGAAGGCAAACGAGACTTGATTTGATATCAATCGTATGTTTCGTTTGGTTACATGAGCATAATGTATATTGCCAAACTTAAGGGTCTTTTTGCTTTTATGTTGAATATTACGCTGCATACTGAGGTTTGTGCTGTGGACGAAACCTCCTAATATGTATTATGTGATATTTAATATTTTACTTGGTTTGGAAATTAATTATATGGTAATTAAGAGGGGTCGTTACACTTCCCCTCCCATTTATCAAAGAGTTTCTTTTGATGAGGATTGGAGAGAATGAGGGACTGGAAGGGTTGATCAAAACGGTGACGTATATGTCCACCTTTTTCTTTGGTTCATTAAGGGTATTATCGTCTTTTCACAATTAGAATCTATTATCCAAATATTCCACGGGACTTTATTGCAAATTGGAAATTCCAATGAACCTTTAGATCATATTTTGTTTTGCTTGGGATTTCAATGCAATTTTCCCAATTTTAATTTTTTTTTTGGAGTTACCATGAGATGTTAATCTCATTAGTGGTTGGCAAAAAAAGAAAATCACATAATTGATGTCAATATATTAATGTGAAATCAATTATAATCACTTTCTTTTTTCCAATTGATAGCATATACGGAAGAGATTTCCATGAGAGTAGTTACAATACATCTTATTAAAGAAAAATTCTAGAGAAATCAATAAATATATATATATATATATATATATATATATATATTTTAGTAGTTTATTGTGTTGAAGGAGGATTGAAGAAGGCATTGCACAAATTTCCTTCTCACAGTACTTCTTTTGAAGTCTCTCAGTTGTGATTTATGCTATATTCCAATTCCTCGATCTCTAGTCTTGTTTGAATGAAGTCTTTCATGTTCCACTACAATACTATTCTACGATTGTGTGATTAGTGCTTTGTTCCAATTTCTCTTTAAACTACGCATTTTTGTGCAATTTAAGCAATGTCGGTCATTGCAATTTGGAACAGTTGGACATTTATGTGCAACTTTAAGAGAAAGAACTCCAATGGATTAAGGTGTAAATTTACACTGAAAATTTTTTACAGTGAGTAATGTATTTTTAGAAATTTTTTCAGGCTCAATGTTGTTACTTAAGTTTAAAAATGTAACAATGTTATCTTTTACTGTTTAGAAGTAAACGGTCAACGTTAATTTTTTAATGATTAATATTAGTTTTTTAATGATATAGGGCAATAGTTCTATGTTTTGAAACTTTCAGGACAATATTAAACCTAAAAAAAACTTCCTGAGCAAATTTACATATTAACCGAATTATATTTAGATAGGATCATAGTGTCGTACAAAGTAACAAAAAATATAAGAAATATTAGGCTCAAATTTTCGTATGATGATCCTTTGCTCAAAACATGTTTGAAATGGCTGAAAACACACAAAATGTGGAATAGCCAAAAAAAAATTGCAATATCTTGATGCTTGATAACGCTTTGTGAAATTTGAAGACTATTTTGGAAATGACTATAAGTTGCTTATGATTGCTTATAAGTTGTTTTTTACGTAAATCGAGACACAACTCCTCTCACATACTTACTTCATATACCGTAAATCACTATTAAAAAATAACTTATAAATAATCAAATCGCTAAAACAAACATGCTCTACGTAGGCATGAGAGAAGTGGGATGAATTGATGGGGGGTTCAGTGCACGCAGTAGCAGATTATTTTAAAACAGCTCCTAGAACTTTTTAAAATTTCCCTATACCTTCTAGGATTAAACTAAAAATATAATTGTGAGTGAAAAGACAATTATACTCTTATTTTATAAGTTAAATATGATTATTTAAAAGACTCATATGAAAATTTACACATCAAATATGCTTATTTATAAGATAAATAAATGAAATTATAATATCATTTTTGCCATACACAAGACAATGAACATATTTACAAAAATATATGCTATTCACAAGACACATGTGAGAATTTATAAGACCTCGATCATGTACAAGACAAAGACATAAATATCTTTTTAGTCAAAAAACTTAATTTCAATTTAACTCTAAGAGATACAGTGAAATTTCAAAAAAATTTGGAGGTTGTTTGAGAATAATTTGTTACAGAGAGGATGTAGGAAAATTTTCCAAAAGAAAAAGAGACTAGAGGAAAGAGGTCAACAGGCTAAAAAAAAAAAAAAACACAGAGATGAAACTTGACAATGAGGAGGAGCCCTAGCTGCTTAGCATATAATAAATAATAATTTAAAATTCAAATTCAAATCTAAACGTTAATTTAGATATCCTATTTTGGTGAGATATTATATATATATATATATATATATATATATATATATATATATATTAAAAGATAAATAAATAATTCCTAATTCTTTTCTATCTTTCTGTCATGTTTGTTTCTTAACTAATTCCTAATTCTAATGGATAAATATCCTTAATGATAACCGATAACCTAATTAATCTAATTAGTTCTCCATAGAATAAATCCTAAGTTCTATTTTATTAATTTGAAATAAAATTATAAAATAATAATTTAAAATTTAAATTCAAATCCAAATGTTAAATCACTATCATATTTTATTGAGATATTGCATATATTATTAAAATAAATAAATAAATTCTAATTTTAATGGATAAATATTCTTATTAAATATTGTTAATTGTTAATTGATAGTCTAATTATCCTAATTAAATCATAATTAGTTATCAAACTCCTATGAAAAGGACCCATGGAGTATCAGGCCCCTTCAGCGACCGTTCATTACTATCTCAGTTTCGGCTTTCCGAAGAAGGCAAGGAAGCTTGCATTGGCTCTCTTTCCTTTCCCTATTCTCTTTTCCTTTGATAAGAAAAGATCCGAACCTGTTTTTCTCAGCCACCACGCACGTTAGGGCAATGGATCGTGGCCGAGGTCGAACCCCGCACAGTCGAGGTCGTAATCCTCCAAAGCGATGGTCCCCGCGTTCCTATGATCAATCCAAGCTTCCCCACAGCCCAGTAAGTAATTTCTTCTTTTCTTCAAGTGATTTCCCAAGAAATGAATACTCACCAACAAATGACAAGTGAGCAAAAAGTTTCTTTCTTGGTATCTCATAGTGATTTTCCCTTTTTCGTTTTCTTTTCTATTGTCACCCTTCCTATTTTGTTCTTCTTTTGGTGGTTCCATAAGCGTGGGGTTCAATGATGTTGAAGATATGCAAATGGGGTTCCACTGTATATCAATTATTTACGTTGTTTTTTAAATAATCTTCTCAGTTATACTATTCCATGGTTACTTGAGCGCTAATCAAACAGAACCGTGAGTAATATCAGTGAAATTAATTTATAAGCGTTTTATATCTTTATATTCCCCCTTTTTCTCTTTGTTCTGGTTATTTTTCAACATTAAGCCTCTAAATTAAAACTGGAATAAAGGTTCTCTCATTAAACTGATTTGTTACTCTAATTTGACTGCTTGTCAGGAGTGAAAGTGAGCATGCATTGCATATAAACTTACATTATGGTCAAATGCTCTTTTCAATTCAGAGTCTCTTGTTTTATGCCCTCCAATTTCACTCTTTTCAATCAAGCCCAAAACCAAACAAAGAAGTGAATTACTGTTATGAATATCAAATTTTGGCCTTTTACATAGGTTGTAGGAGATGGATCATCTGCCAGTAAATCATATCCTGCAAAGGATGAAAGGAAAAGTTATCAGCAAATCTCAGGTGGTAGTTTCTTGCAGAGTCCTGATTCTCAAGTTTCACATTACTTTAATCAGTCGTCTTCCTCATCATGTGAAGTAGATGATGAATCTGTAAAAGTGACTGCTTGTCCACCAGAGCAATCAAGCAGTTGTTCTTCCAAATCTGTTACTAAGGTTATTCCTTTATCATCTGTTTCATTCAAGCTCTTCAATATCTAGTTCAGGATTAAGAACCATTACGAAGAACCTCTTTGTCTGATGTATCCAAGTTAAAATTTACTCATGTGCAGAGTGATGTAGGTGAACATTTACAGAGCAGGAACCCTTCTCTTGGCCATAAAACAGAGGAAACAGAGAATCCATCCTATAAAACAGAGAAAACAGAGTCTCCAGTATTGGTTCATCCATATGACATTTGCCGTCCAAAAGAGTTTCCATCGGTTGTTTTGAAACAGTCTATACTTGAACGTAATAGAGAAAGGCGGAACGAAGCCAAGCGCAATATGGATACAACAACAAGTAGGATTGTATTAAGGCCTGGGATGGTCCTCTTGAAGGGTTACATTTCATCAAGTGATCAGGTACCATACAAGTTTCCTCTCTCGTATATCTGTTTATCATATGATTTTTTTTCTGGTGTACCATAATATAATTCATGAATATCTTTTTAATACCCTTAATATGCACACGCAGGTCAAAATAGTTGAAAGATGCAGGCAGTTAGGGGTTGGTCCTGGGGGATTCTACCAGCCTGGTTACACTGATGGGACAAAGTTGCATCTGAAAATGATGTGTCTGGGTAAAAACTGGGATCCTCAGACAAGACAGTATGGAAACCACAGGCCATTTGATGGAGCAAAGCCACCTAACATTCCCGTTGAATTCCTTCAAATTACTGAGAATGCAATTAAGGATTCACATGTCCTCATAAAAAGAAGAAATCCAGAGAAGATACTTCCATGGATGTCGCCAGACATATGTCTTGTAAATTTTTACACTCGAGATGGGCATTTGGGTCTTCATCAGGTATGCTTCTATATTTTAGTAAGGGGAATTACTATGAGGAGTCAAGAAAGGAATGTAATCACAAAAAAAGAAGAAAAAAAATCTTACAAAAAGTGAGTAGCATACAATGACGGGTTCCAGTGCATGTTGCTCACTTGTTATTGAGATTTGTTTTGTGATTACATTCCTTCCTTAAGATCTCATAATGATTTTCCCTTTTTTAGTAGCTTGTCGAGAGTATTACTTATTATGTTCAATGACTTTGTACTCAGGACAAGGATGAGAGTGAAGAAAGTCTTCGTCAAGGCTTGCCTGTGGTTTCCTTCTCCATTGGAGACTCAGCAAACTTTCTATATGGCGACGAGAGAAATGTGGACAAGGCGCAAAAAGTGGTGCTTGAATCAGGAGATGTATTGATCTTTGGTGGGCAATCCAGACATATATTTCATGGCGTAAATGCTGTTCATCCAAACACTGCCCCCAAGATTCTGATGGAAGACACTAATCTACGACCTGGCAGGCTGAATCTTACTCTGAGACAGTATTAAAAGGTACTTATAATGATGATCATAGTTAGTAGTAAGCTATATTGGAAAGTATGTTGTAAATGATACTGCAAGTTGTATGTAATCTCTGTAGATGGACAGCATTGGTTCTTGTTTATAGGTTGAAAATTGACAAAGTGATAGTATGTTTCTTCTCAAGTTCCTGCTAGTATTACATTACTTAAGGATTGTTCGGCATTGCGTTTCTGTGATGCCAAACTTAACTTCTGGCTCCCATAAGTCCATTCAGGTTATTTGCTCATGTTTGGACTTAGGTTTTTCACAAATGGCTTTTGGCTCCCAACCAAGGGCCTGTTTGAATTAGCGGTGGTAGAAGTGATTTTTTTTTTTAATCTGATTTTTATAAAAGTTAGATAGAATAAAGTTAAATTGTAAACGTGATTTGTGTTTGGATTAATGGTGACAGAAGTGACTTTTTTTTTCTAACTTTAAATTTATTTGGATTATTATTTGAAAAGTCAATTTGGATGAAAAATGAGGATATTTGATTAAGGATTAATTTATGAAATTAGAAATGAGCCAATACCAATTTATAAAATTTAGAAAAAGTTAGTAACTTTATTATTGTGACCTGAAAATTGGTAATGAGCTAAATATAAGCTAAATTATGAAATCCAAGAAATTTAAGGAATTATAAATTAGACAAAGGGGAAAATTTAGATTCTAGTGTATGTGATTAATAGGATGAAATGCTCCGGTCACAGCCGGGTAGTAGAAGCACTTTAGAAGCAAGAATTTTTGGCTTCAAATCAAAAGGAGCTTTTTTCCGTTAAGCCCATCTATACAGAAGCGTTGCCAAATAATTCAAAATTTGTCTATTAGGCTTTTATATCAGAAAGAGCTTTTTATTGGCTTTTTTTTTTTTTTCTCCCAACGTGTTGCCAAACAGATACTAACTCAAGAGTCAAAGTAACTTTTTATTACTTTCATGTAAAAGAGGTAAAAATAGGTCTACCAACAAGTTGTTGGTTGATATGGTATGGGGTCTCGCTCTCGTAAAGAAGAAAACACAAATTCGAATTCTAAAAAGTGTACTTATTAGAAGAAGTGAGAATCCTTTATTATCTAAGCTTCGAGGAAAACCTTGAATTTGGATTTGTATACACAATGTATTGGGGTGCATAAAAAAAAAAAACAATGTGTTGGGAAAACTAAAAATGTTATTAACTACAGACAAAATTAATTAATAAAAAACTAAAATAAGCGTGACAAGGGAAATAAGGTCGAAAGCAAAAGTTTCATTTGCGCCCTTTTTAAAAATTAAATTACAATCCATTTTATCGCCATTGGAGAGCAAAAATCTCTAGATTTTTCCCATTTCATTTCATTTTACAATGTATGCACTCTCTCTAAAAAAAAGGATCAAAATAGTTTCCTTTTCCTTAAAAACTTGTTATGAATAAAAGTAAAAATAATACTGTGGTTTGCTTGCATTAAGTGACATGTGGGAATCTGTACTATTGCCTTCAATCCAACTCCTTCTCCCTTAAATGTTCATTTGGCAGCCAAACTTCAACAGCATTTACACCAAACTGCAGCAGTTGGTACATCTTGCAGTTTTATGAGATAACAACAAAATCTACCACCACCCTCACACCATTAACATGTTATCTTGTATTATATATAACCCAACACATAATCAATCATGTTTAACATTCTAACAAAACAATGTGGCACTCATTATCAAAATTTCACTGCTCTTTCACATTACCCAGAACAACAGGGGGAGGCTGAACCATGCTGGAGAAGCAGGGCACATGCTTGAACTGTGTGTTAATCTAATGATCTCAGCATGTTCCTTGGCTCTCCACCATGAATCTTCTCTCTTATTTCTCATTTTCAACCTTGTAAGTATACAATTCTTATCAAATCTTTCATCACAAGGTATGTACTATGTACCTACATTATAATCATTTGTAGTTTTCTGTTTTGCTTCACTGGCTAAAACTTGCAATGTATGAGGATTTCAATCAGCAAAAAATTTGCATATCCCAACTTTGTACATCAAGAAGCTTCTTTATTTTCTTTTGGGTTAATATAATCATTGGTCCTTCAAGTTTACCCCCATTTTAGTTTTGGTCCCTCAGGTTTCAAAATATAGATTTTGGTTCCTCAAATTTCATTTCATTTAGAACATTGGATCATATAACTCAATAAACCCTTAGATGATTTTGCCCCTATAAGGACCAAAACAAATATTTTGAAACTTGAGGAACCAAAATCAAAATGGAGCCCAATTTGAGGGACCAAAGATGGTATTAACCCTTTTTCCCCTTTTCTTTTGGGCATAGAAGTTACATGATTGTTGATCAGAAAAGTAGGAAATAAATATAAAATGAACTTTTCTTTAAACGTTGATACAAAGGCCATGTAGCTTAAATTAGAAGGTCTTCTGTTTTAATTACATAAACATCACCATACATCACAAGCAGAGTGTAGCAGAGCAGAGCAGGCCAATCTTGCGTTACCAATGATTGGCTCTGCCACAATAAATAATTTTTAACTCAAAGAATATCAACATAGAGTTGGTATAACGGTGTAAGACTCCGCTAGATCCTTACTTTGGGTCTCAAGTTCAAGTCCTACAAGAGACACTTGTGTCAAGAGGGGCAACCACAAACCCCGAACCGGATAATACTATAAAAAAAAATACCAACAAAGGAATAATAATTGATAAATTCTTTTAGACCAGTTTGTTGTCTTGAATTTCAAGCTCTTTTCTCCAAAGCTGATGCAGCAGAGCCAACTTGAACCAGCAAGCAAGAGCAAACCTTCTGCTTCAATCTCTCAACAGTCTCAACCATATCTTCACTCTCAGAGTTTAGAGTACTTCTCAGATTATCCAACCACTCCTTTGCATTCTTAAGATTTGATAGTGTGAGAGCAATATCCTTATTGACTCTGTCCTTTTTCCCTTGAGTTACCAAACAAGAAAACCCAGAATCTAATGTCTTTTCTAAGTACTTCAAAAACCATAATCTTGTCTCTTTAATGAGGATTTGTCTCAGCTCATTTGCCTCTTTTGGACCATCACCTTTGGCCCATTCTAGTTTCCCTGACACTGATAGTTCTATTTGAGGTTTTGGGGACTTCAAGGTGGTGTTTTTAATTTTACCAGGGACTAAGCTTGTCTTTCTTCCAGATTTATTTGTTTTTTCATGAGACGGCAAATTGCTTGACTGAAGTGGTTTTTCTTTTAATGAGGTTTTGGTGTTTTTTTGGTCCATTAGTTGTTGGAGGGCAAAGAACTTGTTCAGAGTAGGATGAGGATTTTCTGATGCTGCAGAAGAACAGAGATTGGAGAACATGCTGAAAAAAGAAACCTAGAGAAAATTAATATGGCGGTGTTTGCCGCTTGGTATGTGGAAAATTTACTTTCTCAAGCAGATTAAAATTCACTTAAAAGATGTATAAGACTAACAGATGTGAAAAATCCAAGAGTTCAGTGTTATACAAGAACATTCATTTTTTATATGTAGGTCTGCAGATCCTTGAAAAATTAGGATATCCATGTACTAATGCCTTCATAAGCTGAAAAAATGGGAAAAAGAATCATGAACCTGCTTTGTTTCCCCTTTGCCAACTAGTGTTGGTCCTAGTGGAAGGAACTTTAGCCGTTTAAGTGTAAAGTCTAAAGTTTAAATCTATGTGAATGCAAAAAACACCTTTGAAAGAGCTACCCCTAATTGAACCAGACAATGCTTAAATCTGACCCAATCAGATAGCCATATAAAAAAAAAATCACTTTGTTTCCCCTCTCTAGTTACTAATACCAAGTTTGCTGCTTCCATAATTCCATGGATGGCTAAATCTGACCACTTATTTTCCATTCTACTGAATCCAAGCATACCCTTAAATAAATAATTTGCTCAATTTAGATCAAAAGCCTAAAGTACCTTAGGCACCTGACAAGGATTGATGCAGCAGATGCTTCTCTTTGAGCTTCAACTGCAACCATAGAAGCTAAATGTTTCCTTCTAAGTATTCCCTTGTAAAATTGACAAGAAGGTGATACAGAAAAAGAAATGAGTTTATAAAAATGCTAAGAGAAAAGTCATGTAAGTATGTTGGTGTAGAATTAATACAGCACTATTAAGTAAAAAAAAAACAAAGATAAGTTAAAATTTACTCCCTTTAGTATAAGACATATTCGGGGAGTTAATCTTGATCCTAAATATAAGATATAATTTTTGTATTTGTCAATTTTTTCCTAATTTACCCTTAATGATGCTCCCTCAACTATAATTAAGAAGGAGAGGAAATCAGGGAATTAAGGAAAAAAACTAAGGTGTTTTAGAAAATACATGTCATATTAACTAACTCAACCAACTCCCTTAATCTAATCAAATTAGGTAAATATGTCTTATATTAAGAACCGGAGGTAGTAATTCAATTTTATACTGCATGGACCAAAAGTAAGTTTTGGATTGAAGATAATGGAGAAGATAAGAGAAGAAAAGGAAATGTGAGATCTATACATTTCAATCAAAAGAGACAAATCATCCCCTTTCCTTCTCTTCCATTCTCCATATTCCAAACATATCGTAAATGTATCCAAAAAAAAAACATCTCATAAAGGATCAGGCTGCAATCCACCTTGCTAGGCTTCAAGAAGTTGCGAGACAAAGAGGACCAAGGAATTGCCTCTGACGTATAGTTTTTATCTTTACTGCTGGAGAAAAAGTTCAAGTTCAGATTTTCCTGTTTGTTAGAGCTGTTTTTTGAAGAACTGCTCTTAGAAGGCACTATAGTAGTCTCTTGGATGCTACATTGAGCAGTCTCTTGCTTTGTTGAAAGTGCTTCAGGTTGATCACATGTTGAAATCATTGCAGGCACCTGCAATGCTAAATCATTGTTACTTCAATGTTCTCTTTGTAAAGAACAAATAGCCAAATATTTAATAGCAAGGAATATGCTTAACAAAAGTTAAGCTTCTTAAATAAGTTACAAATTTAAAGTTCCTTCTAAGAATGCCCTTATTAAATGTGTGACATTGTGGCTTATTAATTACAATAACTTACTCCCTCTGCTTCATAATATAGGACATTTTAACTAATTTACGGGAAATAGGAAGTGACAGTTAACTCATGAATATGTCATAAATTGAAAATTTTTCCCATTTTTACCCTTATTGAAAAATGCGTTTGAAGATTGAATGAGTGGGCAAGATTGAAAATAAGCATTAATTACTGGGACAAAATTGAAAAATGAGTATTAATTATCTTACAAGTGATTTATATTTTGGATCAAGCTATTCTTCTAGAAATGTCATATATTATGGACGGGAGGGAGTACTAATTCCATATAATTAAAAGGGGAAGGTGATAAAGACACTCAATAATGGTCCAATATTTCTTATATTTAAGACCAAGAAAACACTCCTATAATTCTCTTATATAAATAATCAGATATAGTAGCTTCTTAATTTCTCTTGACCGAGAGACCGCCTAGCCTAAATCCGAAGAGATAACAAAGCTATGTCTTTCACAGCTTAGGAGCAGTGTTTGGAGAGAAAAGATATGAAATGACCAGTAAATTCTTTCTATGAACTCTATACTATAAAAAGAAGAAATATGAAACCCTACTCTTTGGAATGAAGAAACATGAACCCTTATGCTTTGGTGGAGGAAAATTATAACTCTACAAATGAAAGTTCTGTCTAGATGCTATCAGGAGTGAATCAATTCTAAGTGAATCGATTCTAAGTTTCAGATTGATGTTTGAATTAACTTATTTTAAGTGATTTTGTATTTTGTAATGTAAATATGTGAGAAGAATTTAACATAAAAATAATCATAAAATAATGGCATGTTGTCACTGTGATACAAACACATCTCGGAAGAAGAGAGGCCCCAGGCTTGATTCGGCGCAAGTATGATTATATGTTATTTTCTCAGTTGGTGGTGGTGGTGGTGGTCGTGGCGGCGGCGGCGGAGGCGGCGGTGCTGGTTCTCCTATGAAGTATTAGTTAACCATAAATCAATATTATTGTTGAGTAGTACTGCGGAGTCCCAATAATACCGGGCTTACTATCTTTTGTGAAGCATGTGATGTGTCTAGCTCCCAGTGATTATATTTCATTGCTTTTTAAAATTAATATAATGAAAAGAAATTTGATCAAAAAAACATATAATGAAAAGAAAAAGTACTTTGCTTTTGGAAGGAATAACTTGCGTGTTACGTACAGGAAGGCTTGGGTTCTTTTTTTATTGCTGATACTTACCAGGTTCTGTGTGAACTGTTCAGATTTAATCTGGATTGTTCCAATATTTTATTTTTATTTATTTTGATTGTCAGCATCGATTTTATTATTTTAAATAACATTACGTCCAAGTTATATAATGAAAAGAAAAAGTACTTTGCTTTTGGAAAGAATAACTTGCATGTTACGTACAGGAAGCTTTGGGTTCTTTTTTATTGCTGATATTTACCAGGTTCTGTGTGAACTGTTCAGATTTATTCTGGATTGTTCAAATATTTTATTTTTATTTGTTTTGATTTTCAAGCAACAATTTTATTTTATTTTTCAATAATTGGTAGTGTTAAAGAGATTGTTTTTAATTTGTGTTTCACCTCGTTTGAAATGCAAGAAAATTATATATGTTGCGACATGTTTAGACCATCTACATCAAAAATTAAATCAGCACAAGGACACACTATCTTGACAAAAAGATATGTGAATTTGGTCTATAAATAGTAAACAACCAAACGCACACAAACACATCAACAGCCCCCAATGGAAATAGCAATAGCTCCAGACAGTGAAGAAGAGAGAGTGAGAGATCTATACGATGCAGCACAAAAAGGGTGTGTTTCAACTTTGAACAAACTGCTCCAGCAAGACCCATTTATCTTACACAGACTTAGTTCACAAACAACCTTCTTTGAAACTCCCTTACACATATCAGCTTTACTTGGCCACCTTGAATTTACCAAAACCCTTGTTGCTCACAAACCCAAACTCGCCCTCCAGCTGGACTCATCCCAGCGCACACCTCTTCACTTGGCTTCTGCAGAAGACCACATCGACATTGTGAAGGAACTGTTACAAGCTTGTGGAGAGGCGTGCTTGGTTCGTGACCAAGAACAAAGAATCCCTCTGCACTATGCAGTTATAAGAGGTAGAAGAGACGTTGGGTTGGAGCTGATCAGAGCAAAGCCAGAGTCCATGATATTCCGTGCTGAGAAAGGGAAAAATATTTTCCACTTGTGTGCGATGTACAACCACTTGGAGATCTTTAAAGATTTGGTGGCTTTGGATATTTATTATGACACCAATAATATGCTCACTGAGGGAGACTCGGATGGCAACAACACCATTCTCCATTTGGCTATCATGTCAAAACAAGTTGAGGTACATTTTTCACTCAGTTGGATATAACATACCATTTAAATTGTATACATCTTTTTTCTGGTTCTGTTATTTATATAAACAAGCATAAGAAATAATAGTAATGGGTATTGAATTTTAGTGATTCAGGTATGTGTTTGGTTGATCCTTATATCAAAATGATGTTAGTTGAATTTTGGTGATTTATGTATATTAGGTTGGTCTTACTATAACAATGATTTCAGTCAATTTGATGACCTACCTCGACTTTTCACACCTCTAATTTAATTTAATGCACAACTAATTGATGTGGGACATAATATATTCTAATATTCCTTCTACTATTTTTTTCAACATTTTCATTCATTTTCTAGTTCTACAAATCGAATGACTCTTGATTCTATATTGAATTTCACTTATTTAAGCATGTATTAAATTTGTCTTTGTATCAAAATGACTTAAGTCAATCTGGTAGGATTTACCTCAACTTTGTATATCTTTAATTCAACGTTTAACTAATGGACACGAGACATGTAATATATTCTAATAATGAGCATATATATCTACTTGCTTATTGTTTAGACTGTGAGGTACCTCATTTCATTTAAAAGAATAAGATCAGAAGCATCGAGCTTGAAGAACGACATGGGTTACACTGCCGGCGACATTGTCGAGAGAATTCCACGGGACTCCAGGAGCCTCGAAATACAAGCAATACTAATGCAGCAGTGTGGCATCAATTTTGAGAATTTTGGGAAAGTCGCTGCAGCTAGAGAAGAAGGAGTACGACGAGGAGGAGGAGGAGACAGACCATCATATTTGAATTCCTTGAGAAATGCTCTGCTATGGATGCGAAATATGATTCATGCTGATGGTGACTGGGTAACACAAATGAGAGCAAATCTAAGTCTGGTGCCTACTATAGTCGCAACCATTACATTTCAAGCTGCAGTTAATCCTCCAGGAGGAGTCATTCAACAAAATATATTAGGTGATAACAAGAACATCACTTCCAGTACCGATCACGAAACATGGCTCGACGAAGGACCGCTCGGTTGCTTGCCGTACAAAGGTTCTGATTCGCATGAAGAACTATGTGCCGGGGAAGCCATATTTGTTCATACTCTGCCATATGATTTCAAAAAATTCATGATTTTTAATACCATATCTTTTGTTGGGTCTCTCATTCTTGCCTTCTTGCTTCTCAGTGGAATCCCTCTCAAAAGTAGATCTATGATGTGGGTGCTCATTTTAGGCATGCTTTCAAATCTCTCATTCCTATTAAATGCCTATTTTGCAAGCATCGTTCTGATCACTCCAAACGCTTACCGATATGACAGACCCATACAGGTCATCACTTGGACTTTGAATGCTTTCTGTATGGTTGTTGCTGCCTACATTGTGGTGTTGCGGCTAGTGGAACCCCATAAGAAACGCAACACGAGTCGATAAACTATGCAGGGATGGTCAAGGTCTCAATCAGTTACTGTATCTTAGAGTTTATGTTTTCCCAACCAACTTTTAGGGTTGATTAGTATTATGTTACCATTAAGTTTCTTGGTGTGTGAACTTAAATATTTAATTAACGAATGGCGTGTGGTTTATTATGTTTTGAGTACTAACATCGCCACCTTAAGCCGTCTCATCCTTGTTTGTATTTTATGCTTCAAACTCGTCCTTCTTGCTTGCTCGGAGAGAGAGAGTGTGAGTGTTTTTAATTCTGTATAATTTTACCTCTAATTTTTTTCCTTGTACTTCTCATAGTTCCTGGTCTCACTCATTCTTCATAGTAAATAGGGGTAAATTAAAGTTCGAAAGTTATTACAGTTTTTCTTAATTGTGTTGAAATATGCTGAAAGTATCTTATGAATAGGAACAGTGGAGTAATTAATATATGAAAAAACTTTTTATACCCTTTTCAAAACCCTGGAAATACACCTCTTGCTAATATGTTTGACTCGGAGACCAAATTTGAATGGAAGTTCATATTGACATTATTCTTTATGAAAATTGATGACAACTCGTGATTACCCAGTGTGATACTCATATTCTTTTTTTTTTTTTTTGTAATTATTAACGTGAAACTCTAGCTATAAATAATCCGTATACCTTGAAAACTGGAAGTGTTCAGACCCCATTCAAACTGGATTTCTTGGGGGCTAGCCGGGTCCTTCCTCTAATTACAACTAGGCTTTATTATTTGGCTACTGAAGAAAAAGATTTTCAAACCAAAAAAAAAAAAAAAAAGCAAGAAAGAAGGATCAAGCCCCCAAAATATTACGGTGTCGTAGTGGCTAGTTTGAAAACAGAGAAAATAAAAAGAACAAGGTGAAAGCCTTATTTGGCCATTCCAAGGTCATGTGCTTCACCATTTTACTAGAAATGCAAACACTAGGCCTCTCATGTCATCACCTTTAGACTGTGCGGTCAGATAGAGGCTTAATTTTTTTCTTTTGACCAGATACAGAAGAGGTTTGATTATGGAAAATTATTTTTATTACATTTCTTTTAACTCCACTGTCGAGTGAGCTGTTAGTCTTTTTTTTTTTTTTTAGTTATCAAGGATGTCTATAAGTTACTTTGTGCTAGAGACTAATCTCTTTCAAAACATGGTAAGTTGTGTTAGTTATTACGTGAAAGTTTTTTTTTTTTTTTTGGGATTCAAGGGTACCTTAGAAGTTTCAAATAATAGCAATGTCATCCCAACTGTTATCTATATTAATTTTGACCATTAGTTAATTAAATATGTTAAGCTGACAGGTCCAATTCTCATCCATATTATTTTTGTTTTCTTTTGAGGTAAGGTTCAAATTCACTTTGAAAGTTTTTACTTATGAGCGCTTGGTATCCAAGTTTTTTTTATGCATTCAATGTCACACCAAAAGTTTTTAAATTGTAGCAATATTGTTTTAGTCATTATCTAAGCTAAGTTTGACCATTAGTTAACCAAATATATTAATATGACATATCCACATGTCATCTGTTTCATTTTTATGTAGGTCAATTTATAAATAAGGAATTTTTTTCGTTTAAAAAATTGCTTCGGCCATGGAGGATTGGAAAAATTGAGGAGGCGAAAGCATGACAGCTGGGATTGTGGGCAGCATTGTTCTCAACAATTCCCTTAGTGTGTCCTATATCCAATACTCAAATCTTTTTCTTTATACTCCAAAGACGCAAGATAGGTAGATACCTCTTTGATTTTCTCTTTGCTACATAAGATGCTTTCATCTCTCTAATTGTCTCCAACCCTTTAGGTGGGATACATTTTATTGAATTTCCCCCCCAAATTTTGTAACTCTGACTTGCAAAAAAATAAAAACGAAGTTGATGACATGTAGACTTGTCAACTCAACATATTTAATCAATTAATGGTCAAATTTAACCTAGATAATGGCCAAGAGATATTTAGAAAACTTCCTGGTTGACATCAAAACAAAACAAAAAACTTTCAGATACCCAGCGTTCCCAAGTACAAACTTCCAAGGAAAATTTGCAGCTCGACAAAAAATAACGTGGATGACACATGAACCTGCTTGCTCAACATATTTAGTCAATTAATGGTCAAACTTTACCTAAATAATGGCCTAGGCACATAGCTATGATTTGAAATTTCTAGGATGAAATTAAACCTAAGGAAACTTTTGGAGATCAAACACTTCTTAGTGAGATCAGAAAATTCGCAGCTTAGCCCTTATCAAATTGAAGAACCTCTTCAATCTGGTAATAAAATGCATAACATTCAATGACCTCTACTGAATCAAACCGGCCCAGCTAAAGAAGCGCGGATCCAATCTGAACAGTACGCTTACAAAACCTATAGATGAGGAGAAGTGGGTGTTTATTAAGCATCCATGTGTGGGATATTATCCTCTGTAATTACAACAGGCTGAGACATTATTGCCATAGTATCATTTGCTACAGTGAATTCCCCATTAAGGAATTCTTATGGAAGAACCAAGCTAAGGCACATCTCTCATTTTTGTCCAAGTATTTAAGAGGCTCACTGTACTGTATACATCAATATGAGCTGATGCAGGCAAGCTGATTCCAAGCCACACCTGACTATCCAGTATGCTCAGAACGCTTCCCTTCGTTTTTATTCTCCATCTTCACATTCATCACAGATAACTTCACTGCAAAAAGACAAGCATTTACCAATGGAATTAGCGATGAAAATTTTTTCTTTAAGTAATCTGTCAGAAATTTTGTCAGTAATTTTACCAACAAAATTAATGACACAGAAATTCTGTCACTAATTCTGTTAGAAGTTCTATTTATTGACAGAATTTTTTATGGGTAAATTAATTAGTTACAAAAAATTACTAACGAAAAAAATTCCGTCGGTAATCTCTTTTCGTCGCTAAACTGAAATTTCTTTGGTAATAAGCTTTTTTTTTTAGTGCTTGGCAAGAAATATTGCCTTTGATTCATGCGTTATCATTCTAAAATATTACACTTATATATATATATATATATAGATCTTTTATTAAGTCCAATTCTGTATGTGTGTGCGTGGGGGAAGTGGTAGGATTTATTCTCATTATAAAATATATTATTATTTTTTTGCAAAAATTTTGAAAATACAAAATAAATGTTTGATAACAGAGTAAGTTGACAAGTTGATCTATGTATATATATATATATATATATCTCTTTTATAAGTCCAATTCTTTATGTTTGTGCTTGGGGGACTATTTCCACATCAAGACTAGTCTCTACACTTACACTTGACATCTTAACATGTTTTTCTTTTCTTTTCTTTTCATAGCCACGTCATCATCCCTGCAAATGATGTAACGACATGCAATACATTACAAACAATATATAATTAATACAAAGTTGCAATCACCACTGGCAAACAGGCTAGGGCAACTTAAGATATAGATAAGACAATTGCCTTTACGCTATTACGGAACAATAATTGGAGGATTTTTAAAGCTAATATTCTACTTTACCTAAAGATTATAATTCAAAAAAGTAGATCCTCTAGTTGTACATGGCTGCACTCAACCAAAATTATCACAAAGCATGTTTTTGCGTGCGATTGAAATGAAAATATAATAAACATAACATTCTCAAAGGTACCTCACGTCTAAGCATTTTACTAATTAATGTCTCTTCCAAATTTATCTGAACTTCTGAAAGTTTTGATCAAATCACAGATACATTGATTTTTTTCATATCTGTATTCACATATACATCTTCTTCTTGTATTTTTAACTTGGAATTTTCTTGCTTTAATTCTCCTCTTTATTATTTCACCCTTCTCAAGAGTACATCATACGTGCTCATCTCCAGACTTTAAAAGTATGTTTGGATAGAGAGAAAAGTGAGGGAAAAATAGGGGAAAGGGAATATTAGGAAGGAAAACTTCCATAAATGCTAAATTTTTTTTTTTACTATTTTTGGGAGTTTCCCCCCTAATTTTCTTTCCATCCCAACAAAGGACGAAGGTATTTTGCACGTACTTCATGCTATGCTTTATCGTTCAAACTTTACTAGGAAAAATATTGCTATATAAATTTCCTTACACTGTCATGTTACTATCAACAGTGAATCTATTCAGCCGCCTCTTGAAGTAAGACATAGATAAGATAATTGCATTTACGCTGCTGGAAGAATAATGGGAGCATTTTTAAGCTAGTATTCTTTTTTTGACCTGTAGCTAATGTTATACTTTACGTAAAGATTATAGTTTAAAAAGTAGATCCTCCAGTTGCACATATATGCTTACATGTTTTACTTTCATTACAAAAAAAACATTATTTTTCTGAAAGCAAATGAAAAAGATTACACCTCCCTACTTATCAAGTACCTCTCAAATGAAAACATGTTTGTTATGAGTAGAAATTCAAATGGGAAACCTATCAGTGTATTGGGTGGGAGAGCCCTAATGGGAGACTCATAACCAATCTCCCACGAGTATTAACCTTAAGGGCCCTTTAGGTACGAGAGATTTTGGAGGGGAGGAAAAATTTTTATGTGTTGGATTCAAAAAAATTTAAGAAGTATGGTTATAAAATTTTAATAAAGAGAAATTGTAAAATAAAAGAGTAAGAGAAATTAATTAAAATTTTTTAACATCACTTTTCAAATTTTTTAAATCTAGCTCTAAGAAATTTTCCCGCCGCTCACTTTTCCTTCCCTCATACCCAACAGCCCCTAGGCAAATATTATTGTTGAGTATTACTGTGGAGTACCAATAATTGCGGGTTAATATCTTTTGAAAGCATGTTATCCTGAAAATTAAAGCATCTATGTGAAGCACTTGAGAGGTGGCAAGGTGCTCGGCATATCCGGAAGCACCTTGCCACCTCTCAAGTGAATGGCCTTGCATTCCTCTTTTCCACGTCGCTTAGGATTATGGATGGTATCACTTGGGAGACCATTTCGAGCCATAGCATTTACTTGTATTGCTAATTGTCCCACTTGAACTTCAAGGTTCTTAATTGCAGATTCATGAAGAGAAAAGGTAGCCTTACTCTCAACCCTTGAAGATTCCACCTCTTATAAGATCCAGGCCAAAATCTTGTCCGTCTTAGATTCCTCTTCTTTTGCAGGAACTTGCCTTGATGGCAATGGAAAACCCGGTGGAGGAACCGGCTTGATGCCAGAAGTAGAATCGTGTGAAGGGGTTCAAGGTGTTACCTTGACTCCAAGAAAAGTTGGGATGAGCTCTCCAAGCACGGTTGTAAGTTTGTGAGTATGGATTATCTTGAGAAGGTTGAAATTTGCCCATATAGTTGACAGACTTAGTGCCCATGTAGAGAGGCAATTATCGGGCATGTGGATATCATTGCATTGCTCACATACAATCGGAGTAGCTTGAACAGAATGTACACCATGAGAAGTGCCCTTATGTATTTGAGACTCTAGGACATCAAAAAGCTTGTTCAGAGCGGATAAGATTGTGGCAATTTGTGATAAAGAGTCTTCTTTTGTATTGAGCAGGGCTGGGGTAGTCCTTCTATCATTGCCTTGGGTGTTTTTTGCAGATAATTGATCCAAAAGTCTAAACACTTCATTGACAGGCACATTCCAGTAACCTCCATGAGTCATAGAGTCCACTATCGCCTTAGATTGAGGATTCAGGCGTGTACAGAAAATTTGGATCACTACCCACTTATCCACCCCATAATTAGGGCATTGCTTCATTAACATCTTGTATCTTTCCCAGGCGGCATACAGATGCTTATCCGGCTGTTGTCTAAAACTTATAAATTCATCCCTTTCTTCCACTGATTTATCATCCGAGAAAAATTGAGCTCTAAATTTCGCTTCAAGATCATCCCAAGAAGTTATGGATCCTTCCGGGAGATTGTTGAACCAATCTCTAGCTTTCCCTTGTAGAGAGAGAGAGGGGGAATAGCCGCAACCTCAGCACATCTTGGGGTACTCCATTCTGCTTGAAGGAATCACACACCTCCAAGAAGTACATCAAATGCCTGTTGGCGTCTTCATTGTAGAGACCATGGTACAGCCCATGCATTTGCAGCATCGTGATCATCACCGGCTTGATCTCAAAAGTGTGTGCTTGCATCTCTAGCATTCGAATGCAAGATTAAGTCCCTCGCATATTCCGGCTGGCAAAGTCATTAACGGTAGCTCTATCATATTCATACTCTATTGTTTCAGCTTCAGATTCAGATTCTGCTTCAGATTCAGATTGAGTTATCTCTGACTCAGATTCTGCTTCTGATTCAGTTTCTTCTTCGATGTGCGGTAATCCATCAAGTACCACTATCAATCTATCCAGGTGCAGATGTTGCATGTACCGAGATGATACCTACAAAAGACACAAACCAGCAATTATCAAACTAAAACAAACAAAATTAACTTAAGAAAATATGGAAAGAAAAATTGTAAACCTAACTAAAGACCCAAGCGAAATCTACTATCACAAGCCTAATGTCAACTAAAATATTTGTTAAACCAATCCCCGGCAACGGCGCCAAAAACTTGTTCGCCACCGTAAGTGCACGGATCACGTCAAGTAATAAAGTGATAAGTAGAAATCATTCCCTCAAGGATTTGAGTAACAAATTAGTCAAGCAATATAGATTTGGTGAATTCAATTAAGTTGAGCCAAAACATGTTATTGTGTGTGGAAAAAGGGATTTCAAAAGATATATTTGTA
This sequence comes from Inga laurina, assembly GCA_963855925.1. Classification (NCBI taxonomy): domain Eukaryota; kingdom Viridiplantae; phylum Streptophyta; class Magnoliopsida; order Fabales; family Fabaceae; genus Inga; species Inga laurina. The sequence goes on from OY979705.1 coordinate 66,573,482, forward strand.
AAACTGAAATTTACTAGACAAAACTCTGATTTTTGTGACTTCAATCAAGTATGATAAGCCTAGGATTGTCCATCCCCTTAGTATTTCATAAACTTACTTCTTTTCCTCTCCAAGGATCCTTTCCATGGGGTATATATATATGTCAGTCTAAGAATCTCAAGCATATGATTAAGCTCTCTCAAGTCATAACCAGTTTTATATCTTTGATTAGCATGCACAATCTCTTGCTACAGCTAAGAGAAGATATTCATTACACACCAATCTTAATTTGACAATGCTAGGTTAATAATTATATCTCTATGTTACTAACAAACCATCCGTTTAGTTATAAACTTCAAGTCTAGTATGATTTCACTCAAGTTCTACAATTAAATTAACTCTCTCAAGCTTAATTTAATTGAACACATCATCCACAGTGATGGCCAGTCACATACAGCAGTAAAGACGGAGTAAAATCAACATATATATGCCATTAGATACTTAGAGAGAAAAGGAATCAAGTTTAATCCATACAAATGATCATAAACAATCCTAGAATGGGACTCTGGCTATCCATGTTCAAAAATGAATCACAGACATAAACTCTCATTACAACCATATCAGAATTACATAAGAGAAATGGAATGAATACAGAAAAACCAGAGAATCTGAGCTGAAATCTTTGTAAATCTTCAATCTCTCCTTGATTTTAGACACACCCAAGCTCCGGGGACTGCCTCAACCGCCTCCCTAGGTCTTTCATAATCTAACCCTCTTTTCAACCTCTCTTTTCCGCTTTTATAGTTCCCAGATGACAAAACGCACAACAGCATTTTCAGGGGTTGGCCGCGGCCAGTGAGCTTCTGTCCAATTTTGGGCCGCGGCCAGTAACTTTCTGACCACAAGTTGGCCGCGGCCAGTCATTTAAAGTTCAATTTCCTCTCTTTCTACGATCTGTTCTCATCCCTTCTTGCATTTCTCTGGCACGGTGGATGGCTTCAGCTTCATTTCACTTCCTTCTCCTTGAATTTGTCTTTCTCTAGTCCAGCCATGACTGAATCTGTATCCTTTCAACACAAAGAACTCACAAAAGATCATTAGTTGAGTAATCATGACAATTAGTAACATATTTCCCCCATATTTATACTCTTTTTGTGCCAAGCATGAAAAGAACACATTTCCTCCACTTTAGCACTCTCCAATGCCCATTAATACATCCAAAGTGTGAGAGAACTAGGAGGAAATGTGCAAATTTAACAAGAATTTCATGAGGTTAACACCCTTTAACCAAAACTCAATACAAAATACTAGCAATTGCAATCAAAGTCCCTTAAAATACCAAACATCAAACACCGTTGAGTCTAGTGCATTAATCAATGATTATTCCTAGACCTAGAAAATAATCACTTCTTAAAACACTATTAGAAACCACTGTGTATGCAATTTATTCAATCACTAAGTTTTCTAAAATACCAAACCCCATCAACCGATGAGTCTAGCGTCAAAAGAGAGGAACCCCTACTCTAGAGATGCTATTAAGCACTCTTAGTGTGTGATCTAAATTAATTAATGCAATTGGTTCCAAAGTAATCCAAAATCAACCCAATATCCAACAATATCATGCAAGATAATAGAGAATTAAGAAAATTACAATGAAACATATATGTAACCACATATATTTATGAGCATAAAATTCAACATCAACTAATCAAAATCACAAATTGGTTCAAACAAAGGTTAAACCACAAATATTAGTCTTAACTATAAAGTACAACTCCTAAAACCAAGGAAATCATAAATATATAGTCAAGCTAATAAACTAAAACTAAATATATCTTTGAAATCATAAGTATAAAATATTAATAAATTTAATCAAATATATCTTAGAATCTACACTTATTTAATTATAAAATATATAATTATCAAGCCTTCAAGGATAAAATGGGACCAAGAACTATTTATCTTTTTTGCATTTCAAAATTACTTATTATATATGCAAAAAATGACGAGTCCAGCAAATCTTGCCTCCTTGCTAGCTATATCAATTATTTTTCTGTTCCTTTTCCTAAATCAAAATTTACATATGAGAAATAGATTCCTTGGGAACATGCAATTTTTATATTTTAATTATAACATTTGATTAAATTAATGATGGCAGTAAGGAGGTAAGATCTTCACTTGCAGGAAAGGAGATCCTGACTCAACTTGCATGATAGCCAAATGGAGAATGGTGTTCTTGCCATCCAAAAATCTCGCTCACTGTGGAGCATGTGGGTGCCATGAATGTCCAATCTGGCCAAATGTTTCAAGATCTCCAACTGGTTGTAAGTCACACACAAGTGGAAAACAACAGAAGGGGGGGGGGGGGGGACGAGAGATATGCTAAAATATATGTCTAAGCTTTGAGGGAAACCTTGAATTTGGATTTGTATACACAATGTATTGGGGTGCATAAAAAAAATACAATGTGTTGGGAAAACTAAAAATGTTATTAACTATAGACAAAATTAATTAATAAAAAACTAAAATAAGCGTGACAAGGGAAATAAGGTCGAAAGCAAAAGTGTTATTTGTGCCCTTTTTAAAAATTGAATTACAACCATTGGAGAGCAAAAATCTCTAGATTTTTCCCATTTCATTTCATTTTACAATGTATGTACTCTCTCTAAAAAAAAGATCAAAATATTTTTCTTTTTCTTAAAAACTTGTTATGAATAAAAGTAAAAATAATACTGTGGTTTGCTTGCATTAAGTGACATGTGGGAATCTGTACTATTGCCTTCAATCCAACTCCTTCTCCCTTAAATGTTCATTTGGCAGCCAAACTTCAACAGCATTTACACCAAACTACAGCAGTTGGTACATCTTGCAGTTTTATGAGATAACAACAAAATCTACCACCACCCTCACACCATTAACATGTTATCTTGTATTATATATAACCCAACACATAATCAATCATGTTTAACATTCTAACAAAACAATGTGGCACTCTTGATCAAAATTTCACTGTTCTTTCACATTACCCAGAACAACCCGGGGGGGGGGGTGAACCATGCTGGAGAAGCAGGGCACATGCTTGAACTGTGTGTTAATCTAATGATCTCAGCATGTGCCTTGGCTCTCCACCATGAATCTTCTCTCTTATTTCTCATTTTCAACCTTGTAAGTATACAATTCTTATCAAATCTTTCAGCACAAGGTATGTACTATGTACCTACATTATAATCATTTGTTGTTTTCTGTTTTGCTTCACTGGCTAAAACTTGCAATGTATGAGGATTTCAATCAGAAAAAAATTTGCATATCCCAACTTTGTACAGCAAGAAGCTTCTTTATTTTCTTTTGGGTTAATATAATCATTGGTCTTTTAAGTTTACCCTCATTTTAGTTTTGATCCCTCAGGTTTTAAAACATAGGTTTTGGTTCCTCAAATTTCATTTTATTTAGAACATTGGATCATATAACTCAATAAACCCTTAGATCATTTTGCCCCTACAAGCACCAAAACAAATATTTTGAAACTTGAGGAACCAAAACAAAATGGAGGCAAATTTGAGGGACCAAAGATGGTATTAACCCTTTTTCCCCTTTTCTTTTGGGCATAGAAGTTACATGATTGTTGATCAGAAAAGTAGGAAATAAATATAAAATGAACTTTTCTTTAAACGTTGATACAAAGGCCATGTAGCTTAAATTAGAAGGTCTTCTGTTTTAATTACATAAATATCACCATACATCACAAGCAGAGTGTAGCAAAGCAGAGCAGGCCAATCTTGCGTTACCAATGATTGGCTCTGCCACAATAAATAATTTTTAACTCAAAGAATATCAACATAGAGTTGGTATAACGGTGTAAGACCCCGTTAGATCCTTACTCTGGGTCTCAAGTCCAAGTCCTAGAAGAGACACTTGTGTTAAGAGGGGCAACCACAAACCCTGAACCGGATAATACTATAAAAAAAATACCAACAAAGGAATAATAATTGATAAATTCTTTTAGACCAGTTTGTTGTCTTGAATTTCAAGCTCTTTTCTCCAAAGCTGATGCAGCAGACCCAACTTGAACCAGCAAGCAAGAGCAAACCTTCTGCTTCAATCTCTCAACAGTCTCAACCATATCTTCACTCTCAGAGTTTAGAGTACTTCTCAGATTATCCAACCACTCCTTTGCATTCTTAAGATTTGATAGTGTGAGAGCAATATCCTTATTGACTCTGTCCTTTTTCCCTTGGGTTACCAAGGAAGAAAACCCAGAATCTAATGTCTTTTCTAAGTACTTCAAAAACCATAATCTTGTCTCTTTAATGAGGATTTGTCTCAGCTCATTTGCCTCTTTTGGACCATCGCCTTTGGCCCATTCTAGTTTCCCAGACACTGATAGTTCTATTTGAGGTTTTGGGGACTTCAAGGTGGTTTTTTTAATTTTACCAGGGACTAAGCTTGTCTTTCTTCCAGATTTATTTGTTTTTTCATGAGACGGCAAATTGCTTGACTGAAGTGGTTTTTCTTTTAATGAGGTTTTGGTGTTTTTTTGGTCCATTAGTTGTTGGAGGGCAAAGAACTTGTTCAGAGTAGGATGACGATTTTCTGATGCTGCAGAAGAACAGAGATCGGCGAACATGCTGAAAAAAGAAACCTAGAGAAAATTAATATGGCGGTGTTTGCCGCTTGGTATGTGGAAATTTTACTTTCTCAAGCAGATTAAAATTCACTTAAAAGATGTATAAGACTAACAGATGTGAAAAATCCAGGAGTTCAGTGTTATACAAGAACATTCATTTTTTATATGTAGGTCTGCAGATCCTTGAAAAATTAGGATATCCATGTATTAATGCCTTCATAAGCTGAAAAAATGGGAAAAAAATCATGAACCCGCTTTGTTTCCCTTTTGCCAACTAGTGTTGGTCCTAGTGGAAGGAATTTTAGCCGTTTAAGTGTAAAGTCTTAAGTTTAAATCTATGTGAATGCAAAAAACGTCTTTGAGAGAGCTACCCCTAATTAAACCTGACAATGCTTAAATCTGACCCAGTCAGATAGCCATATATTAAAAAAAAAAAAAAAAAATCACTTTGTTTCCCTCTCTAGTTATTGATACCAAGTTTGCTGCTCCCATAATTCCATGGATGGCTAAATTTGACCACTTATTTTCCATTCTACTGAATCCAAGCATACCCTTAAATAAATAATTTGCTCAATTTAGATCAAAAGCCTAAAGTACCTTAGGCACCTGACAAGGATTGATGCAGCAGATGCTTCTCTTTGAGCTTCAACTGCAACCATAGAAGCTAAATGTTTCCTTCTAAGTATTCCCTTGTAAAATTGACAAGAAGGTGATACAGAAAAAGAAATGAGTTTATAAAAATGCTAAGAAAAAAGTCATGTAAATATGTTGGTGTGGAATTAATACAGCACTATTAAGTAAAAAAAAAAAAAAACAAAGATAAGTTAAAATTTACTCCCTTCAGTCCTTAGTATAAGATATATTCGGAGAGTTAATCTTGATCCTAAATATAAAATATAGTTTTTTTATTTGTCAATATTTTCCTAATTTACCCTTAATGATGCTCCCTCAACTATAATCAAGAAGGAGAGGAAATCAGGGAATTAAGGAAAAAGACTAGGGTATTTTAGAAAATACATGTCATATTAACTAACTCAACCAACTCCCTTAATATAATCAAATTAGGTAAATATGTCTTATATTAAGGACCGAAAATAGTAATTCAATTTGATACCGCATAGACCAAAAGTAAATTTTGGATTGAAGATAATGGAAGAAAAGGAAATGTGAGATCTATACATTTCAATCAAAAGAGACAAATCATCCCCTTTCCTTCTCTTCCATTCTCCATAATCCAAACATATCATAAATGTATCCAAAAAAATACATCTCATAAAGGATCAGGCTGCAATCCACCTTGCTAGGCTTCAAGAAGTTGCGAGACAAAGAGGACCAAGGAATTGCCTCTGACTTATAGTTTTTATCTTTACTGCTGGAGAAAAAGTTCAAGTTCAGATTTTCCTGTTTGTTAGAACTGTTTTTTGAAGAACTGCTCTTAGAAGGCACTATAGTAGTCTCCTGGATGTTACATTGAGCAGTCTCTTGCTTTGTTGAAACTGCTTCAGGTCGATAACATGTTGAAGTCATTGCAGGCACCTGCAATGCTAAATCATTGTTACTTCAATGTTCTCTTTGTAAAGAACAAATAACCAAATTGTTAATATCAAGGAATATGCTTAACATAAGTTAAGCTTCTTAAATGAGTTACAAATTTAAAATTCCTTTCAAGAATGCCCTTATTAAATGTGTGACATTGTGGCTTATTAATTGCAATAACTTACTCCCTCCGCTCCATAATATAAGCCATTTTAACTAATTCACGGGAAATAAGAAGCGACAGTTAACTCATGAATATGTCATAAATTGAAAAATTTTCCCACTTTTACCCTTATTGAAAAATACGTTTGAAGATTGAATGAGTGGGCAAGATTGAAAATAAGCATTAATTACTGGGACAAAATTGAAAAATAAGCATTAATTATCTTAAAAGTGATTTATATTTTGGATCAAGCTATTCTTCTAGAAGTGTCATATATTATGGACTGGAGGGAGGGAGCACTAATTCCATATAATTAATAGGGGAAGGCGATAAAGACACTCGACAATGGTCCAATGTTTCTTATAGTTAAGACCAAAAAAACTCTCTTATAAAAAGAATCAGATATAGTAGTTTCTTAATTTCTCTTGACTGAGAGACCACCTAGCCTAAATCCCAAGAGATAATAAAGCTATGTCTTTAACAGCTTAGGAGCAGTGTTTGGAGAGAAAAGATATGAAATGACCAGTAAATTCTGTTCTTACAGTTCATGTTGACAAAATTGTGTTTCATGTACTATACACAAATGTAATAGTCTACAGATTGCCAATACAAATTTTCATGTATATGTGTGTATGTGTCAGATTCTACCTGCAGAAAGAATGATCAAGTCCTAAAACCATATACTTTTATGTTAATAGAATTCAGATCAAACTCAACAATCTTACCTTACCTTTAATCTCTTTTTGCTTTCTTTTAGCTGGCCCAACTTTTTTACCACTTCCATTTTCTAAATCACTTCCTCTATTTCCTCCATTACTATCTGGTCCATTCACCTTCATTGATGTTGAAACACCCTGCATATACCTGGATGCAATTCCAGCCTTTTCCTTCTTAATAATAACAATCTTCTTCTTTTGAGTCTCTTTAAGTACAACTTCATTTTCAGTTTCTACATTACCCTCTGGTGGATCTAAAATAGTCTGCCTTAAATCCTTAGGATCTCCCACAAAATGGTGTCTTCCAGGAACTGGTCTAACCCCAACAAGAACAGGAACTTGTGTTCCTGCTGACTCCATTTTTTCGACATAGAGGAACTGTCCAAGCTGCAACTTATTGTTCAGAATTAGGTCATTGTCTTCCTTTGAGAGTGAAGCATAAGTTGAATGAGAAGAGTCAGATACTTTTATGAAGAAGCCTTGGTTTGGCCATAATTCTGACCCAGCTAATGCCGGCACAATACCGATCACCTGAAGAAGTACCAATCGGTGTTCGCCGAGGACTTTCATGTCAGAGTTAATAGTCTTGAGAAGCTTCAGTAAAACTCCAGGTACCAGAGATGCCATTTCTCTTCTGCTTCTTCTTCCACTTTCCTGCTTCTGTTCATAGCTCTCACTTTCTTTTTTTTCGGGGTGTTTCATTGTTCACAAGATGCTTGTAAAAATGCATGCATGTACGGGATATTTAAGAAAGTGAAACCAGATTCAAGTGAACTTTCTTATTTTGTGAGATCTTTCTGAAGAATTATGGCAAGTAAACATTTCTCACAATTTAATATTACTACAGAAAACTACATATTATATTCTGGCCGATTGAGCGATGAACTGACTAAACTTGCAAGGGATTCAAATTAAAGCTGATGTGAGCTTAAAATCCAATAAAAAAAAAAAAAAAAAGTTTTCTTCATTCTTATTGTGGGATCTTCATAACAAGAAAATTAATAGAAAACTGAGTGGGAAGTAGCTTAATGAAGAGATGAAATGAATATAATATAAAATACGTTACCTGAGGGTAGAAGCACAGAGAGAAATCAAAGAGGCTCCTTTTTGTGGGGTGGGAGTGATGAGAGATTCTGCTAAGAAATGAGAAAACAAGAATACCTTTATTGCTTGCCAGGCACGTAACCATCAGATTCTCTTGGCTTGAAAACCAAGAGAAAATGCACCCACGTGAGGATTTCTCTTCATCTAGTATTTGCAATGAGTTGATATTTAAGTCTATTATCTTTATATGACATTTATGATATACTACCTCTCAAGTCTTTAATATAAGATTCGATTGATTTTTTTTAAAAAAAATTAAAAAAGCTGAATAAATTACTTTAAAATATTTATATTTATTATTTTTATACCAAATTATCTTGTCTAGCTTAAAAACTAATATATAATAGTATACAATATATATTATGATTAAGTTACTTATTTAGCTTCCTTAATTTCTCTAAAAAAAATCAACGGGGTCTTAGATTAAAAATCGGAGGGAGAATTTGTTATTATTATTTCATAATGTCGAACTCTTTTCATTTTTTTTCATAATGTACGAGCATTTTATTTCATATCAATCTCATTTTTCATATGTGTCACTGTATGCTTAGTTCTCTATCATAGATTATTTTTTGTTTAGTAATAATCAAGATAATATTATACCAAAAGCATGGATTATCCCTGTTATTAATTTTTTAAAAAAAAAACAGAACAAAAAAAGAAGTGTAGATCCCATCGAATAAATAAGACATTTTATGACAGTTCCAGAGCCCTTTGATTGACAAAAGGACAAATCAATTTTATGTTTAGACATAACCCTCATAGCAATGGGAATTTATTATATTATTTCAAGTGCCATTTTAATAAGAATAGTTTAACTATAAAGAGGAAAGTTGAGAAGAAAAAATGCTTCAATAAAGAGAGAAATAATATTTGATCGAGCATTAGAAAAGATAAAATAATTAGTGATTTATTTAGGCTTATTGATCAAAGTATAAATAAGATGTCACTATCAAAATATGTATAAAATAATGAGTGTTGATAGGGGAGAATGAATATGGTCATATTTCGTTTTAAGTTAGAGGGAATGTGAACATTGGGAAGGTAAGGATATCCACATGTCCTTTTCTTGCATGCTGGCTTCCATAACATGTCCTCGGCATATTTTTATTTATATGGAGATATTTGCATATATTAATATACACAAAATATGTCCCTTGCATATCATTAATGACTTTTCATAATGTTTGAATGGTTGATAATAATAAGAAAGGTGCTGGTGATGTCATACTCTTCCTTTCTTTTTTCTTATTTTGTAAGTAACAACTATTCAAATTATGTAAATTAAAATCTTAGTTATGATTAGTTAAAAACAATAAATTTGGAGGATATATATATATTTTCTAATTATACTGTTATTTATAAAAATGATGAACAAGAGAGAATGGTTAGGGAAAAAAATGAGAGAGAATGAGTGGGAAAAAAAGAGATAAGCGAAACATGTAATTAATTGGGAGTTAAAAAAAAGTGCATTATATTTCTAAACAAACACAAATTGTTACTTATATTTAGAATACGCTGAGAGAATATTACTTATAAATATAACGGAAGGGGGTATGTAATTTAAAAAATGTCTTCTCCCTCTATTCAAACGTTTGTTCTTGCACTAAACACATAAATGTACGTAAATGAGCTTCTTCAAAGGAAAATAGCCACGTTCTGATTGAATCATCAGGGGGGGAAAATATCTACGTGCCAAATTATCCACCTACAACACATTGAAGTGGACATTATCGATCTGTATCCAAATGATATGTTACCATTGGATGCCTTAGCAAGCAAGGCTCTGTTCAGAACAAAATAACAGAGCAAGATTATTGAAACCCAGTAAAGGCATTGGCTTCAGTTTCAGAACGAATCAGGCTAGCATACAGACCATTGGGATGGGAAGCAAGGAGAGTATCATGGCTTCCATATTCAGCCACCGTCCCTTCTCTCACCACCGCGATGCTACCGGCCTCTCTGATAGTAGAAAGACGGTGAGCTACTATTATAGTAGTTGTATCTCTTGTAACATTCTTCAGTGCTTCTTGGACATGCTTCTCTGATTCCAAGTCCAAGGCACTACTTGCTTCATCAAGTAGAAGTACCCTTGATTTCTTCAATATGGCCCTTGCAATTGCTAACCTTTGTTTTTGGCCGCCTGATAGCTGGACCCCACTCTCACCAACCTGGTCAAGGAAAAGTTCAAAATAAGTGTAAAATGATTAATTTTCTTTTCACCAATTTATATATCCATTTTAATAGGGCGTTACACTTACGTGATTTGGTTTGAAATTGGTTTCTCTCTATTATATTGAGTCTGTCATTCAATCTTTTATTTATTTGTCATGCTATCTATCACTTGATACCATTCTTGTATTTTAATCATAATATAATGGACAGTTTCTTTGTTAAAGGAAATTGAAACTTTCAATTTTCATCATAGTCCAAACAACTACTTCAAAACATAAAATTGTTGAAGATAGAAGTCAAATAAACTTTATACGATGAATTATTTCATCATTTTGATATTCACGTGACTGTTTTCATTAATATTTACATGTATAATCCCACAAATGGTTTAATTGTAGTGGAACAAATCACATGGAGTAGAATACACACTAAGCCATGAAGAGGACAAACTAGTTTCAAACAGAACCACGAATGTTCAATTATAATTTACCATTTAAGGAATGATGGGCTATAACTTACTCCAAATTAATGGGAAAAAATGAAGGTTGATTATCAGTTGAGCATACCTGAGTTTCATAACCTTGAGGAAGGCTACTAATGAATTTGTGAATGTAAGCTTCCTTTGCTGCCACTTCAATTTCAGCCCAGGAAGCTTTTGGGTCTCCAAAGGCAATATTCTCCCTTATACTCCCAGCAAACAGTGCAGGTTCTTGACCCACCAGAGCCGTTTGCCTCCTCAACCACTTCACATCAATGTCTCTCAAATCCAACCCACCCATCATCACCTGCCCCTGGTTTGGATCATAGAACCTCTGTATCAACCATATGACTGTTGATTTTCCTGATCCACTTGCCCCTACTAAGGCAACTGTGCTTCCACCTTTGATTTTCAAATCGAAATTCCTCAACACTACCACATTAGGCCTAGATGGATACGAAAATGTCACCATTTTGAATTCTAGCTTCAACAGCTTTGATCTTTCTAGTTTCTTACCTTTAATCCCATCATTCCCTATCAATGGTCTACGGTGTATGATATCTAGAACAGCTGGAATTGCAGTAGCTGCCATTGAAGTATCTGGTGCCAAACCAGCTAGTTGTCCCACAGAAAATGAGCTCAAAACAAGGATGAGAAAAATCTTGTATACATCCCCAAAATCTGCTTTGCCTTGCTTTACAAGGAGGGCACCAAACCAAAGAGTTAAGGTGTATGCTCCATACATGGCCCCTTGGAAGAACCCAAGCACTAGACCGAGAATCTGTGATCTTTTTACTGATTTTCTCCTAGGTTCTGATAATGCTCGATCAAAGGATTTGACTATCTGTTCTTGGGCAGAAAAAGCAATGGTTGTTCTTATGTTTGAAACTGCACCAGAAGCGATGTTACTAGCTCTGGCAAAGGAATCATTGTTGACTCGTGGTCCAAGGTTTATAATCAAGTTTAGATAGTTTGCACCAAGAGTGAAAGGAGTTAGTGCAGCAGCCAACAAAGTTATTCTATAATCAAATGTGAAGCACACCCCAAGCCCAACTGCAGCTGAGCTCAGCCCCATTAGAAGGACAGAAACTCGATCACCAAGCACTGATCGAAAACTAATACAGTCAATAGATAGCCTTGACACTAGCACTCCAGTGGAATTTTCTTCAAAATCAAACCACCCTGGTTCTTGTTTTAGTATGGATTGAAAAAGGAGGTCTCTAATCCTCATTGTGAGCTTAGTTCCAGCCCAACCACACAAACCTTGCTGTCCTGTCAGAGAGATTATGCAACCAAACCCCAGCCCAACAAGAACTAAACATAGATGGTTAATATCTCTTTTCATTATTTTTGTGTCGTGTTTAAAGTATACTTCAAGGGCTATGCCTAGAATCAACGGAAAAATGGAGAGAAAAGCACCAGCAAGCATACCCAGAAGAAATCCTGAAAACACAGTCACAAACTCTGGTTTTTGCAGTTTCCATATCTCAGAAAGTTGAAAATTTCTGGGCTTCTTTTGTTGCTCATCTTCCGTATCGGCTTGTTTTTCATCTTGATTGGATTTAAAGAACTTGGACCTTGAGATATCCACAGTATTTGTTGATCTTGTTAAATCAGGAACTGAGTTCTCATAGACAGAAAAATCACTGACCTTTTGTATGCTGTTAGATACTGGTTTTGATGTGGCTTCCGTAGCAAGCATGACAAGGTTATAGTAGGCACCTGCCTTTCCCATAAGCTGTTGGTGATCACCAATCTCAGTCACAGAACCATTTTCAAGAACCACAATAGTATGGGCATTCTTTACTGTTGCTATCCTGTGAGCAATGACAATGGTTGTTCGTCCAGCAGAAATCTTGTCAATAGCCTGTTGGACCACAGACTCTGACTCGGCATCAAGAGCACTGGTAGGTTCATCCAATAGAAGGATTTTAGGATCTTTGATAATGGCTCTAGCCAATGCAATTCGCTGCTTTTGACCCCCAGAGAGTTGGGTACCCTTAGCTCCAACCTGTCAAAAGTGGCACATTTTAGGCTAGAGCTAAATCAAAGGCAAGTATGCCTACTTGTAGATTTTCTTTAGTTGGTTTTATACATCAAAGGAAAAAAGTATATCCATCTTGTTTAATAAACTGCAGATTCCCCCCTCTTCCTGATGGGTACAGAAAATTCTCGAGTTGCAGGCTTATTTTGTTTTCTGTTCTTCTTGTTATTGTATAATTGTTCCACAGCCTTTGTTTATTTGACTCATATTTGTCAAATATCTGAAGAGATTACTATACCTGAGTGTCATAACCTAGGGGTAGGCTAGAGATGAAGTTGTGGGCATCTGCCGCAATGCAAGCTGCAATTGCTTCTTTCTTGGTGGCATTGTCCTTCCCCATCATCACATTTTCCAGAATGGTTGTCGCAAAAAGAATCGGTTCCTGACCCACCATTCCTATTTGATCTCTTAGCCACTTGACTTGCAGTGTCCTCAAATCATGACCATCTAAGGTTATTATCCCTACAAAGATATCAGAAACACAATGAAGCCAAAAGTGTAATCTATTTGCCTTCAGGTTTTCAGAGTTCTTAAGATATGATCAAATTGTTATTCTGATATATGTTTTACCTTCAATAGGGTCATAAAACCTCTCTACTAGAGCAAAAATGGTGGACTTGCCCCCTCCACTGGCACCAACAAGTGCTGTTGTTCTTGAAGAAGGGATAACTAGTTTAAGGGAATTAAGGATTAGAGCATCAGGACGAGCTGGGTATGCAAAGATAACACTTTTGAATTCAATCCTTCCACGAACATTAGAGAGCCTCATTCCGTGAGGACTGTAGGGATCAATCTCAGGGACTCTCTCTATGATTTCAAATACCCGAGTTGCCGCAACAATTCCTTGTGCAAACTGCGCAAAATATGAAAGTGCCAATGCCAGGCCTCTGCAAATTTACAAAACTATAAAAAGTTAAAATCTTTTTTCTAAAAAAAAAAGATTAATAATTAAACTAGAAAAGAAACTGGTTCACAATTTAATGACCAGATTGTGGTTGAATCAATAAACATAAGGTATTTTAATTTTTTAACTATATTAAATTTTATTTTGTTAAAGATAAATTGATTAATATAGTCATATAGTATATATAGTGTGTGTAATTTTAAATTAAAATTTTTTCATATATAATAGTTGGTTTCATTGTAAGTGATCCATTGGAAAAGAAGAAACCCAACTTTGTTTAAATATTACAAAGAAGCTACCCAGTAGGATGGCATTTTTGTTGGCACTTTTGAAAGCAAAATTAGACATACTATGGGACAATCAAAGCAGACAGCAACTTGAAGAGCAAGAGAGTAAAGCCTCCCTTTGGAAGAAGGATCAGAAACAAATATTAATTTTTTGGGACAAAATCCCTCGCTCAATATTGAAAGTCCAATTATTATCCAAATGACATTCTTCTTATGATGTCAGTTTCACTAATTTACAGTAAAAAGTAAGTTTTTGAAAGACAATCCAAACATTGATGGCCAAAAGACAGCTAAAAGTGATTAGATCAGATGATTCAACCAAACATTGACGGCTTCTTCATTATAATGATTTGTTTGAGACTTTTTTTTTTATAACACAAAGAAGTTAGAATAAAAAACACAATCAAACAGAGGCATAATTCAAATGAGAGAGAGAGAGAGAGATCACACCTTCCCCCTACCATGACTCCAAAGAAACAGGCAATGGCCCGACCTCCATCAATCTCTCCCTTGGCAATTAAGATAGAGCCATACCAGAAAGCCAAGGCCCATGTTGAGTATGTTACTAAATAGATGACTCCCATGCCTGCACCCTTAGCAAAACCAATTTTGACCCCAACTGGGACTGAATTTTTCAGCAGGTCAGAATACTTTGTAGCCATCTGGCTTTCACCAACAAAAGAAAAAACTGTCCTAATTGAACTGATGGCCTGCTCTGCAATGCTACCAGCCGTTCTATAAGAAGCCTTTAACAAAAACCAGAGAGAAAAGGAGTCATAAAAAATCCGTTACACTACAGAAAAATTAAAGAATGCTAATCAAGTCTTTTTTTTGCTCTTACCTCCTCTTTTGATGATAAACCACCATAAATACCCTTGTAAGCTATACCACAGAACATGGTCACTGGGGTAACTGAGAGGACCACCAGAGCGACTTTCCATGACCTTGCAAACCCAACTACATACCCAGTTATGAATGTGCATAAATGATGAATGAAGTGAGCCATCTGTGAAGGCAAAAAGATTCAAAATGCATTTAAAGATTAATGTCAGCTACACACGAATATGGTAAAGAACCTGCCAGCTTAGATCTCAATGACAAAGTATCAAACTTGATTAGCAGGTATCGTTAGTTAGATTTGGTATACAAAAGATTGATAGATGAAATCAATCATGATTAGACAAACAGGTCATTGATCCATTCACAATTGGCTCGGTCTAAAAATTTTTCATAAAATGAATAAGACTTTTCTCAAGCATTTAGTGGAGAGATTCTTGGGTAAAACCAATGTACATGAATCCAGCTAATGGGTGATAGATTATAGATATTTGGTGAACCCATAAATAACACGATTAAATGCTTATTTGTCGTTAATTTTTTCTGTAGTTACGTCGAGTTATCTTTAAATTTTTCATACTTAGTATCACATGGTATCTTAAAATTATTCAAAATATTTACATAAAATAAAAATTATAATCTTAGATAAGAAGTAAAAGTTTTGGAGCAAGTGAAAATGTCTTATCTGAGACTTAGTGAAGGAGAAAATGTGATTTTACTACTTAAAAATTGTAGATTGATTTATTTAATTAAGGCGTAATAGAAGATATAATAATTTAATTAAAAATGTTTGTTCGGGCCTAATATATGAAAAATATTCCGAAAGTTATTCGTTAACAATAAAATTAGGAACAAATACAGTATATAACATAATATGTCGTCTTCATTTTTAGGAATAAGAAGAAATATAAAAGAAAAATGTAATAATTATGATAAATAAATGGATAAATACATTTAATCTGTAAATTTAGGGCTTTTTTTAAAATTATAACCCCAAATTGTTTTCTTTTAATTTTCTTCCTAACCTTTCATTGTCTTCATGTTTTATTTCATCTGTGCTATTATCAAACCCATGTTCATTTTGAAGTAATATTATGCTGTTCAATTTGATAGTAGCATAGCAAGAAGAATGAGCCAGAGATATAAAGGATGACCTTATCTCCCATAACTTCTTGAATTTGTGCAACATCACTTGCAATCCCATGCATAATATCAGCAGTGCTGATCTCTGTATCATAAAAGCTAATGTCCTGACGAAGAACAGCTCTCAGATATTCTCTTCTTATTCTTTGAGAAGATCGCTCTCCTACCAACCTCCAACATGTGATCTCTGCCAATTACAGTGATCAATGCTCAGACACCTCAATGATCAAAGAATTATTGGCTATCTATTAAAATTAAAACATATATTTAATGTCATAAATCTCCTTACCCATATATGCTCCAACCATCACAACTACAGCTAACACAGTCATATATAAGCATATCTGAAAATGATGGTCGGTAAAGAAAGAGAATCAGAGTAAATAAGAATTAATGGATGAATATAACTAATGAAAATAAAGAACAAAGTAAGAGCATTATAACTAATGAAAATAAAGAACAAAGTAAGAGCATGCGTACCATCTCTATATCCTTCATTATCTGGACTTTGTTAGCACCATCTTTTGATTGTTCAGAAATCTTATTGACAACTTGTCCAAAAAGAAAAGAATACCAAGGAAGTGAACCTCCATTTATGAGAGCCCCCAAGCAACCCAAAAACACAAGCACTAAATCCCACTTTGTTGAATACCGAAACAAGCTGAACAACCCAACTGCTTTTGGGGGATCCAAATCATCATCATAATAATCCATATCCCCCTCGTCATCATCTTCACGAAACCCAGAAAACTTGTCGATCCCATTATGACTATACCTGCCATCGCCGCCGTGGCTGAAATGAGCAGGTACTATCTGCCCATGACCACTATAACTATCATGTTTCGTATATGACAGTTCTGGATCTTGACCAACACTAAAAGACGTAAAACTAAGTTCATCTTCTTCCGCCAAGGGACCACTCTTCCCCTTTCTAGGACCAATAATTCCTTCTTTGATAACATCCAATCTCGAAAATCCACTACAAGACTTGCTATTCTGATCGCCATTCTCGCCGGCGACGAAGCTCTGAAGCTCGACTCTCCCAGAGGGAATGACATAGCCTGAAGCTTCAGAATCTGAGTTCGCGGCAAAACGGCTTCCTCTGTAGAACCCACTCGTTCTTGAAAGGTAATAATCTTTCGCGGAACGATGGAAAACCCGGCTCCGATCTGATTGGGCTGGGCTTGAGGCCCATGGAATGAAAATCGAGCCCAAGTTTCTATTACCGTACTCGCGCCACCCGGTGGGCTCAAATTGCCATGAAACTTCTGTCTGCCATGAACGGTCGTCGTCGGAAGTAATGGGAATCGCCGGAGCCCTGTTCCGGCGACCGAGTTCATGATTGTGGTTGACCCGAGAGCTCGACGCCGCTGCAGAAGACCGAGACGTATTGCGAGAACTCACCGGAGTTGAGGGGTAGCGTCGTGTGGGATAGTGGTGGCTTGAGGAGTGACAGTCGGTTTCAAAGGAAAAACCGGCCATGGCTGAAGCAGAGGAGGAGAATTGAGAAAGATGAAAATGGACAAGATTCGATTTTGTAGGTAGTAAGGGAGATACATTAGTTTAATGACTCAAACAACATGAAGACTTGGCACAATCCGTCAAAGAGCGAGGGACAACGGAGATATCAAAACATGGGAAACATGAAAGAATCATTGAGGTTTACGTATGTATTGAGTCTTTGTAAAGTATCGAAACTATTTTTTTGTGCATAGACGGCATGCAAGGCAACGGTGGCCGGCTGAGCCCGTTATATATTGTTGAATACATTTTTATTATTCCGCAAGAAGCAGGTCTTGTTTTACATAATTTAATATATTTAGGTTGAGAAAATTAGTTAAATTAATTAATATAATATATGTTCTTTAAAATATTGTAGTCAATTTTTTTAATTAATTTTTTTTTCTTATCTCTTCTTTTTATTATTGTTGAGAGAGTATTAATAAAAATAAAATAATAAAAAATAAACAGTCAAAAACTATGTTAGAATTAACATCAATTTTTTAGATATGTCGTATATTAAGGATATATTTTTAGTTAAAATAAGTTTTCCCGTATTTCATCGTGATTCCAAATAGTTTTAGACGTGTGACGGCACAACACAACCTTCTTATGGGAAATCATTGAAATGCCGTTATATGAGTGATCTTTTATGGCCAGGTCACCATGCCTGTGTCTCTCTCTTCCTATTCCAATCATAAATACTAACGCGGAGCGGACGACCGGTTTCCATTTGTCGTGAAACCCTGCCTTGTATTTGATTAAAAAAAAAAACGCTGCCATGCAAATATTTTTTTAGGTGAAGGGCCTAAGTTTAGCAATTTTGTCCTAATTATCATTATTTTTTTATTATTAGTTGACCAAATATATTAAATTGACAGTTCATATGTTATTAATATCATTTTTTTCCTTAAGCATAAGTATCCTCTTATTGGAGACAATCATATTCGAAGCACTATTGAGCATTAAATATGAGCACCTTTCCTAGAAAGGATTCAAACCTTGGTTCACTAGAGACTAGCTCCTTCCACTTGACTCAACTCCTGTTAGTAACATCATTTTTGTTAATGTACAAATTTATTCCAAAAGTTTTCAAATCATAATAATGTCGATATGATAGTTATCTAAGTTAAATTTCAAAAGGATGGAGTCTTTCGATCATTGGATTTGGGTTGAAAGTTGCACGAGAGAATCTCAACAAAGGGATCTTATATTATACTCATCCGGTCCTTAATATAAAATATATTTAGAGAGTTGATCTTGTTCCTGAATATATTATATAATTTTCATATTTGTCAATCTTTTCCTTATTTACCCCTATTGATGCCCCTCAACAATGATCAAAGAGGAGAGAAAATTATGAAATTAAAAAAGATAACTAGGATGTTTTAGAAAATGCATCATATCATATTAACTAACTTATTCAACTTCCTTAATCTAATCAAATTAGATAAATATGTTTTATATTATATTAAGAATCGGAAGGGGTAGTTTGTAAAAAAAAAAAAGAGTTATGGCATCTACGTCTGCATACCAAATCCAGGAAATACATGAGGACACAGTCAACATCTTCATTGTTCATTGGATTTGGATATCATATAATCTGAGTCCTCGGAGAGGTCGAGCGGCAGGAGGTTTGTGTGCATCGAAGAGCGGCTTCTGAAAGCAAACGATGATGATATATTATTGTTCCATTATCATTCTTATCTCTATACTTCCTATTTCTGAAGCCAGCAAGCGAGAGAATTGTGCTTTGAAATTCTTAATACTCCTACAATAGATTCCCATTGAGTATTTGAGAGGTGGAGGTTTTTAAAATTTAATTTCTTAAGGAATTGCCTTATCAATAATATCTCATGAATCATGTGCTTCTTAGTGTAACCAACAAGTGCTGGGAGAAGCACTTGTTGGGAGGGGGAACTCACCTTTAGTGTAAAGTACCTTACAGGGGTGTGCCTAAAAATATCCCCCGATCCGAATTAGTCGGTTGTCCCGGGTTACCTAGTCTAGTGTTAGAAGGTCAGGGACTCAGGAAAAAGCACCGAATACCGTGGGGATTCGGGGTTAGGGGGCCACAGGCCATGTCTGCCTGGTGTTTACCAAAAAAAAAAAAAGTGCTCCTTAGTGTGATGGTTGATAAAAACACACAAGTATCTTTCTGATTAGCCCCCCACAAATAAATATTACTCCCTCCGATCCTAATTATAGGATATATTTACCTAACTTTGGAGAAATTAAGAATAGTGGTTAAATTAGCTAATCATATTTATTTTCCTAAAATATCCTTATTTAAAATTTAAAATGGCATCCAATTACGTTGATTCTCTATTTTTTCTTGTACCTCTCCGACCTCACACATGACTTCTCTAAGCTTTCACACAATCCGACATCATCAATCTTCCTCAACAACTTCCAATCTACTCTTATTAAATTATTATTGATTATTGAGAAAGTATCAATATGGGGTATTTTGGAAAGAAATTGATAAAAATTAGAAATTTGTCCTATAATTAGGATCAAGATCAGCTCTCAAATATTATACTATAATTAGTACCGGAGGGAGGGAGTACAATGACACTGTGCCAATTAGGCGACTCTTTATTGAATATAATATGCAGAATATTAGTACAACATAACAATAAGCCAACAAACCAAATCACCTGGAAAAATTTGTAAATTCAAAGATATTTACATAAACACATCATATAGAACGTTGTATTCATGCCTACCTCTCATTTTCATATCACATATTCAATAATGTCCTTTACACCATGTCTAGATTTTCTCAGGTCTCCTGAATCCTGATAATCTTCTGCAACATCGTCACCTTCATCAGAAGTTATCGCAGAGACCCTATCAACCAAACCTTAATAATCTTTTGAAACCTGTCATGAGTTCTTTTCAGGATTGATTATAAGATGAGTTACCTACAGAAGAATAGGTTCCTGATTCTCCTGATCCGAGACGTATCATTGAACTACAATTCCATGATGCAGGACTTCCCATTGGAGAATCCACAAAAGCATAAACATCAGAAGATTCATGTGGATAAGCTAAAGAAAGATGTAAGCTTGAATTCCATGAGACACGGCTTTCAAATGGTGATTCCTGAAGAGATCCTACATTGTTGAAAGCTGAAGGCATAGCCAATCTCAAATCCAGAATTACCAGATTTTTCAGATTCCAGGTTCATATCCAGAATTGCCAATCTCAAATTTTCCCACTTTGCATCAAAAGCACAATCCTCAAAAAGATGATTACTTTCCAAAAAAAATTTCTTCAGAAATATCTTGATCCTCTTCACTCCAAAGGGATTCAAATGGATGCTGTAAAAATAGGGGTAACCTTAAATCAGACCCAAAACTGGTGTCTGTATTTAAAACATCGAAAAATTTTCCATCTTTTTACTCAAATTGAAAGATCTAAGTTTCTGTGTCTGTAGACCCTAAAAACTTGGCCTTCATTTCAGCTCTACTCTGCTCAAGATTATCCCGCATGGCCTTCATTTTAGCTTCCTTCTCTGATCCTTTACAAATCCATTCTTCCCTCAGTCTGGCATCCCTTTTCTGCATGTACCTCTCGTAAAATTTTCCTCTTGAACTATCCCCAAAATTAAGATCCAAGAAACTTAACCTCATAGAATCACCATAATTGTGGTTCTTCACCATCTTCACTGGTGCTTTACCATCAAAATTCACAACATCACTAGAACTACTATCGGGCTCAATTCTCCTTTCAGAACCATACTGGTCTCCAGGAACTCGTTGTTTGTGCTCAGCAAAAATCTTCTCAAGCTCATCAGCTTTCAATTTCAGCTCATCATTCAAAGCCCGATTTCTTTTGGACTGCCTTGGTCTCTGAAATTGGTCTAAAAGTTCTTTCCCGGGAACATTCAACTTGCCGCTTTCATAAGTAACTTGAGTCTCGTCCCTCTTAATTCCAGACTTACTAATATGTTCATAATAACTACCAGAATGAGGTTTTTGGTTTGTCCTTTTTACCATATCAGAATCCTCAGTCTTAGTTTTCTGCATGCTGGAGAATGAAGAGTTCTTCATCACTTCCACAGATTCTCCACTCCGATCAACCTCAACCTGACCAAAAGGAGATTCCTTAAATTTCAGTCCAAAAGAGATCGAGCTTTGAATGATGAACAGTTAACATTTAAAAAGCATTTCCAGTCAATCTTAAAAAACACCTCTCACGTATACTTACTTTGTATATACAGTAAATCACCTTGAAAAAACAGATACATCGGTTAAGACTTGGTCCACGAAACAGAAGAACCGGAAGATACCGGACACAAGGTGTTATCTGTATCCTTCCTCTCCCCAGTCACATCAATGGTCATGTCACCGGCGCCACTCCATCTTCTCAATACGGAATTTCACGGCAGCCACAACGGTGGAGCTCACAGAAGTTTCAGGCGAGAACCGCCGGAACTCGGCGGATTTGCCAACGATGTGTTTACCGCCACTGTCCCTGGAGGAAGAGTTCTACTTCTTCTTGTTCTCGAAGAGGTTGCTTCGGTCCTGCACGTTGAGCCGCCGCACCGGCTGAGTTGTCGGAGTCGAAGAAGACAACGACGACGATTCAATCGAAGCCTCTTCTGGTCCTCAACCTTTTCGGCTAGTTCGTCTTTCTCAGACTGGCAAAAGGCTTTGGCTGCTGCCACGTGGATTGGGCATGGGGTTGGGTCTCTCAGTTGTGGGACCCGGCCAGAGGTTCGGTGGGGTTGTCAACGGATATATCCGAACCAACGGATGATCGGACTTACCTGTCAACACCACCTGGCTTCCAAGTGGTCGTAAGGTCCGGTTTTCTTTTGCACAGTGACAAAAATTTAGTATGTGTTTGGATTAGTTTTATTGAGTGTTTAGTAATTTACCAAACCTAGGTTTGCATAACCCGAGACAAAACTCCTCTCACACACTTACCTCGTAAATCGTAAAAGTTATTCTCAAAAGCTAATCCAAACACACACTTAGTGGGATAGTTTTTGCGACTTAAGAGATAGGTATGTGAGAGGAGTTTTATCTCGGGTTGCGCAAACTATGGTTTGAAACCATGGTTTTGATGCTGGTCAAACACACACTTAGTGGAATAGTTTTTATGATTTATGAAGTAAGTAAGTGAGAGAAGTTTTATCTCGATTTATAAAAAAATAACTTCTAAAATCATGATTTTGAAGTTAGTCAAACATGCACTTAGTGCAAGCTTCACTAAAAAAAATAAAAGAAAAGGAGAATACTCCCTCCCTTTAATCCTATTTATAAGAAGATAACTAAATTACCAAGCTATGTAGTTTAAGAAAGTGACTAAAATTAGTTAAAAATAATAAGTACATCTCAAATGAATTTTGTTTTTTAAGTATATCCTTTTTATTTATGAGGAGTAAGTAAAAAAGAGAAATGAAGTAAATATGAAGATTACTAACATTTTAATTAATACAATACATTTAATTAATGAAAGGTAAAAATGAGAAAAAAAAAACTCATTAAATGTTTAAATAACTCTTATGGCTCTTATAAAAAGGATTAAAGGAATACTATTTACCCAAACAAGGCTGAAAATTGCACTTTAATAACAGGCCTAGCCTTATTAAAAATAAGAACACAAGTTCAAATGTTATGAGAAGTCCATTTATTAAGGAAAAATAAAAACCCTTTATTATCTAAACCTCAAAAATAACCTTTATCAAATTCAAAACACAAACAATAATATTCAGAACCCTTGTTTCAATGTTCGGTTCAGATTGTGGCCAAAATACTAACCTACAGTAAATACTTCCATCCCTCATCGCCGATATTTATAAAACTTCTGTATAAGCCGAAGAACAGCAAACGTCTATATAAAAAGGAAAGGAGGGAGTACCATGATTGATAAATCCACAAATTCTGAACTGGACAGTGGATGATAATATTTATAAAAAAATACCTTCATAACAAGTTGAGAACAGAAAAATATCTTAAAATTTCTGCATAAAATTATTAAAAATAACTCCCCAATTATTAAATATAAGACATACTTAGCCAATCCACATATGATATGAGAGTTGGTTAAGTTTGTTTGGTATAGTCATTATATAAAAATATGTATTAATTTGCTTAGTGCTTGTTTAGGATAGTTTAATTTTAGTTTATAAATATTTTTAAATTATGATTTATGGTATACGAGATAAGTATGTAAGAAAAATTTTATTTCAACTTATATAAAAACTACTTATAAATAAAAAATAAGCTATCATAAATATAGACTTAAAATAGTCGTTTATCTCATCATTTAAGCTTGAGTGAAATTTCACATGGTAAAAGATTATTAAATGATGGTATGGGCCAAGGAGTGAGAAAACAATATGCAAACAATAATATGATAAAACAATATATAGGAGCTCAATAATAGAATTGTATGGTTTAAAAAATGTTTAAAATTAATTAAAAATAATAAGTATATCTGAAATAAATTTTATTTTTTAAATATGTTCTTATTTATAAAAGATAAGTAAGAGAGAGAAATAAAGTAAATATAAATATCATCAACTTTTTAATAAATGTGATACATATAATTAATGAAGGGTAAATATAAAAAAATTCATTAAATATTTAAATAACTCTTATAGGATTTTTATAAAAAAGATAAAACCAATTCAAATTTTAGATTTTTATAAAAAGAAGAGGAGGGAGTACTCCTCTATTTAATAAAAGACACGAAGTGAATTAGGATTTTGTGTCTAGAACAAAAATACTATTAATTAATTAGTTAATAGAGTCATACTTATTAGATTTTAGTGAGGTATGTATATTAGATTGATCTTTCTATCAAAATGACTTAAGTCAATTTGATAGGACCTATTATTGGATTATATATCTTCATTCCAATGTTTATGTAATCAATGTGGGACTATTCTTTATATATTCTAATATTCTCCTTACTTCCTTTTTTTTTTCTTTTTTTACCTGAGCTTGTATTTTTTTTTAAGTTTCAGAGACCTCAAATCCACAATATATATATATATTTATTTATTTATTTATTTATTTAATATTCATTTTCTTCTTTTTCTTCATTTTTTGTTGTGTCCCATTTTCTTCTTTTTCTTCATTTTTTGTTGTGTCTCATTGATGGATGACTCTGATATTTTTTTAATATTCATTTTCTTCATTTTTTGTTGTGTCCCATTTATAGATGACTCTGATACCATATTAAATTTTAGTGAGGTATGTATATTAGGTTGATCTTTTTATCAAAAGGACTCAAGTCAATTTAATAGGACCTACCATTAAATTTTATATCTTCACTCCAATATTTATGTAATTAATGGGGGACTATTCTTTATATATTCTAATAATACTAACTTCGATGAATCTTGATAGAGAGCTGACAGGAGAAAAGAACCTTATGGCTACCATACCTTACCAATCTTTCTTGTTTCTGTTTCCCTTTTTTAATTTAATCAGACCATTGATTGGTCTTATCCCTTCTTTTTTTACGAAAAAAATCAATATATCACCAATATAAAATATAAAAGCTAAGAGAAATCACAATATAATATTATTGCTTATTTTGAGATATAAACTTGCATTTTCCCCTTAAACACAAGTATCATTCTAAATCCTAACGAGGCAATTATGTTCAAGAAATTATCGGGCACAAAATGTTAATACTTTTCTTAGAGATGATTTTTTTTTTAGACCTGAATTCTTAGATATGATTTAAAAATTGGTTTGTTATGTTGTAAGTGATTAATTCATTCCATGAGGCTCAACTCCCCGTGAGATACTTGCATTTTCTTCATGATATTGATATTATGAATAACCCTTAGCCTTCAAGATGTAGTAAGAGGTTCTAGCCTTTTACTACCTTCGGTTCTTTTTATAAGAACCTAAAGTTCAAATTGTCTTGATCATTTTTATAAGAGTTTGACAAGACTTGTCTGAACATTTTATAAGTTTTTTCCATTTGTGCCCTCATTAATTATATATGCTGCATGAATTAAAGAGTTGGTAATACGTATGTTTACTCTATTTTCTTTTTTACTTGCCCCTCATAAATAAGAGCATACTCGAGAAAAATTTATTTCAAGACATACTTATTATTTTTAATTAATTTTAACCTATTTCTTAAACTGCGTAATTTGGTCATCGGGTTCTTATAAATAGAATTAGAGGGAGTATAATATAGAGTATGTAATGAACATTGTTAAAAAGAGAGCCCAATAAACTGAATAATTCATATTATTAACAACTGAACTGCAAATGTACAAGCACCCTAGTATATATAGCCTTAAGTGGCCAAGGCCCACACCGACCAATAACAAGTAAGCTACTGTCTAATAACAAATTTACAAGCCTAATCAATGTAGTTATAATGGAATCAACTATTTATACTTAAACATTTACAACACTCCCCCTCAAGTTAGGAATTGTATAATCACAAGTTCCTAACTTACCTAAAATATACTGATGTTGGGGACCTCCAAGCCCCTTTGTTAATATGTCTGCTAAGTTTTCTGAAGACCTCAAATAACCAAAAACAATAACTTTCTACATTAGCTTCTCACGTACAAAATGGCGATCGACCTCGATATACTTTGTGCGCTCATGGAAGATTGGGTTGGTAGCAATATGAATTGCTGCCTTATTGTCACAATACACCTGCACTGGTTCAATATCTTATACATGTAATTCCTTCATTAGTCCAACTATCTACACCAATTCAAACACAGCCTTTTTGAGGGCTCTATACTCAAGCTCTATAGAAGATGTGGATACTGTGTTTTGTTTCTTTGATTTCCAACAAAGCAAGGAGTCGCCTAATTTCACCAAGTATCCGGTAACCAATCTCCATGTGTCTGGGCAACCAGCATGATCTGAATCACAATAACATTCCATGGACATAGAACTTGTCACGCCCTTTTTTTAAATTATTGTCACACCCGTAGGCCTTCTTGACCTCGTACCCGAGTCCCTTAGGACGTGGCTAGGAGCCTCATCGAGTAAGGTTCCTTTTTATTTACACCACATGGCCCTCTATAGTAACCCACAATCATCCATAGAAAATGTGATAGATAAATATGTCATGCACCATATAGTGTAAAATGAAAATCACATTAATTCGTATGTGTACACAAAGTTTAGGGCCAAACACCCAGTTAAAACAACAATCCGTGTGTGTACACAAAATTCAGGGCCAACCATTCAATTGAAACCCTTACGTGTACCTCAGCCGAGTCACTGACTACAGCTAGGTAAATCGTGTATCATAGCTGGGTCCTTACTAGGCCGAATGGTACATATACACTTCCCATCGGACGGTACATATACACTTCCCGCACCACAGCTAGATAATATTCGTGTACCTCGGCTGGGCACCAACCACAACCAGGTAATGTTCGTGTAGCTCAGCTGAGTCCCAGACTACAGCTAGGTAATGTGCCCTAGGCACGAGTTCATATCACAGAATACAGAACATACAACATATTAACTATCACATAGTGTATGAGGGATTATAGTTACTACATTGGCCTTTCCAGGATAACCTTCCTGATTATCGTTGATCATTGTTTGCTATTTCATTCTCTTGCCCTGTGTTTGCTGTATTAGGCTAGGTCTAACTTCCTAACCTTGCCCAACATCTAAACCTCTTGGTCTTACCACCTTTATGTTTCACTATATGAAGCAAGAAAGAGGTAAATTACACATAAACACATGGGCTTATCTGTCATTTCACAAAGTTTTGGGTTCATAGGTACCCTAAAAACAACATATCACAGGTGTTTACAGTAGTCAAGGAAAGCCTGCAACAACATACAACCTCTAAACTACTGTACAACATGTCTTACTCTTTTTTTCATAATATGACATAACATGTGCAACAACTTCCCAGGGGGTCACCCATCATGGCATTTCCCTGGGTTGAGCACGCTTAACTTTCATATAACCATGCCCAAACATAGATACCAGCTTCTATTGCTTTCGTCCACGGGTACCCCGTGACTACCCTCATCTCAAAAGACATGCCAGCTATCTCCGGTCACCAAAATATTGAGTGTGGACCGCACATTAGCCTTGGTTGTACCCATATCATTGGGTTCCGCAATATCCTTAGACCATTCTCGTCTAGTATTGCACCACTAGCGACCATTCAGTACTCGCCATTTCCTGGGGCTAATTCATAAATCGGAAAGATACCCTCCTTTGGTACTTTCCGTCCATGCATATTTCCTATCACTGTGTAATCAAGACCTTATCAATATACCATCCTGTTGCCAGAACCACCGCACTTACTCTGAGCAGACAATTCTGTGGCCAGAATCCTTGCTCTGATACCAAAATATTAAGTCTAGTTTCAAGGAAAAATATAGACTTTTGCTTCATGGAATCACAAAATTCCCAGAATTTTAATCTTTACATGGTGTTCCAGAAATTTCACCGTTTTTTCTGTGCTGACTTCAAAAATTCATATCTTTTTTTGTATAGCTCTAATTGCTTCACATGACCTATAAAATTAAAGCTTAGGATGTCTACTTTCATCCTGTAAAATTTCATAATTTTTACTTATCATTTAGTCTTCCAAAACCTTATGATAAGCTCACTGCCTCATAGGCGATTTTATCGAAGACATAATTATATTCTCCAAAATTCACCATTTTACTTTCTTAATACCCTAAAGATATAGAAATCATTAGGGGATAAATTTGGGCTCCTGCTAAATCGGGGCTTAGCAGTCTACTTAATTTAGGCTTATTCCCAAGCCTCAAATCTCAAATTTCGGGGTATTACAGAACTTGCTGCTGATAGGAAAATACCACGGCTCGGACAGTTCTTGAGGTAAGTGACTAATCTCAAAATAGCCTGCATATGTGAATCTTTTGGAAACTGCATAAATTGACTCAGCACCTGCACAATGAAAGAAATGTCAGGTCTAGTCAATGTTAAATATAATAACTTACCAACCAGCTTTCTATATGGTCCTAGATCATGGAGGAAGTGATCATGCTTAGTCTCCTCTACTGTGAGCTTGAGATGTTGCTCATAAGGAGTGATATAAGCTTTTGAATCATCAAGTTGTGCCTGCTCAATAATCTCAGTCGCATATTTCCTTTGATTAAGGAATATGCCTTGGCTGGACCTTAAAACTTCAATACCTAAAAAATATTTCAAAGTACCTAAATCCTTAATTCGAAATCTACTATGCAAGTAGCGTTTAACTTTATTTACAGCATGAATATTGTTTCCAGTGATTAGAAAATAATCCACATAAGCAAGAAGAAACACAATATCAGAACCTGTCCTCTTTTAAAATAAAGCATAATCATAATTGCTTTGAGAAAACCCGCCTTGAATCAAGGCATGTGTCAATTTTTTGTTCCATTACCTCGAAGCTTGCTTAAGACCATAGAGAGACTTTTCTAACCTACACACTTTGTAAGTTTGCTCCCCCTTTCGAAGATAGCCCTATGGCATAGTCATATAGACCTCCTTATGGAGATCTCCCTGCAAGAAAGCATTATTTACATCAATTTGCCATAATAACCAATTATGAATAGCTACAAGAGAAAGAATAATTCTAATTGTCACTATTTTCACAACAGGGGAAAATGTTTCATAAAAATCCATACCTTCCCTTTGGCTATATCCTTTAGCAACAAGCCAGGCTTTAAACTTATCCAAGGTCCCATCGGCCTTATATTTGGTTTTAAATACCCACTTACAACCTATAGGCCTATTTCCTTTTAGTAAGGAGACTATTGTCCAAGTTTTGTTTCTTTCCAAAGCTTCTATCTCATTCTCTATAGCCTTGACCCATCGAGGGTCTTTAACTGCCTCTATGTAACTATTCGGTTCTACTACTTTATCAATGGAGGCAATATAGTTTTGATAATGAGAAGATAGATCATTTAAACATATAGTGTCAAATAAAACATTTGAATTCAGTAGGTCAGATTGGTGCTCTCCTTCATTACTTGAAGAAGGTAAATAATCACAATGATAATCTTTAAGATGGGAAGGGGGTGTCTTTCACGTGTAGGCCTTAATTGAGGCTGTTCGTGAAGTAGGTGTTGTGTGAGATCAGTTTCAACATCCCTTATTTCATCTTCAACTTGTTCAAAAGTGTTTATCCTTGTTTGATCATGCTCAAGATTATTTCTAATTACCTGGTTATACTCTCAGTTTCCCAAATGTAATGGCTAATGATCATATATCATCATGAAGGGATCATGAGGCAGATTATACATCTCGTTTGAAGTGTTGGTTTCCTTATCTTTGAAGGGAACATGTTCTGTACAAATGTTACATGCCTACTCACAATCAAGTTCTAGTGATAATGTTATACAATATATAGCCCTACTGATTGGATAGATAGCAAAAAAAAAAATGCAAGGGTAAGCCTTATTTGCAAATTTATCACTAGAATTTAAGTTTGCAGCAAAACATAAACAACCAAATGTTCTTAAATGTGACAACTCAGGGAGTTTTCCATGAAGCAATTCATATGGTGTGATATTACCTAGAATTCTGGAGGGGGTCTTATTGATCAAGTATGCAGTAGCTCTTATTGTCTCTCTCCAGAACCTGATTGGGGTGTGAGAAGAAAACATCACACTTCTAGCAACCTCCAAGAGGTGTCAATATTTTCTTTCCACCACCCTATTCTGTTGTAGTGTGACTAGCCACGTTCTTTGATGGACAATGTCTTTGGAACTTAAGAAATCCTGCATAACTTGATTAGTAGATTTAGTTCCATTATCGGACCTTATAATTTTTACCTTAGTAGTGAATTGATTCTCTATATATGCAACAAATATCTTTACAGCATTAACAATTTCTGATTTATGAGTGAGCAAGAAAACCCAAGTATTCCTAGAGTAGTCATCAACTATAGTTAAAAAGAATCTATGACCTTGGTGTGTGGGAGTCCGATAAGGTCCCCATATATCCATATGCAATAACTGAAAACATGTTGTGCTTCTAGAATCACTAGGGGAAAATGGGAGCTTCGTATGTTTTGATTGAATGCAAATTTCACATTTATTCTTATTGAAAACGTCCATGGCACTCAAATCCTTCCTTACATCATTAAGATTTTTTAGCACATAAAATGGAGCATGGCCTAACCTATGATGTCAAAGAAAAGATTTCTGATTACAACATTTATCAGCTACACTAGCAAAAACATTATTATTCTGACGTTTAAGCAAGTAAAATCCTGAAGAGAGCCTACTGATCCCTATGTTCATTCCACTCTGCAAATCCTGTAGCAAATGAATATGAGGGAAAAAGAAGCTATGCGAGAGGAATCCATAGTTAATTTGGCCACATAAATTAAATTGTAACAGAATTCTTTGGCATATAAGACATTTGTTAATTTTATGTCTTTTATTAATTAAACCTCCCCAACATGAGTGACTTTAATACGCTGCCCAATTGGAACCCTTACCTACTTAGGTACTCCTGGATAAGGTCTACATTTATCCAATTGACTAATACTACTTACTATGTGACAGCTAACTCCTAAATCCAAAATCCAATCATTAACAAAAACATTTGTTTGCAAACCTAGAGTTGTGGGCTGAACACTAACAGCGACCTCTTTAGGATCATAATCTTTCTTCAACAAGTTAAGAACCTTCCTGTACTGTTCAGGAGCGAAGATAGCCGCTTGTGACAGGGTAGAATCATAATTAATATCATTCTTGGTGGATGCCTGATTGGGTGTTTGCTTAACTTGATTTATTTTATCATCCTCCACTCCCTTGCTTCTCTAAGAGAGAGAGAGAGAGAGGTATTTGGAAAACCATGTAGCTGATAACAAGTGTCACGACGATATCCCTTTCTACCACAGTAGGTGCAGTCTTCCTGAAATCGCCCTCTCCCACCTCTCATATAGTTTGTAGCCATTATGGAACTATCCAATAGAAAACCAGAGGGAATATAGCTAATTTGCCTTTGCGTTTCTTCTTGAATGACCATGGAGTAAGCCTAGTTTAGTAAGGCCTGTGGACTCATCAGGAGAATCTGACTGCAATTGTTCTGAAAAGTTTCATTCAGTCTCATAAGAAATTGGAACAACCTTTGTTCCTGGACAATTTTTGAATACTCAACAGAGGAGTGGTACTGGCAACTTGGCAGGGGCACAAGAGTTGCATATCATCCTAAAGCTATTTAAATTTGGTATAATAAACAGACACTGAAGTGGATCCTTTAGAAAGCAAATTAATAGCTTGATGGAGGGAATAGATCTTAACTCCATCAGTTTTATCAAATTGTTCTTTCAGATCTAACCACACAAGATGAGTATTAAGGGAGAAGACCATACCAGAGGCAATATGTCTATCCACATAATTCACCAACCAAGAGAGTACGATTGAGTTTCAGCGATCCCATAGCTTTTTGAATTTATTATCTTGTTTATCTCAAGTGCAGGTCCCCTCAATAAAGCCTAATTTGTTCTTGCCATGTAAGGCAAGTCTCATTGCCCGACTCTAAGTGGAATAATTCTCAGACCTAGTAAGAATTTGAGAAACCAGTGTTGTAGCTTGGGTGTCAGCAGGGTGTAAGTAGTGTGGATGGTTGAAATGAACAGACTGAAAGGGATTAGCCTCTGATTCAGACATATTGAAGATTGAAATTAACAAGGACTGATCAAGAAATAACAAAAACCAGCAAAAGCATAGTGAAAAATAATAGAGACCAGCCGAAACACAAGAACATATCCTATTAACCGAGTTCACGGATCTTCAAGAGTGAACAAGGCAAAAGCATAGAAATTAGAGATGAAAATGATGATCTACAAAATCAAGAGGATAATCGGAGAATATCTATCCCGGTGATCAAGAACGACAAGCCATCTAAATCTTCATCGATTAGCAAGAAGACCGTCATTGCATAATCAAACAAGTTACCTGAAACAATGTCCAAAAACCAAATAATCGTCTTCCAGATTCAAAGTTGGGAGAATCAAGGGAAAAGAACAAAACCTTTAGAGCTTCACTCCTAGAGAATCAAAATAGATCTGACGGAGAGCCATTCCAAACAAGAGCCGCTATTCAACAACCAAGAGAGAACGACTGAGAGAGCGAGAGAGACATGCCAAATAGATCAAGATGATGAGACAAAGGAAACAAGAAACACATTCGGAGCTCTATCTTGGTGCTCTATAGACCATTCTCGTCAATCAACACGGAGAAACATTGAGAAGAGAGGAAAGATCAAGAAGCGTGAAGAGCCCTAGATTGAATCTGGGAGAGAGACGACTGGCAAAGAAATAAGAACCAGTAAGTGATGAGTTGGAAAATCAAGAACCAGTATGTGTTGGGTCAGACCAATTCATGACCCGATTAAAAAAACTGATGTAGGAGAGCCCCAAACGCAGCTACGGCTCTGATACCATGTTAAAAAGAGAGCCCAATATATTGAATAATTCATATTATTAACAATTGAACTGCAATATACTAGCACCATAATATATCCACAAGTGGCCAACGCCCACACCGACTTGATAACAAATAAGTTACTGTCTAATAACAAATGTACAAACCTAATCAATACAGTTATAATATAATCAACTATTTATACTTAAACATTTACAACAAACATGTTAAACGTATTTTTTAAAGGAATTTGTTTATAGTTGTTTCTTATCCATGTTTGTTTATTTAAGTATTGCTAACACATGCTCATCAATTTCAATTATTCTTCTAAATATAAATAAATCCCAACCTTTCCCATTCCCATTCAAAAGGGACTATATGTAGAAGCTTTTGTCGATGGCTCAACAATCAATCACACCCAAAAAAAGGTAACTGGCACTTTTTCAATAATTCTTTTTTTTATTCCAACGTCTTCAACCCCAGATTTATTATTGTTTTTTGTTATTTTTTTTTAACAAAATATTGCTTTTGACAGTGATAGCTTATTTTTATGCCTAGATTGTCGATCTGAGTAAATGCGGAAAACTTCAGAATTTATAAAGGTTTGTTTATTGTTTTGGCAACGGAAACGACTACTTTTTATGTTTTTTGTCACATGCAATATACTACTAGTATTTACCTGATGAATGTTTCTCCTATATATATTATTTAGAGCACGTAATAAATTATATGCGTTTCATGATAAGCTTGCTCTCCCTCCAATAGATGCGCACCGGATTTGGGGCATTAGATGTGCGCCCCTCTTATGCGTCCTCTGCTATCTCTTTATTTTAGGGGTCTTCCTAAATATATTTTTTATGGTTCTTTAGATCATTAGATTCTACATAAAATAAGTAAAATTTTGATATCTTACGGGAAAAAAATAGACATGTCTTCAATTTTTTATGATTTTTCAAAGATATTTTAGAAAAATGATACTTAAAGTGGAAAAAAAAAGGAAAACAAAAAAAAAACACCATTTTTCTGAAATATCTTTAAAAAATCATAAAAAATTGAAAATGTGTTCATTTTTTGCCTATAAGATATCAAAATTTCACTCATTTTGTGTAGAATCTAATGATCCAAAGAATCATAAAAAATATATTTGGGAATACCTCTAAAATAATGGGGTAGTAGAGGGCGCATCGGAGGGCGCGCATCAGAGGCCCTCTACCCATGTGCACCATCATTTCATCTTTTTTTTTTTTTTTTAAATAAGTACATGTATTCTCCTATTGAATAATCCATACTTATGTTTAAGACATATCTTTTTAATAAGAATTCAAAGTTAACACATCTTTTTAATGAGAATTCAAATCTTAATTTATCATATTGAAATGAATTAATCCCTTCCACTAACTAGACACAACCAGTCAACCAGGTTGGTGTCATTTCATCCATTTTGATGTTTAGTGCTTCAACCAACTATTTACAGATAAGGATATTCGATTTCAATTTAAATTAAGGGAAAATTAGAATGAAGGATATGAAGAAAAAAATATTTATTGAGAAGAACTATAAAAATTATAATTATTTTATAAGGACCAAATATAAAAATATAAAATAAAAAGTATTAAAATGCCTCTAACGAAATCTCCTGCATTTTCTCCTACATTCTACTTTACTTTACTACATCCCACATTCTATTTCTAAAACTAAAACTAATACAAAATTCTAAATTTCACTAAATTAAAAAAAATATCAATCTTCATTTTTCTCAACTTGTATAGATATCTATGGAAAAAATTACACATTCTTCAATTTTGACAAAATTATTTCTTTTAAAATCAACAAAATTTTTAATTAAAAATAAGATTCTATAATTTTAATAAAAATCAAGGTCTTTTATAATTTATTATATATGTTAATCCAAGAAAATTTATATGATTTTTTATTTTAGAAGAAATTTATGTGGGTTAAAAAAATCATTTAATGTTAATAAATTTAAAAAACTCTAAATAATCTATTATATCCTGAAAAAAAAAATATGAAATCAGTTTATTTTTATTTTTTTTATAAAAATATCTTAAGTTATATCAGCATTAATAATATAAATCAGGCAACTTAAAGATACATTGATTATATTGATAGGGAAGTTGGTGGAAAAAATTCAAAAAAATATGATTTTGATCACCTCACATATAAATGATGGGCAGTTTAAGTTTCAATGTTAGTTATTTTTTTAATTATGAATACAAGAGATAATGTAGGAGGTTTGATAGGAGCAATTTAATAATTTTAAATTTATAGTATGATGTTTGGTCTTTCTAAGTAATTACAACTTTTATGGTGCTTTACAATAAATATTATTTTCTCTAGGTATTTTATTTTAATTTTCCCTTAAATTAAAAGAAGATAAGGCACCACTGACCAGAACTAGAAGGAAATCTGTTTGGAATAGATTGCTAGACGGAGTGAATAAATCCTCGTACCAACTTCATGTGGGATATAAAGAAAACATCAGTATCTAAATCAAAACTTGTTTCTTCATTCTTCTCAATCCAAGCGTTCCTTAAGTAACAAGCACATTTACTTGCACAAATAGAAGCAAGGTGGACAATCTACTGCTCCTCTTGTCTTATTTACAGGGTAAAGAGAAAAAAATTATTAGTTCTATGTACAAGACAAAAAGAGAAATTTTTTATACGGAAATGCAATTTTACCCTTCATTTATTATTATGTTAATTTTGTTTTCATAGTGTATAATGTATATTAAATAAGGATAAAGTTGAAAAATTGTTGAAATTTAAGATAGGGTTAATAAAATTTAAGATATTTTTTGGTCTATATGAAACATACTAAAAGTGCCTTATAAATATCACCAAAAGATTATAGTATAACCCAACGGAAAATAAATAAAGGAGAAAGCAAGCAAAAGTGAGAAAACAGAAACAAGAAACAAAGGACAGAAAAAGAATTACATAAAAGGGAGAATTTCAGTTAACCCCAACAGAAGTAATTTTATTTCAGTTAACACCTAAGAAATCTTGAAATTCCAATGCATTCCCAATTTTTTTTTTTTAAAAAAAAACTGTTCAGTTGTCACCAAAGCTTCGGCGACAGGTCCCTAGAAGCCGCTCAACCAGATCGGCCTTCGCTGCCTACCAGCTAGAGCTCTGGCCATCAAAAATTAATTTGTATTGGTCATATGCTTATTTCACTTATTCATGAGAAGTTACACACTTGCAAATGAGACTTTTTTAATTTGCGTTATTCATATATTTGTTACACTTGTTTATGATAAGTTGGACAATTACAAATTAAACTTGTTCATATGTGTATTCCACTTGTTCATGAAAAGTTGGATATTTGCAAATGAGACATGTTCATAACCTTATGTTTTCTTATTAACCAATTAATTTGTGTTGTTCATATGGCTATTTCATGTGTTTATAGGGAGTTTGACACTTGCAAATGGGACTTGTTCACAAGTGTAAAATTCTTCATGAACAAGTCTGGCCAATTGGTGCCGAAGCCTTGGTGGCTGTCCACTGGAGCTAGTTCCAATTGAGCGGCGCCGGAGCTCTGACAACAATTGAATTTTTAAAAAAAACTAATAAATTAAGGGTATAATTATCTTTTTACCCACAAAACCTATTTTCATTTTAGTTCTTGAAAGTTGAGTGGAACAAAGTTATCTCATGGGGTTGACGAAAATTTTCAGAACATAAAACTTCCCTAGATCCCGAAAAAACATATAAATAACCTCCTCAAATTTTTAATTCTATGCAGATAATTTTAAATTATCAGTTTTATATTCTTTAAACATCACTTTTCCTTTGACAAAACCGTCTGTTTTAATGTGAAAACGATAGTTTATCAATCACTATCCACGAATAGTGCCTCCCTGTTCTCACTAAAATTGAAATCCTTGTTATGAATATTAAATATGTGGATGTCCATTGACTCATATTACTCTTCCAGTCAACTTGACATAAAGATGACTTGACACAAAGCAAAAGCAAAAGAAGACAAGGATATAAAGACAGCAAAAGAAGACAAGGATATAAAGACGATATAAAGTAACTATGGTTATTTACATATAACCATGGTAATACAACCAGGGTTAGATTTCTGCCTCTATATAAAGGGCTGTAATCGATTGTTTCAATTGAACTGAATGAGAACTTCTCTCTAACTTCTCTCTAGAAATTCTATAATCTTTTCTTTGAATTCTATCAATCTTCTCTCTTACCACATATACTTTTATAACACGTTATCAGCACGAAGCTCTAAAAGAAGGTATGATCTTCTTATGGTTTCTTTAGTGATTTTATATACGTTGTTTTATTTTATAGATCTGGGATAATCTGAGCCACTATATGGAATTAGAGAGATAATTTTACCGATTGTTATATAACATCGGGTTCCATGGTTAAGATTGGAGATCATTATTGTTTTTATTTACAAGTTCTTTTATATTATTATTATTGTTGTTGTTGTTGTAGTTATTATGGCCAGAAGCCATACACATCTGATTCTTGAAATTATGACCAGAAGTCATAATGTTTTAATTTCTTATAATATGGCCAGAAGCCATATCAATTCTTATTATATAGCCAGAAGCTATATACATTTTTCATCTTATTATATGGCCAGAAGCTATATATATTTTTATCTTTTATTTTATTGTACGGCCAGAAGTCATGTACAATTTTTATCCTGAAGATAATAGTTAATTTCTCATCTTGAGATTAAATGGCCCGAAGCCATACATGGCCTGAAGTCATGAGATTAAATGGCCCGAAGCCATACACGTTTTAATTTTCTTATTTTGCCTTATGATTTATTTATTGTCTTTATGAATTTACAGTTATTATATTTACAGTTCATATTTTAATTATTTTCATTTATTTCTTTAATTAGTTTGAACAATGGCAAACATGGCAAAACTTGAAATTGTGGCTCTTGATATTACCGGGAAAAATTATTTATCTTGGAAGTTGGATGCGGAAATTCACCTAAATGCCAAAAGTCTGGAAGACACGATTAAAGAAGGGAATAAGGCATCCAACAAAGATAAAGCCAGATCCATGATTTTTCTTCGCCACCATTTACATGAGGATCTAAAAACTGAATATTTGACAGTGATGGACCCACTTGTCCTGTGGAACAATTTGAAAGAAAGATATGATCACCAGAAGTTGGTCATTCTTCCAAAAGCTCATTTTGATTGGATGCATTTACGCTTGCAAGATTTTAAATCTATAAGCGAATATAACTCAGCTATGTTCAGAATTACTTCTAAATTGAAATTATGTGGAGAAAATGTTACTGATGATGATATGTTAGAAAAGACATTCTCCACATTTCATGCATCCAATTTGCTCCTGCAGCAGCAATATCGTGAAAAAGGTTTCAAGAAATATTCTGAGTTAATTTCTTGTCTCCTTGTGGCTGAACAAAATAATGAGCTTTTGTTGAAAAATCATGAATCCCGTCCAACAGGCTCAACTCCATTCCCTGAAGTGAATGTAGTAACTAATGAATTTTATCGTGGCCGTGGCCGTGGCCGTGGACGTGGACATGGACGTGGACGTGGGCGTGGCTACAGCCGTGGGCGTGGTCGTGGTCGATATCATGGAGGTTCAAATTCCTACCAGAAGTGGGAAAAGACTGATAAGAACCAAAAAGAGGAAAGCAATAGGCATAATAAATATGCTGATAATCCATGCTATCGATGTGGTGGAAAGGGCCATTGGTCTCGTACCTGTCGTACACCAAGGCACCTAGTTGATCTTTACCAAGAATCAATTAAAAATACTGGTAAAAGATCAAATGTTGAAGTTAATCATGTTGATCAGGGCGAGAATTCTGAGTATGGCGATATAGATAATAACTATTTGGATGTTGCAGATTTCTTAATATAATTTGAACTGTTATATTTTATTTAAAGTTGTTTCTATCATATGTATTAATTTTATTTATGTTTTTATGAAGAATGAATTCTATTGGCATCAATCCTGAAGATTTATGTCTCGTTGATAGTGCAACAACCCACACCATACTCAGACATGATAAATATTTTTCTTCCTTGGTAATACGAGAAGCCAATGTTCAGACTATATCTGGTAGTATAAATTTAATTGAAGGCTCCGGAAGAGCTAATATTTTGTTACCTGAAGGAACAAAATTATGCATTGATAATGCATTTTATTCTACCAAGTCTAAAAGAAACTTACTGAGTTTCAAAGATATCCGCAGAAATGGATATCATTTAGAAACAACAACTAAAGATAATAAGGAATATCTTGTCATTACAAATATAGTTGCTGGTAGAAAATGCATATTAGAAAGTTTTCCTATTTTTTCTTCTGGTTTGTATTACACATGTATAAGCACAATTGAAACACATACTATTGTGAACCAGAAGTTCAATAATGCAGACCAGAAGTTTGCTAATATAAACCAGCAGTTTTATAATGTAAACCAGAAGTTTACTAATGAATTTAATGTTTGGCATGACCGGTTAGGCCATCCCGGTTCAATAATGATGCGACAAATAATTGGGAATTCATGTGGACATACCCTGAAGTGTAAACAAATACCACAATCCCATGATTTCTCATGTGCTGCATGTTCCAAGGGAAAGTTAATTATTCGCCCCTCACCAAGCAAATTAGAAAGTGAGTCTCTCACATTTCTAGAACGGATACAGGGAGATATTTGTGGGCCAATACACCCACCATGCGGACCATTTAGGTACTATATGGTTTTAATTGATGCATCAACTAAATGGTCGCATGTTTGCTTATTATCTTCTCGCAACCTGGAGTTTGCGAGATTACTTGCTCAATTGATCAGATTAAGAGCACATTACCCTGATTATCCTATCAAGAAAATACGTCTTGATAATGCTGGTGAATTTACATCACAAGCTTTTAATGAATATTGTATGTCCCTTGGAATTGATGTTGAACATCCTGTAGCTTATGTTCACACGCAAAATGGACTTGCAGAATCATTGGTTAAAAGGTTGCAATTAATTGCAAGACCTTTACTTATAAAATCTAATCTACCAATTTCTGCTTGGGGCCATGCCATTTTGCATGCAGCAATGTTAATTCGCATTAGGCCAACAAGTTATTTAAAGGTTTCCCCCTTACAAATGGTTTTTGGTCAGAAACCTAATATTTCCCACATAAGAACTTTCGGGTGTGCGGTATATGTGCCTGTAGCACTACCACAACGCACTAAGATGGGCCCACAAAGAAAGATGGGAATATATGTTGGGTATGAATCTCCATCAATTATAAAATATTTAGAATCATCTACAGGAGATTTATTTACGGCACGATTTGCCGATTGTCATTTTGATGAATCATTTTTCCCAACATTAGGGGGAGAAAACAAGCAGCTGGGTAATGAAATTAGTTGGAATGAATTATCATTGGCTCATTTTGATCCTCGTACAAAACAATGTGAACTTGAAGTTCAAAAGATAATTCATTTACAGAATTTAGCTAATCAAATGCCAGAAGCATTTACTGACCCAAAGAAAGTGACAAAGTCACATATCCCAGCTGCTAATGCTCCTATTAAAATTGATGTCCCTGAAGGACAACCTGCTATGAATGAATCCAAAGCACGCCTGAAGCGTGGCAGGCCCATCGGTTCCAAAGATAAAAATCCTCGAAAAAGAAAAGGAGCAAAGAATTTAGATGGTCAAGTCGAGGATAATGAAGAAAAATTAGTAGCTCCAGAAGAGCCATCTCCTGAAGAGATATTATCTCCAGAAGAGAATGTTGTAGTCCCAGAAGAGACCCAGGTACCTGATATATGTGAAAATAATGAGATCTCAATAAATTATGTTATGAATGGAATCCGATGGGATAGAAATGAAGTCAACGTTGATGACATCTTTGCTTATCATATAGCATATGATGTAATGAATGATAATGAGGATCATGAGCCAAAATCCATTAGTGAGAGCCAACAAAGAAAAGACTGGCCCCTATGGAAAGATGCCATTAATGCAGAATTAAAATCATTGGCAAAGCGAAAAGTATTTGGACTTGTAGTCCTTACACCTGAAGATGTAAAACCAGTTGGATGCAAATGGGTCTTTGTACGAAAAAGAAATGAAAAGGGCAAAATAACTAGATATAAGGCACGTCTAGTAGCCCAAGGTTTTACGCAAAGACCTGGAATTGATTTTGAAGAAACGTATTCACTAGTAGTGGATGCGACTACTTTTCGTTATTTAATTAGTCTAGCAGTAGATGCAGGACTTGATTTACATCTCATGGATGTTGTGACTGCCTATTTATATGGATCACTTGATAGTGATATTTATATGAAAGTCCCTGAAGGACTTAAGATGCCAGAAGCATCCAATTCAAATTCTCGAGAACAATACTCAGTTAAGTTAAATAAGTCCCTGTATGGCCTGAAGTAATCAGGGCGCATGTGGTATAATCGCCTTAATGAATATTTGTTGAAAGAAGGATACAAAAATGATTCGATATGCCCATGCATCTTTATGAAAAGATCTAATAATGAGTTTGCTATAATTGCTGTTTATGTTGATGATATCAACATCATTGGAACTCCTGAAGAGCTTCAAAAGGCAATTAATTGTTTGAAGAAAGAATTTGAAATGAAGGACTTGGGAAGAACAAAATTTTTTCTTGGATTACAGATCGAGTACTTCAAGAAAGGGATCTTTGTATATCAAGAAACTTATACAAAGAAGGTCCTAGAGCGATTTTACATGGATAAATCTCATCCATTATGTACCCCAATGATTATAAGATCTTTGAAGGTGGATAAAGATCCATTCCGACCCCGAGAAATCAGTGAAGAAGGTGATGAAGAACTACTTGGTCCAGAAGTACCATATCTTAGTGCTATTGGAGCACTAATGTATCTTGCTAATCACACACGTCCTGATATATCATTTGCTGTTAATTTACTAGCAAGATACAGTTCTTCACCAACACGAAGGCATTGGAATGGAATAAAGCACATTTTTCGTTATCTCAGAGGTACAACAGACATGGGGTTATACTACTCAAATGTATCCAAACATGAACTGGTTGGGTATGCAGATGCCGGATTTTTGTCTGATCCACATAATGGTAAATCACAAACGGGTTATCTATTTACATGTGGAGGTGCAGCTATTTCATGGCGATCTATGAAACAGACTATATCAGCCACATCATCTAATCATGCAGAAATTCTAGCAATACATGAAGCAAGTCGAGAATGTATGTGGTTGAGGTCAGTAATACATCATATACGTACAACTTGTTATTTATCTTCTGGCAAAATGATCCCAACAATCCTCTATGAGGATAATGCTGCATGTATCGCTCAACTTAAAGAAGGCTATATCAAGGGCGATAGAACGAAGCATATTTCACCAAAATTCTTCTTCACTCGTGACCTTCAAAAGGATGGTGAAATAGATATCCAGCAAATCAGTTCAAGTGAAAATCTAGCAGATTTATTCACCAAGTCACTCCCAGGTACAATCTTTGAAAAACTTGTTCATGATATTGGTCTTCGGAGATTCAAAGATTTCAACTGATATTATCAAGAGGGGGAGTCGATACACGCTGTACTCTTTTTCCCTTATCTAGGTTTTGTCCCACTGGGTTTTCCTAGAAAGGTTTTTAATGAGGCAGCACTCGATGGTGTACCAATGAATGATGTACTCTTTTCTTTGGCTAGGTTTTTATCCCACTGGGTTTTTCCTAGTTAAAGTTTTTAATGAGGCACATTCATAATGGACATCCAAGGGGGAGTGTTATGAATATTAAATATGTGGATGTCCATTGACTCATATTACTCTTCCAGTCAACTTGACATAAAGATGACTTGACACAAAGATGACTTGACACAAAGCAAAAGCAAAAGAAGACAAGGATATAAAGACAGCAAAAGAAGACAAGGATATAAAGACGATATAAAGTAACTATGGTCATTTACATATAACCATGGTAATACAACCAGGGTTAGATTTCTGCCTCTATATAAAGGGTTGTAATCGATTGTTTCAATTGAACTGAATGAGAACTTCTCTCTAACTTCTCTCTAGAAATTCTATAATCTTTTCTTTGAATTCTATCAATCTTCTCTCTTACCACATATACTTTTATAACAATCCTCAATTATAGTCTTGAACATTTTTCTCATAGAGACTAACCCCTTCACATCTCGACAATTATCACAATTTTCAATCTCACCCCCACCCCAACTATTTGACCAGTAACTATAAATGGCTTTTATTATTGCCTGAGTACATAAAATCATCAAGCTGCTTTTCCAAAACCTCTGTTGTGAACCTAGTGTTCATTTGGATTAGCGATTGGAATGCTTAAAAGCAGTTTTTCAATCGTAATTTACGGTATACGAGGTAAGTATGTGAGAGGAGTTATGTTTTGATTTACATAAAAAACATCTTATAAGCAATCTGATCGTTAAAACAAACAAGCCCCTAATCTTGGCATTAGTATGCCTCACAATCTCTAGTTTGAATAATTGGACTGCTTGCCCAACCTACTCTGCTCTTCTGCGACCTTTGAATGAATTGTAAATGACTTTGCCAATGCTGATGCTAGTTTCTTTACAGTGTTTCCATTACTTGTAAGTTGAAACAGAGTCCACATTTGCCAACTAAAAAGAGATTATAAC
Organism: Inga laurina; assembly: GCA_963855925.1. Classification (NCBI taxonomy): domain Eukaryota; kingdom Viridiplantae; phylum Streptophyta; class Magnoliopsida; order Fabales; family Fabaceae; genus Inga; species Inga laurina. Next base: position 66,617,022 of record OY979705.1, read on the forward strand.
AAAAGAGAAATCATGAAAAATTGCAAGTCAAAGCCATTTGGAAACCAGAGGAAGGTTATTGAATTCTTAAGAGACAATTGGAATACAGCATAATCAAGTTCAAGAGGTCTGTATTCAACGGAGGGGGAGGGATTTTAATATTACCTTATTTAGAATTGGATTGATGAGAGAGGAGGGGAGGGATTTAGTGTTATCTTGTTTGGTTAATAAGGGGAGGGGAGGTAAAATATTTTCATATAAACAATTTTATCCTTATTTTATTTTTTAAATTTTGTAGAATGTTTAATACTTATATAAAATTATAACTTTATAATGGGTTAATGTAACTTTTGGTCCCTGAAGTTTGAAATAGGTGGTTTTTGTCTCTGAAGTTTCACCCAATTTTGGTTTTAGTCCATCAAGTTTAAAATCGGTGGTTTTAGTCCCTCAAGTTTGAAAAGGACTTGGTTTTTTTTTTTTGGGTCGAGTCGGGTTTCAAAAAGGGGTCACCAAGTCCTTTTCAAACTTGAGGGACTAAAACCAAAATTGGGTGAAACTTCAGGGACTAAAACTACTGATTTCAAACTTGAGGGACTAAAACCAAAATTGGGTGAAACTTTAGGGACCAAAACCACCGATTTCAAACTTGAGGAACCAAAACCAAAATTGGATTAAACTTCAGGGACCAAAAGTTATATTAACCCTTTTATAATTATTAAATTGAATAATTATAACTTTCATAAGCATAATAGTCACATCATACCAAAATATTAAAGTGAAAATGGGGATAAGGAAGAAAGTCAAAAGGATATCACAAAAATATTAAAAACTTTCATGGGCATAATAATTACTCCCTTCGGTCCTAATTATAAGGCATATTTACCTAACTTTGGAGAAATTAAGAATAGTAGTTAAATTAGTTAATCTTATTTATTTTCCTAAAATACCCTTATTTAATAATGCTCAATGCACCCATAATGAACAAAAATATAACTCTGACAATGCGCAAAACTAGCGTTGTGGAATAGAATTCCCAATCGCGTATAGATTTGAGGATAATCAATAAAGCATAATAGAAACTGCAATAAAATATTAGCAAAAAGAAAAAAGAAACTGCAATAAAATGTGAAGCGGCATACTAATGTACAAAATGTCATAAAAAATATTATCATGAAGCAATCTCTCCCTGATGTTGAATTTTTTACTCTTTATTTTAAGAAAAATATTGATTGATCATTTTGTTTTATTTTTTTTTAAAAAAATATTATTATTGTGTTTCATTATTATTGAAAAAGTATCAATGCGACATTTTAGGAAGAAATTGACAAAAATTTAAACTTTATCCTATAATTAGGATCAAGATCAACTTCCAAATATTGTCCTATAATTAGGACCGGAAAGGAGTACAATATACCAAAATATTACCTCCCTTTTCCAAATCCCCCCATTTAGGAGGGGAGGCTTAAGCTCAAAATTTTTACGTTGTCAAATAAGAGGGGAGGGGGGGAGCAAAATCCATCCCCTCCCCTTTTCAATAAAGCCAAAGGATATTGTTCGTCTTCATTTTCATTTATCAACAAACAAAATCCCAGTCAGATTGCAGATTCTGCGCATACACTAGGAAAAAGGAAACAGTTTCAACATTCATGAAACAGTTTCAACATTCAATAAATGAATAGGCAATTTGGTAGTAGGTGCTATCCAATTGGCATATTATAGACGTCCACACCGTCAATCAAGTTGAAATTTAATGCCAGTTACAAACCAGATGCCCACAAGACAGATCCTACTTGCTATAATCCCAATATACATCATAGATCAAAGCCTACAAGCCCAGCTCAAACAAGAATGCACCAAAGTTCATGCTCTTGCAGCTATACAGAAATCCAAATTATCCGCAATGAAATTAGATGATATAGATCTGATCCAACAAAACCAAACTCAAGTTCTAGAACAGCATCAATATATATATCCCGCAAACACCAGACGCCCTTAAACCCCAAATTCAGTTCCTACAGTGCTAAACCTAGAAAGAAACGAGCAAACATTTTAAGCACACATTTATGTAAACGTATTCAAACAAGTATGCATGCAGCAAAAATTTTTAAAACAAAGAGTTAAAAAATACACTAAAAGAAAATAAAACTACAGATCGGCGAATTCAATCCAAACCCAAGATCAGCTACGAGATCTTCGATGGCGTAATTGGATCCTCCAATATCGAATTTAAAATAGTACCAACAATTCACTCCCTCATCTTCTCAAGGGATAAATTTACAGACAGTTAAGAGATAAATTTACAGATACACTTAAAACTACAATCACAAGCGTTCTAAAGAACAGTCTAATCCAATCTAACCAGGTTATCACTGTCACTATGATTGTTAATGTTATTGTTGATGTTGCTGGCGTTTCCTCCTCCTCCTCCTCTCTTACCACGCTTCAGCTGCGATAATTCCAGCTGGGTCTTCATGAAAAACTGCATTCTCTGCAATTCCATCTCCTTTGTAAATTTCATCCTCTGCTTCTCCATTTCCACAACCTGCTGAATCTTCGAGCTCTCTGCCTTTTCATATGCTTCCCCGAATTTCAGTATGGCCTGCGTCAATTCCCTTATAGCACTTCCCCAACCTTTACTCTTTGTTTCCACAGGCACAGCATCAGAATTGATCACTCTTGACATTCTGGGTCTCTTCGTCTCATATGTAGCCGGTGGAAAACTATCACTCGAAACCGGCGACGATTCTCTCTCAGACGGCGACGAATCTGAGTTAACCGGAGCACGCTTCCGCAACTGTATCTTCTGGCTTGGCGTCTTCATCCGAAGCTGGGGCTTCTGCAGTCGTTGATGAGCCTGATACGGATTCTGATTCGCAGCACGAACTCCTACAGGAATTCCCAGAGGCATTTTCTGATTTGACATATTGTTCGCCGCGTTAGCTCCGGCGGCAGCGCCGCCGGAAGACCCAGAAACTTTCGCAGTCGGACCAATCAATTGGTCCAACCTCTCGTAGAACGGCCATTTACTAGGTCCACCACCGCCCGCGATCTTGGACTTCTCCAACTTGTATTTCTTCTTCACAGTGTCGATCCGATTCTTGCACTGAATATCAGTCTTGGGGGTTTTCCTGTAGTCCTCCCTGCTACTCACAATATCCGCAACCTCCTTCCAGTGCTTCTGCTTCAGATTTCCCCTGCTCAGTTCCAAGTACCTCTCCCCCCACGCGTCGATCAACACCGCAGTCGCTCCTTCACTCCAGCAATCCTCCCTCCCTCCTCCTCCACCACCATTAGCCTTTGGCTGCTGGTGCTGGGCCGGAAGCGCTAGTGCCAAGCTGTTGTGGGGCGGCGACGGCGCCGGCGCAGCCACCGTAACCGTGATCCGACCGTTGGCTGGCGGCGAACCCGGGGATTCACTGGCCGGCGAATGAGGCGATTGGATCTTGTCGTCAGCTTCCATAATCTCCCACCGCCGATTTAGCAAAGTGCAGCGAAACAGATAAAGAGAGAGAAGGAGGAGGAGAGAGAGAGCGACAGAACCGAATTAGGGTTTCATAAAGTTTTGGCATGACCGGCGATATGCGGACGCCTTTTTCTTTGTGTTTGATTATTATAATTTCGGAAATGGTTGAACTGACGGCAGGTGGAGGGGGCGGGGGTTTGATTTGACGGCGTCCGTCGAACGGGTATCACATACTGGGACACGTGGAGGGATGCAATTGGAGGGCGCCGAAAACTCCGTCAGCGGCATTGAGGTTGATTGCCGGCTTCGCAGGGGGACCTTCTGCGTTATTATCGTGTGTTAGGAAGTTGACGATAAACGCCCATCATTTTGCGTCCGAATTACCGATGCTACCTACTACGGCAGCCTCCGGTGATATCCCCAATTTACCCCCGTTCTTATCCATCACCTTTTTGGCCCAACATGGGCATCAAATATCATATCGTTTTTTTTTCTCAAAGCATCAAATATCATATCAATCCGGTGTTTTTTCTTTTAAAAAAATTACTATTTACAAATATTCCATGGTAAAATTTACAGTGCAAAGGTATTCCACGATCAAGTTTCTAAGCAGGTACAATTTTTATTAGATCACTTATAACATATCCCCAGCTTTTTGTATATATATTTTATTTTGCACATATAGTTAAAAATAGGTTGTATATAGATAATAAAAAAAAAGTTCCATTTGCTAAAGAAATGTTGCAATTGGATCCATAAACAAATTTCATATACTTTTTAAAAAAAAAAAATTCCATGAAAAAGTTCTTAACAAGTTTCCAAAATTTTATCAAGCTCATTGCTAATTTAAGCCAAAAGATTAACATATTTAGTGAAAAAAAATATTTGTTACATCTTTATTTTTTTACAAGGCAATGTTGTTGGGTTAGAAAATAGATTCACTTTCTTAACAGAAGTAGAGATTTTTTTTTTTTTTTTTTTACATTTGAACTTTTATACCATATTCAAATCATTCAATTTTATTGAAAAATTCTTAATAACAGTCAAAGGATGAAAAATATAACAATATTTCCAACACAAAATAAAAAAAAAATAGTAAACGTCTAATTCTAATAAAAGAAACCCTCAACAGCTCTTAGAAAGAAGGACAAAGAATATGGCCTTGTCAATAGTCCATACAAGATACAGTAATCGCTCCGGTCATATTTATAAGTAATTTTCTCTCTTATAGAATTGATCCCTTTTATAAATAATTTTTACTTTTTGTCTCAAAATATAAACTTCTTTTTTCTATTTTACCCTTATTAAATGCACATTCTATTTCATATCTTATATTTATTATCTCTAGTACTTTTTATCTATTCTCTTTCCTATACTTTTTCATAAATAGAGACATATATAAAAAAAATGATATTTTTAACATACTTATTATTTATAAATAAAACCTTAGGGAGTATTAATCTTCAATTTTTTTTCTATAAAAAAGTGTAGAGCCTTTCATTATGAATTTATGATGGCACAAAATTGGAGAAGGAGACCGATAATAATAATTTCAGATGTTTATGAAATGAAGGGCAATAAATGAGAGGGGCAAAGAGGTAATTAGAGAGGAGGGGAGGGGAGGGACAAAAGTGGGAGAAGCGCGTGAGTTGTCGGTTCAGCGGTGACGCACACAGAGAGATGGGAAAATCGAGAGAGAGGGTAGGGAAGGACGAAAACGATACGGGAAGGGGTGGGACACGTGTCAAAGGGAGAGAGGGTTGCGGACGGTGGCTGGTTACATAGGAGAGTACGGGAAAGATGCAGGGTGGCCCACTGCAGTTTCAGCCCACGGCTTCAGCTTTTTTTTTTTTGGGGGGGGCGGTTTCCGGGAATACGCTTGTTTTGAGGCGTCACGCCTTCCTGATTTTCCTCGATATTTGATTTTTACTCTTTATTCTTTATTCTTTATTCTTTTTTGGCCGTTGATTTATCTTTTTTCACACTTATTTGAAATGACATCGAGACTCAGCTACTTAGCTACACCTATTCTTCTCATTTCTAACTTTATTCCTAAGCATGTTCCAACCTCCCAGTGCTGGTACAACTCCCCAAGCAAGCAAACAAACAAAATTAAACAAGAGTGAAAACTTAAGAATTTAAAAAAGCAATAAACAACGAAAAATTATATTAAATAATTCAAATAAGCTGTAATGGTTAAATTTATTATGTTGAGAGAGAATTACATGTAATCCTGATGCAACCCATTTAATCGGGTTTATATAATATAAAAAACATTTAAAGTCGATAAAACGTGTCAAGCTCGTTAAGCCGACTCGTTTAAATCTGTTTAAGTCAAGAGCCAGGCTTAAGTTGTAGTGTATTTGGATGAAGTCGGGTTTAAAAATGTTAACTCTGTAGGGCTGCGGGTTTAAACGGGCCTTCACTGCAAGACCTCAAAATTTTTTTTATTTTTATAAAATGACTACAAGTTGAGTTTTACTTTAAGGCTAATAATTTTTTAAATTGGAAATACTTTTCAAATCATATAGCGTTGCTATTTGAATGTTTTTAAAGAAAAAAATTGATTACATTCTTATTAAAAAGCTAGGATAAGGTTATTGATGATATTATAGTTAGTTAAAAGTCTTCTAATTGATTTTTAAAAAAGACATTTACTCAATTTTTAAAAATTTTTCATTTGTTCTTAATAATTTTACAAAGAAATTTTTCCTTATAAAATATTAAAAGAATCATTTTTTATAGGTGTAAGATCAATAAAGAGAACAATTCTTTAATTGTATTTAAGGATGTCCGAATATTATGCAAACTATATTTAAAAGATAAATTAGTAACACATTAAAAAATGAGAAGGTAGAATCTCTATCTTATAAAGAATTTTGTTTTAAGGCAAATAATCACTTATTCTATTTATCAAAAAATATAAAACATTTAATACTTTAAAAATATAATTTTTTCTTAAGTTAAAAATTTTAGTGTTTTAATTTAATCTCTTTAAGAGAATACAAAAAAAGAATATTTTTTGTTAAATAGGCTTGAAGCCCAAGGGCCACTCCAAGCCTGTGAGCAAAAGAGTCGAGCCTCAAAATATGACTCATTATGGGAGTCAGGCCTAAACGGGCCAGCTCGGCCCTCCCACCTCTAGAGCATTACATTTTTGTATTACAAGTTAATACAATATTTAGTTCTTTAAGTTTGCTCTTGTTTTAGTTTTAATACCTGAAGTTTCAAACTAATCGTTTTGGTCTCTCAATAGATAAAATTGTATGAGTTTTTATTAAATTATAAGGACTAATATTTTAAACGAAACTAAACTTAAGGAACTAAAGCGAAAATGAGGGCTTGAGGATCAAAGATTATATTAGGTAGCCAAATGTCTGGTCATCTAATTAATGACTCAAATGAATGGTTTAACAAGATTCTTACTATCCATTAGGGGTGTTCATCATTTTCCCGTTTCGACCTTCTCATCCCACTCCCGAGTAAATCGGGATGGGAAAAATTCAGGATCGGGAAATCTAAACTTGGGATCGGGATTTCTCGATCCCAACTTTTTCCCGATCCCGAAATAAATAGGCATATGTGTATTTTTTTTAGTCTAAAAGCACTGCTAGTAGGTCGACTCATTCATCACTCGCCCACAGACCACAAATCGACCCAGACAACCATACTGAAGTAGTGAAGTCTTCTAAGCCCTAATTCGGTGATTCTCTTCCCTCCTCGGCATCCTCGCTCTGCCAGATTCCCTTCCCTTCCCTTCCCTCCTTGGTGTCAGTCGCTCTGCCTCCATGAAGACGGACATCCGATTCCTGGTCGACGGTCTCTCGTTGCCTCTCTTCCTATTGGACGACGCTGCTTCGGTCGCTCATCCCTCTTTGTATTTCAACCCCTCTCCGATTGCTCCACTCCTCTAGATCTCATCGTCAAGCACTCAAGCTTTTGTAAGTGGTGAATGTTCAATTGGCTTTTTCTTCTTTGATCTTTCAACTATGAGAATCAGACTGATCAAATCAGCTTTTATGTAATTTTTTAGTTCAATAGATTATCTTCTATGATTGTATTGGGGTATTTGTTTGATTTGCATATGTTACTAATTAAAATTAATTAAGGCGTATTGATTGTATATTACCTTCGTACCTTTGGTTCCTACCTTCGTACATTTAGTTTTTTCTCTAGATTGACTTGAGAATGAAAAAGAATCTAGTATTAGAAGCTGAATTATGTGGCTACGTTTTGTCTGCTTTGTCTTAATTGGTTCTTCAGGACTTGGTCTCGGAAAGTTGAGAAATTCCTGATCCCCCCGTCCCGTTGGGATAAGAAATTTTTGGGATCAGGATCAGAAATCAAATCCCTTCCTGAATACTTCTCAAGATCAGGATCGGGAATGAGATTTCCTAATCTCATCCCCATCCCGAATAGGGCTACTATCCATGTCTACTACTTCCTTTGGTTCTTGTTATACACAATTTTTTTCTGAATTGCGCAAAATAAATTGGCGATTAAGATTAATTAAAAACAATAAATATATAAAAAATGTCACACTTTTTCCAAATATGTCCCTACTTATAAAAAGAGCATAGGATAGAGGGTCTGTAAAAAACATGAGAGAGAATGTGTAATAAATGATAAAATGAAAGAGAATTAGTGGTAAATGGGGGATAATTAATATAAAGATGTGTATTTAATAAAAGTAAAAAAGGAAAGGTAGTTTAAATGTTGAGACACAAGAAAAAAGTTGTTTATATTAAATATTAACACCAAAATAAAGTTATTTATGAAAAGGATCGGAGGGAGTATCCAACAAAACCATAGCCAAGGGGATTGGCTTGGCAGAATGAGTGGGGAAAGAAGACCCTATTGAGCCTAAAACTTTAATCTGACTTTGCGAAATGGCTTAAGAGATGTAGCATAAGTGGGAGCCAAAAATGCCGAGAGTGAAATATCACTACTTCTAACATTATTTTACTTATTTAGCAAATTAAAAGCGGAGTTAAATGGGGATACATACCTCATGTAATCAAGTTTATGCAATAATCACTAGATTACATTTCCTCCTATTCCATGAACCAAACAGCATTAGTCTAAATGATATTTATATTTTATTTTATTTTTTTAAAATGAAGGAACAGCAGAGAAGCCCAGCTAGATGAGACTGGGACCGTTAGTTTGAGGAGTTGAGATAAATGGGCCTCGCCAGCCCATTCCATATTCATCAACTTTTGAGATGTAGTCCCAGAAAGATAACGAGTTTCGGCGTATCCCAGAAGAATTATAATTCTGCATTAGCAGTGTCAGTTTATTTAAAATTACAAAAAAATATTCTGGGTTGGTTAAAAATATAAGGGAGTTGTCGGGAGTTATTAGGAGAACCTTGAATTAAAAATTAGTTTATCAAGTACTCCAAAAAAAAAAAAAAATCCTTATCAAATTGAAGTGGATTATTAGGAGTATAAGGTCTTAAAGAAGGAATGTAAGTGAACAACATGTAATCATGTAATGACAAGATTTAATGTAAAAAAATGGCAATAAGTCTATACAACTCAGTTGTTATTATAACTTTCTGATCATTATCCATCGATTATTTTCAATACATCTCCATTTTTAACCCATAGTAATTATCCATAGATTATTTTCAATACATCTTCATTTTTAACCCAGCAATTCTTAACCATATATTCTTTTATATTTAATCAACAAAAATACTTCCTCCGGTCTTTAATATAAAACATATTTATCAAATCTAATTATATTAAAAAAATTAGTTAAGTTAGTTAATAAGACATAAATTTTCTAAAACATTCTAATTAAGTAATTATATTCTTTAATTTCTTAATATGACATATTTGGGGAGTATCAATATAGGTAAATTAAAAAAATGTTAAATATAAAAAATATATCTTATATTTAAAATAAGATCAACTACTTAAATATATTATATATTAAAACCAGGAGGAAGTAACTTTTTCCTCCGTTGTCAAATAAATTGACCCTAGTCTTCTTACTATTAGGAGTAGTTTTGATTTGATATATTGCTCGTTGTTGATTGAGAATGCACATAGTATTGATCAACCAAGCAAGAAAATAATGTCAAAAATTCGGCAATGCAGAATCAAAGTGGCTGAGTTTGCTTTTAGGATCTCTTGTGGTTCACTCCGCCTCCCATCATGCCTCACTAAGCTCCTTCCCTTCGACTTCATCGATTCAATCGCTCAAACTTTTCTCACATACTATATATATATATATATATATTCTCAATCTCCAAACCTCCATTTTTATATCTTAGATTGCTTTCTTCTTCTTCTTCTTCTTCTTCTTCTTCTGCATCATCATAATTTCTCCGATAAAACCATGGCCTCCTCTGTTTTTTCTCCTTCCATGACCTCCCTTTCCTTCAACTCTGCCTTCACCTCCACCAACCATCGCCAAATTAATGGCCTTTCTACTTCTGTAAGGCAATCACATTTCACTTCAGTAGTACTGCTGAACCCACCTAATGATTAATGATTCAATGGTTAAATTGGAAGATGCCACTATATTGTGAATTATAAACTGAAAGTTCACCAAATTTTAATAATGAGATCATAAGGTGGGAACTCATTGATTGCTTCTTCTTATATTTGCAGGGTAGTTCCATGTTTGGAGGGCTAAGACTTGTGAATAAGGTTCAGTTGCAGATGGCAACAACCAGAACCTTCTCTCTTTCTGGCGGTTTTGCAACTAAAATCTCATGCTCCACTGTAAATGTTTTTAAACCATATCAATCAAATGTTCATGATTTTGGTATATGCATACAAAGATAAGTCTGGTCAAAGCAAAATGAAGTAGCCTTTTAATGTGTTTTATTTACAGGCTCAACCAGAAACTCTGCAAATTGTGCAAAGCACTATTGCAAAGCAACTTTCTGTTGATGAAAGCACTGTGACTGCCCAAACTAAATTTGCTGATCTGGGTGCTGATTCTCTTGACACTGTGAGGCCTCTCTTCAATCATCAGATTTACCATATGAAGCTAAGTCCTTTCTAATTTGTTTTGGTTTGTAATATTCAATGCAGGTTGAGATTATGATGGCTTTAGAAGAGAAGTTTAGGATTTCCATTGGAGAAGCAGGAGCTGAGAATATCTCCACCGTTCAAGATGCTGCTGATCTTATTGAGAAGGTGAAGGCTCAGTCCTGAAACCAAACCATGAAGACTCATTCTCATAAGATTTTAGTTCAAGTCTAAGCCTTGCCACCCAAACCCAGTCGAGAATTTTTTGGCAGGATCAAGAAAGATGCTTGCTTTAGTTTTCAATCGATTGTCGCTTCTCACGTATAATTTTCTCTCTTCAAATAAAATTGCTCTCAGAATTTAAGCCCTTTTGACCCCACTAAATTATATATTCATATAAAGATATTCTATAGAAAGTCTTCAAAGAACATCCCTTTGTTAAACTTCACACAGCTCCAATGAGATAAGCTTGGACCATAATAAGAGAAAAATGATGGAGTAGTAATTTTTCAATAGAGTGACTGTTCAGTAAAGTTCATGAGATCTATCATTAAATAATCTATCTATCATCATCAATATCAATATCAATATTATCATTATCACCATCAATATATAATAAATAACTGTTTACTTAAGCCATATACGAAAATGGCTTACCTATGGCTCCTCTCACATATTACTGTTCACAAGCTAGATTAAAATTTCTTGGGTTGTGCATAAGCCATTTCCCATTTGCAATTCCTCGCCCCCATTTGAAATTCAATTGATTCATCCCTTGATATATGCGCCACGTCATGAGGTATTGACATCAAATAAAAAAACTTTTTGACCCCTGTTTCCATTTATCTTCCCTGACATCTTCTCCCACCAAAACGCCTCCTCCTTTGTGCTCTGTTCTGAATAAATGGCCAGCAAGGGGAAATCAATATGGCTTCGCGAACTTACTCCAGGCGTATGTGAGGACATCATCATTGTGAAAGTTGATAGAATCACTCCAAGGGAAGCTGTCTGTGTGCATCCTGATGACGATCGGCCAATGAAAGTCCTATGTGCATACAAGTTTGTTATCTTTTAATGAGTTGATATGTTTACTTATCTTTTTCCCCTTCCAGCTTTATACTTGTGTTCACTATAGATTCTTAAGCGAGTAGGCTTACTTTTTGTTACAGGTTACTCATATGATGCTTGTGATGTAGAGTGATTACATGATAAATGATTTCTTGGTTTGCTGGTCTGGTATGGGAGTACATGAGAGGTATCATCTCAAATTCTGGCCATCAAGTGTTGTGAAGCAGATATTGGTCACTATGCCAAAGCATGTATTTGATATGATCTCAATCTTTGATTATGCTGATACAGACCCCAGTCGATTGGGTTGCTAGGTATCCGTTCATGTTTACTCGATTTAGTTAATCCATTTAAACCAAACCTATCTAACATATTGTTAAGCTTTACAATAACGCAGATGTTTAGGGTTATCTTGAGTCCATTTCGTCCAATCCCTTAAAAAATGAACAGGGGATCCTTTACAAGGAAGTTAGTTTAGAGCTTGACGACATGACAGGGTCACCGAGAAGTACTCTTATTCCCCATGGATTACATTGTTTCAAGTGATCTTGGTTTTCCAAGACGATAACCTATGCGTTTTATTATTCTAATGCAGGGCTAATAAGGTATTCAAGTGTTCTTTGATTAGTGAATGTGTAGAGGCAACCATTAGAGCTTATGAGAGGTTTGCCATTTCGCCATGGAATTTGCAAATGGAGCTGAGGGGTGTTTTCCATAAGCACAACCTTGTAAATTAAGTAGCTACAGAAATCATATGTGTTTGCATTTTCCATTTTGCATCCTGATATGTGTTAAATTTACCCTTGGTGTTGTTCAATTTATAAGCCTAAAACTCATCTTTATGAACACATTCAATGTTTGGTAATAGATTCAAGAACACATTTTAAATTTTAAATAAGTAAGAGTCACAAATGATTTTTGTTTCAGTGATACCCTGTCTCTATGTTTGCAAACTCGCTTTCCCCCATTGAAATTGATTCAGTTCAACTTTTGCCAAGTATATGACTGCTTTTAATAAACTAATGGTGCAGGCTACAATTTCTCTGTGTTATCTTTTTAGTCATAGCCACACAGTATATATGTTCATGGAAATGCAAGCTTGTCATTTTTTAAGTTCTTCGAAGCATGGTTTGTTTCTGTATTTATTTTGGATCAATTCTCTGTGTGTTATGGTCAAGTTGAAGAAATTTACCTTAACAAACCATGCAGGTCGCATATGCTTTTTATCCTTACCTCTGCTTTGCTTTGTGCCTCATATGAGTATGACTGAGGTGCTTGCCTGTAGCTAGTCTTTTGTTTCAGTATATAAGTAATATTGAGCTTCATGTAGTTCTTCAATCCATGATATGTTTCCATATTCGATCAAAAAAGATATCTTTTCATATTCATTATGTCACATATCTCTATTGTTAATGGTCTAATTACTTTTGTTATTTCGATATTATCATTGAAAAGGGTATTATTTTTACTGTGACCTTTTTATCTTTTCTTTTTGACCAACTATAAGCAACATGTAATTGGTATCTTCAAGCTATTCTATTTTTCTCATTGCATTTTGACCACCCAGTAGTAGCCAAAAAGTGGCATCTTCAAGGAAAATGTATTTATCTTAGTATGTGTTTATAATGTCACTATTTTCATTTTAATATACACTAAGATATCACGCTTTTTTGATACACTTTTGTCTCCAATTAGATTCAGGCATTACTTGAGATTTGTTGTCCTTTTACATTACTGCTTTATTGAACCACCAAGGTTTATCATCTTTTATAGCTGAAAGACTCGATCTTCAGCTTTTGTTTATGTTTTATTTTAGCACTTAAAATAACCCTTACATGTAAGTGATTTAATAGCCCTGTTATCTTCTGTAGGTAAATAACTCTTGTGTATGTGCTCAAGTGCGTATCATGAATCAGACAGCATGCAAGGCATACATAGCTTGTCATCTAATCTGCTACAACAATGTAGATCATTTAGGATAAAATTTTCAATGTTGTTTGTGACTAAATATGTCTTTTGTTCACCCTGTAAGGTTTATGCCACTTCTTTGCTTACTAGATGACATATGTAACTTAGCTTAATTCCTTCTTCCTTTTTGAATTTTTTGTCCGGAGGCCCATCATAATCCTATCTTGATGATGGGTTGGATCTCTTTAATGTCTTATTTCAAGTTCTCCCTATATATCAGTTGTTTTTAACAAGCGGTGGAGATCTAAAAATCAATTTCAAATTCGCTCCCTACCCAATCTCCAAATTTTAACGAATATATATACATCTTGCATTTCAACATTTCTCTGCATCAAATTGAAGGTGTTGCAAGCTACTCCCTCCGTCCCTATACATAAAAACCTTTTAACTGAATTGCGAGATTTTAAAAAACACTTAAAAGTAGTTAAATGTAATAATTATGTAGGAAATTTAACTCTTTTTTTTTAAAATGCCCCTATTTATGAATGAATGAGAGAGTAGCAATGAGAAAATGATGAAAGAAAATGTATGTAGTATAATAATTAATTGAAGGCAAAATAGAAAAGAATACATTTATTATTGAGACAAACTCAAAAGGGATGTTACATCTAGGGACAAGCCCATTCAAAAAAAAAAAAAGACTCTTATATAGAGAGGGAAGGGTATTACACTCAATTGTAGAAAAGTATTTCATATTTATAGCCTCTCACACTTATCTTTTCTTATTTACAATTACAATTCTTATGAAGTTCCTTTTAGTTTCTGAGTTTTTTCCTGATATTTTTCTGTCTTCTACTTTTCTGCTTCGGTTTAACCATGCCACATCATTCTTCCATCAAAGACTTGCATGATGAGACTGATAGGTGGACTATCATTATGAGAGTCTTATGAAAGTGGAATATCTACCACAAGACAGCCTCTTCAGACGTTTGTATGCATGACCAATTATATAGTATATTGTCCAGAGTTAAAAGCATGAAAGGATTGAAGATGGTTGTAGGTGATAATGGTAGTGGGGACAACAGGACAATAAGTAATGTCATGTGGAAGTTTTTCAAAAATGTAAATATAGGATAATTGTGATTTAAACAATGTAATGTTTCACACCCTTAATATGTAATCCATTATTTCCTCTATTGTTTATATCAATACCCAAGTTTTAATTCTAATATAATTAATTATTGAACATAATAGAATGTATAGCATTAACAATTGAATTATCCCACAATCATAAGCACCCCTTGCAACACAATGGGAAACACAAACTACTTCATACACACACACACAAATGCAAAACCCAGTACACAAGGAAAATAGAAGCTAGACGAGGTTAAAAAAGAAAAGGTCATGTACTAACAGTCTTACAGAGAAATGAAAGAAAAAAGTAGTCTAAGTCAGCAAGTACTGCTTTCTTCTTCTTCTTCTTTCTCCTCCTTCTGAGAATCTCATGTAGCTCTGACTTTTCCTGCAATTACTCGTATTGATCTGCATCTAATTGCCAACTGAATGTTGGATTTGTGTGTGTCTCTCTCTCTATATACATATATAGATACTAGATCAAACTATTTCACATCTTCTATCTGTCTCTCTGTATCTCAGCGATCCAAAGCACTTATCATTACCCTGTAAGTATCAGCATGATAGAGCACAGTTAAGAAACAGAGGGACAAAGACAAGAGTGTCATTTCAACAATACACGAAGATGACGAACCAATAAAACTCAGTCGGAGTCGTAGTCACCGCGCGCACCGGAGACTGAACTGAAGATTTTCCAACCGCGAATTTCTCGAAATGTTCGCTCGGCGTTCTCGCTGCATGCAAAAATCCCAAACAAATCAAAAACGAAAACTCAAAAGTGAAAACTAACAAATGCAATTAACATAAACCAGTTGAGAGTGAGGAATGTATTACAGATCAAAAGATCCGAATCGGAGGAGCTGACTCGGAAATCGGGTATAACAGTGATGATCGGAGTGAGAGGTGGGTGAGAGGAATCGAACTTGCGGAGCTTGCTGAGGCCGGTGTCGGGTGTGGGTCCGGCGAGAGTTTCGTCCCAGAGCTTGTGAAGAAAACCCATTGATTCGTTCTCACTTCTCAGCAAAATAACTCAAACAGGACGGAACGACGGAGAGAAGCAGACTTTTTGCGTAATAAAGGAGAGGAGATAGTTGGGTTTGGGTCAATGGCTCGAAATCCGATATAATATTTAATTATTTTTTACTTGGATAACGAAATTGCAAGGAAAGTAGGGTGAATATCCATTGTAGATTGTGATTAATAAAAATATTAGCCAAAAATATTGATATTAGTGACCAGATAATGGGATAAAAAACAAAATTAATATTAAAAAAAATTTAAAGTTGTCAAAGTGATTTTACTTAATATTAAAAAAATTATTTTCTGGTCCAAACAAATCAATCCCCTCTTCTTGGATTTTAGGGTAATCTTTTTGACAAGGCACAAGAGTATATTGTGTTAATAGTACACACATCTCTTTGAAAATGTTCTTGGGTGTATAGAATCCTCCAAGTATAGAAAATAAAAAAAAAACTCAATAAAATTATGATATGAGATTTTTCAGTTTACAATTTATCATAATATTTGATTGTAGATAGGATACAATAACATTGTATAAAGGTATGTTTGTTTGGTTACGATTGCTTATAAGTTGCTTTTTACGTAAATCGAGACACAACTCCTCTCACATACTTACTTCGTATACCGTAAATCACTATTAAAAAGTAACTTATAAACAATTGAATCGCTAAAACAAACATACCTTTAATCAAATAGCATACAGTATTTAATGAATAAGGGGGGAAAATCTAGCTGAATTTTTCAACCTTTGCCTGTTGTGAGTCAAAGCCTATTGATGAAGACGTGACTATGGTGAATTAGTGATTGACTTGATAGGGTTGTTTCTTGTGTATTTTCGTGTGATAAATAGTAGTTGAGTATGATGTTAAGTTAACATATGAAATAGTAGGATGAATTTGCATGGAAATATGAGGGCAATTGAAGGGGACGCACCATTTTTGGGACCCTTCAAGGACATTATTTTAGAAATTCAATGTCGCCATCGTCTTGGTCCAATAATGGAGTTTAGTTGGGTCATCTCCGACAGGGAAAGCCAATAAATTAGTGACAAATTAGGACAACATAGGGCCATGTATTTTGGGGGGGGGGGGTTTTTAGGAAAAAAATTTAAAATTGTAAGATCCTAAATCAGATTTGTTACTAGAAATTGATAAAAGAATCACGAAACTTAATAAACAATTCACAACTCATTATTTAAGAAATATATAATTTAGAACTTTGTGATTTCAAAATTATTTTTCTATTTTTTTCTAACATAAATTAAGAAAATATACACTATCAAACAGAAGAAGAAAAAACTAATTAATATATAGGAAAAATTATAAAAAAAATACCATTTGAACTTAAAAATTCTAAATCAGTAATTTAACAAAAATCTGAGCTGTCAATCGCTTTATTCTTTTTGTCAATTTCATTACTCTTACTGTCAACAAAACTAATTTGAAACTTTAAAATTCAAGTGGTATTTTTTAGGATTTTTCCTAATATATATTTGTTAAGATCTATTTTTTAAAAAATATTTTTAACCCTATCACACTCGTTACTTCCATATTTTATTATTTGTTAGTTCCCCTAAGACACTCTAAAATTGGTCCATATTTTATTAAATGTTAATTCCCCTAAGACACCCTAAAATTGGTCCAATTAATTATAGTCAATCTTGATTTTCAATAAATTACCACCTTATTGAAAAAATATTAATATTTTTCACCAAAATAATAGTACATGTGAAAGAGAAATTGTCAATTGAGTTATCAATAATTCAATATTGAATATAAATTTGTATAAAACCTAAAGTAAATTACATATTTTCACATCTTGTAAATAGTTTGGCCTTCTATGATTTGTACACATATGTTGATATTGATAATTTTTGGTTATTTTTTCCTGCTACTTTCTTCAAAACACATTACTTTTATCTTTGTTAAAAGAGTCATAACACAGTAATATATAGCTTTTACTAAATTCGTACACTTCATAATTAACAAGTAGAAATGTCAAAATAGAGATTGAGTCAAACGATTAATCATTTTGCTTTCTATGACTCTGCCTCCTTCAACTCCTACTGCTATCTCCTCCTCTTTCTCCTTTTCCCTTCTTCATATCTTGAAGCTGCTCCATTTGTCTTCACATCCAAAAATTTTAAACAAAATAAAAACGAAAAAGGATTAAGTGGATCCCAATGATAAATAATTAAGTAGAAGAAACCGGTTATGAATAAAATATACAAGCACATCAAACAAAACACACCTCATAATTTGCAAACAAATAGGTAAACTGAAGATGAATAATTCATGTAATGTAAAAACCATAACAAGAATTTTCAATAGACAGAACACTTATTATGTGTTTTAAGGTGGCGTACATGCTATTATCAGTTGCCGTTTTGGTTTTTACATACCTGAAATATATATCCTCTTGGTCTTTATTATAAAAACCTATGACATGTTTCATAATACAATATGTTGTCTAAAATATTATTTTTTTCCCACCTAATATCGTTGACTAACCATTAAATTTTTTTAACTAATCGACCAATTATCTGTCTAACTGATAACGTTTACTAAGGGTGATCATGATATTTTAAGAGAGTAACCAATTTGAACCAATAACTTCATTGATTTATGTACAATTGTTATTAGATAGAGTAGTATCCTCATTTGGAATAAGAATATTACAGGTTGTTTTGAAACTCACGTTCGTAGATGATGAAGAAGAAGAGCCAGAAGCACAGCCTGTGTTCCCTTCGCTTACGTTGTCTGCTTCAATCATTTGTTCAAATAGCTGCTGCAACTCCTCCATGCTCTCCTCCCTACCACTTTCCTGCAACATAACCCAAATTTCATACACAACAAAAACCACATATCTGCTTCCACAATCATAGACATCTAACATGACTGTTCAATGTTTATTATATGTATGGGCACTACAATAACCTTCAATGGTATTTGGTGTAATATAACCTAGTATCTTGTACTTTATGGGGCTGGATTTCATCTTTTTTCTATAAATTTCATAAAATGTCTTTTCAGTCCTCTAACCCTGAAAATTTTGACAAAAAATGTTATCATTAAAATTTTAAATGTTAACAAAACTTTCCTAATTAAATTTAATGTTCAAAAGCAACCACGATTGACATAAAAAAATCATCATTTGAGACTAACAATGTTAAGGCTCAAAAATAAGATGATACGGGTGCTTCATAAAATTAAGGGACTAAACTGAAATCATGTATAAAGTTATGGGACCAAATATACATTTGTGCCTAATTTACAGATTTCATGGGCTTTCCGGTTTACAAAAAAGAGTGGGCAACAAAAAATTCATGGGCCTACGGAGAGGCTGGAAGCCCAAAATCATTTATTGTCAAGGAATGGGCCCTCCTCGGAATTAATGGGCACAGAACATTGAAGCTCGGTTTCTATTGTGCTTTTCTGAAAGGTATTTTGGTAATTTTATTATATATTAAAAAACAAATCAGATTGCAAGAGATGGCAATGGCATGCGGTTTGAATCCGAAAGTCCAATTGTGACCAAAAGCAAAAGTTATAACAACAACGTAGGAGTGGACAAAAGGTGATACTGATAGAGACAAAGTGAATAATAATAATAATTAGCTTTATCCACTAAACAAACATAGGTAAGTAGGAAACAAGAACAATCAAATGTAATATACCAAAACACAAAGGGGAAAATTTGACAGTTCAACAAGCAAGCATTTAATAAATAATAATTAAAAAAAAAAGATAGCTAAGAATATAAAAAGGAAGGGGGGCTCACATTAGCCTTTGTTTGGCTCATCATTGGCACCATTTCGTTCAAGAACTCACTCATGCCCTGCACCACCACACCAATATTTTATTAAGCTCATGAGATTTATTTTCATCTTAACTATAATATCTCAATTTATTTTATCTTCTAAATTTATAATTTTTGTTTTAAAGTGTTCCTATTGATTGCACATATCAAGATGATTTCCATTAAAAGATAGTTCTAATACACATTATTAAATATGACATTTTAAGAAAACTAACACTCGCTCATTTTTATAAATAACCAAATTAACCAATTTCGTTAATATCCGTGTCCCTTCGCAAACAATCTGCCCATGTGAGAGAAAATTCCAGTGTTGGTGAACCGGTCCGACCCGGAAACAGACGAACCGGCCGGTAGACTGGTCCGGTTTGCAGTTCTGTCCGGGTTTCTATTTTTTTTAAAAAAAATTAATTTTCTTTAGAATTTTATATTAATAAGCTTAAAATCTTCAATTTCTCACCGGTTTGGCCCCCGATCTGGCCCATTAACTCTTAACCCAGTACCCCGACCGATTTAGTACCTGATTCGGGTTCATGAACCTTGGAAAATTCTAAATGCTTATGCGTACAGTGTACATAAAAATACAACGGATCGAGTGTGTGTTCTTGGTAAGCTGGATGCAATGGACAGAATTGTCCCTTTATTTGTTTTTAAACAAAAAACAAATATTGAGAACAGTAGCTTATCGTCAATGATGAAAGCGAAAGAAATTAATTAATAAACTTAACTATAATTCCAAACAATGAAGACAGACCCAATTGATAGAGCCTATTCATTGAACCAAAGTCTCCTTTTATCTTAACATGGGCGAGAACTCACACACACACTATAACATGTACATGTCTCTCTGCTCATCCTGGTTAATTAAGCATCATCATTTCAAAAAGAGAAAATATGTAGAAGCAAGTTTCATTATCATCGTCCAAAATGAGAAGTTAAGGATGGATAAGAAAGAACATTAAAGAAGGGAAGGTAAATTCTCCTTGGGTTCTTAATATAAGATATAGTTGATTTTTTTAAACTCCTTTTTATATTAAGTTGATATATAATCAAATAATACATAATATATATAAATATATACTACGATTAACCAACTCTAAAAAAATGAAGGGAAAATCCCTCAAAAAGAACTTTTAAATTAACAAAAGACGCAGAGGTGTTTCGAAATTTAATATCCCAGATCAGTGCGAGTGTCTGAACTGGAATATTAGAATTCGAGACAAAATGACGTTTGTGACCCTGGAAGTTTTTAAATTGAAAAGCGTTGAGGGAGGCGTGATAATGGCGCTAAAACACGTTCAGAAAAATATCATCTTCTGTGTCGTCATTGGTGCCGTTGGTCGGTGCCGTTGGTCGGTGCCGTTGGTCGACCCTGGATCCGTGGCCTTGGATTGCTATAGTCCACAACATTTAATATTTTATGTTTCTCTGAATTAAATCCTGTTCTTAAAAAATGAGAAGTACCAAAAGCTAAACAATATCAATAACTCCGATGCCATGAGTTGAGATAAACTAGAAAGAAAACAGAGTGAAATCTTGAGCACTCGTCATCTTCTTCTCGGTTGCCAACAACTCCGATGTCATCACCCCCAACAACTCGCCATCTTCTTCTTTTATAGGATCCTGTGTATATGCGCTAAAAAACAGGGATAAACAGAGAAGAGATTATTAAGAACACTCAAGTGATCATAAGAAGTAATGAATAAGTTTGGAAAATCACTCGAATTGTCTGAGTCTTGACCCAATCACTTCCTGGGAAAATTTAGTAATGATCGCAACTACCGACCATCACCGCCAACGACTCGTCATCTTCTTCACAGTTATCATCGACATCTGCTTCATCATTGACATGATTCCCAACTCGACATTAGGCTTTACCAACACAGCATTACATTTTCACAACATCCTATTGACTTTCACAACTCGAGTTCATATCATCACTGGAGGGTAACCGGCGAGTGATTAGCTTATAGGATGCAGAACTCGAGTTATGAATTGATAACTCGAGTTCACCAACACATTCTTATATTTTCACGACATCCCGTTAGACCTTCACAACTCGAGTTTACATTTTCACAACTCGAGTTCATATCGTCACTGGAGGGTAACCGGCCAGTGATTAGCTTATAGGATGCAGAACTCGAGTTATGAATTGATAACTCGAGTTCACCAACACATTCTTACATTTTCACGACATCCCGTTAGACTTTCACAACTCGAGTTTGCATTTTCACAACTCGAGTTCATATCGTCACTGGAGGGTAACCGGCCAGTGATTAGCTTATAGGATGCAGAACTCGAGTTATGAATTGATAACTCGAGTTCACCAACACATTCTTACATTTTCACGACATCCCGTTAGACTTTCACAACTCGAGTTTGCATTTTCACAACTCGAGTTCATATCGTCACTGGAGGGTAACCGGCCAGTGATTAGCTTATAGGATGCAGAACTCGAGTTATAAATTGATAACTCGAGTTCACCAACACATTCTTACATTTTCACGACATCCCATTAGACTTTCACAACTCGAGTTTGCATTTTCACAACTCGAGTTCATATCGTCACTGGAGGGTAACCGGCCAGTGATTAGCTTATAGGATGCAGAACTCGAGTTATGAATTGATAACTCGAGTTCACCAACACATTCTTACATTTTCACGACATCCCGTTAAACTTTCACAACTCAAGTTTTCATTTTCACAACTCGAGTTCATATCGTCACTGGATGGTAACCGGTGAGTGATTAGCTTATAGGATGCAGAATTGATTGATTTGTGCAATTACTGTTCATTATTATCTTTGAGATTTTCAGCATCTTGATCTTTCTCGGATATATGATTACTCCTAACTATAATCATCTCCATCATTCTTATAGGCTATGAAGGTGAAGTCATGACTCTTAGGAAGAGTACTTGCTATTGATTCACTATCTCACTCTCATCTCACCACCGACTATTAGTTTTCATTCTCTTAACCAGGAAATTATGAACATTAGAATTAGCTTTGAACCAGAAACTGTGTTCTTCTCTGATGTGATTAATTTGTTAAACCGTGGTCCTATAAATTAGCCAAGAACTTTGACATCCATTAGGCTCCTTAGAGACTCGACCAAGGCTAGATTACCATTTTATTACATTTAGCTTAGTTTTTCTTTGATTAAACCCTAGGACAAGGTTAAATCAAGTAGCGTCATTGCTGGGGAGTCTTAATTGTTGAGGTTCCCTAGCAGTCCATTGGGCCTGGAAATATATAAAAAAAGAAAAATAAATAAAACTCCAAAAAAAAACAACATAGTAGTAGAATTTTCTGGATTCATTTTTGCTGTTATTGTTTTGGTCCTATCACTCTTGTTAAGACTGTGTGAAAGTTTGATTGTGATTATGGAATTTGGACTTAAACTTGCTATCTTGATCAGTTTGAATACTAAAAGTGGCTCGCCCCTGGATCTGTTTTGTGCTTACTAAATCTGCCTACTGTGTTGATAATTGCTCTGTTATATATTGTTGATCAATTGATTATTGTGAGAAAATGCTGTGGCAAATGTTGTAGGTTTGAGCTGAGTTTTTGGTTATGTTATCTGGCTGGTGTTTGGCAAATGAAGCCTATATTTGTTGCGGTGGCTAGTGTTCTGTGGCTAGGAATCCTTTGCTGTTGAGTGTTTGAGTCTCTTGAAAGATTTAGCATTTTGGTAAATCTGTGTGGGAACTGCAACTTGCTACGAGTTGACTTTGTTCTTTGGGGAATTTATGAATCAGGATGCCTTTTATGAAAAGTATTTGTGGAAGTTGGTTTGCTGAGTTAAATATAAATTTCTTGTTACATGTATTTTTCTTATTTAAGAAGCTGATTAAGTGATTGGCGATTGTCAGAGTTACTTGTTGCTTCTTAAGCTGTTGTTATAGAAATCTCATACTATTGAGTGATATACATGCTGTCAAATTGGTTAATTGGCTCTTACAAGTTTTCTCCATTGGAGTTGAATCTTTGCTGTAAGACTTGTGGGTTCTGGAAAACATTGCTTGTGTGATTGTCCTCTGTGACCGTGAGTTAAATGCTGACTGTGGAATTGATAACTCAGATTCATCAATAGCTGTAGAACTAAGATCAGTCATTTTGTAGCTAGTTGAGAATTAATTATGTTCTTTGGTGACATTTGGAAATTCGCTAACTGGTTTTTGGATCTTATCATTGTTCTGTGCTGGTTGTTCTTTTGGAGGTGATTCTTCTAGACTTTGTTGTGTACTTGCTTGTTGCTGGTATGATCATGGAGTTGCTCAAGGGTTGATAATTTCAATTGACTGTGAATAAATCTTAATCCTTGGTCATGTAACTCGTTGATGTGAATACTACACATTTGGCTTATGGTTTCCCAAGTGCACACGAAATTTTATTTGTGGATACTTTAAAGTGGGAAATTCTGATTCTTTGTAAGTTTGTTTGACAAAAATTTGCTGCTGTGGGTGTTTTGAAATTCGAATTAAAAGTTAATTCTAATGACTATATTGTGCTTTCACACCTTACAACTGTTCTAATAGCTTGAGCTATTGAGAATTGGGATTTCTACTTGATTTATGTTCTGTGCAAGTGCAGCTAGGTGTCATTAAGATTCTGATCCTGAAATTTTGAGCAACTGCTGAGATTTTACTCTAAATATGCATGCTTTGAGCTATTGCATTCACTGCCATTAGTCATTGCACTTGGCCATTTTTCATCCTGGACAAAATATACTCTTGCTTTTAAGTATTTTCGGGTTTGCTTATTTGTTTTGTAGATGGATAGTGATGTGAAAAGATGATAATGTCTTTGGGCCATATCTGTGATCAGAAATTAGAAAGGCTGCAAAGTTTGAATAGACTAGGGCAATTCATGGGCATTCCGAGGAACTGGAGAGGGAGGAAGGGAGATTAAGCTATGGTTAAATCACTACTCCAACTATCTCGTGGATAATGCCACAAGAAACTCAAGAGTCATTTGAGGAACAAGAAGGAGATAATGCAAAATATAAGATCAATACACTAGTACAGGCCTTTATAAGTACCTCAACCTTGATCAAATAGAACAAAAACTTAATTATAACACCTCATATAAAAGGTAAATTTTCTGTTCAGTAATTGTTTTACGAAGAAAATTGAATTATTGAATGTGGTCTAATCTCCAGAAGTGGGATGATCACCCTGCAATGTTGTGAAAATGTAAACTCGAGTTGTGAAAGTCTAACGGGATGTCGTGAAAATGTAAGAATGTGTTGGTGAACTCGAGTTATCAATTCATAACTCGAGTTCTGCATCCTATAAGCTAATCACTGGCCGGTTACCCTCCAGTGACGATATGAACTCGAGTTGTGAAAATGCAAACTCGAGTTGTGAAAGTCTAACGGGATGTCGTGAAAATGTAAGAATGTGTTGGTGAACTCGAGTTATCAATTCATAACTCGAGTTCTGCATCCTATAAGCTAATCACTGGCCGATTACCCTCCAGTGACGATATGAACTCGAGTTGTGAAAATGTAAACTCGAGTTGTGAAGGTCTAACGGGATGTCGTGAAAATATAAGAATGTGTTGGTGAACTCGAGTTATCAATTCATAACTCGAGTTCTGCATCCTATAAGCTAATCACTCGCCGGTTACCCTCCAGTGATGATATGAACTCGAGTTGTGAATGGAAAACTCGAGTTGTGAAAGTCAATAGGATGTTGTGAAAATGTAATGCTGTGTTGGTAAAGCCTAATGTCGAGTTGGGAATCATGTCAATGATGAAGCAGATGTCGATGATAACTGTGAAGAAGATGACGAGTCGTTGGCGGTGATGGTCGGTAGTTGCGATCATTACTAAATTTTCCCAGGAAGTGATTGGGTCAAGACTCAGACAATTCGAGTGATTTTCCAAACTTATTCATTACTTCTTATGATCACTTGAGTGTTCTTAATAATCTCTTCTCTGTTTATCCCTGTTTTTTAGCGCATATACACAGGATCCTATAAAAGAAGAAGATGGCGAGTTGTTGGGGGTGATGACATCGGAGTTGTTGGCAACCGAGAAGAAGATGACGAGTGCTCAAGATTTCACTCTGTTTTCTTTCTAGTTTATCTCAACTCATGGCATCGGAGTTATTGATATTGTTTAGCTTTTGGTACTTCTCATTTTTTAAGAACAGGATTTAATTCAGAGAAACATAAAATATTAAATGTTGTGGACTATAGCAATCCAAGGCCACGGATCCAGGGTCGACCAATGGCACCGACCAACGGCACCGACCAACGGCACCAATGACGACACAGAAGATGATATTTTTCTGAACGTGTTTTAGCGCCATTATCACGCCTCCCTCAACGCTTTTCAATTTAAAAACTTCCAGGGTCACAAACGTCATTTTGTCTCGAATTCTAATATTCCAGTTCAGACACTCGCACTGATCTGGGATATTAAATTTCGAAACACCTCTGCGTCTTTTGTTAATTTAAAAGTTCTTTTTGAGGGATTTTCCCTATAATATATATATATATATATATAAATACCAGAATAGGCCTCTTGGATTGCCTGGAACTTGTTCTTAGCTTCTTCTATGGTCTTTGAATTCCCCGACGCCAAACAACGATCTGGGTGCCATTTCTATACAAGTAAACCCCTTTCAACAAAAATCCACTTACTTTGAAAATGCAAGAAAATTTAATTTAACTAACCAGAACAAGTTTCTTGTAGGCATGTCTGAGCTCTGATTCGGAGCAGTCCTTGTTCACACCCAGAACCCCGTACAAGTCATTACCTCCTCCTTCATTATTATTAGCCATTTCCACAAATCCCACACAGAGGCTACTATATATATATATATGTGGTAATAATAATTATTATAACAGTTCTTAGAACGTTGGCAACAAAAAAAAAAAAAACAGTTCTCAGAACACAAGTATCTATAGGAGACTACTACATATATTTGTGGGCAAGAGACTAAGTGTTGGATATTTGACTATACTGTGGGTTGAGATTGAGATAGAGAGAGGAAGGAAGGAAGAAGCTAGGTCTTCGATCTCCAACTTCTTCGCTGTAAGGTTCAGGAACAATCCAGATGCTCACACTTTATGTGTGTATATATCCCTTTCCTGCTAGGATTGAAAATCCTGTATTTTATATATCCATACGATTGAGTCCTTGGGTTTCCAAAATAGTGTAAAAAGAAGTGCTTCGAATCATTGATATATACACACGCACTTTTCAACTTTCTTCTCTTGTTAATTCATTGAATTAAAGTTTTTGTTAATTCCATGTTCGTTTTATTATTATATTATTATATAGGTCACTGTGGGATAAGGCGATCAATGTTCATGCACGGCTGAGATTGCGAGCTGCTACAGATATTTTCTGACTCGCCTTCTCCATATGCTTCTTCTTTCTCCCCACTCACTCATTCTGTGCTCCCGCCACTTCGGGGTTTGTTAAAAAGTTATTTATAATCCCACTGCAAATATGTTTTAATGGTAAAAGGCCTGTTAGATTGCTTTAGGATTTAACTTTGACTCTTAGATGAGATACTACATGTGTTAAGAGGCGCAGTTACGAGTCCTGAAATTGAAGTAGTCGGATCTGTTGATAATATAAAAAAAAGTCACTCCCTTCAGTCCTAAATATAGGATAAAGTTTTTAGTGCAATTTGCACTACAAACTTTATCCTATATTTACGACCAGAGGTAGTATTAAAAATGAAATATACCACATAGTCAGAAATATGCTTCAGATACCAACAAACACGAATTCTTTTTTTGTGGAGAATAGATTATAATAGATTTTCATCGACCAAATTTAGTGCATGTATAATCTTTCCTATAATCTTTAATATAAGAGCCAATTAACTCTTTTGAGATATTAAGAAAATTAAATAAATCATTTAATCATAACATATATTGCGTATCATTACATTATGTATCAATTTATAAATCAGACATATTAGATTAGAGAAAAATAATAAATATAAACACTTTAATATAACTTAATTTACATCCTTGATTTCTCCAACATCAGAGGTAGTATTTAGTAATTGCTTAAGAAGAAGAACCCTATATTAAAATTTTATGCTAAGATACATTGTTAAACCCATTCATGCACATCTTGGGCATACAAACTACCTCGACTGCAAATGTTTTAAGAAACAATTAAGTTCAGAATGCTAAACATATATTTTAGCTCGATATTATTTTACTTGAACACTAAATTATTTAATCCAGACACTTGTCTGGTCATTGTCACGCATCATTCTGATGATATATGTGGTTGTTAATTACAGATCCAACAAGAGAACTCCTAAACTCCTATAAAAAATAAGAGAAAAAAAATCCTAAATCCCCACCACTTTCTTTTTTTAGTTAAGAATAATTTTCAAAGATTGAAAATAAAATACTATTAAAGTAATAATCAACATCATCTCATCCATCTATATATGAATAGAAGGAAAGCATACTTTTCAGAAATACACAAACGATATACATATTCTGATCTCGATTTTAGTTTATCCATTGATGATGATTCACCATAAGTATTTTTCCGAATGCGTTTGGCACTTTAAAATATTTTGTAAATTATCCAACATCTTAAGGTATTTTTTTTATGTGCATTCAACACCGAAAAAGTATTTTGTGTTTTGTCTAGTACCCTAAAATATATTTACAAGTGTGTCTAGCATATAAAAAGCATTGAAAAAAATATTTTATATTGTTGGATACATATTACTTAAGCAACTTTTCGAGGAGTTAATGGCAAGGGCAAAAAATATATTTCAAAATCTTAAATGAACCACAAGATACTTTAAATACTTTAAAATGTTGTATGCACCTAGAAAAATTGTTCAGGTTAATAGATCAACCATAACTCTATGCTATATACCAGAAATTAAATTGGAAAAAATCAATATAATATTTATAAATTAAGGTATGTAACATTCAAGATATAAATTGATGTATCAAATCAAATATATATATACTTGAAGGAGAAAGGTGTGGGACCAAAGAGTAAAGGTGCAGATATGACAGAGCATTGAACCACTATATATATGGATCTCTAATTCAATACTCTATAATGTGTACTAGTATAGACGAAGTTATGGAGATGACAAAGACAATAATCTTAGAAGTAGGCAAAGAGTTATGACGACAATCCAATAATGGTTACTCACTTGGTTGTTTCAGTGCAAGTGGTGGCTTAGGAACATGAAAATCTCAAAAGGAGTGATGCAGCACCAAAACTCCCAGTCTCCCACGTGATATTTGGCCCCTAAATCCAATATTCGAATCGACTCCCTCGAATTATTTCACGCACTTTTTTGTCTTTTCTCTTATAATTTAATAATTATGTAGGAAAATAAAATTTAAGTTGTTAGAAAACCATCAAATTTACTACTTAAATAACGTAAACTTATTAGTTGAATTATGATTATTCATTCACATAAATTTCACATAACACAAATTTATAGCCAAAGAAATTCAATACCATTTACCTTAAACAAGTAACTATTGGATTGCATGTTTAGTAGAAAACTCTGATAATGAAACTTCTCATTTAAATGTATATACCTATCACTTGCAAAAATGACATGTCTTTAGATTTGATACCATCATAACTTTGGTTTTGATACCAATGTAAATTAGTGATATACATAGGTATCCTTATAAAGGATTGTCATTAAGGGGCATCCATGCTTATAAGTATGTTTATTATTTATATAATAACTGGGGATGGTTTCATAACCGTATGGCTCTATACTGTGAGATTCTCACAAAATCACAATTAAAGAATTAGAAAAAATGTGGTTAGGGCACCAGTTTCAGCTTGTGGCTTAAAATTAAATACAGATGCACGTTTTGATGTTAAAAATGCAGAGGCAAGTCTCAGTGGAATTATCCGCTGTTTTGAAGAAGATATAGTCCATGCATATTTTAGACAAAGTACAGCGGGGGAAGTTTATATTAGGCTGAAGCTTTATCCGTTCTAGAAGGGTTTGATGTTGCTAAGAGTTTAGGTTGCAAAAACATCGAACTTGAATTGGATAATGATCAAATCATTTGGATGATACGATATGAGAAACTAGCAAGACCAAATGACAAAGAACTAAAAAGTACTCTTAAAAGTTTGCGCTCCATTCTACGAGCAGTTGATCAAACGACCTATGTGTTTAGAGAAGCCAATCAAATAACCCGTGAAGTAGTAGCTAGATTGTATGTTTTGCAGCAAACTTAAAGGATGAAACTCCTCATTTAAATATAATTATCCGTTGCAAAAAAGTCATACTTCCTTGGGTTTGATACCTTCAAAACTTAGCTCTGATACCATATTAACTTGGTTATTAAAATAAATAGCACCTAAAAACACCCCGTCAAGTCACTATTGGATTGCATGTTTAGTGACAAACTCAGAATATGAAACCACTTGTTAAAATGTCCTTTTCACTCACAAAAAAAGCATCCTACCTTGAGTCTGATACCATCAAAAATTTCTTTCTGATACGGCGATAACTTAGTTATTAGAAGAAATACTACGCAAAATCATCTTATAAAGTAGCTACTAGATTGCATATTCATAGCAACGTGGATGAAACTCCTTGGTTAAATGTGCTTATCACTTACAAACAAGTACATACTTCGTTGGGACTGATAATATCATAACTTCGTTTTGATACCATACCAACTTGGTTATTAGAAGAAATAACACATAAAAATACCCTGTCAAATAGCTACTGGATTGCATGTTTAGTAGCAAAAATTGATAATGAAACTCCTCATTTAAATGTATGTACCTGTTACACATAAACATGACATATTTCCCTAGGTTTGATACCATCATAACTTTGGTTCTTACACCAATATAACTTAAATGATATAGTACATAGGTATCTTTATAAAGGATTATCATTAAGGGGTATCCATGTTTATAAGGACGTTGTTCATTCATATAGTAACCAGAGATGGTTCCAAAATCATATGCTTTGTACTGTAGGATTCTTACAAAATCACAATTAAACAATAAGAAAAAATGTGTTTTGGGCACTTGCTTCAGGTGGTATCTTGAAATTAAATATGGATGCACATTTTCATGTTAAAAATGGAGAAACAGGTCTCGATGGAATTATCTGCAGTTCTGAAGGAGATTTAGTCCATGCATATTTTAGACAAAGTACAACGGGGAGAAGTTTATTTCAGGCGGAAGCTTTATTCATTCAACAAGAGTTTGATGTTGCTTAGAGTTTAGATTACGAAAATATCAAACTTGAATTGGATAATGATCTAAACGTTAGGAGATAAGATATGAGACACCCAAAAGACCAAATGACAAAGAGTTAAAAAGTATTCCCAAAAGTGCACGTTCCGTTTTATGGGCAGTTTATCAAACGACCCATGTGTTTAGAGAAGCCAATCAAACAACTCGTGAAGTAGCAGCCAGATTGTACGTTTTGCAATAAACTTAAAGTATAAAACTCCTCATTTAAATATACTTATCCATTTCAAGAAAGACATACTTCCTTGGGTCTGATACCACATTAACTTGGTTATTAAAAGAAATAACACCCAAAAACACCTCGTCAAGTGGCCGTTAGATTGCATGTTTAGTGGCAAACTAAGAATATGGAACCCCTTATTTAAATATACTTTTCACTCTTAAAAAAGTATACTACTTTGGGTCTGATACCATCATAACTTTCTTTCTAATACTGTGATAATTTGGTTATTAGAAGAAATAATTTTGCAAAAAACCTTACTAAGCAGCTACTGGATTGCACATTTATAGCAAGGAGGATGAAACTCCTTATTTAAATGTGCTTATTACTTGGAAAAAAATACATACTTCCTTAAGTTTGATACCATCATAACTTGGTTTTGATACCATATCAACTTGGTTATTAGAAGAAATAACACATAAAAACACCCCGTCAAGTTCTTACTAGATTGGAAGTTTGTAGCAAAATCTGATAATGAAACTCCTCGTTCAAATGTATGTATTACTCACAAAAATGACATTTGTCCTTAGGTTTGATACCATCGTAACTTTGGTTCTGATGTAACACCCCAAATTTTATTCACCGAAACTATATTGTAATTATTTAGATAATTCAATAAAGTGGTGAATATTCATGAATTTGGATCTTGTGAATTTTGAAATATTCATATTCATATGGAAATGGGCAAATTAATTCAAAAATTGAGTTAAATTACAAAGGGGATAGCAAAATCATAATTTTGCCAATTTAGCCCAAGATTAATTATTTTCCAATTAATTGGAGTTAATCTCAATTAATCAAGGAAAATAAAGGAAAATGCATAATGTGATTATTCTTAGTGAAATAAATCAAGAATTGAGAAATTAAGGGGATTATACATAAAATCAATTATGTGAATTATGGAATTATGTAAAACAATTTTTCTCCTCCCTTCCTCTCATTATTTTCGTCCATGCATGAAAGAAAAAGGGGAAAAATTATTTAATACATGATCACATGCCATATGAAGAAGGAAATGATAATCAAGGTTGAGTGCACACAAAATGGAAGTATGGTGAATGCATGAAGGGATAGCTTGAGTAAAGGAAGGGAGATACTTGATTGCATGGTGAGAATAGCTTGAGTGAAGGAATGAAAGAAATTGAGTGCTTGGAAGAGGACAAACTTGATTACATGTATGAGAATGCTTGTCTTGTAAGATGAGAGGGGGTAGGGACGGTTTTTTTAGGGGCAAGCAAAAGGGAGATCATTGATTCAATATAATGGAATTAGGTGGAGACACTAGCTAAAATCATAATTTTTTTTATCTAATTTAAAGATACAGACACTAACAACTTCATGTTACCATACGTGATTGACCCGTGATATTTTCATTTATACCAGAGCTTTCATACTTACCTGGATACAATCATGCAAAAGGCACGAATCTCCCCGCATCGGTGATGAAAAAGAATCCAAAGTGCAAACACATTAAAGGAAAGCCATATGTACGCGTCTCTTACTCTCTATGTATACATAGTTTCTTTTTTTTTTTTTGGCCAATATATGTATATATAGTTTCTACCTTATGATCCCTTGAAACTGGTATACTCTCTGGAAACAGCTAGGATATGGCACTAGCTTAGTGGTCTCTTTCTCATCTAGGGAGGTAGTGTAAATAAAATTCAGCCATAAAATAATAAAATATGCTTTTGTACTTTTTTTAAAATATGTACTTTGTACTATACAAGTTAAGCTTTTGTTCTCGTTTTGGTACGAGAAGATATGGCGTCTCCTCAAGATGTTGCTGGCTCTCTGCAAATTGAGTGATGGTACATGCGATATAAATGAATTAAAACTATTATCATCTAAAAAAATTAAAAAAATGAAACAGAAAAGACTAAAAAATAAAAAAAGGAATAACTGTGAGCGAGAAGCCCCCTGAAATTGATGAGATGACAAAAACAAAAACAAAAAAACAGCACTGAACTGAACAAGCAAATGGATGGATTACACAAAACATGCCTGTCTTCGTCTTGAGAAGGAAGGATCAAGATAAGAGACAGGCCCCTCTCTCACTAATTCAACTTGCTTGTTTCTATCCCTAAAACAATAACTATTAATTAGACAGAGTTTGTCGGGGAGAAGTTTATTTCAGGTCAAAGCTTTATTCATTCTAGAAGGGTTTGATGTTGCTAAGAGTTTAGGTTACGAAAACATCAAACTTGAATTGGATAATGATCAAATCGTTATGATGATACGATATGAGAAACCTACAAGATCAAAAGAAAAAGTCCTTAAAAGTACTCTTAAAAGTGCACGCTCCGTTCTACGGGCAATTACTTAAACAGCCCATGTGGTTAGAGAAGCCAATCAAACAACTCATGAAGTAGCAGTAATATCGCATGTTTGCAGCAAACTCAAAGGATGAAACTCTTCATTTAAATGTGCTTATCCGTTGTAAGAAAGATATACTTCATTAGGTCTGATACCTTCAAAACTTGGTTCTGATACCATATAAACTTGATTATTAAAAGAAATAACACCCAAAAACACCTCGTCAAGTGGCTTTTGGATTGCATGTTTAGTGACAGACTCAGAATATGACATCCCTTATTAAATGTACTTTCACTCGCAAATAAGCATACTACCTTGGATCTGATACCATCATAACTTTCTTTTTGATACAGCGATGACTTGGTTATTAGCAGAAATTATATGCAAAAACACATTATGAAGTAGCTACTGTATTACACATTTATAGCAAGGAGGATGAAACTTCTCATTTAAATGTGCTTACAACTTGCAAAAAAATACGTACTTCCTTGAACCTTATACCATAATAAATTAGTTTTGATAGCATACCAATTTGGTTATTAGAAGAAATAACACGTATAAACACCTTGTTAAGTAGCTACTGGATTGCATGTTTAGTAACAAAATTTAATAATAAAACTCCTCGTTCAAATGTATGTACCTTTCACTCGCAAAAATGACATATTTTCTTAGGTTTGATACCATTATAACTTTGGTTCTAATATCAATCTAACTTAATGATATAATACATGGGTCTCCTTATAAATGATTATCATTAAGGGATATCCATGCTTATAAGGACATTTTTCATTATATAATAACTTGGGATGGTTCCAAAACCATATGACTCTGTACTGTGGGATTCTCACAAAATCACAATTAAAGAATTAAAAAAATGTGGTTTGGGCACCTGCTTCAGCTGGTTGCTTAAAATTAAATACGGATGCATGTTTTGTTGTTAAAAAAGCAGATGCATGTCTCAATGGAATTATCCACAGTTCTGAAGGAGATTTAGTCCATTCGTATTTTAGACAAAGTACAGAAGGGAGAAGTTTATTTCAGGCCGAAGCTTTATCCATTCCAGAAGGGTTTGATGTTGCTAAGAGTTTAGGTTACAAAAACATCGAACTTGAATTGAATAATGATCAAATCGTTAGGATGATACGATATGAGAAACCAACAATACCAAATGAAAAAAAAAACTTAAAAGTACTCTCAAAAGTGCGCGCTCCATTCTACAGGCAGTTGCTCAAACGGCCCATGTGTTTAGAGAAGATAATCAAACAACTCGTGAAGTGGCTGCTAGATTACACATTTTGATACCTTCAAAACTTGGTTCTGATACCATAATAACTTGGTTATTAAAAGAAATAACACCCAAAAACAACCCGTCAAATAGTTGCTAGATTGCACATTTAGGGTGTGTTTGGTTTGAGGGGAGGGAGGGGAGGGGAAGGTGGAGAAATTATCATTTTGGACAAAAGAAACCTAAAATTTACTCTCTCATTTTTTTTAAATTTTGGTTTCCCACCCAAAATTTACTTTCTCATTCTTTTTAAATTTTGGGTTCCCGCCCAAAATTTAAATTCTTTCAATCCAAAAAGGTCATTTACGCACCCTCTCATTCCCTCCCTCCCCTCCCCTCCCCTCAAACCAAACACACCCTTAGTGGCAAACTCAGAAGATGAAACCCCTTGTTTAAATGTACTTTTCACTCGTAAAAAAACATACTACATTGGGTCTGATACCATCCTACATTTCATTCTAATACCTTGTATGATACCGTCATAACTTGATTATTAGAAGAAATATCATTCAAAAACACCTTATAAAGTAGCTGCTGGATTGAACATTTATTGGAAAGAGGATGAAATTCCTTATTTAAATATATTTCTCACTTACAAAAAAATACATACTTCCTTAGGTTTGATACCATCATAACTTAATTTTAATAGCATACCAACTTAGTTATTAGAAGAAATACAAAAACACCTGGTCAAGTGGCTACTGGTTTGCACGTTTAATTACAAAATCAAATAATGAAACTCCTCGTTCAAATGTATGTACCTATCACTGTAAAAAAATGACATATTTTCTTGAATTTGATATCATCATAACTTTGGTTCTAATACCAATGTAACTTGAAAAATCTAAGATATCATTTATTATTACATAAAAATGGTAAAGAAAAGTTCACCTGGAGCATGTAATAAAAAAAAATTGGTGGATTTGGTCCTTCAGCGTACTTATCTCAAAATGAACTACGTAATAACCAAAAAAAAGTTCTCCTGATCCTGCAAGGACCCGGCTCCCATCCGCTGCCCATCCTTTTCTCAATCTGGGCCGTTGACATAAGATCTCAACGGTTCATATTTTTTCTTTATTATAAAAATAATATTATTATAATAAAAATAAAAATATTATTTTTATAATATATTAAATCTGAACCGTTGAGGTCTTATTTCAACGGCCCAAATTGAGAAAAGGATGGGCAGCGGATGAGAAGGTAGTGGATAGGAGCCGGATCCGATCCTGCAAGGCTGCAATCCTTCTCTTGGGCTTAATTTCAATGAATGGACGCATTCCACGTCATGTTGTCTCCTCCAAATATGATGGGTGTGCATGACACGTTTCTTGATTAAAATGATGATAAATACAAAAATAGATTTCCTTCTCCCTGTGTAATCCTTGAAGTCAACATATTTTTTTAAAAAAGTATGAAAATTATAAATATTTGCCATATTCTAGGTGCTTTAGATTAACAGGAGAAATTATCTTTCCAATGTAATTTATAATATATAGGTAAATTTATGAGAGAAGTTTTGTACTTACGTAAACGTATATCTTCACTATCAACTCAAATAGGCCCTAATTGAAACTTTATTTTATGTGGGCACCCACACATACAAACATTTTCTTTTTAATTACAAAATTCATTAATACAGGGATAACTAATGAAATGTTCTTGAAACACAGTGATACAGTATCATTACACAACAGTAACAAAATTCTTCGGCCTACTCAGAAAATTGTCATGGCGTGTAACCAGTGCTTCAATGAATCATTTGTTTGATTTTACTGAGTCCTCAAGGCCTTGATCCAATCAAGTTCAACTCTGAAATCACCTGGTCCAGATTTAGCACCTGGGACACCACCCTCAGCATTCACAGACAGGGACATGCCAAGAATACGAGATGGGTTCATTTCCATCTCTGCATCTATAACGTTCCCCCTCCAAGTAGGTAAATATCGAGAAAGAGGAATCTGATCAATCAATGAAAACGTTAAGTAAATATCGAAATTGTCAGAATTCACTTGCGTGAAAACATGTGTTACAGTATTTCAGTGCCCAGTATGGGCCGATGTTGCTCACTTGCTGGGGACATCGCATGACATGTGGAAAATAAAAGGAACATAAAAAATAGCTAAAAGTTACGTCTTGTTTGTTTCAAACAGTTTTATATCAGGGCTTCCTGACCCTGGTTTACTCGCTATTTAACAATGTCAAGTGTGTAAACCGTCAAAGAAAAGGAGGCTTTTGTAGAAAGGTGATTTATTTTAGCAACGTGATGTAGCATGACTATCAAAACAGCCTATAAATGTCTTTCAAAATTAATTAACCAGGCATTGTACTTGGGAATTTGGAGGTTACTGAAAATATAATGAATTGGCATTTGTTTTCAATGCACTAGGGGGAAAATGGGCCTTACTTTTGCAATATACCAGTTGTCTTTGGGCACAAAAACAAAAGCTTGCCACGAATTATCTTCCTGCTGTCCAGGTGAGTTTACCCAATTTTCTGTGTAGATCTGCATCAGAATAGACAAGTTAAGCCACTTGGAAGGTGGAGAGGTACTTAGAATTTGTATCTTGACTATGAGAGAAAAATGGCACTCACAGTAGATATATAGCATCTTCCATCTCCTTTGAGTTTCATCGCGATAGTATCATATGAATCCAAATCTATGTAGCCATCAAACTGCGAAGACGCAAATAATTATCAAAAGATGTCGCATAATATTGAGTTGAATGAATATAAGGGAGGCAACAGGGAAGCAGGGCAGCAAGACAACAAAACTACTTCCATATTCAACAAATTTTAAGAATGGTGCTAATATTGTTCATGTAGTAAGCACAAAACGGCTATTAATAATTGCTTTTATTGGAAGAAACAAAATCCAGCATTCATATGGAATCAATTCTACCCATTAATAGAGAGTTCTTCCATTAACAGTTAACAGATCAAGGAAAGAAGATTTAGGTATTTCAGCTCTCAATCCCAAGGCTTTAGTTTAAAAAAAAGGTACAGAAAAGAAGCAACCACCTTTTTTGATCGCATTCCACAGAAGCCACTTCTCATTATATTCCATTTTGAATCCTCCGACACATCCAAAGAAAGATTTCCCGAGAAGATCCCTACCAGAAGGTATTAGATATTATATGGATACAAAAATCAGTCTTTCACCACTTGTCAAGAAAAATAGGGGGGGAAAAAAGGCCTTTCACAAAACAAAGTAAGAGTCTCCAAAATCTAGCAAATGCCACGTGATTTATAAGCACTAGTGTCATGAATAATTCTACATGCGGAACCTTGAAGTTTTGTTTATGAGATATGTTTTTAAGTATCTCCCAAATTCAATCAGCAAAGATTAAAATAATCTTACAGATAAAACATGACAATATAGCCTTTGATTTTCTAAATATTCAGTAAAATAAAATAGATTGTATACTAATTGAAAACTTCTGGGGCAAGGAATGTGGGGTTCTCTATCGTATACAAATGCTATTTACCGTTGATTCAACAGGAAGCGTTAAAAAAGAGTAAATGATACAATCATGCAAGTGCATAAATAATGATTGATCTGGGGCTAATACCGAATTGAGCATCATATTATTGTGTTTTAAGTCATTTGTGGCTATCAAAGTACACGATAATAAAAAATTTCACAGCTAGTA
This sequence comes from Inga laurina, assembly GCA_963855925.1. Taxonomy (NCBI): domain Eukaryota; kingdom Viridiplantae; phylum Streptophyta; class Magnoliopsida; order Fabales; family Fabaceae; genus Inga; species Inga laurina. Next base: position 66,655,134 of record OY979705.1, read on the forward strand.
GTCTAGTTTCAAAGGATAAGGTTTCTGCTTGAAAAATGTTGCCAACTACAATCGAGCAAAGTTCATTGCATACAGATAACGGATATAATAAGCAACAACAACAATAGCAGTTTAGGGCAAAACTAAGTTCGCATTACCACTTGATCCATTTTCTGATTCAGTTATCTCCAATGATGCTGAGGACAAACCTGGATAGCAATTGGATATACACATTTAAGTTATTCTCAAAGCTTTCTATGCATAACAATCCACCAGTCGCAAATATGAACATGAATTGATAACTGTCGCATAACCAACATGAAGGAAGCATTGCATATTATTCAAATCCAGAACCATGTCATCATGCTAAGAGGTTCTTCTAAGGATTTTGTTCAATTATCAAATATTTAAAAGATCATATCCAGAACCATTGCATTTAGGTAGACTGATTGGACAATCATCCACAATATACCCTTGAATTCTGCCCACATTTTTAATTTCACAAAAGTAACTTTCACTTTAACTTTCATCCCTAGCCAATATGATTCTCACAGCCATTTCACGAGTAATTACAGTCAAGACATGCTTTAACAATCCTGAAATGCAGATCAAAACTAATTTGCAGCCTAACACAAACCTTCATATTATTAGTCTCAGAATTCCACACAGTGGCGCAGTCATAAACGAGTTACGTATCTCCATGTTCAGAATCAGAATATAGATGCCATTTCCTCCACACACACACACCCACCGACACACGCACACACAGAGAGGTACACAAACCTTCATCCCATCCAGTGGAGCAGTCATAAACTAGAGTTGCATACCTCCATATTCAGAATCGGAGTATAAATGCCATTTCTTCAACTCCTCCTTTGAATTGAAATTGAATATGTATCTTTCAGCCGGAGGCATTAAATCGTCAATATTCCATGCAAAGGCTGTTATTCCATGTTGCACAAAAGACAGAGTCGGCCAAAATCAGTATCATCACATAAACTTTTTGGTAAACCTTAAAAAAAAATATCCAACCCCATATATTTTTTTTCCAATTGAATGCCAAGCCAGACGCAGTAATCAGAGAAATGAGCTTTTGGCCCACCGGCGCGGGGGGTAGAGGAATGAGCTAAGGGTTAGCTAATAAAGTTGCAAAGTTTTGGTCACTAATGCAAATAAGGCAGAGATTCTTTAGGATACCCTTCTTAGTAGCATTTAGAGAAGCTTGCACCAGTGTTCGCAGTTTTGACATGTCTCCCACACTCGAAGCTCCTCTTTAGTTTTTGGTTCAGCACTAATTCTGTTTGGGATGAAATAAAAACAAAGATTAATCCACGCAGTACATATCGACATAATATAAGAAATTCAATCCCAAAACAAATTATGACAGGAATGGCAATACAAGAGGGAAGCAAATTGAAAAATAAAAATAACCTTTCTTACAATTAACTTTAGAGTACTTAAACTACAACCAAAAAACGGCACAAACCACGAATCTCAAATTCAATATCTGATGCGCATAAACCATGATTTAGAAGCAGCAGTTTCAGGAAGATCTAGTGCAAAACAGAAACAAGAAATACCAAGCTCAGCCACAACTTTTTGTTGTCGCCAACGTGATTGTTACCAGCGGCGAACAGCGGTGGAGCAGAGTGTATCAACGTTTGCCGTCATCGACGGAGAACGGTGAGCAAGCCCAGCGGGCTTAGACGGCGTCGTGTATGAGAATTGAAATGAAAATTGGGCCCAATACTTCGGCGGTCGTTAGTTTGGGTATTTAGGCGCGCTAGCCGCTTAGTATACCCATTGAAAAATTACTTAGCCCAAGGTCTCCGAAATTTTGAGGTACTTTAGAGGAAATAAGATGGGGATAGAAAGACAAAATTGCCCTTCAAAAGAATTGGGCAAATCCAGAATCAACCCATCTCTTCCTCCCACCATGGCCCTTTCTCACGTTGTTCCCGGATCTGCATCATTCTCTCCGTCATAGCGAAAAAAGCAATCTGTTCAAAGGAAATCAATGGAGGATTTTGACAGAGAATCAAATTGGTCATCCCCAACGTTCACTTATTGCGGCGATAGCAGTTGATGCGACAACCAATGAGCAAGCCTCCCGTAACCAATGAGCATCAATACTGTAAAAGATAGGAATTAGAATTAGATTTAGTTATTGTCGTTTTGGTACTAATGAGTGTCGTATTGCTTAATATGGCAAACCATTAGGCCTATATAAATGTGATAAAGGGACGTGTGTACATATGGGTGTAATATGATACTTTACAAAAATATATGAGAATTGCTTTTCTCCAAGATCTGTGTGGTTTTTGCTCAGCAGATTTACAGGGTTCATCATGGTACCAGAGCCATAGGCTGCTTTATTCCATTAACCCAACAAGAAAGCCCAAGAACGTGGCCCATCACTACTGCTTGCGCAAAGAACCCTCATCGGAGAAGCAAGATTCCTTCATTTTCAGCCGCACGAACCCAAACCGAAGAGAAGAAAGTGTACAGCATTTTTTGAGAAAGCCCTAAATCGGAAAGGTCACCACGCACGCCGGAACTTCTACAAGCACAGCCGATATCCACGCTTCCATGGCCGCTGAGAAGACTTTCGTAAGCACTGAGAAGAATGTCGCTGAGGCGCTTCCGTTTTCTCACCCTCTGTACCTTCACCCATCCAATACTCAAGGAACGTCGATCATCCAACACACGCTCACCGGACCGGAAAACTATACGGTGTGGAGTCGCGCCATGAGAATCGCTCTACTCGGTAAGCATAAGCTTGGGTTTATTGACAGCACCTGTTCTAAGGATTCGCACGATCCATCTCTTCATCCCCATTGGGAACGATGTAATGCAATCGTTTTTTCTTGGTTACTCAACTCGATTTCAAAGGAGTTAGCCAACGGGGTTATATTCTTTCAGAGTGCTCACCAAGTCTGGATTGATTTGAAGGAGCGTTTCGACAAGAAGAATGGGGCTCGGATTTTCGCTCTCCATCGTGAAATCTCCTCTCACCGACAAGGGAATTCCTCTGTTTCAGTTTATTTTTCAAGACTTAAGGAATTGTGGGAGGAGCAATCGGCCCTCATCACTCTTCCCTCATGCACCTGTAACACGTCGACGGCCTATGCGGTTCTGATGCAAGAACAGAAGCTTGTGCAATTTCTCATGGGTCTTCACGAGTCTTACCATCAAGCAAGAAGCCAAATCTTGCTCATGAATCCCCTACCAACTGTAAACGAGGCTTATGGAATGTTGATTCAGGTTGAGTTGCAACGCTCAATCGCATCTAATGATAAAAGCCCTCCTATTGAAGGTATAGCCATGGCAACCAGAGGGCGTGGCCGTGGAAGAGGGCGTGGCAGAGGAGATAGTTCAATTGAATGCTCACACTGCCTTAAAAAAGGACACCTGCGTGAACAATGTTACCAACTTGTTGGGTATCCACCCAATTTTAAGGGAAACAGGACAAAGCAGGGGAAGGATTCAAATTCTAACGATCCTGAGGTTCATACTCATACAACCAGCACTGTGGCACCCACGTTCACGCAAGAACAGTATGAGAAGATCCTGGAACTGCTGCAAAAAGACACTGAGGCACCTATTCACGCATTAACCGGTACAGGTTTGGTAAATCTTAACCAAAATTCTTCATATTCTGCCTACTGGATCTTGGACTCAAGGGCCACAACCCACATGGTTGGAAATTTAAGCCTTTTTGATAATTACATGGTATATAAAGGCCCCATTAAGTCTATAAAAATACCCGATGGGCAAAGAGTACCAGTTACTCACATTAGCACTGTTAGTTTATCATATGATATTAAACTGGTTAATGTGTTGTATTCCCCTAAGCTGAAATTTAACCTTGTTGCTATTTCTCGCCTTACCAAGGAACATGGTTGCATAGCTTGTTTCTTCCCTAATCGTTGCCTACTGCAGGACCTTCAGGGTGGAGTGATGAAGCTGACTGGTAAAATGATTGATGGCTTATACATTGTTAAGATAGCTGAACATTCACATGTAATGAACATTAGACATAGCAAGGACTTTAAGTCTAAACCTGTAGATGTTTGCTTATGGCATAACCGATTGGGTCATGCTCCTATTTCTATAATGAAACATCTAGACCTTGTACTTGATGACTCTGAATTCTTGAATGAGAAATGTGATATCTGTTTTCAATCCAAGCAAACGAAATTTCCCTTTTCCCCTAGCTGCATTAAAAGTGTCAAGTGCTTTGATTTGCTGCATGTTGATGTGTGGGGGCCATATAGAACACCCACACATCATGGTTATCAATATTTTCTCACTGTAGTTGATGACTATTCTAGAGCTACGTGGATATTTCTTATGTGACATAAATCAGACTGTCTTCTTTATATTAAAAATTTTGTTGCATATGCCTTAACCCAATTTAATGCACAGGTTAAAAGGATAGAAGTGATAATGGTAGGGAATTTGTAAACAGTAGCTTTAAATCATTCATTCAAGCAAAGGGAATCATACATGAAACCACTTGTCCCTATATACCACAACAAAACGGTATTGTAGAAAGAAAACATAGGACCATTATGCAGGTTACTAGAAGTTTAATGTTGCAGTCACATGTTCCTACTCAATTTTGGGGTGAGTGTGTTAAAACCGCTGTCTATTTGGTTAATCGAATACCTTCAAAAATTCTCAACTACAAAACTCCTTTTGAGAAAATATATGGACAACGACCTAATCTTCAAAACATCAAGGTTTTTGGATCTCTTGCTTATGCCACAGATTTAAAAAATACTGATAAATTGCAAGCTAGAGCTATTCCATGTGTTTTTCTAGGTTATCCAGAAAATCAGAAGGGATATCTTCTGTTTAATCTTCATACCCATACTGTTATGACTAGTCGACATGTAAGTTTTGTAGAAACTAACTTTCCTTTCAGGTCTCCAGTATCTCCTCATTCAGGGGGAGTGAATCAAGAGCTAAAGGAAATGTTCTGGTATGAAAATGAACCTGTCCAGCTACAAGATAAAGAGACTACAATCCCCATTCACATGCCTAATACCTCTGTGACAGCAGAACACGGTATTAAGGATAAAGCAGACGAGAATATCCATAATCATGGGAATAATCATCATGATGCACCTGCAGAATCAACTCTGCCCAAAACCAGTAGAGAGAGACGTCCACCTATATGGACAATCGATTATGTTTGCTCCCTAGTAGTACTAGAAACTGAACAGAAACATGCAAATAAATGTCTATACCCCATTAATGATTATGTTTCCTATTCTTCTATCTCTTGTGATCACTTATGTTTTTTAACTAGCATTGATGCAGTGCCTGAACCAACCTGCTACAAGGAAGCAATTACAAATCAAGAATGGGTTAAGGCCATGCAAGCTGAAATGCAAGCTCTGGAAAACAATGCAACATGGGAGATAGTATCTCTTCCAAAGGGGAAGAGAGCAATTGGATGCAAGTGGATTTACAAGGTTAAGTATGACTCAATTGGAAACATTGATAAATATAAGGCTAGATTGGTAGCTAAAGGTTATAGTCAAAGGGAAGGCATAGATTATCATGAAACCTTCTCTCCAATAGTTAAAATGTTTACTGTTCGTTTGGTCCTTAAATTAGCATTACTAAATTCATGGAACCTTTATCAAATGGATGTTCATAATGCTTTCTTGCAGGGAGATCTCCATGAGGAGGTATATATGAGGATCCCTCAAGGGTTTGATAATAAGGGGGGAACATGGTATGCAAATTAAAAAAATCTTTGTATGGGCTGAAACAAGCATCTAGGCAATGGAATAAGAAACTTACTCATGCTCTCATAAAGGGTGGTTTTACACAAAGCAAAAATGACTACTCTTTGTTCATTATGGATTGTAGTGATGGAATTGTGCTAGTTTTGGTATATGTTAATGATCTTTTGATAACTGGTAGTTCTGAACAAGGAATTGCATTTGCAAAGAATTTGTTACATAGTCATTTTAAAATCAAGGACTTGGGCATAATGAAATATTTTTTAGGAATAGAAGTAGCTAAATCAGAACATGGTATAGTCTTAACCCAAAGAAAATATGTGCTAGATCTTTTGTCTGAAACAGGTATGAGTGGGTGCAAGCCACTTAGTATACCAATGCCACAGAATCTGAAGTTGATGCCATATCGGAAAGGAAAAGACAAAAGGGAGGATTTGCTCATAAGTCCAGATGTCTACCGAAGGCTCATAGGTAAGCTGATTTATTTGACTATGACCCGGCCTGATATAAGTTTTTCCGTGCAGACACTCAGCCAGTTCATGCAAGAACCAACTAAAGCACATATGGCAGCTGCTAGGAATGTGGTGCGGTACTTAAAAGGCACTCTGGGGCTTGGAATTCTTCTAAGCTCAACTGGACAGATTCAGCTTGAGTGCTACTGTGATTCTGATTGGGCTTCCTGTGCAATCACACGAAGGTCAGTAACTGGGTACTTGCTGAAATTTGGTGGTTTGTTGGTGATGTGGAAGACGAAGAAACAGACCACGGTATCCAAGTCATCAGCAGAAGCAGAGTATCGGGCACTTAGCATGGCGGTTTCTGAAATAATGTGGGCACGAGGACTTCTCAAGGACTTGAAAATTCATCATAGACAGCCGGTACTTGTATATTGTGACAGTAAGGCAGCCATTCACATTGCTGCTAATCCAGTCTACCATGAGAGGATGAAGCACATTGAAGTCGATTGCCATTTTGTTAGAGAAAAATGGCAGCAAAAAATAATTGATCTTAAACATGTCTGTTCCAGTAAGCAGCAGGCTGATTTGCTTACCAAATCCGTTGCAGGAGATGTTCAGCGGAATTTGTTAAGCAAGCTGGGTTCTATTGACATTTTTCATCCCCATCTTGAGGGGGAGTGTAAAAGATAGGAATTAGAATTAGATTTAGTTATTGTCGTTTTGGTACTAATGAGTGTCGTATTGCTTAATATGGCAAACCATTAGGCCTATATAAATGTGATAAAGGGACGTGTGTACATATGGGTGTAATATGATACTTTACAAAAATATATGAGAATTGCTTTTCTCCAAGATCTGTGTGGTTTTTGCTCAGCAGATTTACAGGGTTCATCATGTGTGGTTTTTGCTCAGCAGATTTACAGGGTTCATCAAATACCTCCTCCGATTCTCCTCCGGCAACGATGTTCAATTTCTGGTTTGAATTAGCCGGTGTTCGCTTTTTTTTTTTTTGGTTTACTAATTCAAAGATTCATGTGTTTTCAAAGCAATTTCTTGTTTTGGGAGCTTCCTAGCATCAGCGACGACACTGGAGTTTGAATTTTGTGTTTTGGTTTTTTGTGCCGTTTCCTTCAAGAATCCAAGGATGGAAGGCAAAACCAAGCTTCATACCTTAGTAGCTGCCGACGCCTCTGCAAATTATAGGGCACACTCTGACGTCTCATGCAAATAGCCCATATTGGTTCGCGGCTGTCGCTCGCTCTAGTTAGTCGGCGCCACAACTTTTCAAACTCGGCCGAGCCTAGTTTTCGTTTGATTCCTTCTAAGCTCTGCGTGTTTTCATGAGGCAAGGGCAATGTGGTCATTTCATTTGATATTTTATTTCTCTTGAAGGGCCTTTGTGCAAACAGAACATATCCAGTTGCGCTTTTTTCCCACTAGATGGGCCCTTAATGGGTACGCGTCTTTTCAGCTTTTAGGTTTTCTAGTCCAAACCATTATACTTGGGCTATATGCCATTTGGGCCCTTAAAAATGTGACGACTACTAATGCCACTTCTTCATGGATAGCTATTAATTTCAGTCAATAAAAGTCTAATTAGTAAAGAGATTGGCTTATAATCATAAAATTATGAGTTCATATCCCATCGATAAGAGTACTTGTTGGTGAGCAGAGTTTTCATACTCACCATGATACAATAATGCAAAACTAAGTGCCTATTTGTTTTAGATTTTCAGAAGTTATTTTACAATTTGTGGAATAAATATGTGATAAGAGTTTTGTCTTGGCTTATAGAAAATGGCTTCTAAAATCACGGTTTAGTTTTTTCTCAAACAAGCACTTAAAAAATATTATGGTGATGTTAGAAAATGCACTCTTAGCCTATGTTTGGATAGAAAGAAAAGTGAGGGGGCAATCGGGCAGAAGATACTAGTTTGGAAAACTTTCATAAATAGTAAAAAAAATTTACTATTTTTGGGAGTTTTCTTTACCCCTAATATTTTTTTCATCCAAACATAGGGTTATCTTGTCAAAAAAAAAAGGAAAAATAAAGAAAGAAAATAAAAGAAAATAGTCTGTTGTCATAAAATGAATAGTAATGCTAATAACAATTAAGAATCATGAGCAACAACCTTTAGAAAAGACAGGTTAGTTTTTATTGGCTAAGAAAAAAAGACAGCTCAGTTTATAGTTGGAAGATTCAAATTGAAATATTTAAACTAGCTAAAATCATAATTTTTTTTTATCTAATTTAAAGATACAGACACTAACAACTTCATGTTACCATATGTAATTGACCCGTGATATATATTTTCATTTATACCAGAGCTTTCATACTTACCTGGATACAATCATGCAAAAGGCACGAATATCCCCGCATCGGTGATGAAAAAGAATCCAAAGTGCAAACCACATTAAAGGAAGGGAGAATTGTTAAAAAAGATCTCATTGGTAACTTATTTGTTAAATGAGATTTGGGAAGATATCTATACATAGAGGGAAGATTTTCTGCACACGTAGGGCAGATTTTTGCATACATAGGGAAGATTTTTGCATACGTATAGGGAAGAATTTTGCACACAGGAAAGATCATTTTCACACCAGGAAAGATATTCTGCATACGAGGAAAATAATCTGCACGCGAATGTCTCATTTAGCAAATAAATTACCAATGAGGGATTGTTTCACAATTTTCCCTTAAAGGAAAGCCATATGTACGTGTCTCTTACTCTCTATGTATACATAGTTTCTACCTTATGATCCCTTGAAACTGGTATACTCTCTGGAAACAGCTAGGATATGGCACTAGCTTAGTGGTCTCTTTCTCATCCAGGGAGGCAGTGTAAGATTCAGCCATAAAATAATAAAATATGCTTTTGTACTTTTTTAAAATATGTACTTTGTACTATACAAGTTAAGCTTTTGTTCTCGTTTTGGTATGAGAAGATATGGCGTCTCCTCAAGTGCACGTTACATATAGATTGATGTTGCTGGCTTTCTGCAAATTGACTTATGGTCCATGTGATATAAATGAATTAAAACTGTTATCATCTAAAAAAAATTAAAAAAAATGAAACAGAAAAGACTGAAAAAAAAAGGGAATAACTGTGGGCGAGAAGCCCCCTAAAATTGATGAGATGACAAAAAAAAAAAAACAGCACTGAACTTAACAGGCAAATGAATGGATCACACAAAACATGCCTGTCTCCATCTTGAGAAGGAAGGATCAAGATAAGAGACAGGCCCCTTTCACACTCATTCAACTTGCTTCTCTCTATCCCTAAAACAATAACTATTAATTAATATTGAATTAATAATAATAATAAAATATTTTGCCACATAATATATTTCTCAACAAGTATATATACTCCCTCCGTTTTATAATATAGGGCATTTATAGAAGAAATGCAAGTTTAGAATATAAATCACCTCCATTTTAATTAATGCTCGTTTTTCCTGTTTTACCTCTACAATTAATACTCACTTTCTAACTTTGCCCATCCCATTCATTATATCTAAAATAACATGTCTAATGTAATTAAACACATTTCTCAAAAAGGTTAAAAATTAAAAAAAAATTATATTTTAGGACATATTAAATAACTTAATTATTATTTCTTGTTTCCTGTAATATAATTTAAATATCCTATATTATGAATCGGTAGGAGTATATTCTTACAGAGTCAGGAACCAAAGCATAGCAAATTGCAAGGATATTATTATATATAGATATTATTCCCAGCTCATTTTCTGGTGTCAGCCGCGTCTGCGCTATCAGACAGCCAAACATTATATATCTGATGATGATATGTTGGCGGCCAATTTCCTTACTTGCATCCAACTTTACAAATGGGGTACGTATATATACAGTTATTAGTTACTGTTTAAATATTTGTCCAATTTATTTTTATTTTAAAATATATGTTTTATTCTCTAAATTTACATCAAATTTAAGTTTAGTTGACGTTTTAGATGCCACTTTCATTCAGTTTTCTTTTAAGTATATTTAATTTAAAGATTAACATGTCCACATTTGATTGTGGAGTCACTATTTAAATTCGTTAAAGTCAATAATCTCTGTTAATGAAACTAATAATATGAATATCAATAAACTGTTGATTGAGATGGTGTAAGTGATTTCATCTCTGAATGAGGAAAACACGAGTTTAAATCTTAAGAAGCATAATTGTTGATAGAGGCGAAAACCCTTTACGCTGTAAACCTTGAAGGGGAAGCCTTTAACCATATTAAAAGAAAATAGTATTAATATTAGGAGATTGAAAACACACTTTAAAGTTTATAAGACATTAAACCAAAATTTGATGTGAATTTAGATCACTAGACATATATTCCATCCTTATCATTCCCTCTGGTCCTTAATACTCCGGTCTTTAATATAAGATATAATTAACTATTTTAGAAAGATTAATGAAGCTAAATAAATTACTTTAAAGTATTGATATTTATCTTTTTTATACTAAATTAATTTGTATGACTTATAAACTGATATATAATTAAATGATGCACGATATATGTTATAATTAACCAATTTATTTAGCTTTTTTTATTTCTCCAAAAAAGTGTCAATTATATCTTATATTAAGGACCGGGGGAGTATAAGATATATTTATTTAATTTGCTTAGATTAAAGAATTTAGTTAAATTAGTAAATATGATTTGTATTTTCTAAAACACCATAATCATTTTCCTTAATTTCCTCATTCTCTCTCCTCCTCAATTTTTATTTTGAGGGAGTATCAATAGAGGGTAAATTAAGAAAAAATTGATAAATTTAAAAATTATATATTATATTATATTAACTCTCTGAGTAAGTATACCTTGATCAAGGGAGCACTTAATAGTTCAACGCAATATTAACACGCATCAATACATATTGAATTATTGGGAAGCAAAAGACAAAAAGTGCGATATTGAAAGCATCAAATCGAATCCTATAGCAAGCTTGTGAAAAGGTGGACCAAACGCTTGGCTGGATCCTGCGATTTCGGCATAGGTTTTCGTTACTCGTTTGCATCAAAAAACCATTCTTTACTTGATTATTATAATGTGTGCTTCGTTATTAATTTTTCTCCTTCCTTCCTTCCTTCCGCACAATCATGTGCTGTTTTATAATTTGCTGTTAAATTAAGTTTGAATTTAACTCCACAAGACTAGTCCTTTTCAGATCTCTTGACTGTGTCGTAAATTAATAACAACATGGTTCAATATTACTATTATTTGACTTCAAAAATACTATTCTTAGTATAGTAATCATAAGGCGAGATTGTCAGCAACAAATAATATCATGGGAGAAGAAGCAACAGAAATATATATATCACTTCCAAATCAACGAAATAAGTTTTTTCTTTATTACGAAGAATATATAACTGGTCGGGGTTGCTAGTGAGCTGGAGAATAAGAGGAGCATCAAATTTGTTTGTTTTGTTTTGTTTTGTGTTTTTTTTTTTTTTTGTTTCTGATGGTTTTCAAGGACAACGACAAACTTTAATAACCGTCATTAATTTTTTTTTAATAGAAACAGAACATAGTATATCAATTAATTAAATCGTTTATCTTATTTTCATGCACATGCACAATCTTAAAAATAAATTAGCCTATTGTATCGGGATTATAAGTTTGATCATGCTTATAACCTCAAACCGCTATTGCATATTCTTTTTTTTTTTTTTTAATTTGAGTAAAGGAAAAGTTTCCTTCTTCGATATTTAAAGCGCAAAGGTTTGCTCCTCTCTTAATAAGATGTGATTTTCAAAATACGAACTTATATTTTCTTTTTTATATAGGAAACCGTTTACCACTCTGACCACCTATCTATTTGATTATATATTATATGTCCCTTTAATTTTTTTTTCCTTTTAAAAAACCCTTAAAAACCCAATTAGCAGAGCACGAAAATATGGATATCAGAGGCGTGATATACAAATTAAAACTCATTCAAGTTCAGAAAGTAAAAGCTTGAAGAGAGTACTAAATTACAGGCAAAATTTGGCTTGGCAAGGGAAGGAAGACTGTAAGTAAGAGAGACGCTGCTGATTTTCAAGATTTTCATTGAGAAATGAAGAGGGCAAACATTATGTATACCCTATTAATAATAATCATAATTACAATTTACTCTGACTCATCAGAAATCATCAGTTGCAGCCATAACTAGTAGCAATTAAACTAATCAAATCAGGAAGCTTTTTGATTTCATCAAAATGAAACAGTCAGTCGAATCATCAGTTTGAGCAATTGTAGAAGTGAACAAGCTCATCCATGGAATCCAACACAGTCTCGGTGCTTTCAAGCATCCACAGCAAGTGCTCGAACAAGACCACCTCACACGCCACCACGACGCCGTCCTGATGGGCCGACGAAGCGGACTTATCGACTAGCTCCTGAAACAACGGGTGGTCCACGACGTTGGAGGGGACGAGGTAGCGGCGGCGGGATCGTCCGACGTAGACGGCGTGGAGCTCCTTGTTGTTAGAAGCAGCAGCAGCGACGTCGCCGGGGGCTGCGGAGACGCAGGAGTTGGAGCGGCTGAGCTTGGTGAGAGAGGGCCACCTCTTGATGGCAGACCTGAGCTTGGTTAGCTTCCCACCTATAGCCATGGAGGAGATTTTAGAGAGAGATGAAGGGGAGAGAGAGAGAGAGAGTGTGTGTGTGTGTTATGGTGAAAGTAGTGAGAGAGACGGTGGGGATATATAGGGACGGAGGGGCGGGGTTAAACACGTGCATTGGCCCACAGATTGAGAAGGAGAGACATGTTTGGCAAAAGATGGGATCTCCCTATTTATTACCAATAATAAATTAATAATATAAGAAAAAATTGCTCAAAATTTTATTATTAAGAAGTATTTACAGCGGGTACAATTCTTCTCTATGTATAACATACCTTTAATAATGTATAAATAACTATCTTACACGCAGATGGAGATGAACTATACCTTATAAATATCCAGTTATAGGATTGCATTTGATCAATGACTTGGGTCCTTTTTAAGTAATAAGTTTATAATTATAATGGGTATTTTTTCAATAATTTTACCTGATAATAATAATAATACCAAAAAACAAAAGATGGGACCAGATGTGTTTGGTTGGCTGCTTGTGCTGCTTAATTGCCTCATGAACCATCCCCCTAAAGAATCCTCTAATATTCCTTTCCCCCCTAAAAAGACATTATTATTATGTAATAGTGAGCTGTGTAATTACAAAAGTGTTTATAGATAAAATAATTTATTATCAACCAAATTCTCAATTTGGTAGCAAAATTTGAATTCATATTTTAGGATTTTTTTACCTTAAAAATATTAGTGAAAAATACGTGCTTTATAGTTGAAGCAAATCCTTATTATTATAAACAAGTAAACTTTATTACTTCCATTTTAGGTTCTTTATTTTATAATGTGCTTCCATTTTAAGTTCTGCTCCCAAATTAATGAATAGCAGACTAATATGTAATATGTATAAGATACTGAGCACACCTCTTTTTTTTTTTTAAGAAAAAAAACTTGTATAATTAGAAAGCCTGTTTCCCATCAAATTGAGACATATAATTATCTTACATTATTTTTCAAATTAAAAATAAGACTGTTTCTATGCTGTAAGAAAAACATATTGTAATTGCCTTATAAATAAGATTAGAGGAGTATATATTAATATGCATTTTAATTGAAAACTTCACGATGGAAAAAAATTTCCAATAGGTGGGGAAAAAGTTGAAGTTTGATCCATAAAAATATCAACTACAATACAAAATATATTAGTTGTCCTTTGAGTATCAAAGCATATCCTTGATTCACACTAAAAATTATTCTCCCTTGAAATATAGTAGTAATAAAGAAAAGAAAACAAAACAGACCCCTCTTATTTTAATTTCAAGGTCTATATCTTTATTGTTGATGTTTAATTTATGAATTATGACAGCATAAATTTTGAAAAACAATGATGAAAAAAAAGTCCTAATTAACGGCAATAGAATCTTGTTTTAGGGGTTAATATGCAAAGTTTCTGCCTTTTTTGTTCCCTACCTAATAGACTGTAATATCTCTATCATAGAAATTATTGTTCCCACATAGAATCATTCATGTATCGTGTTTTTAAATTTTATTAAAACGTGAATCATACGACAAGATTACAAAATAGTTCAAAATAAAAATAATTATCAGTAAATTTTCCAGAGGGCCCACTATTGATTATTTCATGTGCATAAGTAATTGTATGATGCTTTGAACAATTATTATTGAAAAAAATTGAACGTTTTCATAATTATAATTCATAAACAACTAATTGGATTGTTAGAAAAGAACATATTTTGTGTCTGGTAAACAATAATGTTTCGATAAATATCTAGAACAAGATTTGTAATACGTCCCTTAAGTGATCATATGCACACACACATATAAATATAAGAAAAATTAGGTGGGTATCCCAGACAAGATTTATTTTAGGGGGTTGTTCCATCATGTGCCATATTGAGAACTACATTAAAATTTTAAAAATTTTAGAGATCCAATTTGGATTTGCTCCTTATAAACCATGTGCCATGAAAATGACAAAAAAAAAAACATATATATAAATGGTGTTTGATGACGGTTAAGTAGACACAAAATCAAACACATATTTTGGATTCAGGTTTTTGTTAAAGACAAAAGCTCGTTGCTCTTAATTATGTTGATGCATGCATGCATTTTTTTTTAAAATTATATATACATGCAAGTTACCAACAAAAGTTTGGTTTAGTCCATGATCATCTGCTCCCACTTTCTTCTGATCCCAAATGCTTGGCTATAAAGTTACAATAACCAAGGTATTAAAACTCAGATCAGGCATTGAATCGGTCAGGATACTAGATTA
This sequence comes from Inga laurina, assembly GCA_963855925.1. Classification (NCBI taxonomy): domain Eukaryota; kingdom Viridiplantae; phylum Streptophyta; class Magnoliopsida; order Fabales; family Fabaceae; genus Inga; species Inga laurina. Next base: position 66,670,192 of record OY979705.1, read on the forward strand.
AGGGTCAGTGGGTCAGACCGGGGCCAAACCAGAGCTAAACTGGGACCAAACCGGTGAGAAATTGAAAATTTTAAATTTATAGTATAAAATTCTAAAAGAAAATTTAAATTTTTTTTTTTAAAAAATGTGAACCCGGACCAGACCGGTTTACCGGCCGGTTCGTAGGTTTCCAGGCCGGACCGGCCTGTCCGGTCCGGGTTCAGGAACTTTGCAATTAACTACTTAACACATTTAGAGACTATTTCTTTCAAGTTTGTTATATATTACAGGTAATTTTCATAATGCTATTGATTTATTCTTTCAACTTCTACTCTATTGCCAACTATCTTGGCATGGAAGTTGCTACGTAAATGAGAGGTTATTGTTTCAACCTCGTTTATGAGTTAGTGTTTATTATATAATTCAAATATTGGTATTTTCATGAACTTCACTACATACAAGTTTGGCAAAGCGAGGTCTAGAACAATGAGCAAAATATATCTAATTGGATTGCCATGTGCCAAGATCACCCTATGTGGCATAGTTCAATACGTAGTCAACCAGCCTTTCCCCGCCCTTAAGGTCATTGAACCAACCCAATGCTTAATAAAGCACTCATAAAAGCCCATAATTAGACCCAAACAAAAACGACTCTATTTTCTCATTCCTAGTGTGCCCCAAGGGTAGATTATAGACTTCATTTCTCTCTTTCAACAAACTCACCAAAAATTTGAACCCAAGCACCTATATTTCACTAAAATCAAATTGAAATAAATTACATGGGTTGTGTTTAGCGAAAAAACTTAATTCTTCGCAATGTGATAAATTAAAGTTCAATTTCTTAGTAAAAGATATGCATATACTTAATGTCCGACTTGTCTTTAACATAATTATGTTAATAGAAGGATAAATATACTTATATGGAAAATTGGATATTTTGTGGCAAAATGTATATTTACATTTACAAAACATAAACCATATGAATCAATTGCCTCGTCAAAGGTCAACCCATTTTTTTTTTACTTAAAAAAAAAATTTCCCCCAAACCTAACCTCAGGAATAAAGACACACACTTTTTTTTTATTTTGCCATCATCAATATATCATACAATTCTTTTCCCTTTTGTAGAGAGTGAATAGCACTGTTCACAAGCCAATAAGCCGATGAACAGTGTTGGCTTCATCTTGGGCTTGCTGGTCGATATTTGAATTTCAAACTCCTAACTTTTCAAATTTTCAACTTTCCTCATTAATATCTGCCTTTCTCTCTCCACATGTTTCACCCCATTTTTTTTAGTCTGCAATTTTCCCCCTTTGGCAGCTTTTTCCTTTCCTGAGCCATACTTCTTCTCTATTTTTCATCGTCTTTTCCTTTCTCATTTTCATTTCACAGACTCGATTACAATGGCTATCGGTTTTCTTCCTCTGTTAGTGTTCTTCTTCCTCGGCTCTGTGTCAAGTAAGTATTGTTTTCAGATTTTATTCTCAAAATCGTTGATCGAGCGATCTGGGTTTGTTCGTTTTGGGCTTGTGTATAACACCTTTCAGTTTCACAGGTATAGAATTCTCGAGCATTCCAAGGATCAACTATGGTCAAGTGGGGAACAATCTGTCGTCGCCATTGAAATCGGTGGAGCTAATCAAATCTCTCAAAGCCAAACGCGTCAAAATCTATGATGCAAACCAATCCTCAAAGCCCTAAGTAACATGAACCATCAAGTCTCAATCATGGTCCCAAATCAACTCATCGTCAACGTTTCCTCTAATCAAACCCTCACCGATGAATGGGTCGAAACCAATGTGCTTCCTTTCTACCCTCAAACCCTGATTCGCTACCTCCTCGTCAGCAACTAGGTCATCAGTAACAGCCCACTAGAAGTCTGGGCGACGCTCTTACTGGTGATCCGACGAATCAAACATTCTCTCAAACACTTCGGGATTCGCAAGGTCAAGTTCAGAACTCTGTCAGCCATAGGCGTGTTAGAATCATCATTCATCTTTGCTTTATACAATGAGAACCAGAAAACCGGGTGTGAGTACGGAGCAACAGCCCACAAGCAGTGAAAAGGATCCATTCAGAAGGGATAACAATATCTTTATGGGTTTTATTTCTACTTTTCTTCTAAATTTTACTTTGTCAGTTTCTTTTTCACCGTTAGAAACTGTTTTCATGGTTAATTATAGTGTAGTTTATTATACTATTCCTTTTGAATTTTACTCTGTCTCTTTTTTCATGGTCAATTTAGCAACAATAAATTTTTTTCTCAAACATGATCTGAGAAGGATTATGTATGTTTTCTTTTCATGGTCACCTCTCTTACATGAAAACCAGGTAATCTTAATAACGAGTTTGTATTTGTCATTTACTGTCTAGGATTATGCGGCCAGAAGGTACATCAATTAGATAGTTGAAGTGAAGGTATATATTCTTCAAGTAAAAATATTATATCATGTATTGTGACTGTAAAGTAGAACACATACAAAGGATTGCCTGCAGAAATTAGACAGAGAACTTGAGGGGGATATCATTCTTGCATTGTGACTGGAACCTTAAAGTCCTATTTTATTTGATGGCCTAACTAATTTACCATGCAACAAGTGTTATGAATACCCATTCAATTTTTAGTAGTTTTTCCATGCAAGGGCAGACAATATTTGTGTCCATTATTGTCCATTGTTGGTTTTTCCATCATTTTCTCGTTGGTTAATTAGTGGTTTGTACATGCAGATTAGTCCTGAAGGTATTGCTCTTAGGGATGAAAAAGTTTTTTAGTTTCCTCGAGAGAAGAAGGTTCCGATTGTCATGCTCACATATAGTCATTTTCCCATTCCCTTTTCCCTCTCCCAAATATATTCTATTTTTGGTACTTATGCATTGTAGCCCAGGATTTTAATACCTATTCTAGTAGGATTATTTCTACACATGGTAATCATGGTCAAGAAATGTGTTCTCTATCTGGAAAATGAACATAACTCTGTTTGTTTGCTTAGGGTTCAAGTTTGTTCTCTTTGTAGCATATAAAATACGTTTTCTTTTTATTATATGAAGTTATTTTCATTTGTGTTTAAAGACTTCATTTTTGTTCAAAAACTTTATATTCCATAAAGTTATTCATCGTAACATGACCAATACCAATTAGTAAGGATAAAGTAGATTGAATAAAGGACAATTATTTTTACTTATAGTTTAGGGGAGTAAGTAATTCTATATGGTTTAACTAAGAAGATTTTTAATGCCTATCATTCTATTTGTATTGATTAATATTTTTTCCTTGATTTGTGTCCAATGCAATACAAGCTATAATATCTATCATTTTGATGTACCTTCTCAGCATTATGGCTATAGAAGTAGGTATTGTAGTAACTCTATGTTGTAGTAAGTATGAATAGTTACCGTATATCTTTGTTTACATTAGTGGCCATTTATTTATGACCATTAAACAGTTCAGACCATTGTTACAATTTTTCAAATGTTTGCTGCCTAATGCCTACTACCTACTAAAGTAATAAACTTATGTGTATTTCATAAAACAAAACCCTATGTTGAATCCAAGTCTTCTATATAAGTGAAAATGTGAAATCAGATGGGTGTTACCTCCATATAATCAATTTGGTGTATGTTGGCATAGTTAGCATACTCAATATTCTCAATGGCAGGTGTTACCAGCATATAAACAGTTTGGTGTATGTCATCTTTTTTTCTTTTGAGCTGCGGCAGAAGTATAGTTAATATGATAATAAAGACTAGATTAAATATTCTGAAAATAATAAAGACCAAAAGTATAGTTTCCATTTGTGACCCATTATTTTGGTGGTGGCCATATATAAGCAATTGACAACCTCCACATACTCATCATGAGAATAATAATGCAATGCAATATATAAAGGCATAGGCCTATCCCTATTGGTGGTCCATCCTCTAACTGTTCACATGGCTTCCCTTTTTCTCTGTTCATGTGAAAGTAAAGAAGAAGGCCAATCTTCTCCTAAAGGTTTGCAGACATTGCTGCCCAATCATGTCTTCTTTTTTTTTTTTTTTTTCTTGTTTTCAATGCTCTTTTTCTTGTGGTCCTTCCATGGCATGGATCGGTTTTTTAATCCTTCCTATTCATGAGGTAATTTATACAATTGATTTTATGTTGACTCTTTGATCATATGGTTTGAAATTAAGGTTTACATAATTATATTGATCCATATATTTTGTTTTTAATTATACCTACTTCGTTTGCATTTAAAGAGATTTTGTGCTTAATCATCGTAGAATTAGATTTATTTGTGGCTAGAAGGATCAAAAGATGAAAAGCTAAGTCTATAACTAACCTTGATTAAGACATTACAATCATGACAATTATATGTTACACTGTCAAGCATAAAAAACATAGATGGGATCAAGATTGTTGTAGGGGATGACGATTATGGGTCAAGTAACACTATAAAAAATATTGTATACGAAGAAGTATTTAGAAATATAAATGCTTAGGTATGTAATTATGATGTGAGAAAACAAATAACTGATAATGTTTGAAATGTCACGTTACAAGTTTTTATGTTTATTGTTCTTAAGACAATGCACTAATATGAAAAGAATAGAAATGTAAATGGTTGTTATTACTGTATTTAAGGAAATTTAACAGGAGTATAATTTCTTCATACAATGCACGGGAAGTACACGCTCGTTATAAAGATATACACACTCACTCACACAATAATGATGCTGTTCACCTTGAGGCCATATACATAAAAACTCTATAAGTGTTTTTTCTAAAACTCAAATTTAATTCTAAAAGATCTAATAAGATCTTATATCACTAGATTAACTTTATATCGATATACTTCTAACCCACTATAATCAACGAGGCGAGGGTGAAATTATCGATATTGAGGAATATAATGATGAATGAAGTAAGAAATGTGAAATAAGATATAAATAGGAACTTAGGAAGTAAAGATAAGAAACTTAAAAATGAAATCAAAGCGTAGGGCTCTGGACACGTTGTAATGAGAAAGAAGCCTCATCCACGGCTGATTAACACGTGGAATCACCATTCTTCCAGATCTTTCCCCTTCCCTCCCTCCATCCCTCTCGAACTTTCCCTCCGTTTTTTTTTATATCACTCCCAAATTTTCTCCCTCACCGATCGCCTCATTTCCTCTCTTTGCATTCACAGTTCTCAATTTCCTTTCAAACACCTCTCGTCTTGCTCCTCTGCTTTAGATCCACTTCTACGCTCTCTAATTCCAGATTTTCAGGTAGGTTTATTGGAAACCCACTCTTCATTTTCTGCTTGCTCCATTTTTTAGTTCTTTTATGAGAAAGACGCTTCTCGCTTCTATCGCTGATGTTTGTTGCTCACTCTTCGTTGCCTGGAAAATTTCCACCTCATTTTCTCCCCGTTTTTGGGGGAATAATTTGGTTACTATATTATGTATGCTTTTTTTTTTTAACCCTTCTGTGCATTCAAAAGACTTCTAACATTTTCTGCGTGTCATCTTGAATTAGTACAAGTTTTTATATTATTGTTATCTGATGTCCTTCCATTTTCAAGTATTTTATTGCTCAAGTGAATAATTTAATCATTGAATATTTGATGTTTGCTTCAACTTTTTGCAATTTTATAATATTTCAAGACTATAGATTGTAGTGCTGAACTCTAAGATGCTAGTTACGTTGCATCTTAACAATAATTTAAACTTACATTTCAGCATGTTTTTTTCTTCGTAAATTAATAGCTTAAAAATTTGCATAGAATCAGCAAAATGTGATATTCCCTTGAAACGTGATCATCATCTTCATTTTCGACGGTTTATACTGACCAGTCACCGTTGGCAGCTTGGTGATTTCAGAGTGATTGGGTGAGGATGAGCAGCATTGTGGATTCGTTCAACGGAGGTTTGGACAGTCTTTTCAATCTTCCTGAAACAATTGAAAAACTCATGTTTCAACGTCGAGCTCACGACTCTCAAGAAAACAGAGGCGTCTCTAACATCCCAGTGGACATTATGGAAACTCCCAAAGAATATGTATTTTACATGGATATCCCTGGTCTCTCCAAAACTGACATTCAGGTAACTACCTACCTACCTGGCTGTATATGTCTGTCAATTGGACTTCTGCATATTATTATTATTTTTAGTGCAAAGTAAGACTGAAGGGAGTACATTCGATTGTTGGTCTTCCTACCTTTTAGAATTGTATAAACAATTATTACATATGGATAGTTCCCAATTAGGCTTGTCTGTTGGTCAAGCTGTGGTTTGGTTTTTTCAACCTTGTTCTTGTTCGTTTTATACATGACCTGAGTCAATTTCGACTTTGACTTCCTTGTTCCCAGTAGACAGTGAAAATTCTTTCCTGTTTTTCATTCTTGCGGCAGAGGGTGTCCAAAGGCCTGTCGATTTTGAGTATAGATTGAAGTACTTATATAATTCAGATAGAGGCAATAGAAGTTGAGTTTTTTAGATTCGTTTTCTCTTTAAACTCTGAATTCGGGAAAAAAAAAAAAAAAATCAATGTTCGTCATTTTCTCTAATTTTCTGATAAATTCCCGAGGACCCCCTTACATTCTTTCGCATTGATGGTTGTGCTTACTATGCTTTCTTGTACCTACTAACATATAGGAGCTACGACTTGTTTATGGGGTACGGTGAAGAGTAAGGCTACTTAATGCATGCATTTTTCATCAATTTAGTATTCAAAATAATAACTATCATGCTTATAGACTTAATAGTTATGCAGTTATAATGTTTTTGCCTACCAGTGATTGAACTTGGAATCACTAGGTCAACATCCTCAAGCATTTAAGCTGAAACCAGATGTCCTTTACAAGTGTACTATATTGGAACAAAAATCTTTTCTAGCCTTCAATCCGACTGTTGCTGTTCGCAGATATGCATGATATCATCTTGTTTAGCATGTTAAAGATAAGAAACATATCATTTAACATTTTGACTCATATTGATGGGTTATGAAAAGATGTTTGGAGTCAAATGATGGAGCATAACATCTTGCAGGGACCTGGGTAGTGGTATACTTCCACAAATTGACATGCATGAACTTGCAGTGTTAGAGAAATTAATGAGTGAAATCTTTTACAGGTGACTGTGGAAGATGAGAACACACTGGTGGTTCGAAGCAATGGGAAGAGGAAACGCGAAGATGGGGAAGAAGAAGGGTGCAAGTACCTGAGGCTGGAGAGGGGAGCTCCTCAGAAGCTGCTGAGGAAGTTCCGATTGCCGGAGAATGCCAACGTGGCAGCCATCAATGCAAAATGCGAGAACGGTGTTCTAACTGTGACTGTTGAGAAGCACCCTCCACCTCCAAAATCCAAAACAGTTCAAGTGGCCATTGCCTGAGGCGACATTCTTCAGGTTTCTGTCACTGTGTAGGCCTTTCTTTTGTTTAGTGTTGTCTAGTTGGTAGGGTGCCACGGATTTTGTTGAAAATTATGTTGCCAATGCCTATGTATGCCAGTGGTTTGTGTCAGGAAATTTGTAGCTGCTTCCTTCAATATTGTATTCTTAATGTTTCCATGGAGCAAGACATCGCTATACTTAATCATGGATAGTGAATGAATGTGGATTACGTAAATTTTAAGATTAAGATCTTTCTGTCAAGCGAACAGTTTCTTTTTTATTTTTTGGTTTTTTTGGGTTAAGACTTGAGAGATTCAAGCCGTACTTGGTAAGTTTAGTATGATAATTATTATAATTATTTATTAAAATAAAGTCTTCGCATGTACTGAACGAATTTTTAGTTAGAGTAAAATCCGACAGTCGTTTGACTTTTACCATAAGACATATATCATGAGTAAAAATGACATTTTTTAGGATCTATTGGCTAGTGTGTTTATACAGGGAATCCTAGAAATTTGTAAACAGTAAACTTGTTGATTTTAAAAAATCAGTCCTAGCTATCATTTTCAAGGATGAAAAAAGGTGGCCTAATGCACGCGGTCATATTTAAGTCACATGACAAATCTTTTCATCGCGTCAAGATTCACTCTAATCTTCACCATTTTCAAGGGTTAAGAGGAAAAATCAGAAGTAAATTGAGAATTTTTAAGTGGCAGTCATTCCCTCGTTCTTATAGAGGTAAAAGTGGACGTCACAGGTACGCCGGACATATTTAAGAATTTAGTTGGGAAAAATATTTTTTTTAAAAAATCTAATTTCTCATCATTATCTGGAGCTTTCTCTAAAATATCTAGAATATGTTTTTAGTATCAATGTTTGAGTGTCATGTTGGTTGGTTGAATGGAACAGAATCCTTACCTAGACACGGTTCAAATGTCTGAGAGAGATAAGAGAGAGCTACAAAGATAGGAAAAAAAAAAGAATATGATTTTAGGAAGTCATCAAATTTCGTTTTCTCTTAATAATACTACCACCTCATGTTCTTAATATAAAATCCAGAACCGGAGGTAATAATGATGACGACGCATAAACAAAGCTCTCTGTTGAAGTTGATTGTGTTGGTGTCCAACTTATACACGCTAACACACTCACCACCCATCCGAGATGGTGCTTGAGAGCACCCACAAGGGAAGGGATTATTCTTGTTACTTCCTGGTAGTTATGAAGTCCGCCAACGACAGCAAAACCAACGAGAGGTGAAGCCGCACGTTAATGTCAGGGAAACACAGTTATTTTGAATCTGCACCATTTAAGTTCATCAAATCTTTGTTCTTTTAGATGGGAGGAAGAAGAAACTCTTTCCCATCTTTTCCTTGATTGCGCTTTGGCAAGATCCCTTTGATTTGGCTCTTTTTCGATCAGAGTCCTGCCACACGGCTTCTCTAAATTTAAAAGTTGGTTGAAAGAAGTTTTGATTCAGTTATTTAATGATCAGTGTTACCAAATGGTAAGCGAAATTATTTGCTTGATTAATCTCCTTTAGAGAAAAAGAAATTTGGTAATTCATCAAGGAATAGCAATTTTTCTAGAAGCTATCATCCAGGAAAGTAAAGCATTCAACTTCTTTCACCAAATTAGCTTTCTCTATCAATATTAATAAAAAGCAATTACCTCCTGCTCCAGGTATTAACTTCTTCTGCCCTAATGTGAATGGAAGGGATATGATCTTTTATAAATACAAGAGGTAGTGTTAGCATCATTGTCATGAAATTATTTGTTATAATGGATCCACTTTGAAAGAATTCTTATGAAGAAATCAAACAGTCTCCAGGTGAATATTTCTATCAAAGTGCTTCAGAACATCTCTCTTCCAGTGTTTGAATTCATGATTGGTTGTGGAAGGATCAAAACCTCCACTCTCTGTTTATTGTGTTAATAAATGCTTCCTCTACATTGGTGCTACTCCCTCTCAGTCTCAGATAAATAGTATAACTTGGTAGGAAATTTTTTGACTTATTTATGCTTTTAATTTCCTTGGTGTTTAGACACTTATTCTGGTTTTCGCTCTTGTATTAAGTTTTCCTCAAGAACTTTGACAATATGCAATATATAGCATATACTCTTAAATATTAATGAATATCATTTTGTCTTGTTTTAAAAAAAAAAAAAAAATCAAGGAAACACAGTTTGCACGCTCACTAACATCAAAATTGGTTTCTTCCATTCATTTGACTAAAACATCAGAAAAAGAATGGACGAAGCTAAAGGGTATGGAGTTTAATACAGGGCCATCTAAGCCGTGTGTGGAGTGAAAAATCAAATTTAATAATACAAATCATGTAAATTATATGAAACTATGTCGCCACTATGAGCTCCACCAAGCTGCTACCTTTTCTTTTTCTTAGACTTGCGCTTCTTTTGGGAAGATGGTTCTCCAGTTTTTTTAGCATCCTCTTTGTTTGACTTGCGCTTACGCTTCTTCTGGGAAGATGGTTCTTCAGTTTGGTCACCAACCTCCATTAGATGCTCATATTCTTCATAGCTTGCAAAAGGAGATGCTGCACTTCTCTTGTTCCCTTTTTGTTTTCTCTTGTCAACTACATCTTCCTCATCAACGTCAAAATCATCATCAACATCTCCAACATCTATATCATTGTCATCCTCACTGACATCACCACCTTCAATCGGGGTGTCGGAGAATTCCTCTGCCATGTCTGAGAGCACTTCCATCTCGCCATCACTAACATCACCAATCAAGTCCTCATCATCGTCATCCACAACTTTATCCAAATCATCATAGTCATACCCACCATCTCCATCCAAAGATTGATCGGCATTATCCAATATATTCTCAATCTCTTCATTATCGCTCTCATCACCCCCATCTACGTCACTGCCATCAACATCAAACAACTCCTCAGCAGCCTCCTCATCGGCTGTCTTCTTTTTCTTTTTCTTTGGTTTCTTGGAAGAATTCATCTTGTTTGTGTAGAACTTGTGGAAGACAAGATCCTCTGGTGGTACATCTACTTCGGCTAGTGAGAGAATTTCTGGTCCAATCAAATGGTTGTTAATGCTCATCTGCAAAATCAAAATCGACACATGTCAATCAGGTATAACGGAAGGCAGAACCATTATGCCTTGACTTCAGAAATAGCTGACATCAGAATCTGAAGAAGTTGATTAATCCTGTACCTGTTTGGCAGGTTCAATCTGAGAACCACCATGCCATGTACTTTGCTTTGGTTTCTTCTCCATGAATTTGTCTAGGAAAGCTGTCAGCGATAGGTCATTTAGTGGGTTTCCATTATAGACAATGTTGGCTCCAGAAAGAAGAGTTCTGGCCATGGTAGCTACTGATGGGTGTGAATGTGAAGCAAGAACCATTAACTCCCACCAACTAACCCGGTCTGCATTGCTGTTAGATGGAAGGAAATACGGACACAATGATGAAGGAGAAGACAGAAAGTGTAACACAAGGATAAATAAATTGCAAAATATGAGATCTTCACTAATATATCATTCCGATTGCACCCTCTAGTGCACCTGATATTTTGAAATTTTTCTATATGAAAAATAGAGATTGATTATAACCAAAATATAAATTACCAAAACGAAGGCTCTCTGTGTCGTGGATTGTAACCTCCAGGCAACAAAGACTTATTGGAGGATGACTGGGATTGGTGATCTTCATCATCAGATGCATATTTTAAATTCTCAGGAACTTTTTCATTCCTTGCGAGCATAAAATCAGCATCCTCTGAACCATCATCTGAATCATCTTCAGAATCGGAAGATTTTGGAAGGTCATCTTCCTCATCTGAAGATTCATTCTCAGCATTGTGATCATCACCATTCTGGACAGGTCCAACATCATCTTGCTTATGTTTTGCAGGGCTGGGTTCAGCATCAGTTGCTTCTTTAACATCTTCAAAGTGTTCTAGCTCCTCATCAATAGACTCACTCTGCAACATGAGGTTCCTGTATAACAATAAAAAATTAGTAGATGGCTAATTTTACCGTAAATTTGTCAGTGCTTGACTTCCAATGAAAAGAAAAATAATCTATAGTTTTTAAAGACATTCTAACATAAAATAATGAACAATAATTCTGGTATAGACCAAGACAATCAATAATTCGATAATTAATCTTACCATAAAGGAGGTCTTGCTTTAAGGAGTTCAGAAAGAAGGAAAAGGCATGCACAGGCAAACTGTGCAGGCTGCTGAAGAGCAACCTGTTGAAGAAAAAGAGGTACATCAATCATTGAAACCAACTTACACAAGAAACAATGCAGCAAAAGTACAGTTCACCACTTGCCTGCAAAAGGCGTTTAGAAAATGCAGCTACACGCTTTAAATTCATATCCCTCTTCATAGCTCTTAGAATAAGTCCAACAAACATTTCCACCTGAAAATAAAAATGTAAGAAAAAACTTTCAAGAGCAACAGAAAGTCAAAACGAAAAACATTTTTCACATAAGGTAAAATAAAAACTGGATTTCACATACCTTTGACGTATGCATGGCAGCAGGTAGCAAGAGTTTAGAGTACAAGGCTCGGTAAAACCGATCACTGGCTATCTGATTCTTAGATGATATTTTATCAAGAAGCATCAATGCCTGGAGTCCTACATTAAAATTCTTTGAATGAACCTGCAGGTTTGAAGTTTTCATAAACATTAAAGAACAAAGATCAACTAATAAAAGTTGCTTGTGCAACATCAGTCAGTGAGATATTGAATACAACTTCTCAACTATTTTGACATCAAACAGCAATTACCAATTTGAAGAGTACTGGTGTTTGAACATCAATAATATCATCAGCTTCATCACCAGAGACAAAGGGGAATGCTCTATTTACTCCCTGTAAAGTTAGACCAATGTTTATGAAAACCCAAATTATATGTATTTTTCCAAAGCCAAAATTTTCACAACTGTTAATTCACAGATATTAGCACGTTGATACTTACAGTCAAGAGAGCTGATAGAAGCCGTGAATCCAATTCAGCATGTGATTCTGGTGCATCTTTCGACTTTTCACCTTTAAAATTTGCCTTCTTCCTTTTATCAATCTTTTGATTGCTGCTTGCTCCAGAAATCAAGACCTGAACATCAGAAATGTGAATAATACTTTTCTTTTTCCATTTAAAATTTTCTCCTAACTCACACAGAACAATCACAAAATAACATGATATTCCAATACCTTAAATAGAGCAAAATATACATCTATTAAACGTTTTGCCACTTTCGGCCCATCTCCTCTATGCGTGAGACGGATTTGGCTCAAGAAGTTAACCTGAACATGTAGATAAGGAAGATCAGCTATATTTTTTCAGTCAAAGCATGTCAAGTATGTGTCCAAAAATCAATGCTCATAGAAGGGTTGCAGAGTCAAGAAAATTAAAGGGCCACTTCTGCAGCCATAGAAAAGCAATTTTAATAAGACCAATGTATATACTCTTCCAAAAGAAACTATATTCTACAGCAGAACTAACATTTAAAAAAACAAAAAAAAAAAAGATGTCAAGAATATTTTGCTGGCTATGAACTGTGCAAGAAGAGAGCCCTAAGCAAAATAAAGATGAAAATTAGTATTTAAGACATTCTCCATTTGTGTATATGATACAGATCTGAATAGTACTAACATAAATGCCAATGTATAAACTAGCAAAAACAAGCCAGAAAATAGACCTCATTTTTTGTATACGTGACAAGTGACAACTAACTAGAGTTGACAAGGAGGACTGTAATCCTAATTCTGTATTAAGAAATGTATCGGCAATAGAAGTTTAGGACTTACTACATGGTACTGAGCCCGTGGTCCCAAATGAGGGCGAAAGAGAAAAGAATCCACCTCATCAATAACCACACCCTAAACAAAAAAGACAAGGCGCAAATACATCAGTATAATGAAATCCCTTAAACAAAAAACTGTTTAGTCAGGACCAAGCATATAATATTGACACTCCCAAAATGTAATATCTACATTATCATTATCAAAAAATATAAGACGACAAAATGTATTATCAAACATCCATACCTTCATATTTGGGTGGTCAGACATGAGGTTTGACAAATGAAAGTCAGCATTAGAGGCTGCCTTGTTATCTGGATCTCCAAGCTGAAGTAATTCCAACGGATATCCACATCCCCAACCATGAAAAAACCATTAAGTTTTGTCAACATCTTAAGTACATGTAGCAAGCTCACTCATGGGCTAGCAACGGTGACAAGGAAAAATTCATGTTCAGCACAAATTGTAGTATAGCAAGTGCAGAAAGCTCAATACTAACTCACTTTATTAACAAGGGCAGAAAGTAGTCTGCGCTCTTGCTCTGACTTGCTCCTCAATAGCTCATATATGGACTGCAAGCAACAAAAAAGAGGGGGAATACCCACCCAAAACAGTGGACCAGAAATTAAACATATATCCTCTTAATATATCTAAATACATGTAATAACAAATCTCAATATTGTCTTCATTTCACACTAGCATGCATTAAAAGGAAAAGGAAGATTAGATAAGGAAAAAAGAGATATTCACAAAATCCTTTTCCTTCTATTCATATGCTTATTTTCTATAATAATTTTCAAACTCCTCAAGAGATCAAAGACCAAAAAAAAAAAAAAGAACTGCAAACCTGAAGAGTCTGTAAGTATTAGCAACCCTTTGTTTTAATGTATTTTATTTTAAAGTCAAAGCTTCTAGTAAAGATGACTTATCAAGCCACAAAAAATATGAAAAACAGAGTTGACAAAAGATAAGTGAAAATATGAACAGAAAACCAACCTTTAAGGCTTTGTTTTTAAGTACAGGTAACATGTCTCTGGATGCTTCTTCAAGTGCAATAACAAATCTTTCATATCTGAGACATCAGAAGATATTCATTGCATTACTCCAATAGAGCTTGGTGGATGTCAATAAAGTGAAAACTAGGGGGGAATAATAAATTAAAGAATGTGGCCCAACAGCAATAGCAGAGCATTAGGGACACATACCTCTGCTTCAAGCACTCCTCCCAATACCAGAAAAGCAAAAGAGAATAACCATCTTTATTTTCAGGAACATGATTTATTGGCCTCTGTATCAAAGTCTTCAATTTACGATCCGGTAATAAGCTGCAAAAAAAGAATAGAAAGCATATGCAGGATCAGAGATGTATCTGACTCATTATCACAAATTATGAGCTATTAGAGTAGCATAACTAAAGGCATAGCAATCAAGCCCACAAATTTAGTTTGAACTATGCAGACTAGCAAATTACTAAAGATGGGGAGACGTGGAAAGGGAAAAACTGAGGAAACACAAACCTTGACATGAATAATTCTTTTAGTGCTTCAAAACCAGTCAATGCGTGGCGTTTTCCAACCTTAGATGTAACCATTCCTAAATGAACCAATATATTCCATTAAAAAGCTCAACTCTATGGGAAAATGGGAAAGACAAAACGGCACTCATACAGCAACTACATAGAATAAACGGAGTCAGCCCATCTAGCAACCAAAACATTCAGAGTGAAGTAATATCACGAAAAGTACAATGTTAACCTATAAAACTTAAATAGCCCTGTCTGATCAAAGTTTCAGTGAAACATGCACCATACTTCACTCTATAAGCACAATTCTTTTTTTTTTTTTTTTGATACATAAATTTTAGGAAGGGGTTCGGGCTTAACCCAATCCAAGGGCAGGGCCCATAACTCATGATCCACTGGAGGCCTGTCCCTGTGGGCTCCTGGTTGGCAAGCCGCCCAATCCACACAGGTAGGTAGAGGACTTTCACCCCTATTTTTTCACCCTAGCTTCACTTAGCTGTGGAGATGCCTCCCCAAGCGTCGCAACTGGAGGCATAACTAAATGCCACTCCCAGGGATCGAACTCATGCCAAGGGGGTCACCCAGACACTCATTGTCCAATCCCCTCGCCAACTGAACCCACGGACGATGGGTCTCTATAAGCACAATTCTAGGGAAGTGCTAATAGGAAGGGATTATATTGCATTCATAAACATTAAACTGAATTGCAGTTTGAGTAATGAGATGTCACACCATCTAAGAGGATCACGATATTTAAAGAGAACAAGAAATAGACTTCGGGTTTCAAAAACTAAAGTCAAAGACTCACATCAGCAAAATGTAGAAAGGGAGAATTTGAGATTGAGCAAACATAATACATAAAAATAAGAACACACAATAACCACTCCACCCTATCAGTAGCTCGACAGGAACAAAGTTCATGTCATGTCACATACGGCGCCACTTAGTCATGTCATGCCATGAAAGTCGCGGATTGCGTTATAGTTTAACCGGATTAACCACCGACTTAGTATTCATTTGGAATAACTTATTTTTGGGCAAAATCGTGATTTACAGTATAGGAGGCAAGTATATAAGAGAAGTTTTATCTCGACTTAGACTTATATATAATAAGGACTTTTTCTTTAAAATTAAGTGATCCAAACACAGCTTTAACCAGTTATAACAGAAGAAATCACAATAAGAAAGGAAGATCCAAGGTTTCTATGGCTTTGAGAAGATGAGGAGCTAACTAACCCAAGAGAGCATCAAGTGACCGCAAATTAGCAATTGGATTGTCTCCCACCATTACTGAGAACGCTGACACCTTATCAACCGCAGTACCCGACCTCTGTGTGGAAATTAACATTTTGATGTCGCCACTTTGGCCTCTCGACGACTCATAGTCCTGAACATACTGTGCCAGCAATCTCTCACCCATCTCCCTTTTCTTCTCGGCAAGGCTTTTCCACTCTTCTACATTCTTCATTTCTATCCTTTTCCCCTCGCCAATCACTTTCGCTTCCAACTCAGCCGCATCCACATACCACACACCCAAAGTACTGGCTTTCATCAATGGAAGCTTCGGGAAATTCTTATACTTAATAAAACCTTTCCCCTTATCACCACTCTCCAGTGATAGAACAGAAGGCTTAGGCTTGGGTTTCTGAGGCGCTCCACTGTTTTTCCCTAAAGACTTTTTTTTCGTCTGATGGCTATCATCAGAACTAGGTTTTGCAGCTGTTTCTGGCTTCTTTGATGGCTTTTTTGTGTTGATGGGTCCTTTTTTGCGAAAATCAACATCGTTGAAGCCTGAAGATGAAGAAGGTAAAGAGGACGATAGGCCAAGCGAAGAGGCGAAAGAGGCGACATCTGACTTCAGAAGATCAATATCCTCAGGCTTCTTTGAGGACTTCTTCGAATTCGCTGTCGTCATTGCTGCATGAAAAAGGGAAGAAGAAACACTTCCGGAACCAAGTGATGATTCAGAGGTTGATGTCGAAAAAACATGTAGGGTTTAAGAGCCTCCTAACGGAAAATTGAGGCCCAACTTAAACATCACGGCCCAAAACGAGGAGACTCGTGCAATGACGCAAGTGTACTACTACAGTTTCAGTCAAACAAAAATAAGGCACCATTATTCTAAATGTAAAAACTAGAAAGAATTTAGAGTTTGATTCTAAGTATAAAATCTTAATTTATTTTATCTCTTAAATTTATAATATTTTTTGGGACAATCTCAATTAAATTCTACCGAAACGCCTAAATTCAAATCTAGGCTTACACTTTTAACAAAATTTTAATGGGCCCAAAAACCCTCATTAAAGATTTATGATTGTTGTTAAATAACTAAAATGCCACTTTATAATTAAAAATATAAAAGATTTTAAAAATAATACCAGCAAATTTTACACGAATAAATCCGTTAAAACTTATATAAATCATCACACATAAAAAAAAATGCGATTTTTTTTTTTTTCAAATATCAATAAGAATCACTGCTGAGGCAGAGACCTGCACCGCGCAACAACAATGTGAAAAAGAAAGGACTTCAACATAAATATAGTTGGAAGCTAAGACTTCACATTTGGCGTAAGAATTAATACTTCCTCTTATCTTAAATATAAGATAAAGTTGATTTTTTTTAGGGATTGAAGAAGCTAATTAAATTACTTTAGAGTATTTATATTTTTTTCTTTCAAACTAATTAGTTTAAATAATAAACTGATATATAATATAATGATATGTAATATATGATGTGATTAAGTAACTTATTTTTTTATTTATAAGTGTTTTTTACATAAATCGAGATAAAACTCCTCTCACATACTTATCTTGTGTACCGTAAATCATAATTTAAAAATATTTATAAGTTAAAATTAAATTATCCCAAACAATCGTCACGAGTGAAATATTGCGCAATGGTGACAATCTCGATAACGAAGGACTGTACGATGACAGTAATTTTAGCTCACCATTGAGAAAGCACATAAGCACAAAGTGAGAGACAAACAAGAAGTAAATTTGAAGCTTTGTTGAATTCTCACGGAGATGGGCATAAGAAGTGGGGGCTAAACGGGGAGGATTTGGGGTTTTGTTATTTTTCATCCATAATAATTAAAAGCAAAACGATTAATATCAATGTGCATGAGAATCTCACGTTTAGGGTAAATCTAGTTTAGATCATCAAAGCTTCAAACTTGCCCCAATTTTATTTTATTTTTTTTAACTATAGAGGAGTAGTCTTTTAACAACATTCAGAAATTTCTAATTAGGCTTATTGGCCTCATTAATAATTTGTTAAAAGTATATGCCTGAATTTAGATTTAAGTATTTCAGCTGGATTTAATTAGGATTTTCAATAATTTTTTTCTCCCAAGTATCTTTGTTGATGGCATGGATCGGGAGCCTCTCCATTTCTTTTTATATCCATTTTCCTCCATTTCCCTAATCTTGACCGTTAATCTAATCTAATGGTCAAAACGCATAAAGACACACTGCACCACACCAATCCATGATCTCCGCAATCCCGCATTGTGCGCTATGAGTATTGAAACACAACAGAAACCATTTATTAAGAAAAAAAAAATATCACCCGCCTTGGATAATATATCCCTGATTGTATATCTACCAAATCCCTGTCAAGGTTTTTCTAAGTTATCTAGTATGTGCGGTGAATATGAAAATTATGATTTCTTTGATCATGGGCTAGGTAAACATTTTACTCCCTTCGGTCCTAATTATAAGACAAAGTTGACTTTTTTGAAGAAATTAAGGAAGTCAATTAAATTAATTAAAGTATTTATATTTTTAATTTTTTTCTCCAAACTAATTAATTTGACTAATAAACTAATATATAATATAAGAATACTAAAAATATAAACACTCTAAAGTAATTTAATTGGCTTCTTTAATTTCTCCAAAAAAATCAACTTTATCTTATAATTAGAACCGGGGGAGTATCATTTTCTTCTTTACGTTACATTTTTTCCTGGGGAAAGTAGCTGAGGACTGAGAAAAAGACAATATTGAGACCTTTGAACCTTTTTTTTTTTTTTTTTGTGGATTTCATAATCAAAAGAGCTTTGGGATGATTTCCCTCCTCCCTTGCTTTACTTTCACATGTTTCCGCGTTTTTGGAAGGGAAAATAAATCAAAGGCGGGTGATATATATATTTTTAATAAATGATTTCTATTATGTTTTAATACTGATGGCGCACATTACAGGATTGTGGAGATATTGGAGTGGTGTGGTGTGTCTTTAGGCATTCTGACCATTGGATTAGATTAATGGTCAGGATTAGAGAAATGGAGGGAAATTGACCTAAAAGGAAATGGAGAGGTCCTTGACCCTTGATGGCATATAGTAAGGGAGTAGTCATCAAATAATAGTTACAATGTACATGATTAGAAAGTGTGTTAAACATCACACATTTCTTAAAAATAATTAATTTAACTAGTTTTTTAATATTCGCATAGTTAGTATTATATTAAGCACCCAGTACTATTATGGGCCTGTTTCAGAAAGCGGTGGAAAAGTACATCCAAGCAAGTCTAGACAAAACTCCTCTCACAAATTCACTTATTATGCCGTAAATTACGTTGGAAAAGCAGCTTCTACCGCTAATATAAACAAACGCTATATTATATTGTTATGATAGGAGAAAAATTATATTTTTAAGTTCTAAAATTTCAATTATTTCTAAATTTTTTTTAATTTAAAATATTTTTATTTAAATATTTTTATTAACTATGTCAATGTTTTATCAATATCAATAAATTTAAAATATAAAAACCCTAACAGATAGCACTTTTCCTAAGTACTATTTTATTTGCACGTAAGTTTTTATATTATAATTGTAATTTTTATTTTTAGAAATCAGTTTTGTAATTGGAAAAGTTTAATTAAGCCTGATTATTAGATTTTTCTGAACCCATATCAACTAGGAACCATGACTTTGATGTGAAACTTTAACTTGTTCAATTGCCTATAGAAGAGATGAAATAATATAGTTGAGTTTGATTATTATTTATACTTCTTTTTCTTTTCTTCTTTCTTTGTTTTTTCCCCTTGTGCCCCAGCATTTTGTTTTGTTAAGCATATGCACCATTCTATTAGAAGTAATTTTATTTGAAAGACTATTGGACACTCACGGCATCTCTATGAGTACTAAATATTATTTTCCTTTTTTTTTTCTAGATACATATATCCTTCTATTAGAGGTAATCATATTCGAAGCACTATCAAGTATTAATATGTGCATCTTTCCTAGTAGGAATTTGAATATTGATTCACCATGTTATAAGAAACTAGCCTATTCCACTAAATCCAACACTCTAATAACTAGTTTATTCTATTAGACGCAGCCTCAACAAAAATTCAATACATGCATGAAACATTACTCCATACCAACTTTCAATTGGGCCAGCCCATACATGAACAACTCCGGCACATGGAGTTTATCAATACGCTCCTTTTGTATCATGTTGTTAGTAATTTACACCTCATTCTTAGGTTCAGTTGGTGAAAGTGTTGTAGGATCTGACACTCTCACTAATAAGAGAGGGTTTGATTCCGGGGAAGTCCACTCAGTTATGGTCTAGTCGAGGTATTGGAGGAGGCATCCCAACTTAGAGTCCTATTCTTGGATCATGGGTGAACTTAACCCATTTCCTAAAATTTTGATATAAAAAAAAAGGTTGTTAGTAATTTTGTTAGGTCCTTAGTGAGTAGAATAGCATCGCCTTCTTATTATAACTGATCCAAATGCAGATCATCAGATTATTATTATTATTATTATTATTAGTTCTTCATTATTCTTATTAATCTCAAAGCAGTGTTCATGAAGCTGAAAACTTCTTGCATCATTGTTTTTAATTGCAGCCCATTAAGGATGTGGTGCTTTTCTGTGACACTGATTCTCCGATGAGATACGTTGACATTGGGATTCCAGCGAATAACAAAGGAAAACATCGCAGCTGAGGACTTGATAAGATACCCCTGGCCATCCTAAAAGCTAAATGATCTAAAGTCGCAATCCACATAACTCACTATCCAAATAGGGATAATTGAAATGCAAAGAATACTAACTCTTCTGACTAAGTTGTGGGCACATTGATAGCAATTAGAGAAGAGTTGTCACCTGTTAAGAAACCTTCAAGACCGGTGGCTCAAGCTTTCTTAAGTCACTCTCACTCAATCCGTTGTCACATGTATCTAGACTCAGCCAAAGCCGACTAACAAGTTATACTTAGAATATTTTAATTAGATAACCAAATAATATGATGTAATAATTAAAATATCTAACTTGGTTGTCATTTGATAGATTTGGAGTTTATGTACCATCAAACACCTCCCAATTTTCTTTGCACAAAAGTCGGGGATTGAATTTGCCTTCTTTGTTGGAGGGAACTAGTTTTTTCTTCTTATTTTTAGGCTCTTGTCAATCTTAAATTGAAACTTCTTGCTGCGAATGGATTTATTTTTGGGAAAATCACTGTAAGGTCCCAAGAACCATAAAAAATTATAAAAAAGTCTCAAACCAAATTCCCCTATCAAAAAAATCTCTAGGAACTACATTGTGATTAATTCATAATGTGAATTACTTTATACCCCCATTGAATAAAAAAAGGAAAGGAACCGCATATGCCTTTTTTGACAAGTGCTTATATCTATTTTGACAACTGGATAAGCTATTTTGACAAGTTCATTTGCCTAACTAGAGAAGTTTTGAAATTTCAAAACTTAGTATCCATACTTTGACAAGTGTTTATGCCTGTTTTGACAACTGCATGAGCTATTTTGATAAGTTCGTTTTCCTCCCTGGACGAGTTTTGAAATTTCAGAACTAAGTGTGCCACTTTTAACAAGTGCATATGCCTTTTTTGACAAATGTTTATGCCTATTTTGACAAGTTCATTTTCATCCTTGAAGAAGTTTGAAATTTTAGAACTTAATGTACCTATTTTGACAAATGCATATGACTATTTTGACAACTACATAAGCTATCTTGACAAGTTCATTTTCATCGTTGAAGAAGTTTGAAATTTTAGAACTTAATGTACCTATTTTGACAAATGCATATGACTATTTTGACAAATGCATAAGCTATCTTGACAAGTTCATTTTTCTCCCTGGAGAAGTTTTGAAATTTCAGAACTTAATATCCCTGTTTTGACAAGTGCATGTCTTTTTTCACGAGTGCTTATGCCTATTTTAACAACTAGATGAGCTATTTTAACAAGTTCATTTTCCTTCCTGGACAAGTTTTGAAATTTTAGAACTACATGTGCCAATTTTGACAAATACATATGCCTTTTTTGACAAGTGTTTATACGTATTTTGACAACTACATGAGCTCTTTTGACAAGTTCATTTTTCTCCTTGATAAGAACAAAATGCATAAAGCAAGGCACAATCTGTGAGGAGTTTCGAAGAATCATATCATCTATAATTGGAAAAGAAATTAATGAAATTTATTTGAAATTCAAAGTTACCCTTGAAATTTTAAAACTTCTCCATTGAGGAAAATGAACTTGTTAAAATAGCTCATACAGTTGTCAAAATAGACATAAGCGCTTGTCAAAAAAAGCATATGATGTTCCTTCCCTTTTTTATTCAATGGGGGCAACAAAGTAATTTTACATTCCGAATTAATCACAATATAGTCCCTAGAAACTTTTTTTTATAGGGGAATTTGGTTTGAGACTTTTTTATAATTTTTTATGATCCTTGGGACCTCATAGTGATTTTTCCTTTATTTTTCTATAGGAAGCCCGAGGATGCCAAGCAACAGGAAGATGATCAAGTGCTGGATGCGCTAGCATATGCCTTTACAGACTTAAATGCAGCCGCAAATACGCATCATCCATGGGTCCATTTGGAGTGTGTTATCCTTGTGTTTTTATGGGATACCCGGCTAACCAAAAGTGTTATCTTTTGTATAATTTGCACTCTAAATCTCTTCTTGTTAGTAGGCATGTTTCTTTTCTCGAAACTAGATTTCCTTTTAAGGATTCCATCCCTACTAATTAAAGGGGGGGTCATCCTTGGAAGGTCAAAACCATTTGATTTCGATATTTACCTTCCTATTCCACACCAAGAAACGTTGGACTGCCCAGTAACCACACAGATTAGTAGGAACCTGGTAGCACAGAATCTGCAGTACTTCCAGAAACTGTTGATAATACCGAATCAGGTAATGCACAACCTGAAATAATTCCAGAAGGTGATGACTTTGGGAATGAAACCCCTATAGATGTGGAGGAACATGCTCAAAGGAATGACAAACCCCTAAGAAGTAAGAAGTCACCAACATGGCTTAATGACTATATATGTGCAGCTACTACAAACACTCAAGCAGAGGTAAAGACAACCTATAAGTATCCTATCCATAAATATATATCTTATGATAATATCTCCTTACAAAGACTACTTGTTATCTACTGATGCATTTCTTGAGCCCCAAAGCTTTCATCAAGCATCACAGGATCCTAAATGGATGGAGGCTATGAGGGACAAAATGAAAGCACTAGAGCAAAACAAAACGTGGGAGATAGTTGATCTTCCCAAAGGATAGCGGGCGATAGGATGCAAATGGCTATACAAGGTGAAGTATACGTCTAGTGGTGAGGTGGAAAGGTATAAAACAAGACTTGTAGCTAAAGGCTATAGTCAACAAGAAGGTATAGACTACTTTGAAACTTTCTCCCCCATTATTAAAATGGTTACCGTAAGAGCTATTTTGTCACTTGCCGCAATGCATAATTGGCATTTGTTTCAAATGGATGTCAATAATGCATTCTTACAAGGGGACCTAAATGAGGAGGTATACATGCAAATGCCTCAAGGATTTGACTCTTTTGATAAAAATAAAGTTTTCAAATTACACAAATCCTTGTATGGTTTGAAGCAAGCTTCTCGACAATGGAATGCTAAGCTCACAGAGGCATTGATACAAGGGGGTTTGGCAAAGTAAATATAATTATTTTCTCTTTATAAATAAAACAAAAACTGATGTGACTTTAGTCTTAGCCTATGTAGATGACTTGGTGATAGTTGGTAGTAATATGGAAAAGATAAATGCCTTGAAAGCACACTTGCACCATAGGTTTAAGATAAAGGATTTAGGACACTTGAGATATTTTCTTGGGATAGTGGTAAGTAGATAAAAAAGGGGAATAGTTTTGTGTCAACGAAAATTTGCCTTAGATCTTATTTCAAACATGGGACTAAGTGGAGCAAAGCCACTTTCGGTCCCTATAGACCAAAATATCAGGTTATCAGCAGATGGTAGAAGGGATAGCAGATTTAATAGAAGTAAGAAACATGGCCTAAAATTGCCTAAGAGGAAACAACAAGATCCTCTCCTACCTGACCCCACCATATATAGAAGATTGGTAGGTCATTTATCATATCTTCTTGTTACTCGTCCTGACATTGCTTATGTTGTGCAGACATTGAGTCGATTTTTGAGTGCACCTAGAAAGGCTCACATAGAGGTTGCAATTCGGGTCGTGCAATACCTCAAAGGGAATCCAAGTTCAGGAATAATGTTGTAGTCTAGAAGATGTTTTCACTTGGAGTGTTATGTTGATTCTGATTGGGCAACTTGTCCGGACACTCGAAGGTCAGTAACCGGTTATGCAATCAAGCTTGGGGGATCTTTAGTATGTTGGAAGTCAAAGAAACAACGTACGGTTTCCAAATCTTCAACTGAGGCAGAATATCACTCGTTGAGTGCGGTTGTTTCAGAAATTGTATGGTTGTCACACATGCTGAAGGACTTGAACATCAAGGGAGTACAGCCAACCCAAATCTTTTGTGATAGCAAAGATGCTATTCACATTGCAACAAATCCGGTGTTTCATGAACAAACAAAGCACATTGAGATAGATTGCCACTTCATTCGTGAAAAATTAATGGAAGATTGAATCACTCTACAACATCTAAACTCAAAACAGCAGTTGGCTGATCTGTTAACTAAGCCACTTGGTCATGATGATTGCAAAAGGTTTTTGTCCAAGTTGGGAACCATTAATTTGTATGGTCCTCAACTTGAAGGGGGTGTTAGAATTTGTATTTTGTATATTGCATTTGGTATTGTGCACAATCTGGTCGTACATTCTGGACAGAGTTGGGTCCATATCATGTATTTGGTTAGGCCCATATCAGGTCTGTCATTGGTTGTAATGAGTTAAGTTGTATTATAAATAATAGTGGCCTTGATCAATATTTGTTGACTGGGTTTTTTATATTTTTGTCTCACTTATCCTAACTCTCAATCCTAGTTTCTGGGTGCCTAGGTAAACGTTTGAAGGTAATTGACAGCTTGCCCTGTTCAACATTGGTATGACCTAAGAGAAAAGGAGATTTCATTATGTCCTTGGATCGTGGGTGAGTCCAACCCGTTTCCAAAAAATTATTATGTACCCAAAAAAATGCAACCGCAAATGGCAGCTTGCCTCCCACAGTTGATCAACCTCAACTAACATCTTAGGGTCTGTTTGGGTTAACGTTGGAGAAATACGTTCACACAAGTTGAAGCAAAACTCCTCTCATACACTTATCTCGTACGCCGTAAATCATGTCAGAAAAACAGCTTCTACCGTTAACTCAAACGAGCATTTATTGGTTATACCTGTAGTTTTCTCATTGCCTGAAAATAAAGCGAAATGGGATTAATGGAGATTTAATAATTTGGTTTTGGGCTGAAGTTTTGACACGTTAATCTTTTTTATATTGTTTGAGGAGAATTTGGAATTAGTTTTAAAAAACTCAAATCCTGTTCGCCATCATCCCCCATTATCGTTTCTTTTTAAAAATTCGTTTTTGTTTCATAGTGGCCAGTTACTTTCTGAAACAGTCCGATGAGCTGGATTGATTCCTATTGAGTACGCTTAATAATGGAAGATTAAGTCGGACTTTTCTTTCCAATTTCCCGGCAAGAGAGAAATGATTGATTATGTGTTTGTTTGGGATCACATTTAGGATCTTTAAAAGTGCTTATTCACATAACTCGAGATGAAACTCCTCTCACATACTTATCTCGTATACCGTAAATCACGATATAAAAACCGTCTTGTTAAAGGCTCCAATCGCTGCTCTAATATAATATATATAGACAATAAAATGTATAGCAAGTTGCATGAACTGGGTATCATGACCAATTTTAGTTTGAATCCCCAATTCTTTAATTCAGCTAGTGGATTCAATCCAATTTCAATGAAACCGCATGAACTTCTATATCATGTTAACCTTTCATCAGTATCAATATAAATACTATTAATATAAAATCGTTGATAAATCATGTTCAGTTAATCTCTGACTTCACAATTACAATCAACAAGATGAACGGGAGACAGGTCGATGGCATTTCTCCTGCCAACAAGTTCAACTCAACCGGAGTTTTTTTTTTTTTTTTGGTACAAACTCAACCAGAGTTGTCAAGAGCAGAGAAGAGGGAGATAGATGGATATGCCAAGCTAGTTATATTCTTAAATTTTTATATACCACGTTCGAGAATTAAGGAAAAATTAATACACAATCTTTTTTACTTTGTCAGTTCTTCGGTAAATGCACATTTGCATGTACGAAAAATTTGCATGCGTAAAAACAACCAAGTAAATCCGTAGCTCACCACGCAATAAATAATCCATCCGATATATCCTTGTTAGGGTGAAAATATGAACTAAACAACTCCCTGACTTATCAATCAGATAGCATATTAATGTTGACAGTTGATAAGCCAAATTATAATTCAAGACAAGCCTCAGGCCTTAAATCTCGCCTCCCTCTTTTCCCCATAAGGATTAATGTCTGCAAACTTTTCAAATTGGCTGGGAACCTTAGAAAGAATACAAGTGAAGTTAGAACTTGGTAGGAGGGGCTATGCAGTCTATGCTGGATGGCAAACTGAGGCAAGTCTTGGTTCGTGATAATGAATTGTTGGGTTATCCATTATAAATCTAGGAACACAGAAACTTAATAGAGATGCGGATAACTTACTTGTGAAAGCAGCTAATAATAGTTTCAATGGTGAAATGTTTACTTCCTCTAATGAAAATTGTACACGGTTGAATATTCAGCCATGTCTAATGTATCTAAGGAGCAGACCAATGAGGAGCAGAAAGAATTACCAATGAAGACATCTAATGTTACCACTCATTTTGATCTTGGGGGCAAAAAATATATCTTTCAAATATTTTTATGCCCTCCAACAAAACCCAGCAATGCCGCTGCTATTTGCATTTGGATGATATCTTACCATTATTTCTGTACACGAAACCACATCCTTCGGATGTGGAAATATAGGCAAAAGACACAGACCTAGACATGAAGCATCTCTCCAAAAGTTACCCAGCGCAAAAAGTTTTCAGCATAACCACCATCTTTGTTCAGCTCTGGGGCACTCTGCTTCCTCGCCTAAAAATATAGAAAAGTAATTCAAAATCAGCGGTGTGCTAGAAAAGTTTCACTCTAAGTATTTAGTAGTCTGCAAGTATCGTTGAAACACAAGAAGTTGATATAAGCAGCCTCATAATCCTGCAATGCAGTAGAGAACTAGGGTACACAAACTGAGGTCCTCATCTCCAGAACTGAGGAAAATGGAATTTGAGTTCCCAATTGCAATCCCAATAGATATCAACAAATATAATACCTCAACTACAAGAACTCACTAATAAAATTTATGCCTTAAATATTTAGCCAGGCCATGGTATTCCTTGAACTAAATGCATAGATGTTATTCATTTGCAAATTCTTAGATAACTACGACTTGTTAATGTTTACTAAAGCAAAGCATGCCAATTTGAAATGCTTCTAGAACAGAACATATACGCACCTTCATGCTGGGTCCAGATTCATTTGCAGATGTAGTCGCCTCAGTTCTTAGTTCATTTGCAATGTTCTCTGATGAGAGGCTGGTTGACCTGTAGACATTAAAACTATTGGTATATCTTGAAGAATTGGACTCGAAAAAGACAGACTCAAATGACTCTCACTAACAATACAGAAATCGAGACTTAAAAGCACGACAATTTAAACAAACTCCAAGACAATAAACTGGTTTGACATTGCCCTAAATCTCCATAGCCACCTTCAAATCCATTTAATTGACCGCAAGAACTTCATATAAGCAGTTCATACCAAAGCATTGTCATTACATTACACGCCATAAAAGAACCATGATGTTTGGATACATATCCCAGTTTAGACACCTTAACCTCAATAATTAAATGTGAATTGGGCTCTTTCCCCATTCTCCCATCAGAGCTTGACTTCACGCTCTACTACTTTGACTTGAGACTTCACTCCTCCAAAATTCCTCAAGACTAACGTATTCCTATGGCACAAAAGTTTCTGAAGACAAACCAAGTATTGCTCTCAACAATGCTTGAGATCTGAGCATTGTAGCACATAGTCACAAACCAGTTATTATCCAAAGATTTACCTGCTAGAGCAATCCAATTTGAGCTCAGATGCCGTGACTTTCCTGCAAAGGCACATTTCAAACCTAAATTCAAAATAATGTTTCTACATTCACTCAAAAACTGAGGACAGCAAAAAGGGTGAAAAAAGATATTGTTTTATCAATTGTGGAAAAATGAAAATACTAAGCAACGCTATATTATATAATGATAAAAAGTAATCAGAGGCAGATGCCAAATGTCTTCTGCTGAAGTAAAGGCAAAACATTAACAGGTACTACCTTTCAAGTAATTCCTCTTCCAAAGAATTTCCAGAAGATGAAAGCCAGTCCACATCAAGAAAATTTGAACAGTCACAGGCATCCCCATGTTCATCATAACATATGTGATCACTTTCGTAACATCTGTCCTCAAGCACTCCCCTTCCTATCTGCCTGTATATCGACAAAGCATCACACCAAAATGTATGATTTATAGATAGGGCAATGTGATATTCCCCACCAGTTTTTTTTCAAAAAAGCTTCTGGCATCATAAAAAATATAACCACAGCATCGCTTTAAAGATGCTCTCAGTTTTAAAAGCAAGTTTTAAACTTTTTTCTCATTCTTCCTCTAATTTTATTTGCAATAAAGCCAACTGACAGTGGTGTGCATATTATAGCACATTGTTTAACACTTGCTGCTGTACCTCTCCAAAAGGGGGGAAAATCTTATTTAGCAAAATTTTCAGAAGGAACATTCTGCTTTTAATTATAAATATCACTGTATCCAGCAGGTGGACTACCAACTACCAGCACTACCAGAATTCACAACATTCAAAATGCAACTTAAGCGTACCTGTATTGACAAATATCACTTCCACAAGAAAAGACATCTGGATCAGACTCTGAAAGACATTGCTCATCAGCTTTTTCAGATAAATGCTGACTGTTTGTATCATCCATGTTCCTACTTGTGTCACTTTCACAAACAATATTGCCATCTGATAGCGATCTTTTGATAGTTGACCTGCCAAAATAAAGGAATAGTGTCAATCTTTCCACAAAGGATGACTTTTTTTTACAGAATATTTATGTATGCACCCCAAAAAGGAAATATACTTCCATCTTTGCACGAGAAGCATGAATTAGAGTGAAATTGTACAAGTATCCATAGCCAATAAAAAAATTTCAGATTAAGAGTTTTAGTGCAAGTTTAAAAATCTTTTTTTCATGAAATATTCAAATAAAATAATAAATAAAAAATTTCCTTCTATAGTGCTTACCGCAACTCATACCAAAAACAAAGTCACATACTACTACATGACAAGTTCTGTTTAGTAGAGCAAGGACAAAATGGAATATTTTCAATTAAAAAAAGCAGCACTAGTACTCTTAAAATAGTTTATAAATTAAGATCTTTTAGATGGGAATGAAATAGAAAGACATTCCATAAAGCAACCTCTATCAATATGCCTGATCTCTAAGTTATAACCAGATCTAAGCACACACATTCATTAAAAACCTTTGATGGCATAACACAGGACAGCATCAGAAGTTCACAAAGGTTCAGTTCACAAATGTTGGTCAACTTCTTCAAATTTAAATATTGATTGTATTAGAATTTTTTGTCTAACTAATATAAGCCCCTTTTTAGATGCTTGATTAAATGGATATGGCCTGAATAGGAACAGTGAATAATAAAACACTTTGTACCTAATATTATCATCAGCTAAAATTGAATCATGCTTGGCAACATTGTAAGACTGATCTGAATCTAGCTCCCATAACGCTGGTTTACCCTGTTGTGGCTGAAAATGCCCCAAAAATCTGGCCCATATAATAAATCATAGAATCATTAGCTACCCTCATTGCAATGCAACTCGGACAAGTCAATATATACAATGATGTGGATGTAACTTAATAAAACAGGCTCATTTGACTCACATGTTGATTGCGTTTTGTTTATCACCATCCAAGTATGTATTATTGTAATAGCGCTGCAGAGTTCTGATAAATTCCTGGGATTGCACGGCTGCCTTCCATTGACCTCTTCTCTCAGAAAATATCTGTGCAGCAATAGCAAGTGCAAAATTGAAATTTCATTAGGATGGCAGGGCTGATTCATACCAAGACTGCAGGCTAGAAAAATAAACATGCAATATCATTGTCATAAGATTAAGCTAATGCTGACAGCTAGACAATATAAATTTTGTTTCATAAACTTGGAACGATCAGGCAGCTTCAACAGACGGCCATACACACTGAAACGCTTTTCATTATACCGTAAGCATCAATAAATTGTCCTTATCAATCAAAAATTGAAAGCTTGGCCGCAGATCCTAAATAAATTCATTGGGTGCAAAGAATTTCTGATCCCATATTACTTTTCACAATCCTTAAAGCCTAAAAACACTTAGAAAGATACCTTATTGTGCGCTGCTGAACCCCCGTATTGGAATGCTAATGTGTCACCCATCGACTCATAGACAGCCATTAACTCAATTGCCAAATGGTTGTCAAAATCAATATATGGGGATTCCAAATATCTTAAAGCTTGTAGCTGACGTCCAAGAGCAGTCAATCCATAAGCATATTGGGCAACATTAGTACGATCTAAACAGTCTATGCAATTAGTCCTCAAGACCCCTGATTGAAGCATCCAGGGTTTTACACAGTAATCTCCAATCACATCATCACTGAAATAACACCTGTCAATTTTAGTTTCCCTATTAATAGTATCCTCATTAATACAAGCCTGTTGAGTGGCATAGAGATCACGGACATTATTCCTGCATTATGTATTACATTAAAAAAAAAAAAAGAATCAATGAAGTTACCGACAAGAATGTCTAGGCAACATCAATTAATGACCATTGTAATGAACAAGCAGAAAACACTGATGGATATTCTTCCACAGTCCGGTAAAGTCACACTGCAATGTATATCAAAATCTAGTGGATAATCTAAACTGAAATGTGTGCAAATTAACAAACATAATTTCAAGGGAAAATGTATCAGTCATTGTAAATAAATAATGCCAAATAAAAACAACAATTAATGCCTGATATACCAAATGCAAACCAAGGCGAAGAATGATGTATACTTAAAATGATTGTTTCTATTTTTCAAATTTAAAAGCATTGTAGATTCTCCTTGTGTCCAAAAGGCAACATCATAGATATACTATTACATTAAACATCCAGCACAAAATGAAGTGAAAGAAAAGTTTATAAGGTTCGTTTGTATGACTTACTCAGAGAAAGAATTTTGCAATAATCCCTCTGGCTTTACATTCGGTGACACTTGACAGTAGAAGATGCCCGTTAATTTTAAAGCATAAGCAGCAACTTTTCCCAGTTGTGTCAACACATTAGTAGCTTTGCTGTTAAAGATTATTGCTCCAATAATGTCAAAACAACATCCCATGAAAAAAAAACTCTATGGGTAAGATGACAGAAGTGAAAACTACCATTTTGAGTGCCGATTCAGATCCCAGTGAAGGAAACTGAGGTGATTTTCCCCTCTAAGGGTTTTATTAATGGACCTGACCGCATTTGCAAACTCAGCTCGGAGAATAGTTTCTCGAGGCTTCTTCTCACGTGTCTTATAAACAAAAGTAGTTCAAAGATGAACAAAGATGTTAGACAAGAGACAAAGAAATCGGCATGCTAGATTATAATTATTCAATCCTTACACCCTACCTTAATCAAGTTTAATATAATAATAGGGTTTCCATATCTCTTCACAAGGTTTTCAAAATGAAGTCTTGTGGCTTCAAAGTTATGGTCCACCTTTGATACTGGCATGAGAAAGAACCAAAGTTGGCATAAATAACAGAGAAGGCAAGATGGTTAGAAAAGAAGTATTTTATTCATATCATACATATAATGTCAGGCTTCATATTCAATGGAGAGGCTTCTTGAGACCAGAAAAGAGGGATTGATCCCCGCATCTGTACCACAGAACTGATTTGCATGGGGCATCCATCTTGTGCACCTTCAAAGACTATTTGCTCTGTCTCAACATCATTAGCCACTCTGCCCTTTTCATTCACTCCTCGTTTCAAATATCTGCATCAGAAGAGATATATATATATATACATACACACACACACACCAAGGAAAATCTCGTGGAGATAAATCACCCAATTTATACTAATTCAATAACTCAAAATGTATCAGGAAAATCAAAAGGAACACGATCATAAATATGTAGAAATACAAGCTGGAAGTCTTGGTTGCTAACTCAATTAGAAACTCGAGAATATATTACAAACCATTAGAATAAGTGTACATCATGTAAAAAGGAACACGATCATAAATATGCAGAACAGATTGTAGCTTTGATAGTATAACTAGTTCAGATTCAGCAATGGACATACCTGGTGCCAGCATAATGACATGAGCGCCTAGCAATGAGAGTTAAGTAGAACACCCTCTCAAATATAGAGAGTTTAACCTGGACACCACGCAATGACATGAGTACCAGTAAAAAAGAAAGCACCAAATCTTTTTGAACAATGATTTTTGAAACAATATCAACACAATGTTCCAACCCTATATGAAAAATGCCATCCATTAATACTACTCAAGAAGATGTCAGACTTGAAAGTTGAAACTACTTCCTACATTAAAGTGTTAATCAAATCTCCAATACATACTTGAGAAAAGAACATTCCAACATAAGACAATTGAAACACCAATACCTTTAGGTTTTTAATAACTGCAGCATAAGTACCATGAAGTAAAGAGTAGGCAAGAAAGCTTATTAGTCAGAAGCATAATAAAAAGACAAATTGATACAAATTAAATAAAGAATAAATAGAAGAAGGGTAGCCTGGCTGTAGAATTATAAAGCGAGAAAGGAGAAAAGAAAATCTTGAAAGAAAGGCTTTAAAAAGAAATAAATTACTAGCACCACTATTGGCTTCATTAGCTCTTATGTACCAAAGAAGACACATTTACCTGTTTAAAAAAGCCATGCACTAAAGCAACTGTCCAGGAAGTATTCTGAAGGTTATTCCTGATTTCACGAGTTAAGAACTCATTCCAAACAAACATTGTTTCATAGAGTTTGTGTCCTGTTGTACTATTTTCAGCTAAGTTCTTTTGAAGACTTCGCATGACATGGTATGAGTAGCTGAAAAAGAAGTCCTTCCTAAGATCCACACTGCATAGAAGCTTCTTGTATCTAAGTCACAAGAGAAGAAAGAGCAAAGCCCATTAATAGATGCTTCTTAACATGAAGGTAAAGAAATATTAATAAAAACAACTTAAGGAGCATTATCTCCAACCAAAAGTGAAAAAAAAAAAGGAAAGAAAATAATCTCCCCGGTGAAACCCTTGGGGGTACCTTGTCTCACTCTAAAAGTTATATTTACATCACAACAGCAATGAAGATTGCCCCTGTACATATGCAGGAAATGAACTGGCAACAGAGTGTAGGACAAGAAAACAAACTGATGCAGGTAAACACTACAAATATTACAGGACTCAAAAATCTGAAAGAAGCAGTATGCATGATATTTTAAAAGATACAAGTAGATAGTACCACAGAAACATGACGAGGTTTACCTGAGGATGCCCACTTTGTGTATATACACTGAAGAAAGATATCAACATATATAGTACAAAGAAAGCCCCTATAATGAAAATTTCCAACACAAATAAAATATGACGCTCAAACCATTTTTTCTCAATAAAACAAACAGAATGTTATCACTCAACAATAAAGTGAACTCAAATAAATAACCATAATATATAATATTATTCTCATCTAAGTACAATGGGGCAGGGTATAATTCTCAATGCTACACTCAGATGTCTCTTCAAATGTACCGTAGACATATTACATTTACATGTAGAATGGACTAAAGACCTGTTCTCATCTTTAGAATATGCCATTTTTGATCGCACAGAAGGATGTGGAACTGGAATCATTTCGCTCTTTGTGATGGTGTATATTGCGTGCCCACAAATTGTGCCAATCTTCCTTCGATTTGTTATGAGTAACATGTAATATGGCTCAAGAAATTTGATGAATCCTAAATCAAAAGAAGATGTGGATGCTTTCTGGTTAATAATAGTGAAAAAATGGTAACAGTAACAGTTCAATTAGAACATACCAATGATTCCATAGCAAGTTGTAACAAATTTAAGTCCCCCAGTTGACCTGTTTCCTTCATGTATCCGTCTTAAAAGATCACAACACTCAATTTCTGAGTACATCATCGAATCCTCAGTGATATTTAGTTCAGCTGTCTCCAATCTATCAATCTTTAAGACCCTCCAAGAGGTTCTGCTCTTGTCTCTCCCAATCATATAAAATTTCTGCACATAGAATAACCTTAGAATTAGGAGAAAAGTTAATGTTCCTATTAATGCCAGATCAGTAGAAATCATATGAAAATCTCACAGTGAAGCAACGCGAATAGTTTAGTGTCTAGAAACTCGAAGAGAAAAGAAATACTTTACGTTCATGAACGCCCATTACACAGAGGTAAACCTCGAAGTGGGGAAAGGCAAAGAACCTTGATGTAATGGACCAGGCACTGTAGTAAAACAATGGAAGCTGGATAATAGGACCCCATACAAGATTTGCTTCTCAAAGCCAGATAAGCTTAACTAACCATTACATCCGCTTTGCAATGAATTAATGATTATAAAATCTATTAGCTGGACAGATCAGGCCGATT
The DNA here is from genome assembly GCA_963855925.1 of Inga laurina. NCBI lineage: Eukaryota > Viridiplantae > Streptophyta > Magnoliopsida > Fabales > Fabaceae > Inga > Inga laurina. The sequence goes on from OY979705.1 coordinate 66,704,922, forward strand.
TTAATTAACTTATTCTTGCAAAATCTATGAGAATGCTCATAGATAACCACTTACCAAGCCACCTCGATGGTGGCAAGCGTCTAAATCCCAATTTAGAAATAAAAGATCAGTCGCCCCTCACCGATTTCTGATATTTTGCCCGTCGATGGGCATCAAGGTTCACAAACAAACTTGTTAAGCATGATAAATGAAATACGATTTTGACCAAAAATACGCAACCAAAGAAACGCCTGCATCAATGAACAAAAACATACCAACCCAGATGCACAAAGAATTTCTACCCATATCAGGCGGCAAATAGTATAATGAAAGACAATTGTACGCGATAGTCAAGTGTATAAGGGGCGAATAAGATATGTATGCATACCGAGCGAGTTTCATAGAGCTTGAACTTGTGCATCACGCAGGAATTATGGTCAGCTCCATCATTAATAGAACGCTGCTTCTCCTTTGATAGCTCCATCAAACTTCAGATCCCGAGCTTCCAAAGCTCGGGTTGTTCCACCAAGATCACCAGCAGAAGAATTTAAACCAAAAACCACAAAAACAGCAAAACGAAAAAAGCTAAATAAAATAGCCAAAGCTTTCTGTTTGACCAGAAGTACTACAATACAAATAATCCAATGACAACTCAAGCTTTTACATCTATCCAATCCAGATACAAGTGCTCAAATCCAATTAAAGAAACACAGTGAATCCTCGGAAAGCCAGCAAATCAAATCAAAGCTAGGAAACAGCTTGGGACTTGAGAGAGAAATCAAGAAGCTCAGGCTTCGGGGAATGGCTTCATCTATCCAATCCAGGTACATGTGCTCAAATCCAATAAAAGAAACAGTGAATCCTCGGAAAGCCAGAAAATCAAATCAAAGCTAGGAAACAGCTTGGGACTTGGGAGAGAAATCAAGAAGCTCAGGCTTCGGGGAATGGAGAAGCAGCTTTTTGATGAGGTGTGGAGAATGGTGGATTCAGAGAAGGAAGAGAGAAGAATGTGATTGTCAGATCGCCAGAGAAGAAGATCGCAGCTTCGGACCCTGCACCATACGTCCACACAAAATATAATAATCACAATTCACAAAAATGCAAACCATAAAAGGGAAAAAAACAGAGTGAAAACACTCCGCGTTTAAATTAAATTTTCGAGCCGGTCTTCATAAAAAGAAATTTATAACGCATACTTTTACCAAATTTGAATCGGTCGAATTTTTGGTAAAAAAAATAAAAAATAGAAATGGTCCAGGACTCCGGTTCACTGCCAACTCGGTAACTCGGCGATTCAACAGATTGACAAAAAATAATACTATTACTTCCCCAATTTTTTTAGGAAAGATTAATATGATGTCCAAAGAAAGATTTAATTACAAAAAAAAATCTCAATAATAAGTAAGGACATAAATGTTTTGTCATTCAATTTTTCATTACATACTCCTCAATTGTTATCAAACTTTTTTATTCTTATTTTTGAGAGATTATGACTAATTATTTAAATTATTAAATTTCTATTTTCACCAAATCAGAAATGAGAACATATAATGAAATCAATTATAAAAAATTTACGGTTCAAATTCATGAATAAAAATATTTTTTTTAAAATTGCACTTTTATATATTGATTGCATTTAACAGATTATAATATCATCTTTTTTATTTATATGACTCAGTTACTCATCTCTTAAGAAAAAATTAGAAGGAATAGTAAGCAATATAATGAGATTAAAAAATCAAATCCATTCCAGTAATTAATTATACAAAATATAAAAATAAATATATGATTCATCTATAAATGAAAGTCTCGCCATTATTTTAAATTTTTTTTCAATATTTATAGATCACAAAATAAAGTTTCATGCACGATAAAGAGTTATTGTGATTACTCTACAAATTTTTATACTTTAATTTAAAAATAACTTACATAATTAAGAAAATTATTTTCGATAATGTATGTGCCCTTTTTAAAAAATTCTGCTTATATTTAAGTTTAAATTTATTATTTATAAGAGGTTTGATTTACATGAATTTCTTATATATTTGTTATCATCAATTTATATCATCGATATATAATAGATAGATAATTCAATTGATAATTATTCAGCAACTTGCAAAAATAGCCCAATAAATATTTTTTGATTTGGAAATCTAGTCTTGCAGGTGTAGTTTTTTTTTAATGATGGTGCGAAAAGGAAATAACTAAGAGAGGTTTTTTTTTTTTTTTGCCCGAAAGAATAACTAAGAGAGTTAAGAGAATAAACATAAGAACATATACCGAGTCAAATTATATTCTGAGCTGTTGAAATTAAACACGGCTCTTGCCCATTGAAAAAAGTTAAACACGGTAAGTAATCTTTTCGGAAGAATAATACTACATCTTCAATTATGATATACGGTAAATTATTTAAAGAAATAAATTTAAATTTATGTTTAGCATGTTATTTTAAAAAAGGGAAATATAAATTATGGCTTTTTTGTGATGATTATTTTTTTTTTTGTTACACTCTTAGCTCCTGTTGGTTGGAGAATAGGAAATTTTAATGAGCTTAATTTTTTTTAAAAAAAATTAGAATAAAGTAGTAGGAGTAGTAATAATACAGAGAAACACTCACTAAGTGTTCGTTTGGGATAACTTATTTTTTGATAATAAGTGCTTATAAATCGTGATTCACAGTATACGAGATAAGTATGTGAGAGTAGTTTTATCTCGACTTACGTAATAAGAACTTATTATCCCAAAATAAGTGATATCAAACACTCACTAAGTTAATAAAGAAATCCTCATGTATTGGCTAGGGGTCTTAAAAAAGAAGCTAAGATGAATATATCAGATTAATCATTAATCATATATAGAAACAGGTCAGAGATTTGCACAAAATAAGAAACGCAAAGTTTAAAAAAATACTAAAAAATCAGATAACGTTTTCTGGTATTTTTTTTGCCCCCACGAATTTCATTGATTTAAGCATCTATATAATTAGAACATGACTTTTTTCCCAAAGAGGTGCTTGACATTTCTATGAAGGACGTCAATTAATTGTGAGCAAACTTACATAATGAAATTTTAACAAAAATACAATATATGCGCGTGGGCGCACACATCATGTTAATTATGACATGACAAATGCATTAATAATGTGATTAGGTGTACGCAAAATCAAGTCAGGAATTCAGACATCATGACATGTATAAAATAATAAAAAATACATCATTACACAATTAAATGATACAAACAAATATTAAAGAATAAACTCTTCTCCCATTTCAAAAATAAAGTTGATAAAGTTAATCTTAATTATAAGATAAAGTTAATTTTTTTTGGAGAAATTAAGAAAGTCAATTAAATTATTTTAGAGTATTTTTATTTTTATTTTTTTCTCCAAACTAATTAATTTAACTAATAAACTAATATATAATCAGGATACTAAAAATATAAACATTCTAAAGTAATTTAAATGGCTTCCTTAATTTCTCCAAAAAAATCAACTTTATCTTATAATTAGGATTAGAGGGAGTAGTTAATATGTATTATTTCACATGGCCCTTGAATCTTTATGGAATCAAATATATATATATATATATATATAGGGTTTCTCTTGCCTCTTCCTCAATTGATATGTATCTCTTTTTATCACAAGACATATTGTATCCATTTAATGATATAAATTAGAATGATTGGGAAATATCATAATCATTGACCCAAATTTTTTCTATTATTTATATTTTAACTTTAATCTTATTGGGTTGGGTCTAATCCGACTAAGGGTGAAACTAGGGATGAGCATAGACTGGACTGAATCAGGTTTGACATCAACCTGAGGTTTGGTCTTGAGAAGATCTCGAGTTGCACAAAGCAGTCTATGGTCTAGTCTGGTCCAGCACCAACCCGAGGTCGGCCTAGACCAAATCGGGTTTGGTGGACTACTTGGACTGGTCCAGGTAGTCCAGGACCTAAATTTAATATTTTTTTATTTTTATTTTTTCCTTTTTGGAAGGCAAAATTTGAACCTATTAAACACAATTAGAACCACAAAAATACCTATAATAATATAAAATATGTCACCAAAAATTAAAACATCATAAATCTATAAGAATATCTAACAACATTCAACAACAATAAAAAACAATATGTTGAGAAAAAAGATTTAAACATGATAAATATAATTAAGATAATAAAAATACCTACAATCATATAAAAATCATCATAAAAAATAAAAATTGATTATAAATCCTTAAAAAAACTCTAACAACATTAAATAAAAAATAAAAAATAACAACTAGATTATAAAAATATTTTTTTAAGAAATTGACTTGGACCAAACCAGACCAGTCTAGGTGGTCTAGTCCCCTGGTTTGGAACCCGGTCCAACCCGACCAGTCAATCTAGTTCAGTCTAGTTCGATTTCATTAAATTGCTTATTTGGATCGGACCAATTCGGGTCAGACCAGACAGGACCAGACCACCAGGTTTTTGCTCATCCCTAGGTGAAACATGAAATTTTCCAAAAGTAAATAATTTTCAGTGATTGATAACATATTTTCTAATGTTTTTAAATACATGTAGGTAATTTCATTACTGTGACATTAGCCAAGTGCATTAAAGTCTGATTTATAAGGAAATTAAGAGAAGGAAACAAAGGGAAATGCATTTGATTTGATTGGTTGATGGCTGGTGGAATGTGAAAGGGAATATCCAAAAAGGAGTGTTTCGAACGGCTTGGAAGGCATCAATTATTGGCCTTTCCTACCTTCCCTCACGTTTTACACTCATACCCTTCTCAATTTGCCTCCCCCACTTGCCTTTCTAGATTGCTTTCCAGGTTTTCTCACAATTATTTATTTATTTAATTACTTCTCCATAGTTAATATATGTGTTAGATAATAAATACTAAAAAAGTAGTTATATTATTTTATTTATAAAAAAGTATATTTTTTTTACTAAAATATTTTCTTTAATTATCTACATTAGAATTACCCTTTGATGGAAATTTCCTCAAAATACATAATCAATAGAAATGGTTCAGGAAAAAATTATAAATTTTAATGAAAAATTATATTGAAGTCTTATATTTAAAATTAAAATAAATAATCTAATTAATTAGATTATACATTTCGAATGGAAGGAGTGTTCATCATAATTTAATAGAAAAAGTCAAACTTCGTTTTTTAAAAAAAAAATCTCCAACAATCTATTTGAAGAATGGACATAAATTATATGAATATTGTGTTAATCTATTAAAAAATACCGTGTTGATTGAAGAGCTGGTTATTGTTTAGAAAATTTGAGGCGGTCGCTGTTCTTTTATTTCTATAACTTATTTTTAATCAATGTTGATTCTTTAGAGTTTAGTCTATTTAAACAATTTTATTTTAAATTGAAAATAAATATCTGTTTACAATAAATCTAAAAAAAATAATATACTTTAGGCCTTAAGGTGCTGCTTTCAGACAACTAGACAAGTGAATACTCCACGAATTATTTGGCTTGTCACTAAATCTTATTATCTATACGTGTATAATGCAAGAGCCTATCTTATCATTAGTTAAATAAATAAAGACTAAAGTATACTTTTAGTCATTTCAATTTCACATGAGATATATTTTTTATCATTTAACTTTATAAAATATACTTTTGAAGTTTTGGTTCTATACTTCTAACATCACTAATGTTGCTAACGGAAAATGTTAATGCAACAAACTCAACTGATAACTATGCAGCTGATAAAATATATTTTAATTTTAATTTTTTTAATATGATATATTTAGATTAATAAATTAAAATAAACTGACAAATAGTTGCAAATGAAATTGGAATTTTAATATTTAAATTATTTAACTAAATTTTTTATATTCAGATCATTAAACTAAAATTTTTAAATACAATGAAGGTTTGATATTGACTGCTTTATTATGTTTTTAGATATTTTTCAATTTATGCATATTTTAAATTTAAGATCAATAGCATTTAATTATATAGTCATCATTTGAGTTTGTTGTCTTAACGTTTTCCATTAGCAACATTAACAATATTAGAATTATAGGACTAAAGTATAACTCATATAAACTTAAACCACTAAGAGTATACTTTAACCTAAATAAATCAAAAGGAAACTTTGCTCTCAATAAATATCTATTTGTGACAATATTTTTTTACAAAAGACTTTAAAAATAATCTTTAGGGCTAAAATCAACACTTGTATTTCTATAAGAGATATTACTAGTATTTCTTTGAAATTATATCTCATGAGATCTAAAATTATAAATCAAATACATTTTAATTATGATATTGCAAAGATTAAATTACAATTCCCAGAAAAATCAATGACAACTTTTCAATACACATAAAGGAAATTTTAGTTCAGAAAATTATTTTCAGAAATATCTTATAGTAATAATGATCTTGGATTCATCTTTAGAAAAATCTAACTGATATGAATCAAATGATGCTCTTTGGATGCGTTATGTCTTCAAGGAATCAAAGGGCCTTGCCCATGGTTTCCAACCTTATTGACAGCTAATTAACATGTGTACCATCCGTTGTATTTATCATTTTTTTTCCTTTTTAATTTGCAAGTTTTTGGTGTCTAACTTAATTTACATGTATTTTTAATAATTTCATTTATAAATAATTAATTTTGGTCAAGAAACAAAAGATTGGGCTAAAGTATACTTTTACATGAGATATATTTTCTGTCCTATATTTCTAACATTATTAATGTTACTAATGGAAAATGTTATTAAACTTAAATAAACCAACAAATTGATACAAATGAAGTCAATGTTTTGATATTTAGATTGTTAAACTAATATATTTAGATTATTAAACTAAATTTTTTTTAATAGAATCAAAATTTTGATATTGATTGTTTCATTAGATTTTTAGATATTTTTTAATTTACACATATTTTAAATTTAAGATTAAGATAATTTAATTACACAGTCATCACTTAAGGTTACATAGTCACCACTTAAGTTTGTTGCGTCAGTGTTTTCCGTTAGCAATATTAACAGTGTTAGAGTTATAGGATCAAAAGTATGTTTTATAAAGTTAAGGAGCAAAAAATATACCTCATATAAACTTAAAGGAGTTATGACTTGTTTGGTATGAGGAATTTGGAAGGGAGGGAAAGAGATGAATAATTTTTATAAGTTGAATTTAAGAAAATTAGATAAACGGGGTTAACTATTTTTAATTAATTTTTTATACTTTTTTATGTTACATGTTCTCTTTACTAAAATTTTATAACCCAATTTCTCCAATTTTTTTAAATTCAACTTATAAAATTTTTATTTTCCATCCATTTTCCTCCCCTCACCCCCATACCAAACAGCCCTTAAAACCAGGGTTTTTAAACCCGGACCGGACCGGTCTGGTCCGGGTTGGGTTTTTAAAAAAAAAAAAAATTTTAAATTTTTCCTTTAGAATTTCATACTATAAGTCTAAAATTTTCAATTTCTCACCGGTTTGGTCCCGGTTTAGCTCCGGTTTGGTCCCGGTTTGACCCACTGACCCTTAACCCAGTACCCCGACCGGTTCAATGACCGGTCCGAGTTTTAATACCTTGCTTAAAACTATACTTTTGCCAAAGATTTGCACTGAAACCATCCTCTTCTAATGAGAGCAGGGAGTAGGGGGCATGATTGTTTTTTTCTTTTCTTTTCTTTCTTTGTTTTTTGTTTTTTTTTTTTTGGTTTCGAAATGAAATAATTTTGATGAGATGATAAATAGTAATAAAAAGGTTCTCAAAATTAATTTCTTAGTGATGATAAAAATGTATTATTATTGGTATTTTATAAAAATATTACCTCTATTCTTTAAAATTCAAACATAAATAATTTTTAAATCTCAAAATGATAACATGCAAAACATTTAACCTTTGAGTGAATTTGTGAGCGATACCGAGTTGAATCAATCAGCATTAATAGTATGTAATGTCGGCTTCCTCACCAATTATAATGATGTTGCTAATGGTTTTCCTAACAATCTGAGGGACTTAATTTGAATGAATATTATGATGGGAAAAAAAAAAAATACCATTTCAACTTCCAAAACTCAGAAAAGTCTCTTAACATATGCAAATGACAGAGAAGGGATGAGATGAGAATCTGGGTTTTTCATATTTGACAGAAAAACCAAAAAGCCCCCATTACCCAATCATTTTTACATATATTGTCAGTATTTATTGATTTTGTCAAAACCATTACTCTTTATGTCACTCTCATTACTCAATTGGTCACAGTTTAAAACTCTTTGTCAATCAGTTTATACATTTTGTCGATACTTATTGATTTTGTCAAAACTATTACATATTTCGTCAAACACCACTATTTATTTCATCAATTCCATTACTCAATTGGTCAAAACTTAAAATTCTTTGTCAATCATTTTACACATATTGTCAGTATTTATGGATTTTGTCAAAACCATTATTCTTTTAGTCAATCTCATTACTCAATTGGTTACAATCCAAAATTCTTACTCAACCCTTTTATACATCTTGTCAGTACTTATTGATTTTGTCAAAAACATTATAGATTTTATTAACACCTTTCGTCAATCTCATTACTCAACTGGCCACAACTCAAAACTCTTTGTTAATCCTTTTACACATATTATCAATACTTACGGATTTTGTCAAAACCATTACTTTTTTAATCAGTCTTATTACTCGATTAGTCACAACCTAAAACTCTTATTCAATCTTTTTACACAATAAGAATCAAGGCTAATCAAATTGTAATTCTGAATCTTCCTTTTCCTTCGTCATCGCCTAAACTCAACAAGAAAACAAAGACAAAGAAGAAGAAGGATTGCAATTTAGGAGCTTAAATTTCTTCAAATCCAATGATCTGATCTGCTGAAATAGTAAGAGAGGTGGATGTTTATGGAAGCTCATAAGGTTCATTGACATCATTTTAACTTTTCGTTTGAAAATCGACCTCCCAGACGAGGTCGTTGGAGCCACCTAGACGGAGCATGCTGTGTTGTGATGTTGCTGACCCTGCGGGCTCATCGATTTGCTGGCACTCACGCTCTACAAGATTATGGCATTGCTGTACCTACGAGCCCTCAGTAACAAGCATCCCCACAAGCAAGCTAGCAAGGGGCTTCTGATCGTCACCAGTGTTGTTGGCTTTATTGGTGGCGGAGAGGGAAGAGGTTGGACATGGTGAGATCTGAAGTGGGAGTCGACACGGGAAGAGGAAGAAATGAAGAGAGAGAGGGGAGAGAGAAAGAGGAGGCCGGTTTCTAACTTTATGTTATGTGAGGGGCATTTTGGGTTGTGACTTATTGAGTAACAAAACTAATTAAAAGGGTAATGATTTTGACAAAATCCGTAAGTACTGACAATAAGTGTAAAAGGATTAAGTAATGGGCTTTTTGATCTTTTCTCACAAACATGAAAAACCCAGATTTCCACCCTATCCCCTTTTCTATCATTTGCATGTATTAAGGGACTTTTTCTAGGTTTTGGAAGTTGAGGTGGTATTTATTTGTATTTTTTCTTATTATGATTATTGAATGCCTGTGGTTTATGAACACTTATATATATATATATATATATATATATATATATATATATATATATATATATATATATATATATATATATATATATATATATATATATATATATATATATATATATATATATATATATATATATATAAAAGTTATTTATTCTATAATTATATATCAATGCTATGTTTTGATTAATATTCAAATGTTTTTTAATGATTATACATGGACGTGGTCGTACAGGCGCATTCGCATATACGATATACGTATAATATTATCTGAAATATGTAAATTTAATATATATTTTTAAAATTATGAAATTCAAAATTTTTTAGGATCCCTTTTGTCATATATATGCATAATCAACACGAAATTACTTCATTAGTGGAAAATTCTAGAAGCATCTGAAGATGAAACTGATACTATATGTTCTTAAACTCTTGTATTGCCAAATTGTATTTTTTATTCTATTTGTATTTCAGGATGTATTCACACTTCAAAGTCTATCAATTAATTTAAGAAATGTATTTCATATATTGACTATTTGTATTTAATCCTTAAAACCAGCACGAAAGCATTAAGCAAGTAATACGAGTATACACCTATTAAAATCATTTAAAAAATCTTAATTAGTCTTAATTAATGTATAAATTAATCAGAAAGTATGGACTTATTACGAAAAAGAAATTGAGTAAGGACACGCAAAATAATTGAGGGTAGCTTCATTTAATGTTGACCTAAGAACGTGGGCCACTTATTTATGAAAAGGGGACATACTCACATGTGAACTCATTCAATCTCCTAACATGGTGCCACGCCAATTCTCAAACAAGTCATTTCCTGAAAAATTCTTTCTTTTTTATTTAATTAAAAGGTTTGATTTTATTTCCATAATGACAAAAATTAAGGAGCGGTAAGCCAGCTAATGTTAGTGTCTGTTTGGATTAGCGGTGGAGAATAAATTTTTTTTTTTTTATAGATGGGTTTTTAGAAAAGTTAGATTATAGACGTGATTTGTGTATGGATTGACGGTGATAGAAATGACTTTTTTTTTTCTAATCTCAAACCTATTTGGATTAGTATTTGAAAAGCTCGTTTAAACAAAAAATGACTAAAAAGGGTATGAATTTTATTGAATAATGTATATATATATGTATATTATTTGTATATATTGTGATTATTGAAGTAAAAAATTAAAATTAAAATCTGATAAAATACAAAAGGTTCAATTATTATTGAAAAAAGTAAAATACTGCATATCTTACAAGATTTGACTCCTCTCTTACCCTATTTTATTATATATTCCCATATTTTATTTGCGATTTTTGTCATAATGATTAAATTTAAAATGTCTCTTTTGTTATTAAAAAAGTTTGTATGAAATTAAGGTTTTTTTTTTACTTGGGTATGAAATTAAGGTTGAAAAAAATATGGCAAAAAAAAAAAGGTTGAAAAAAGGGTAAAAATATCATATATTTTATAACTTGCCTTAATTGATTAATTTGGAATATAATGTATTAAATTTTGGGCTTATTTTATTTGCATATCAATTGGGTCAAAATTACAGAAAAAACCCAGAGTCTATGGAAAATACAAATTGATGAAGGAAGGCACCAAAGAAAATTGCAAAAAAGGGCCCGTAAGTTGAGTTGCAGAGCACCAGAAACAGAGGTCAAGGTCATCATCAAATCCAAAGGCTTTTGTTTGGTCATACACTCATATTTTTCAAAGGCTTTTGAAACTCAATCATACTCCCAAGTTGCTAAAATTCTACATCGCTTGATGTGTGCTTTTGACTCTGATCCAGAGGTTGAGCGAGCTTCCACCACCACCATCCTTCTCTTCCGTTGGCTTCTTCACTCAGAGGTTGAGTTGCAGAGCGCCGGAAACAGAGACCCGAGCTTCTTACATCCATCTCCAATTTCAGTCTTCCACCTCTATCGGTCATCATTTTTTCCCTTTCGTCATCATTCATCTACTCCTAATCTGAGTTGTGGTGGAGCTGTGCCAGACGTTGACGGTGAACACCTTGCAGACATTGATGACTCACCTTGAGCTTCAAACACCCACCCGAGCACTAGAGCCGGGAATTCGGGCCGAGCCCGTCGAGGGCTAGGCCTATGATTTGGAGGTTGAAAATGGAAGCAGGCCTAAAAGGGCCGGCCCTGTAGCCCTAAGGGCTGGCCCTTTTAGGCCCGTTTAACTTTTTTTTTTTAAAAAAAATGGGCATAAGACAATGGGCAGTAATCATTGGTCAGAGGTAGAGTTAACCTAACCTAACCCTCATATAAAAAATGCTCTCACATTGATTCAGACATCATTTGAAGCTTCTCTTCTTTGATTTTCTTTTTTCTTTTTTTGCAAGTATACGCCAAAATCCAAATCAGGTGTTATATTATTACTGACATTTAAAGCTTGTAGGCTTGTTTGATTGTGGCTGTGAACTTATTTAATTGGTTATGAACATTAATTATGGTTTGGACTTAAGTTTTAGTGTTTGTGTTCTATTAAACTTGGATAATATTTATGTTTTAAATTAGTGTTGATGATATTGATGTTTTAAATTAGGTATTTTAGTCTTTATGAGAATAAAAAACAAAAAAGGAATGACAAAAAAAAATGTAAACGGGCCAAAAGCCCGCGGGCCTAACTTAAACAGGCTGGGCCGCCCTAAAAGGGTACGGATTTGGACTCGGGCCTAAACGGGCCGGCCCGTTTAGGCCCGAGCCCGTCACGGGCCGATCAGTTTTCCTAGCACTACCGAGCATAAAGGATCAGCAGTGGAGGGTGACGCCTTCCCATATGGTCAAAATCACAGTCTCATCTCCTGCCACTCGATTGTGTCTTCAAACACTTTGCCAAACAGGCTCTTAATCGGGTAGATGGAACTCTGGCTGCTTAAGCATAGCTGTCAAATTCTAGTTTGTGTAAATTAGATGTGGAAATAGGTTAGGCATTATCTAAATTGGCCTGAGCCTGTAATAGAAATTTAAAGCTTGAGCTTATATGTAGACTTTTTTTTTAACACTTAAAGCTTGGCTTTCAAAAGGCCTGACAATGCTTGAAGCCTGTTTAAAAGCATATTTAAAATGTAGGCCTTTAAATAACCTTTAAAACCTATTCATCTAAATTCATATATAACCGCCTTCACGCTTATTTAAAATATTACATCATGTCTTAAAAACCTAGCATCCATTTTGCTCATAATATAAGGGCTTAGTAAGGAAAAGAAAAGAATGTCCAGTGACAACATTTATCTGAGTAAATAGAAATAAGAAAAACTAATCGTTTGTTAACTAATGAGATATATTTATAAAATTGACTAAGCATAATAAGCAATATGTAAAACTGGATTTTATCTCTTTCATTGTTCCCATATAAATTAGGACAAACTCCTCCTATTAAGATTACAATATTTCATTTGGCACTAAAATAAACTCTTCAATTATTATGCTTTAGTGGATGGCACAAATCAAGGAAGAGGGAATAAGTTAACATTGCCATCTCGAGTGATCGAAGAGAAGAGAAGTAGGGGGATTAATGATTGATTCGAAAATAAGGGTTGAGAGTAATAACGATGAGATGTGAAATTTAGAATTAAGGTTAAGTTGGTAAATTTATAAATCATTTATACAATTATTTAGATGATATTATATATATTTATATTATAGTATAAATTAAAAAAGTTAAGTAGGCCAAGCTCGTAGACTCATAGGTTAGGCCTTATGAAAATAGGCATGTCCTATTTATCTAAATAGGCCTGATAATATGTTTGAGCCTGAACCTAACCTATTTACTAAATAAACTAGATTAAACTTCATGTAGGTTAGACCGTAGGCTCCTGTTAGAGCCATAACCTATTTCCATCCGCAGTATAAATGCATAGATGTATCTGAGTTACTGTTAACTAAACCCGATAAATGACAATACTTGAATATGTGTTGGAAAAAAAACCATCTTTGGTCTCTCAAGTTTACTCTTATTTTGGTTTTGGTCCCTCAAATTTTAAACAATTGGCTTTAGTCCCTATAGGGTAAAATAATCTAAGTTTTTATTGAGTTATGAGAATCAATATTTAAACAAAATAAAATTTAAGAGATCAAAATTTATGATTTGAAATTTGAGGGATCAAAATCATATGAGGATAAACTTAAAAGAGGAAAGATTATATTAACATTAAAAAAAACAGACAACAATTGAATATGTCCCAATTAATTAGCTATATAAAAACAAGTGGGGTGAAATAATGTGCGATATTCAGGGGAGGGGCGATAATCGGAGGGCGAGGAAGTGGCCACGTGGGGCCACGAGAAAAGCCATTCGAACCAACGAGGTTCTTGCGGCCGACCATGGAGCGATGCTTTCAATTCACCGTGGCCAAATATCTTTGTCCAATTGTACACATTACAGCTGTCTGATGACGTGGACATTTCATCCCCATCACGTGATGCCTGCTTCTTGCTTCTCCCTCTTCTCTTTAGCCACATTACCACACGTCTGTAACAAAAAAAAACGCCATGTCTGATGTGTATTATTTTCATTGGTTTATACACCGATATTTAAGGAGCCACTTGCTCTGAAAAGGAAAACATTGAATCCTTTAATGAAAAAGAAATAATAACGGTTACAATTAATCACATTAAAGTTTTGGCTAAATAAACCTGCGGGACTAGACAAAACCAGCTAACATAAGTGGCTGTTCATTAGCCATGCCTCCTAACCAAATGCTCGCATGCACCGCTTTTATTTTTGTTATTATCATTCAGTCTCCGGTTTGAGATTTGTGGTTGTCATTCCCAATATAAATATATTCTCTGAAACTCGAATTCAATATCATGAGCGATCTAGCGGGGTATTACACCGTTAGACTAATTCTATGTTGGTCACATACATAGCTTTTATATCAAAATGTAAAATAGAGAATGGTCCAGTTGGCAAAAAAAATAAATATAAAATGGTTCAAAATATAGCAACAAATGTTTTTTATACTATCAATAGTATCCGGCTCTTTTTCTATATCATATTACTAGATATCCGAACAATCCACTATTTTAGTTTCAGGGTTTGTGGCTACCTCTCCCAACATAAGTGTTTTCTCTAAGACTCAAACTCTAGATCCAAAGGAATCTGTACTCACTCTGTTTTAGTATATACCAACATGTGTTAGTCATAGTGGAAAAAAGGTTTTAGCTGCTTAAACATGATGTCTTGAATTTGAATCTATATAAATGCATAATATGTCTTCATGAAAGTTTTTAGGGCTAGACAATATTCAAATTTGATATAGTTAGATATCCTTACAAAGAAAAGTTTCAAAATATTAAACTTCATGTATGTATAGTTAGATAATTATGCTTGAAATATTATCGAGTACTGAAACCATGTTGCGAGGGACTAACATTATTTCGGTTAGATCAAACTTACCTGGCGCATAGTTTTTTTATAGAGTGTGGACATTTTTAACGAGGGAGGCCTTTCTTGAATATGGGGTCTGAGGCCAAGTACATATCTGGTCGTTGATGTGGACAACATCTATAACACGTCTCATCGGGTAATTTCATATTGAGAATGAAAACAATTTTTCACTAATTGACCAAACAGAATTTAATTGAATTATCTGAATTGATGTGACCAGGGGTGATGTACTTGAATTATGGGTCCAAGGAAAGAAACATGCATGCACGTATCCATATATATTTTTTTGGACCGGATGTATACATGTGGGCGTAAATTACACAATGATAGTGAAATTTAGGACATAAACCTCTTTGAGTTCTTTGCAACGTGACAACTCTTTGGTTAGTATCGCTATACTATACAAACATAGAAAGGAAACCAATAATTGATGAGTTTTTTTTTTTTATTTTTGAATTAAAAGACATATATTAATGACATAAGATTACAAGTGAAATAGAACTCATCACAAACATGTCACCAGATTGCAAAGTTAATTACGGGCAAAAACATGAGCATATTACAAGTTAAACAAACTCAGCCTTTTTTCCCTACGACAAGCCATGATTAAATTAAAAATAGAATTTATAAAAATCAAATGTCATATTACAAGTATAAAAGGATAAGATTGATACGAAGTCTATGATCTATATCATATATCATTATCAATATATATATATATATATATATATATATGACAACAAAACAGCCCCTTCAATAATTTTCACTTTTACAATTTTCCCCCCTTTCTTTCACACTTTAGCGAGACATTCGTATGAATCATTATAATTTGACTTTTATGGTATGGAAAAATAAAGTGCAAAGTCCAATAAGGCCTATCATAAGCATATCAACAAAGCTAGCCTTTTTGATATATAGCATTTGACTCTCCCATGATTTACACTGTATTATAATTTATAAAACTTTGCTTCACTGGTCCTTCCATACCTCTTGCGATGTGGTGGAAGCTTTTTGTCTAGTCTATACATCAGGAAAAAAACAAAACACAATAATAACATTTTATTTGGAATGAAATGCCACTTTTGTTGACAAATTCTGAGTTGCTTGGCTTCGATTATGAGAGGGAGAGTGTGTGTGTGTGTGTGTGAATATATACTAAAACACTTTTGGCATTAATCAATATTGTGGGATACGCTCATACTCCAAATTAGCTCATTGGAGTTTGGAATAATGCTAAATTAGGTAATTTAACAATATTGTTACTTTTTTATCTAATAAAGGCCTTTCATATAGGAACATGGTATTTTTTTAACATTATAATTTATTTAAAGAATTTAAACATCCTCATTTATAATATTTGGAAAATACTATATTTGAATAGATCGTGGGAGTACATGGTGCAGATCCATTTGAAAAGTTTGTTATTCGAGATATAAATTTTAAGAAAGTTCTCAAGTTGGAATCTGTGTTAGGAAAAATTTCCTTCAATTGAAGTATGAAGATCCAACTCAAAATAAGATTATCAATCAAGAGTTTTGAATGGGAAATGGTTTGATCATAAAAAGTATTACATCTTCTCAGCTATTTAACTATTAAATTAGTTAATTGTTAAATATGTGCATTGTTTATCTGAAATACCCTTTTAAATTATTTACATTAAAACTACTACCTCTAGTCTTAAATATAAGACTTAGTTGATATTTTTGAGCAAATTAATAAAGCTAATTAAAATATTTTAAAGTAATTATATTTATTGTTTTTTTCTCTAAACTTATTTATCTGACTTATAAACTAATATATAATTTAATCATACACAATAGATGAAATGATTACGTAACTTATTTAATTTCTTCTATCTCTAAAATAAAAAGTTAACTAAATCTTATATTTAAGACCGGAGGGTAGTTATAGTGATGAAAACTCTCTTAACATATATAATTAATAGGGATAATTTGAAAAAAAAGGATAAATATGGAAAACAATATGGATTAAAGTATTATATTTAGAATTAAGTTCAATTCCCAACAACCCATATATTAAGGACCGCAAGTAGTAATAAAAAGGGAAAAAGACAATAAAGTCTCAAATAAGGAAAATAATATCTGTAAAGTCTCATAGCTTGATAATGACCAGTGAAAGAGTAATCATTAATAAGTGAAAGAGTTATCATTGACAAGTTTAAGACTTTTATGATACTATTAATTTCTTAATTAGAACTTTAATGTCATTTTCCCTAATAAAAAAAATGCACAAGTGTGTATATACATGCATGAATGAGAGAGAGAGAGCATATTAAAGAGAAAGGGAAAGTGTTAAAGGCCTAGCAATCTAGTGTCATACTCATACAAACTCCTGCTATAAGTAGAAAGTTGTATGTTCAATCCCCTTTGTAATTTTGAACTCTTTAATGTTGGTTTTATTATTATTATTATTATTATTATTTTTATTAAAAAAAGAGAGAGAAGGGTAAGGTCACAACACACAAGTATTGGTTGAGAAGAGTTTGATGGAGGAGAGAGAAAGGGAGCATTATTGAAGACAGATGAGGGGCAAGGCGTGCAACATAGAAAGTTGATGCTCACAACCCTTAAGTTTTGTTGCTTTCACTCCTCTCCTTCTTTGGCTGCCTTCTCATTTTGCTTCCAAGTAGTCCTCAAGTCATCATCACCTTCAAGCTCACAACCTCATATCCATATATTTATATCTTATCACATTTTCTACTTTCCTTTTCTCCTTTTCATTATTCATCATCTCTCATACAAAAAAAATTCTATCCATATGGGATAGATATCTAATTTATAGAGATTAGAAAATTAATTTAGTGAATTGTAAAAAAACTTTTTTTAAAAATTCCCTTTTTAATTATTTGTATTAAGAATCAATCAATTGATGAAAAAACCACTTAATATATACCATCAATAAAAAGAGGACAGACAACAAATTATAAATTTAAAAGATAAATGGGTTTGAAATATTATATTTAAGATGAAAGCAAATCCTGGACTAGCTCTTATAAGTAAGATAGGAAGGAGTATTATTAAATAATTATTATTTGGCTTCTCTATTTTATTATTTTTCCTGGGCACAACCCACTGTTTGCCTGCATGACTTGCGGGCGGGTGCCATGGTTGCTTGTATCCTACGAAGAATAATATTCGCTTTTTCTCCCCCCCCCAACTATGGTTGTATGTATGTTCTCTCACTATTTTTTTTTATAAGTATATGTATTCTCTAAGAGATAATTCTATTTGAAACACTGTCGGATATTAAATATGAACACCTCTTTCAATAAGAATTCAAACATTGAGTCGTCATGTTTGACAGTTTGAGGGACTAGCCCCCTTATGCTAGACCCAACCCTCATTCGTGTAGGGAGATGGATGTTTTATTTGATTTCTTTTTTCATTGAATGCATCCACTATTAAATTAAGTTTCAATGATTGTGATTTAATGCTATATAATAACGTTATTATAATATTAAATATAATAAAAATCTATCATGATAAATAGAATAAATCTCTTGAATGAATCAATGGAGACATTTTTTTCTCCTTGTGCTGCTGTATATTCTCTTTTGGTTAAAATTGAAGCTTCAATTCATTTTGTTAGCAAAAGTAAGGAAGGGAGGCCCTTTTAACACTTACTTTACATGATGTTGAAATATCGGGCCTAATAAATCATGGGCTTGGCTTAAGCCCAAATCGGCATTCCGCCGAAAGTAAAACTACGATACTCAATCACATGTCTCTGAATTAGGGAAATTTTTTTGCCAGCCTGAATTTGGGAACATTACTCGTAAGTTAAAGACAAGAAAATTAATTAAATATAGAGAAGTTAGAAAAAAACTTCATATTTATAAATCAGACAAGTTAAACTTTCATATTTATAAGTCAAATTATAAAAGATTGAATGTTTTGTGACCTCTATATTTAATTTTCTTACTTGAGATCTACAGGTAATTTTTCCTTTGAATTATTATAAACAAGTTAAGCATTAAAACAAAATTATCAATAATGGTTGGGTGTCGGGGAAAGAAACTTAATTTCATTCAAATAAGATTTATGCCCCGTTTGGTATACACTAGAAGTAAAGGAGGGAGAAGCGAAAGTGGAAATGGAAGTGGATTTTGTAAGTTGAACTGTTTGATTGCTGGGAGTCCACTTCCACATGAAAGTCACTTCTATAAAAAATTATGGAAGTCACTTCCTTAGGTAGGGCCATGGAGCTGAAATGGGTTCCATGAAAGTGAAAATTTATGGCCATTATATCCTCAATCATTTTTCCAATTTACAGCTTTCTCGCATGACACTCTTCTTTCTGGCTCCAGCTTTCATCCTTTTCTCTTCCAATCCTTTTCCATCATTTTCTCAATTTAGACATTGAATTAAAATCTTAACGGTGGTACAAATTTAATATTTTATAAAATATTACCATTTGATAATATTTTATAATAATAATATTATTTTTATAATAAAGGAAAAATCTGAATCGTTAATATCTTAATCCAACGGTCAAGATTGAGAAAAGGATGGGAAGGGAAGGAAAAAGGATGGGAGCCGGATCCCTCTTCTTCACCCCCGGCTCTGACAGCCCCATCCTCTCGAACGGCAACGACAAGCACAACGGCAGTGAGGCACAACGATAGCAACAATGGCTCACAATGACAGTAACGACGACGAACAAAGACGGCAAGGATGACGATGTTGAGGCACATCCACTCACGATTTTATTTTCAACGATCTTGTGCTCATCGTCCTCCTCTTCTGTTCTTTTCCGACGATGCAAACCTCCCTGTCCTGAATCAAACTCATATCTGACGCTAACGAAGGACGATGATGGCGAAGTGATGGAGGATGATGCTTCAACTTCAGATCCACGGCGGAGGACGGCGAATTCAGTCTTCTCCTTCAGAACCAAGCTTCAACCATTTTGTGAGTGGGAATCCATGTTATTTAATTTTTTTAAGTGGGAGTAGGAGTATTGTGTTTTAAATAATCTATTGAATGCTTGCATTGTTTGAAATCTTCAAATCCGTGACGGAGGATGGCCTTTCGACATAAGATCTTTTTTGTCTTCTCAGTTCTTGCTTTGTCTGCTCCTTCTTGCCTTGTTCTAGTAGTTCTTGCTTTTGGGTACTTTGATTTTGTTTGACTGCTTTCTCAATATCGTGAGCCTTCGAAGCAATCTTTTTTTATGATTTCCATTGCTCAAGCTATTCAATAATGTTCAATGTGACAGTGGCTGAGATAGTTCGACGTTGGCCATGACTTTGCTAGGAAGGTGGAGTTATTTTTTGTCAATATGGGTATTTTGGAATTTTCACAATAAAAATAAATATTTTAATTAAAAATTATATCCTACTTCTAGCATCCTATCAAACATGTTTTAAAACTTAATTCCACTTCCATTTCTACTTCCAATTTTACTTCTAATTCCACTTCCACTTTCATGAACAACACTTTCATTATACCAAACAGCGTTTTAGAGTTCAAATTTTATAAATGGAAGAAATCATATTAGACAAACCATTCTTAATTTTGTTTGGTCAAAATTATTCCTAATTAAACTCCACAATAATTAAATTTCCTTTTGTTTAATACTCCCTAGTCCCTCCTATTCTTAATGTGGGGGGTGTGAGACCTAATTGAAGAGTTGATTTTGATTCTAAATGTAAGATTTATTTTCTATATTTATCAACATTTTTCTAATTTACCCCAATTGATATTTCTTCAATAATAATTAAGTAAGAAAGAGATGGAAGTAATATAAGAAGAGGATTATGGTGCTTTTGAAAAAAATGTCACTTTAACTAATCCAACTAACTTTTTTAATTTAATAATATTAGATAAATATGTGCCAAATTAAAAACGAAGGAAGTATCGAACTCCCAAATAATAAGAGGATATATTTCAAATTGAAAGTAGGCCCCCCACTTCCCCACACACACACACACACAAATATATTAAGATAAATCAAAAGAGTTTCGATCCCTAGGCTTCATACCATTTTTACCACTACAGTTAAGCTAATTAATTAGCTTTGGTTCCAGTATATTTTATCCCATCTTTAATATAAGACCTATTTTAGTAATTCAATTTCTTTATTAAAGTGGGTCTTACATTAAAGACCAGATTATTTAGACCAATGATAAGTATAAAAAACTATTCCTTTCAATTCTTTTTATAAGTTTATTTAATTAATTATTTTATGTGACTTAATAAAATTAATTATTTTCTGTAAAATCTAAAAAATTTCAATAAAATTCATAAGCCAGGGGAGTTTGATTAATTAATAACAAAATTCTATAGTCAGTTAGTGATATTAAATGAAAAATTGATATTTAAACAAAGAATGATATATCATATGAAACCCATGGGAAGTGTGCGGATAGCTTGCTTAGTAAGTATATTTACTTGTATCAGTTTGTTGATTGAGTCAGCCATACTTCACCGTATAAACACTACACTCATGTATCATTTACAATTGAATGCAATAACCTCTTGGATTTTACATCTTCTTTCTTCCTCTGAACATAGTAAAAAAGAAGCATGAGAATCAAAGTATCAAATGCATTTATTACAACCGAACATTCACTACCATTAAACTGAGACACAAACCATGTCCTTATTATGCAAAGTATGATTACATAAAGAAACAAAGAAACAAACAAACTGAATCTGCATGACATATATAACATCACCCCTAAACAAGAAACTAATTAATCACACAAAGCTTGAAAGCATTTATTATACAAAGCATATCTAACCACCAAAGTAATCTCATAAAAGCAAAAACAACCTAAAGCTAAAAGATTAGAGAGATTGAAAAAGCTGCTTCACAGTATAAGGCCCTGTGATGTGTTGTGGGGATCCATTCTAATAAGTAAAATATTTACATATTTATTTTCCCTTATATGATAATTTTATGGATGATATTTGAGCTTAATTTAATGAATTTGGGTGTAGTTGATAAATAAATGATAATTTTGGCATAAAATAGAATTTATGAAAAATACTAAATTTGACTCTGTTTTAGTTTTCAGGCAATATTTGAAGCTCTAAATGTTGGATTGGGACATTCTTTATATGAATGAAAAGCTGAGAAAAAGTTCTACAACTTTTATGTTGAGCCCAAAACCCAGTCCTGCCTTCAAGGGTTTTGAATTTTGCTTGGAAGTTGAGGATATGAATTTGTCCCTGACTGACCTTTGCCCACTAATTTGACCATAACTTGAGTTGTAAATGTTGAAATGGGGAGCTTTCAGCTGTATCTCTAAGTTAAGATCCAGAGCTACAACTTTCATGAAGATCACATTGTGAAATTCCACCGAACTGAATGTCAAAATTAGGCAGCAATCAAGAAGCTTGGTAGCCACAAGGTCAATATTGGTAGCTTAAGGTTAAAATTCATGCCTAACAATATGGAAATTTTTGCACCTTCTTCATCTATAAATAGAGGAGCTCAGACACAAGGAAACACACTATCTTAGAGTTAATTTCATGCATTGTATTTGCTTTTTGCATGCCTCCTTAATGAAAGGCTTAGGTAGCCTCCTTTATGGATGGTATAAGTTGCCACCTATTTTTACCTAGAAGATTATATTTTTCCATTTTCATGCATCTTGTAGTTGTTTCTTTTTGTTTTAGAATTTAATAATTGAGTTTCATGCAATGTTTATAAATTTTTCAATTTATTTTTGTTTTGTTTTTAATTTCATCATGAGCTAAATTTCCATTTTCCTAAGGTGATGATGTAGCCTATTAATGACGGATTGAATCTTAACTTATTAAATTTAGTTTTAATTTTTCCTTCATGATTAAGTTTTAATTAGTATTCTTAATGCTCTCAATTGATTGACCATCTTTTGAATAATTTTAATATATATGTTGAGACTGGAAGGAGATGCATGTGTTTAGATCCTATAATTGAAACTATACTTTGCATATGAAATAAGAATATATTCATATAGGTTGTGTAGTCTTAATGAGTTCTATAAATCTTAATGTATAAGTGATTGCTTTAATTCATATAGGGATATATTTGATTAACAATTAATTATAGAATTGCTTGACCTTGAAAGAGGCTAGTAATTAAATTAGGGAAACTCGGCTATCAATCATGAAGAATAAATTGAATTAGAATAGATATGTGATTCAATCCGAAATTTGTTAAGTGAAATCTAGTCCTAAGGGATTTTTCTTATAATTGTTTTCATATCATTTGCATTTATATTTAATCATTTTTAATTTTGTAATCTCAATCACCAACTAATTGATCGACCTAATAGAATTAAGATTACTAATTTTGGTACTTAGTGATCAATTCTTGTGAGAGCGATACTCTACTCACTTCTGTATTACTTATTTATGATAGTGTACACTTGCATCTTTTAATAAACCATTTACAATCATGACACATTCCAAATAAGCTCTGCTAATATCTTGTTGGCACTATAAGTTGTATAGCCTCCATCAAACCACACATACTCATTCGGATTAGGACATACCTTGAATGTTTCGTTCCCTTTGAACCCTCCTCCACACCCACTTCCTTTATACGCTCTACTTCCACAACATGCTGATTTGCCTTCCTTGAGCCCTACAATACAATAACGTTGTAACTCATCATCATTGTCACTCAACAGTGTTATGTACATACAGACATAGCTTTTACTCCCTCTGGTTGTTAATATAGGACTTATTTGGGGATCAATTCCTAAATATAAGGCCCATTATATATATATATATATATATATATCAATTTTTTCTTAATTTACTCCTATTGATGCTCACTTAACAGTCAACAATAATCAAGTAAGAAAGAGATTGAAGGAATTAAGGAAGATAACTAGGCTGTTCTAAAAAATATATGTTATGTTAACTAATAACTCAACTAACTTCTTTAATATTATCAAATTATGTAAATAGATCTT
Source organism: Inga laurina (assembly GCA_963855925.1). Classification (NCBI taxonomy): domain Eukaryota; kingdom Viridiplantae; phylum Streptophyta; class Magnoliopsida; order Fabales; family Fabaceae; genus Inga; species Inga laurina. The sequence continues at coordinate 66,728,773 of OY979705.1, forward strand.
ATATTAAAGATCAAAGGGATCATTAGGATTTGATTGGGTTTACCATATTTGGAAGGATTGTTGCCCAAGTCTAAGATGGTATTGTAGTAATCAAATATGAAATACTTGAATCCTGGTAACTTCCTCTCTAACTTGTGTAGTGCTATAGACAGAGCCCTGTTATGTCGTCTTGCCATTGCCAATAAGAATTCAACACAGCCACCACTTGGATTAGTGGTTGTTGCTCTATTAGAAGGTGTACATCCCCATGGTCCCAAGTTTTGAAATGCTATTTTTTTGCCTCCTAGCCTGTATACTTCTTGCTCAAACAACAGCATTGAGAATTTATAATCCGATGTTGTCCACAAGAATATGAAACCTAGCTAGGTTGATCAAGATACATCAAATATGCATAATGTGTTCACACGCGTGCGCGCACGCGCGCACACACACACTCTCTCTCTCGTCCCTAATATTAGAGCTAGACAAGGGATTTATTTTGGTTTTAAATATAATATCTCAATCAATTTTATCTCTCAAAATTTATAATTGAGAAAATTTCATTGTAGCCCCTCCGTAGCCATTTAATATCAAACAGCCTCCAAAATTTTCTAAAATTTCACTTCACCTCAAGAATAAATTGAAATTAAAATTTGTGGATGAAAAGACAATTGTGCCCTTATTTTACAAGTCAAATATGGTTATTTATGAAGCACACTTGATACAAGTCAAATATAATTGTTTACAAGATAAATAAGTGAAATTACAAGATAATAATTTAGGCCATATATACAAGACAAGCAGCAAGCTCACAAGAACATATGCTATTTATTAAACATATAAAGGAATTTACAAATACATGCGAGAATTTACAATACCATCTCGGCCATGCACAAGACAAGTCTTTTCAGCCAAAAAACTCAATTTTAGTTTAGTCCTAGTGGTATGATGAAGTTTCAGAAAATTTTGGGGGTTATTTGATATTAAATGGCTACAGAGGGGGTGCAGTGAAATTTTCCCTTTGTAATTTTTGCTCCCAAAGTAGTCTTATTAATTGCAATCTTAAGAGGGTTTGCATGCAAGTTCAATATAAGGGTATTTTAGTAAAACCGATACATCCATTTATCACAAATAGCTAATTCAATTATTTTTTTAATATCTACAAATTAGTCATCTAGTTCTTGTATTATGGGCTCGGCCATGTTAGACTAACCTTGAGAGAGTTAGTCAAGCTGGCAATGACATTCCTGACATGCTGGGCTTGGTGTGAGTTAATGAGGTTTTGGGAGAGTCTGAAGTAATCATTGCCTCATATACTGAACAAGTACACAACGCTCCCCACAAGCCTATTGGCTTCTTTTTCTCTATATTTTTGTTTCAGTGAATTTAGCACGTCCCTCAAGTAGCTAACTTGCACTACAAAAAAATGGGATTTCGTAGAGGTGAATTTGTAGCGGTTAATTTTAATGGCTACAAATGTTGACATTTGTAGCGGTTTTATAATAAACCGCTACAATATTGTAGCGGCAACCTACGCGCCAAGTAGCGTGATAGATTAGCAATATTATTTGTAGCGGTTAATAGGAAATAACCGTTACAAATATGGCGTGAGATTCCCGTTAAACTTTGTCACGGTTATTTTGTAGCGGTTATAACAAATAAATCGCTATGAAATTCGTGTCACTTGGGGCCACCGAGCCTCACCAATAGTGTATTGCTTTTTTGTAGCGGTTACTACAAATTGAACTGCTACAAAAAACGAAAGGTCACCTTTTTATAGCGGTTATAGAAACATAACTACTACAGAACTTCAAAGGTCATCACATTTGTAGCAGTTATGCTTTAATAATCGCTACAAAATTCCCAGGGTCTTTACATTTGTAGCGGTTATTCATAACCGCTACAAAGTTTTGCTGCCCTAGCTTTTTTGTAGCGATTTTTTAGATAACTGCTACAAAATCCTCAATTATAAAAGCCGCGCCGCCTCTCCTTTTTCCCATTTTTCCGTTTTGTTTTCTGAAGTTTCTCCGAGAGTTTTCCTTCAGATCTGAGCGTTCTAACGTCTGTCGGAGAGTTTTCTCTCTAGTGTTTCTCATTATCACTTGAGGTATAGAAAAAACTTATTTTATTTTTATTTTTATTTTAATTTTACATATAAATGTGACTAAATCTATCTTTTTTAAAATTTTTGTAGTTTGTATGGCTTTAGGGATGAATAAGGGGAAGGAGCTTGTGGTTCCCAGACCGATTCTGTGGGGTGGCAGCAGCAGAGGAGGGGGCAGCGTGGAGGAATGGCGATTGTGCCATTTCAGCCCATCTCCCATAGCAGCCACAGGATTTGGCCCTACCACAGTCACCGCAGACAATCCCACAGGGGGTGACCGCACCAGAGGTGCCTTATCTAGGAGAGGGAGATATCAACGTCGATGAAAATGACGTGAACGAGGACTTCAAGATTCTGTTTGGGATCAAAGAGATGGAGTAGTTCCTCAATGAGGAGGAGGTACGGGAGCAGAACAACCCACAAGGGTCGTCTTTGCGGTCTACTGGGTTTGAGGTGCAGGTCCAAGGTAAATAAATTTTTTTATTTAATAAATTCTATATTTAAATTCGAAATGTTAAATTTGAATTACAATTTATCTAACATGCTGTAAATTGTGCAGATGAGCAGGGGAACATGTCCATGAGGAGGCTTGATGATAAGTAAAATATTTGTATATTTATTTTCCCTTATATGATGATTTTATGGACAATGTTTGAGTTTAGTATAATAAATTTGGGTGTGATTAATAAATAAATAATATTTTTGGAATAAATAACATTTCAAAACAAATGAAAGTACTGTAGCAACAGGATCACTGTAGCAGATGGTTATACGTAGCGGACGGAAGTTTAGAGCTGGGAAAACGGGCCGGCCCTTCACGGGCTCGGGCCTAAACGGGCTGGCCCGTTTCCTAAAAAGTACAATATTTTTGAAGCCCGCGGCCCTACAGGGCTGGCCCTTCACGGGCTCGGGCCTAAACGGGCTTAAACTCATTTTAATTCAAATTTTTTTTAGAGTTTTACAATTTATTTATTATTTTGCTTTAAATTGGTATACATTATTTTTAAAACTCATAAATTTTTAGTTAAAATAATCATCTAATATCCAAATTAGCCTTTTTTTTTAAGTTTAAATGAATAAAACATTGTAGAAAATAAAATAAATCAAACCAATTAATAAGTGTTTGCCTGTTATTAATACTCTATTAGGAACTTAGATGTCTCTCATATTGATAATTTGATATAATGATATTATATTTATTAATTTATTTTAAAAAAATATTAAACGGGCCTAAAAGGGCCGGCGCGCAGGGCTGGCCCTTTTAGGCCCGCTTCCATTTTCAGCCTCTAAATCATAGGCTCGGCCCTTGACGGGCTTGGGCCTAAACGGGCCGGCCCGACGGGCTCGGCCCGAATTCCCGGCTCTACGGAAGTTACACTGTAATGGATGGAAGTTACTATAGTGATGGCAGTGCTGTAGAGTCGCCGAGCACTGTAGAGCCTCTAGATCACTGTAGCATCCGCTAGATTACTGTAGCAGCTGCCAGATCACTGTAGCAGTACTGTAGCACACGTTTTCCCCCTATAAATAGAGATCAAGGCCAAGCTCAAAGAGGGGAGGAGAGGAGGAGAAGCAGATGTTTCCTTCTTTGACTGGGAAAGATTTTTCTCTAACATTTCTAAGTTCATTGTGTTAATTTCTTAGATTTAATTTCATGCACATTTTGCATGCCTCCATCTTGGAAGGCTTAAGATTGTATTATATTTTGCATGCCTCCATCTTGAAAGCCTTAGGATTGTATTACTTTCTGCATGCCTCCATCTTAAAAGGTTTATGTTTGTATTACATTTTGCATGCCACCTACATGAAAGGTTTTACCTCATAAATGGACGGTTAGATTTCTTCATTTTTCATGCATCTTTTGGTTGTATATTTATGTTTCAGAATTTAATATTCAAGGTTTATGCAGTATTTTTGAGGATTTCATTCAAGCTTTATGCAATGCTAACTTATTTTTGTTTTGTTTTAAATTTTATCATGTGCTAAATTTTCATTTTCCTAGGGTGATGACATAACTTACTAAAGACGGATTGAATCTTAATTTATTAAATCTAGTTTGAATTTCTCCTTTATGATTGAGTTTTAATTATTATTCTTAATGCTTTTGATTGATTGTCCATCTTTTGAATGATTTCAATATGTATGTTGAGATCGAAAGGAGATACATGTGTGTAGACCCCATAATTAAAACCATGACTTGCATATGAAATAGGAATATATTCATATGAGTTGTATAGTCTTACTGAGTTCCATAAATCTTAATGCATAATTAATTGCTTAAATTCATATAGGAATATATTGGATTAGCAATTGATTATAGAATTGCTTGACCTTGAAAGAGGTTAGTAATTAAATTAGGGAAACTCGACTATCAATCATGTGGAATAAATTGAGCTAGAATAGATAAGTGATTCAATCCAGAATTTGTGAAGTGAAATATAATCCCTAGGGTTTTTTCTCATATTTGCTTTCTTATCATCTATACTCATATTTAATTGTTTTTCTTTTATTTTGTACTTTTAATCACCAACTAATCGATCAAATAAATAGAATTAAAATGACCCATTTTGGTACTTAGTGATCAATCCTCATGGGAACGATACTCTACTCACTTCTATATTACTTGATTACGATAGTGTACACTTGCACTATTTAATACATCATTTACACCTGTATCACTGGACGTGGCCAGTCTGAACAGTATGGACCAGACACTACAAGTTGTAGTGCCGTGGAATGAGGGCACGGACTAGCCCATCGACAATGGGGGTCACCTGTTCAACCACTTCCTGAACGACCTGGGCTCGAATTGGATGCGGTTCCTCCTTCACTTCAAGACGTGGAGGAACGTTCAGAAGGGACCGAAGAACCTGGCGTGGGAGGAGGTGGTGCAGGTAATTAATAGTATTTAATTATACTATATTATATGTAATTAATTCTATTTAATTAATATTTTTTAATAGGATATTTGTAATTATTCATATTTATTTTTTTTCAAGCTGAGGTTTGCTGTCCGGGCCAACCGGAAGAAGTACACGCTGATGAAAATGGGCAACGGCTAGGGAACAGGAGGAATCGTCTCTTTCACAGTGTGGATAAGGATGAGACGATGCCTCTGGAGCAGCTGATCGAGAGAGTCTCGGATGGCGTCCCGCCGAACGACTGGGCGAGTTTCGTCCAGTTCAGGAGAAGCGTTGAGGGGCAAGTAATGTATTTATTAGATTATTTATATATAATTTTGTAATTGATAATTATTAAATTATAATTTAAATTTAATTAATTTTATGACTTTATTAATTTTAAATGTTTTATATTTTTTTAATATATTTAATATTGTTTTTTTTAATATATTAAATATATTAAATATATTTAAATGTTTTATGCCGTGGGTAGCAGACGATCCACCACACAGCAGGATCGAAGACCTTTGCTGTCACCTACAGCAAGCTAGTAACTTTTCATAATATCAATTACTTTTAACTGGTTATTTCATATTATAAAGAATGTATATGTTTTGATAATACTAATTGAATTTTGTAATTGTTTTAAGAGAGGAAGGCACAGCAGTAGAACCATCAGATAGACTATGGGGAGTTGTTCGCTATCACACACAGACACTGTGAAGGGACTCTGACCTCTCAGCAGGCATAGACAGCCATTATTAATGATTTCATTATTGTATTATTTATAAAACCAACTTAATTATGAAAAATGCTAATAAGTAATTGTTTTATAAAATGGCAGGAGCAGATGCAGTAGTCACAGGCTGAGCTGTGAGAGACCTAGGTTGAGGAGTCACAGGGGTCTGTAGAACCCACAGATCCTTTAAAGGAGGGTCTGGGTCAAGCTGAGCACCCCAAACTCGTGCGAGGGTGGGGATAGGCGCCAGACCTAGCATGGTCTATGACAGGAGTGTCGCATCTAAGGTTGGCAGATCTAGAGCATAGACGTCCGGGGTCAGATGTCCGAGGATGAGTCTGTTAAGGAGCTGCGATCAGATTTGGCCAAGACACAGGCTGCAGTGGCATAGTAGCAGCAGGCCGATTTCTACTACGCTCAGCAGATGCAATGGCATGATATCATGAATAGCATGCTCGAGTGGTTGTAGAGTTGCATGTTCCCAGATGAGCAGCATCTACATGTTCCCCCTGTCCCTCGGTTCGTCGTCCAGCCTCCTCTTCCTCTTGCTGCTGCTGATGATGATGATGGTGCTGTTAACTTTGCCCAGCGCCCCAATCCACCAGTACTTGAGGGAGGACCAGATTATCAGCCTCCTGCTACTTAGTTTACGACAGATATATTTTTTATTTTTGAAACATTTGTTAATAAATCTAGATATTTAAATTCAAAACTTAAATTTTTATTTGCGTTTATCATATTTATATTTTTAGACCGTCTTGTTAAATTTGTGTTGCATTTAGATAGTCTTATTTATATTTCTAAAACTAACAAAAAAAATTAATTATATATATATATTCGTAGCGGTTTTATAATAAAACCACTACAAATATTAAATTTTTTTTATTAATATTAGTAGCGGTTATGGTCAAAAACTGCAACAACGTCAGTTGAATATTTGTAGCGGTTAGTGCCAAAAACCACTACAAAGTAATGAAATGTAGGAGGGAATTTCAAATTTCAAAAGTTGAATATTTGTAGTGTTACAGTAATAACTGCTACAAATATTCAATATTTCAATTTTGAATTTTCCTTTACTTTGTTCTAATTTGTAGGGATTTACTAAAATAACCGCTACAAATAAAGAACTATTTTTTGTTTTAAATTTGTCCAACAGTAATAAATATTTGTAGCAGTTTTATTTTGATAATCACTACAAAGTTAAAATATTTAAAATTTGAAATTATTGTACCGAGAGAAATTAGTAGCAGTTAAAATTTATAACCGTTACAAATATATATATATATTAGTAGCGGTTTTTAATATAATTGCTACACTATTAGAACAAATTCAATTTGATTCCAACGGCTTGAAAATTGGTAGCAGTTAATGTAGCGGTTTTGGTCATATAACCGCTACAAATATTTAATATGGTAGCGGTTATTGTAGCGGTTTCTGAACCGCTACAAAATAGTAAACGTTGAAAAATCAAAATATAAGGTTCCAGGCGTTTGTTATTCTCCATTCACTCATCTTCTTCACTATACTTTCTTCTCTCTCACTAGTAGTTATAGATAAGTCATGGATCAGGTTGCCACGCAATTCTCCAGAATATTTGTACAGATTAAACAATTTCTTGGATTTCACATTCACTCATGCCAGCTGTAACGGTAAGATCGTTTATCCATATCGGAGATGCAAGTTCAAGAAGTGGCAGGCACGACATGTTGTTAAGAAATATTTGCTTTTGAAGCCTTTCCAAGAAGACTATACATTCTGGGCAGTTTATGGTGAGAAGGCCGGTATGAGATATGATGATGCTTTTCCTCGAAGTTCGCAAGTAGGAGTTCAACTAGATGAAGATGATCCTGTGAATGATGATGTGCATGATGCATTTGGTGTTCATGACGACAACTTCAACGAAGAAGTGTAGGGCTCAGAACCGGTGTTCATGCGGAATGAAGCCGCTCAAGATTTTTTAGCTTGATGGATGAAGCAGATCGTCCTTTATATCAAGGTTGTCAAAAATACTCTAAATTATCTTTCTTGATCAAGTTGTATCATATCAAGTGATTGTGTGGAATCACAGATAAGGGAATGTTGATGTTGATGGAATTATTACAAGATGCATTCCCTGACGCGGAGATTTCCATGACGATCTACGAGGCCAAGAAGATTATTAACATATTGGACTTGAACTATAAAAAAATTGATGTATGCCCCAACAATTGTATGCTGTACTAGGGAGACGATGACAACAGGGAGACTTGTAAGCGATGTCACACATCGAGGTACAAGACAATTCGGAAGGGAAAAAAGTAGAAGAAGAAACATGCAAAGATTCTCAGATACTTCCCTTTGAAGCCGCACTTACAAAGATTGTTTATGTCGTCTAAAACGGTGGAGCAGATGAGGTAGCATAAGGTTGATAAGAATGAAGATGGTAAATTACAAAATCCTCGAGATGCAGACGCCTGGAAAACGTTCGACAAAGACTTTCCATCTTTCGTTGCTGACCCCCGAAATATTAGACTTACTTTGGAAAATGATGGGTGGAATGTGCATACTGGCTCGGCTTGTTCAGCTTGCAATTTTCACTCTGATGTAGTGCGCCTTCCCCACAGTCAGAAGTGGTGCTTTATGGGGCATCAGAGGTTTCTTGATGGAAGGCACAATTTTAGATTGCAACGGAATCGCTTTAATGGGAAACCAGAAACAAGAGAGCCACCTCAGACTTTATCCGGCACAGACATCTTACAGCAGCTTGAGGATGTTGAATTTGAGTTCCGAAAAAGCAATGATGCAGCATAAGCAGGCCAAAAGAGGGGCAAGACTTCTATACCTCAGCAATGGAGGAAGATAAGCATTTTCTTCACTCTTCCATATTAGAATTCTAATTTACTTCACCATAGTTTTAATGTCATGCACATTGAAAAAAATGTACTCGACAATGTGCTATATATACTGCTTAACGAACCGGGAAAGTCAAAAGATAGTCTTCAAGCGAGGAAAGATTTACGTGTCATGGGAGTTTGTAAAGACGCGTGGCTAGATGAGCATGACAAATTCACCCTCACAAAATCGAACAAAGAAGTCTTCCTTACGACGTTGAAGAAAATAAAAGTTTCAGATAGGTATTCAAGTAACATTTCACGATGTATTGACATGCAGGCTTGAAATATTGCTAACCTGAAGAGTCATGACTCACATGTGCTTATGCAACAGTTACTTCCACTGACTATAAAGAATGCACTTCCTCCCGATGTGTTAATCATTTTTGTGGAGTTTCGTTCTTTCTTTCGAAATTTGTGTACCAAGGTCTTGATTGTTGAGTAGCTCAATCAGCTGCGGTCCAAAATTATTCTTACACTTTGTCATTTTGAGATGCTCTTTCCTCCGTCCTTTTTCACTGTGATGGTTCACCTTACAGTCCACCTTATTCATGAAACAAAGCTCGCTGCCCCAGTTCAATATCGATGGATGTATCCTATTGAGAGGTACTCATTTTATATATGTGCGCCATTAATAGTTCTTATGTTTGTTAGTCGCCTTTTTGAGCATTTTGTATCATTTTGCCCTTCTTCACTTTGTAGGTTTTTTTGGGAAAATGAAATCTTATGTAAGGAATAAGACTTGGCCAGAAGGTTTTATAGCTGAAGGTTATATAGGGGATGAGATCCTGTATTTCTGTTCAAGGTACTTTGATGACATTGAGACCGCCTTCAACCAACCGCCTTGGGTAGACGATTATCTTGAACTCGCGGCAACATCAGCAGAATTTATCCCTCGTGTTGGTAAACCAATTGGAGGAACTGAGAACTTCAAACTAACGGCAACTGAGAAGTTGCAAGCACATAGACATGTCTTGATTGATTGCGCTCAAGTTGAACCTTTCTTACAGTACGAATTGTATGCTCATATGTTATTTTATATCTTTCATAACATTTTTCACTTTCATTTCACTATCGCATTCCCATGATTAATTGCAGCGAATTCAGAAGTGATGTTAAGCGTCAACTCAAGATTCGTACACAAACATCCTCCGAAGTTGATAAAAAGGTCCATAGAGAATTCCCAAGCTGGTTTGCAAGCAGAATACTAAATGACTACAACTTACACTCACTAGATTTCAGAGCTCTCGCAATCGGCCCTCTTAACCATGCAAAAAGATTTACAGCTTACAATGTCAATAGTTTCAAGTTTTATACGGTTTCACATGATTAAGGATTGCATACTCAAAATTCGGGTATTTATGACACCTTTGGGACAAGGAGTTATGCGAGCAGCAGTGATGCCAATATGCAGTTCGGAGGCGTCCCTAACTATGGAAAGCTTCTTGATGTTGTGGAACTTAATTACCAAGGCCGTTTTAGTGTTACACTATTCAAGTGTTTGTGGGCAAATACCACTACTTCCCGGGGACTCACAACTGACGACTTAGGCATCACATTAATAAATTTCTCGCGGCCAATTCAAACTGGTCATTCTTAAGATAATGAGCCGTATATTCTTGCCTCAGAGGCACACCAGGTTTATTATGTTGAGGATGAGAGATATAAGGATTGGCACATGGTTGTTCATTTAAAGCCTCGAGACCTTTACGACATGGGTGATAGTGATAACACCGCCTACGAGAGTGAGCTGTTTCAGCTTGCCAATTTCCAAAACTTCTTCCCTGAAGGCAATCATAATTTACCTATAGTTTGGTTCGTTTTTTAAATTCATATAATTTTAATTAAATATTTCTAACAAAAAACACATTGCTAACAATTTTTCTATACAATTTCTGTAGGGATGGCGCAGATAAATGATCAAACAAATTATGTTTTTATTTTAAAAAAAATTTTATTTTTGTTTTTTTTAAAAAAATGTTTTTTTTTTAAATTAAAAAAAATATTTGCAGCGGTTTAGAAACAATAACCGCTACAAACACGTGACACTAACCGCTACAAGTTTCACGCAGATCCCTATAAATGCCTTAACTACATCTCATTTCAAACACCCCTCTTTTCTTTCCACCTTATTTCTCTTTCATCTTCTCTCATTTTCACTTTTTTTTTCTATGAGCCGAGGAGCTTAACAAGGTGATTAAATATGGTCATAAATTTTTAAATTATTTATTTCAAAACTTTTTTTTTCTTTCGCATAATATTTATTTTCACTATTTTTTTCCAGATATTTATTTACATAATCATATTTATATTAAAGCGGACAACATAATGGTTCCTTATTACCTACTTATCTCCAATAATAATATCAATACTATTTTCAAACTTATCTAATTTAATTAAAGAGTTAAGGTGCAAAAATACCTATGAATTTTTTTCAAAAGTGCATCCAACACCATAAATTTTTTTTAGGTGTAAAAAAACCCATGAACTTTTTAAAATGGGGTAAAAATGTCAAACCGTTAATTGGTACAAACGTCCATTTTGTGGGACCCATAATATTATTTTTTGAGGTGCAAAAATACCCATGAACTTTTCTCAAAAGTGCCCTCAACACTATAAAATTTTTTCTGTGTGCAAAAATGCCCATGAACTTTTCAAAAGTTTATGGTGTTAGATGCTCTTTTGAGAAAAGTTCATGGGTATTTTTGCACCTCAAAAAATAATATTGTGTGTTTCACAAAACGGACGTTTGTACCAATTAACGATTTGACATTTTTGCCCCATTTTGAGAAGTTCATGGGTATTTTTGCAACTAAAAATAGTTTATGGTGTTGGATGCACTTTAAGAAAAGTTAATGGGTATTTTTGCACCTTAACCCTTAATTAAATCATTTCTTTAAAATTATAAATGACCTAAACTCATGAATAATGAGCTAATTAAATTAGTTAAACTATTAAAATAATAAAATATTTAATTTAATATTAAAAAATGGAAACAAATAATTCTAATTTTTTTTTTCTAAAATTTGTAGTGGTTTTATAACCGCTACAAATATATTTTTAAAAACCGGCCCAAATTTTTGGCTCAATATTTGAATTTTAAATGAATTAGTAGCAGTTATATAACCGTTATTAATTATTCCCGCATTTTTTAAATTCCATTTTGTAATAAACCGCTACTAAATATTTTCGTAATTTTTAAATTCAATTTTGTAGCAGTTATATAACCACTATAAATATCATTACAAATTTTCATTTTCATTTCCCGCCATAAAATATTCGTGGTTGTAATTTGTAGCGGTTTGCAAGAGACGTTCCTCAAATTGAGAATGTTGTAGCAGTGCTTATTAACCGCTACGAATATAGTATCGGTTTTTTCCTTTGAGTAGCGGTTAATAATAACCGCTACAAATACACTTGCAACAGTGGATTTAGTAGCGATTTCTTGAACTACTACTAATTATGTTCGTAGCGGTTAAAACCGCTACAAGTACTCACTTTTAACTATTACTAAATCACAATTTTTTTTGTAATGTTGCTCTGGGAAAGATATCTGCTCAACACGTACAAAAATATATTCTCAATAACTCAATATGCTCAACAAGGTAGGAAAATGTAATTAATGAAGAAGAAGGAAGAGCAAAACTAACTGTGCCATTAGGGGCTTGACCAAGACCGGCTGATCCACTAGATGCAAAGTTGGCTCCAGTAGTGAAGTCACGAGCTACTGGTTTGAAACTTTGAGATATGCAACAAATATAGGCAACTTGGCAAACAGAGCTATTGTGGGTGAACATAGTTCACATGTGTGTGTGTGTGGGGAATCATAAAATTACCTACCACCTTTGGTCATAAATATAATACATAGTGTGTGTTTGGTTCACCTTTTCACACAAATAAGCCCGTTTTCGTTGACAAAAAGGCCAAATGAAATGGGTTTCTTTTTTTAAATGTTTGGAGCAGCGTTTATGGATCAGATCAAGGATGAAAAAAGTCCCTTATTTAAAAAGCCCCACCTACCTACTTTTATAACCAGCTTATTTTTTTTTGGTCAAAGGGTCTATTTTTACCGTTAGCTAGCAATTAATGCTCTGCACAGCAATAATTTCGTCTTGATTTCTCTCTTCTTCGGGGTGCTGGACATCGAGCGACCAGAAGCATTCCATTTTTGCAAAAGTCATCCAGTTCTCTGAATCAGCCCCTGGAAAGCGGTGAAGAGCTGGTGTTGGTGCAGTTGAAGGTGTGTCTAGAGTTGGCGGTTGTGTGGTCAGTGGTGGGCGGTGTTGAGTTAGCGATTGGACCAAGTGTCACCGAAGATGAAGTGAGATGGTGTGTTAGAGGCTTTAGCGAGCGGATTTCTTCACTAACAGTGCCAGATATGTTCTTTCTCGGCATTTTCGGAAAGCATAGTTGGTGTTCTATGCTTGTTCTCCTCGGCTCTTGCGTCGGTGCGTGTGGATGGCCCTTGTTCTCGACGTCTGCCTACATTTGCAAGGTAAGCTTCACACCTTGCTCTGATTGAAGGACACACGCTGATATGTACTTTCTGGTGGTGGGTCGGTGTCTTCTCTGCTTCACTTGTCTCCTATAATTTCTGCTACTGCCATTGTCATCCGGATCTCTGTTTTTGGTTATTTTGTTTGCAATATGAATGCTCTGTTTCTGTTGTGATTGGGACCTACCGTATGAATGCTTTGTTTCTTTTAAGTTGAATCTTCTCTGTTAAACAAAGAAGATGCCTGTATAGAAAAAGATTGTGATGTTTTTTCATTTTCCCCCCTTGTCCGTTGGTCCAATTCATGACTGTCTGTTGAATCCTCTAAAATTGTTTGGATCATCTGCTATTGTCGTTGCTATGCCATTGAGGTTCCTCCAAGTTTAATTACTTCATTGTTATAGAAACAGGACAATGGCAGAATATTCGTCTCTATTAGCCTATGTCTCAATGTATGTGTTTTAGAGGACAAGTTATTCACACAATCGTTGTATGATATGATGTTAAGTGAATCTCATATTAAGAACGAAGCTAAGATTTTTTGTGATAGGTGATATGCTATTATTTGTTGTGGACTGAATGTCTATTTTATTTTCAAGGAAGAAAAATGTGATTTTCATTTTAGAATAGTTTAGGAAATGGTGGTGGAATTAATAGCCAACAAAGCATTTTTATGTTGGTAAAAAGATATATATTTTTCTGCCTACATACTTCCATGTTACTTGTAATAGGTTGAACATTATGCTTCAAATACAATAAAGGGTTTTTTGTTGTGTTTTTGTTCAGTTCGGACTAGTATTGTTCTGCCAATCTGGTTTTTATGAAAATAATAGCCACATAATTGTAGATCATTAACTTGTAGTCATTCTCTTGTACTTATATGCTGATTTGAAAATGAACCTTAATGATTGCTGGACCCAAATGAACCTAGTCGTTCTCTTGGTGGACTAGTCTTGGTCTGCCAACCTATTTGTTCTCTTGCTAGACCTAAATGAACCTTTATTTACTGTGTCTTGTTGCTTCATGAAAATGCAATAAGTAACATATGTTCATTGTCCACATGTAAAGTGAAACTTTTTCATAGAAAGATGAATGGCAGGCATTATGGGATGATGCTACAACTAAAATTTTTGTGCACGCAATGGTTGATCAAATCTTAAAAAAAGAACGGTAAGGGTTGTTGTTTTCGAAAGATGGTTGGGATGCTGTTGTTGTTACTTTCAATGAGAGGATTGGGAAAGCATATGAGAAAAAAAAAATTAAAGAATAAGTTTGACATGTTGCGAAAGGACTTACGGACATGGGATGCGTTAACAAAAGAGACTGGTGTGGGTCATGACCCTATAACTGGAAATATTGATGCCGACCGAGAGTGGTGACGGCAGAAATTTCAGGTTAGTAATGCCTACCATTAGTTATAACGTTGCATAATAGTAATTCACTTGCCTCAATCATCTTGTTTTGTAATATAGCAAATGATTTTGTTACACCTCTGTATGCAGGAGAAGCCGGCGTATAGGAAGTTTCGTCGTTCAAGCCTCAAGAATGAAAGAGAATTGAAGCTTATATTCAAGGATGTTGTGGCAACAGGCGAGGATGGTTCTAATCCAGCTTTCATAGGGACACAGACAGAGGATGCAGAGGAAGATGTGTACGACCTATTATGGACCAGGAGGAAGGTTCAGGGGACAGCGAGGACGAGAATTTTGGAGTTAACCCAGCAGTTAGCACAGGAGTGACGATAAGCTAGCAAGCGTTGGGTTATCTACCCAAACTCCTCACTCTGATCCAGGCGCATCCTCTCTTCAAACTGATTCCGGAAGTCAGGGAAAGTGGAAAGGAGTTGATCACTCCGAGAAGAAAAAGAAGCAGAAGATGCCAGCGGCAAAGCAAATTGCGGATGCAGTCAGTGTCATAGCAGAAGCATCAAAGAATATAATCAAAGAATATAGCTGCAACCATCAGTGAGATACAAGCAAGGAGTATTGATGTTGCTCTTGCAGACCTACTTGAGCTGGAAGAAGTGCAAGAAGATAAGGACTTTTAAGTCCGATGTATCAGGCCGATTATGGACAAGACTAGTCGGGATACGTTTTGCTCACTTGTTAAGCGGAACAAGGATTCCGTGATTGCGTGGCTGTATTATATGGTTACGACCCTTGATTGAGTCGCTACGGATTATGTTCTTGACTATCGATGCAGCTTTCATTGGATGACACCATCCTGATATGAAATTTATGGCAAAATATTTTAGTGTTTATTGTATGCATGCTTGTTCTTTTGTTTTTACTAGACCAACAATGCAAATTTCGGATATATATTATGCATATTTTAATCCAACGTTCCTTTTATGACATATATTATAACTTTGACTGAGTTACCTTTATGTTACATACGTTTGAATCCAATGCACAAGTGACATCTGCAATGGCAAATTGGATGGAGGAAGAAGACGATGACTCTTAGATACTAGCTCTTATCGATGAAGAGATAACAGAGTATGAACAATTAACTGCGTTGGTGTGTCAATATTGGGTTCCATTCATGTGCAAAGAACCTCATAAAACAAGTAAATGATCCGGTCATTTATTTATCCAAGAAATATTGGCAGAGCATGAAACACAATGTCATGACATGTTTAGAGTTGAAAAACATGTGTTCTACCGGCTGTACAGTAAATTGGTCGAACATAGGTTACAAGATTCTAGGAATGTCGGAGTCGAAGAAATGGTTGCGATGTTTTTGCTCACGATTGGCCACGGCGTTGGGAACAGGATGGTCTAAGAGTTGTTTCAGCATTCAGGGGAAACTGTCAGTCGGCTATTGCATATGGTACTATAGGCTTGTATTAGCCTAGCTCGAGAATATATCAAACGCTCTGATCTTGAATTCAAAGGATGCCACCTAAAAATACTCGACGATCCTCACTATTATCCCTACTTTAAGGATGTTATTGGAGCAATAGATGGAACTCACATCAAGTGTGTGATCACTGGTCTTAACTGGGAAAGATATATTGGGAGAAAAGGATATACAACATAGAATATAATGGCTGTATGCGATTGAGATATGTGTTTTACGTTCGTGTTGGCGGGTTGGGAAGGTTCTGCACATTACTCTCGTATGTTTGAAGCTGCTGTCCCAAATCCAGCTCAGAATTTCCCTCATCTACCTGCAGGTATATTTTCGTCCCATTTAGTTTAATTACTTTCAGTGCGCAATTTGCTTAATCTCACACCTTCAAAATGATTTGAGACATTTATTAGGCAAATATTATTTGGTCAATGCTGGCTATCCCACACCAGTTAGGTATCTTGGTCCCTACAGATGTGAGCGTTATCACCTGCCAGAATTTCAGCGTTGACCTGGTTTGGAAAATGCTAAGAGACATTCAATTGCTATCACTCCAGTTTGAGGTCAACTATTGAAAGAACTTTTGGAGTGTGGAAGAATCGATTCGAATTATTACAAAAAATGAGCAAATACAGCTACCAAACGCAAGTCCGCTTAGTTGTGGCAACAATGACCATTCATAACTTTATTAGGAGAAATTCTCAGAGTGATGTTAATTTTGACGCAGCAGAAACTGCCAATGTAGCTTATGAAGATAATAATACTGTTGACGATGCGGCTTCCTTGTCCAATGTTGCTGCGATATCTTCAACTAGAATAAATCACATTCGTGACATGATTACAGATCAACTTGTACAGAATTTATGATCCCAAGTAGTTATGTAATATTTTTATATGAAATTATGTCATTTGCCAAGTTATTTGCTTTTCTGAGCTCAACGTCGCATATATATTTGGACCTCGTACCACAATTGTGGCCATTGAAATTCTAGATTAGGAGTTATTTGCTCTAGTGGCATAATAGAGTGAATCACAATGTGTTTATGTTGTTATAATTTTTGAAGTTTCATTCTTAGTTTGGGCTTCATCTTTGGAGTTACAAGTTTGCATTTTCATATATCTTCCTAGGCCAGATGCTATGTTACTGTTGGATATCGCATATATGATCTATCTAAAATTTCAAGAATATACAAATGCCCTTCAAGTTTTTACTTAAAACGCACTTATACAATCGCTAATCCAAACACGTTTTAACTTATGAAAAATCACTTATTCAACCGCTCATCCAAACATAAATCATATTACAAAAACTAACTTATTTAATAAGTCATTTTTAATAAACCAGAATTATAATAAGTCATTTTTCCTACCGCTATCCCAAACACACCCATAGTTAACTTTTTTTGGGAAATATTAAGCAAGCTAAATAAGTTATTAATTATGTCATATACTTCTCTAGTTCTTAATATAAGACATATTTGAGGAGTTGATTTTGGTCCTAAATATAAGATATAGTTTTTATATTTGTTAGTATTTTTCTAATTTACCTCCATTGATGCTCTCTCAACAATAATTAAGGAAGAGAAAAAATAAGGGAATTAAGAAATATGACTATGGTGTTTTAAAAAATACATGTCATATTATTAATTTAACTAACTTTTCCAATCTAATCAAATTAGGTAAATGTGTCTTATATTAAAAATTGGAGGGAGTATTGTGTATGATTAAATTATATATTAGTTTTTTAATCAGAAAAATTAGTTTTAAGTAAAAATAATAAATATAAATACTTTAAAATAATTTAATTAACTTCTTTAATCTTCGAAAAAAATCAACTAAATCTTATATCTGGAGGTAATATATATTTATAGGAGGGGAAGCGAGTAAAAACCTATGAAATCAGGGACGACACGCCCATCGGAGATTCTGCTAGTAGGGTGGTGGAAGTTGGTGATGCCATAAGGCTAGTGAGATGCTGGGTCGTCTTTGAGAAAAGTGTCAATATATATATATATAAGAAATAAATTGATTAGTAAGTCTAATTGTCAATGTAACAACACTGTTTTCAATCAAATAACACCATATAAATAGGAATGGTCTAAAAATATATTCGACTTTTGGATATGGCTAACTTTAAAAAAACAAATCATTACTATAAAAGAGAGATTTACTGACGCTCCTCTTATGACTCTTCTTTAAAAAAATGTTATAGTTAATTATTTTTTTTTAAAAAAAAATTTAGAAGCGGTGGCACTTGTTATTATAAGTGCTATAGCTAATATATGGGCTTGCATGGTGCTTGCCTAAGCAAGAGCCATACAAGGCCTTTATTTTTTTTTTAAAAAAAATAAAGGGTCAACTATGATGCTTGTCTAGAAAAGAGCCATAGTTGCCCTTAAGGCCAAGCAAGCGCCAAGCAAACACCATACAAGGTTTTTATTTTTATTTTTAAGAAAATAAAGGATCAGTTACGACGCTTGCCTAGGTAAGTGCTATAGCTGCTCAAGGCCCTTTTTCATATTCAAATCTATATTTGTGACATCGTCTTCAGATCTAAATCTGCGACATCATTTTCCTGAGCTCCTCATTTTCCAGTAGTATCTTATCTCAAATCTTGTCTTATCTCTTCGGTCTCCACTCCATTAGTCCACTTTTTCTTATCCATTTTCCCCACTCTCCTCTTCCTATATAGTACTTTGTCCCCACTACTCCTTCTCTATTTTCACCAACAACTAGCGGTATTGTCCCCACTCACTCCTCTCTATTTTTACGGCGGCAAGTGCAGAAGCTTTCTTGGTCCCCCCAACTTGTTTTTTGGTTTCTTGTCTCCTCCTCCTCCATATTTCTTAAAAATTTGGTCCCTACTTCCATTGGCACTACAAAGCTTGGTCTCCCACTTTTTTTTCTTCTTGTCCCCTCCTACAAAAGCTCCCTTGTAAGTTTTTTTTAATATAGAAGCTTTCGTCGATTGGCACTATAGTTTCCTTTTTTTTTTTTTAAGTTTAAAATCTCCCATGAATCTTATCTTATAGTTTTATGTGTGTTTATAATTTTTTTTTTCTAGGTATTTGCTTGAAGTTACAACTTTCTCTTGTTAAACTTCCTATACATTGTAAGTTTTTTAATTTTTGAGCTTACAAATATAATTTTATTAGTTGTTACCAGTTTAATTTGCTCAATGTCTTTTATATTTAATTTATTACGAAATCTAAAAAAATTATTCTCAATTGTATATGTTGAAAATTAATTGAGATAATATTACACGTTACTCTATATATGCTGTATATATGAAGATATGTGTAGTTATAATTTTTAGCTGCTATAGTAATTGTTATTGATCAGTTGCATAAGTGAAGTAATCATAACACTTGTATTTTTGTTGACTTGTAATGCAACCAATTAATTTAACTATGATATATAGTGATTTTATGAATTAGTTATTTGTTTGGAGTTATTTCATTCTGATTTGGTTTTATTTATTTTGTTGTAGATTTGAACTGTAAAATACAGGGTTCATTAGGAAAAGAAAAAATTACATAATTTTTTTAAAAAATTACTTCCTTGAGGAAACAACATAAGAAGTGTGTATATATACACACTTTCTTAAAGAAGGTCCATAGGAAGCATCATGGGAAGTGTTATATATAACACTTCCCATAGCGCTTCCTATGGCCCTTCCTTGAGGAAGCGTCATACTTCCTATGACGTTTTCTCATAGGAAGTTATTTAAAAAAGAAATAAAAATAAGCTGTGGTGCTTTTACAACTTCTTTTAATAATGTTGGAAGCTACGGTGCTTTATAAACATCATAATATTCATAAAAATAAACAACATTTATGATATTTTTTGTAGTAGCATGTATTGGTCATTGCCAAGATCAAATAGAGAATCTCCCAACACAGAGAGCCTTCTTGGGTGATGGGACATGTCCGCCATTATTGCAGCTAAGAGAGTTGAGAATGATGAGTACCAGACACGGGAGAGAGAAAAACGGTGTTGTGGCCATCCTCTCGATCTATTGGTCCTAAAAGAGGTAGCTAGGTAGTGGCTGCATGATGCTATTTTTTGGTGGGTAGGGGAGGCCCTTATTTATAACAAGGGAGTGATCCTTAAATAGGTTCACTTTTTACAAAGACGAAGGAAATTAAATAAACTATTTAATCATATTATATATTATGTATCAAGAGATTGAATAAGGAAGTGGTCCTGAAACATGTTCACTTCTTCTCCATTTTTTTTCAGTGAATATGCCAAATCCTTCAAGTTAGTATAGTAATCACTGAGGCTGATTTAGTGACAGATGCTGAATTCTACTATATGTATGTAATAGACATGAGGTTATTGACGGGGTTTAACCTGTGACCTTCTACTCATAAGGAGCAACCTTCCGCTCACAAGGAGCTTTTGTACTACTAGTTTCAATCTTAAACATAAGAGTTAGGCAAGAGATTCATTTTCATCCTAAATATAATTCATTTTGCCTCGTAAATTTATAATTTTCTCCCCTATAATATTCTTATTGATTTCATATAATAAGAGGTTTTTCATTAAGGGACAGTTACAATACACATGTTTATAAAATGCATTGGAGGAAAATGACATATATTGGTTATAAATAACCAACTTAACTAATGTTCTTCATATTTACAAATTAATTGTCTAGTTCTTATATTGAGAAATAGAGGGAGCATTAGGCTATAAGGCCATTGACAGGTATGGACAATAGTTGTGTTGATTTTTTTTGGTCAATTAGGCCACAAAGGCATTTATTTGTTACAAATAGTTAACTTAGCCAATTTCCTTCATATTTGTTTGATTTTGGGCTTTTAGCTCTATATAATACAAAATTTAAAAAAAAAAAAGTAATTTTGGGAAATAGGAACCGGATTAACTAACTCCCATTTCAACTTATTCTACTGAATGAAGATGACCCAAGGCACCAAATTAAACCAATGGATTAAAAAGGAGAGGGATGTCTCTACTAACTTCTCTCTCCATTTCTTCTTCACTTAATGTAACAACCATTAGATCATGTTTTAATGAGCGAAATTTAATACTATGTAACAATGATATAATTGTAGATTTTCAATATATGTAATATAATAATAAAATTTTTTATATAGCATTACTTCTCACCCATTAAAAAAATATGCTCTAATGGTTGAGACACTAAGTGGAGAGAGAAGTTAGTAGAGACACTCCCCGAATTAGATCTCATCTCATTTCCATGAGCATTAGGTGGTTGATATAAATGTCACAATGAAAGGAGCACATATTCATACTAAATTCTTTTTTTTTTTTTAATTTCATTAATTCGTAAAAGTTGGGCCACCATTGATATCATGCATGGCCGATGCTAACAAATCAAAATCTTCAATTTTAAATTGGTTCCGGATCTTCACTTCAATGATCGTGTGGGCTAGACGTAGTCCCACAAACACACACACACACTATGTATATATGTATAGTCAGGAGAAGTTCTAAAGATTTTCACAGAATCTGGAAGGAGTTGATGATGATTGATGAGTTGAATCACGAAACTCAAATAGCTCTTTGAGATTGTAAGGCCATGTTTGGTAGCGAGTTCCATTCCACACCATGCTTGCAAACTCCTGGTACACTCCTTCTGTGGGATGAAGGATATCAAAGAACATATAATCACTTAGATCTTCACATGCCTCAAAATTCCCACAACATGCCTTCTTCGCTTCCTTCAAACTTATAAATGCAAAAAAAAAAAAAAAAAAAAAAAAAAAAAAAAAATCCAATCAGTATCATCTCCAAAAGCATTTGAAACTACTGATATGTTCCACTCAAACAACACTAGCCTTCACACTCACCAAGTCTAGAAGGGGAATTAATCACGTCTAAGAGAAAGCTGTAGAAATCGCTTGTTGAGTATTTGAAGCCTTCAAGCTGAGTTTCTAGCTTCTGAAGCATTTTAGAAAGTTCTTTGTTGTGTAATTTGATTAGTGCATTGGCTTCCTCCCAGCAACTATTTTTTATCTCTCTATAGGCTGGTGCACAGCCAAGAGGAGCCAAAATTGGGACCCAAAACTTCCTTCCTCCTTTCTCATATACATCCTGTTGTGTCACCAACTCAAATATATTAAAGTTAGTATCTTTTCACAAGCATTATGCTTATGATACATTTTTAAAACTACAAAAATTAGTATCAAACCAGCCGAAGCCTATTTGATAGGACTTATGTATTTTCAATTTATTCTCTGATTAGTCATTATGGGACTCTTAATATATTCTAGTGTTTAGATTTGTCACGGCTTTCCAAGAGTATATATATTCTTACTTTGATCGCAGCAGTGAGGTTTCCAATCACCATTCGGACATATTGTTGAGGGTATAATTTGATGAAGCTGGAGTTTATAGCCAAAGGGTAAATGTAGTCATCGCCTCCTATATTCACATATATACAGCTCTTGAGACCAATGCTCTGCCTTCTGCATCACCAAGTTTTTTCCTTAGTTGCTTCTTCACATTCTTGAAATACTCTAGTTGAGTTTTGAGGGGTACCACCTGCAAATTTGAATTACTCATCCGTGTTTGTTTCTGCTTTCACAAGAAAGAAATCCTGGCTAGCGGCTACTGTGCTCCACTATAACATAACTTTCTTTGTTTTTTTTTTTTTGTGTAAACCCAATGTGTCACTAAGTCAATTTGACTTGAGACTAATAATATATGTTGGGCCAGGAGCGTTAAGGTTAAAGCCCTCCCAGTAGATACACTTCTCGAGATTCAAATTTATGTTCTTATCTTTATGGGAGTGAAACTACTTACTATATCAAGTGACAACTTGTTGGTTTAGTTAACTAATATTTATTATAAAAGTTAGATAACTAACTTAAGGAAATAAGTTAACTTAGTTACTTGTAACAAACGATTGTTGGTTTCTCTGAAATGTAATGTGCATTAAAACTATCTTTATGGAAATCTCTCTAATATATGTAATTAATAGGAACACTTTGGGAAAACAATTAAAAATTTGGGAGATGAATTGGATCTGATGAGCTCTTATGTTTAAAATCAAAATAAATCTCTTGTTTGTATCCTAGGACTAGAGGGAATAATCAAAAGGTTCAAGTTCAATATATCCAGGACGGCAAGCTTTTATGAACAAAAATATAAAGGGAAAGCCCAGTTTGTAAAAATTAGTCTATTAGAAGAGAGAATCCTTTAAATGTATAAACTAAACTTTACTTGTGATGATCTCGATGTAGGACTTATAAGCACCTTTGTTATAAAAACAAATATAAAAGGAAAGTTCAATCATAAAAGATTAACCTACAATTAAGAGGTGAACCCATGAATTTATTAGCCATATTTCACTTGCGGGACTGATAACAAAAGGCTTAGTCTACTAACACTCGAATCTGATGTTTTGATATAAGTGAAATTGTGAAAAGAAACGAATAACATACCATTCCATGATTAGTCTCAACTAGAATACAAGCTCCACCAGATGCAAAATTTACCCCATCAGTAAATCGATGATATTCAGGTTGTAGATATGGCGGAATCAGAGGAATCTCTGCATACTCAGCTGAAATGGAGATATACCTAAGTTCTTTATTAAACATATTATATAAATTCTATCTCAAGAACATGATTCAACGTCGCTGCTTACCGATAAAATCTGGGACGAGGCGTCCATCACTGGATCTGCTAGTATAGTATTTGAAGAAGGTGATGCCATAAGGGCAAGATGATGAATTGGGAAATAAAGCATTATTGAGGTAGATGTTGTTTCCTGGATCCGACAGTGAGTCTCCGAAGATAAACAATGGAGTTTGCTTTTGTTGCAGACATGGAGGAGATGAATCAGCACAGCACAGTGTATAAAGTACTGTGCTCAAGAAGAAGAAGCAGCAGCTGATAGGGTGATACACAAGACTTGTCATAATGTTTATATTCTTATAGTCTGCTAAGACTTTTGTTTTGATGAAAGAATCCAATGCGAGTCTGATGAAGATGGGATAGAGTACTGTCAACCAAAAAGAAGAGTAGAAAATAAACAAAAGAAACTTCCTGAGACCAACCAATTCAATTTTTTATGTTGCGTTTTGCCCGCGGTACATCATTGTCAGAAAAAATAATCACAAATCTATCTTAAAATCTGTGTTGGTGTGAGTGGGAACGAGTATGGTGGGAAGAAAGAAAAAGAAGTTTTTTTTCTTAATCGAAATAAAGAAAAAGAAGTCACTCACTCTGCTTTATATATATATATATATATATGCTGCTTTAGTCCAATTTGAAGTTGAAATCATTCTCACAAATATTACTCCTATGATATAAGGTAATTTCAAAATATGTCATGTAAATCTTAAATTTTATTAACTGTACTTGAAAATTCAATAACATTTCAATTTTACTTATATTTAATATATATTATATTTTATGAGAATAAAATCAATACAATAATAATAAAATGAATAAATAAAATTGTATATTCATATAAAATATTTCTGTCTATGTTCAATAATTTAAAACAAATTTTTTTCTCTTGTATATAAATAGATCCTAAGGAATACATTGGAATCCAACCTTCTTCAATGACTCGGATCTTCAATACACAGCACTATATGAGAAAAGACTCAGTCCTAGACATTAGAAGAAAGTAGATGATGGTGTATGAGTGGAATAATTCGGATCTTCAATATATAGCACTATTCTATCCTCCTCCTTGTTTTTTTCCCTTTAGTTCTCTCTTCCCCTACTCTTTTTTATATCCAAACACCAGTGAAAGCTTCAAATCACAAAGCATGGAATGCAGGTAAAAGGCATAAAACAAAGTGAAAACAAATGCGATAAAGAAAATAAAAGTTACCATGAGCTCATCAACACCAATGTGAATTTAGTTTCTCTCATCGCACATTCATAAAAAGTATTGCTTTTTATGCTGATGGCTTTTTAGCATAGGGCTATAAATAAAAGTTTTCTTATAAGTGAGAGGCGTCTGTTTGATCTCACTTACAATCTTAATTAGGTGGTTAGAACCTACCTTTTAGATTTTTTCTTTAAAAGGCTGCTCCTTGTTAAAAACTAACTTTTGTTTTTATCCATTCTTCTTTTGGTAACTGACCTTTGTTTTTAACCATTCTTCTTTTAGCTTAGCATGTGAATTTGTGCTCACAATTGCTTCTCTTCTCTAACTTTGCCTTTTATTTTTCTGTGATCTTATTATTAGTAGTATATACTATGATCATTCTCGGTCCATGGTTTTTTGATTCTATTTATTGTTTTCATATTAAATATACATGCATCTACATTCGTGTTTCTGGTACTAGTTTCAGTCTGTCCACTGCAAATCTTAGAAAAACAAGTTCTTCAGTTCTTAATATAAGATATATTTAGAGACTTGATCTTGATCTTAAATATTTTTCAATCTTTCCCTAATTTTTCACTATTGATGCTCCATCAACAATTATTAAGTGGGAGAGGAAATAAGGGAATTAAGAAAGATGACTAAGTTGTTTTTGAAAATAACTGCCATATTAACTAAGTTTACAAACTTTTTCTTAATTTAATCAAATTAGATAAATAGATCTTATATTAAGGAATGGAGAGAAGTATTGAACAGGGCTTTAAACTTTCAGATTGTTTTTTTAGCAGAAATCAAGACTGTTAATTTAGTTAAAAGTGCATGAATTTCAAAGCAAGCCAATTTGATATTCTAATCATAAAGGTTCCGAATTTCTTCACACATAGCACAAACACTCGGTGACATCTATATATATACTATATATATAGCATCACCGCTAAACTAGAAACTAAAGGTGGTGGTGGGCGGCAACATGACCGGGAGAAGCTAACCACAAAATAGCCTGAAAGCTTTTATTACACAAAGCATATCTAACTACCTAAGCAATCTCATATAAAAGGAAAACAATGCTAAAGCTATGCATGAATGAAGAGAAAAGTGAAGGAAAAATAGAGATAGAAAATACTAGGACGAAGAACTTTAAAAATAGTAAAATATGTTTACCATTTTTAAGAGTTTTTCTCCTCCTAATATTTTCCATTTTCCCTAATTTTCTCTCCATTCAAAACTAAGGTAAATCGAAAAAGATCACGGAGATTGAAAAAGCTGCTTGACCGTATAAGGCCCTGTGATGTGTTGTGGTGATCCGTTCCATATGAGTTCTGCCAATCTCTTGTTGGCACTCTCAGTCGTATGGCCTCCGTCAAACCACACATACTCACTCGGATTACTACACAACTCAAAGGGCTCGTTCCCACTGGACCCTCCTGCACACCCACTTCCTCTATACGCTCCACTTCCACAACATGCTGATTTCCCTTCCTTAAGCCCTACAGTAATACAACGTTGTGTAAGAATAGTCACACAATAGTGTTATATGCACATACAAACATACTACCTTTGGTTCTTAATGCAAGAGTTACTTCGGAGTTGGATTCGGTTCTAAATATACGACCGCAAACTATTTTGTCTTCTCAATTTATAATATTTTTGCCAAAGTCCTCCTATTTAATGCATATATTAAGAGTTGTGTCCAAAAGTAGTCATAATGAAAGATAATATTCTAGGAAAATTAACCTATGTTTGTTATAAATAATTAATGTAACTAATTTTCTTAATTTATTCAAATTAGTCACACTAAATATAAGAGGTAGTAGCCTATAATTAGGATTTGATGGGTTTACCATATTTGGAAGGGTTGTTGCCCATGTCTAAGATGGCATTGTAGTAATCAAATATGGAATACTTGAATCCTGGCAGCCTCTTCTCTAACTTGTGTAGTGCTACGGACAGCGCCCTGTTATGTCGTCTTGCGATTGCCAGTAAGAATTCAACGCAGCCACCACTTGGATTAGTGGTTGTTTCTCTGCTCAAAGGTGTGCATCCCAAAGCTCCCACGTTTTGAAATGCTATTTTTCTGCCTCCTAGTGTGTACACTTCCTGCACAAACAATAGCATTAAGATTTATGATCCCATGTTGTCCACAAGAATATGAAACCTAGGACCTGAGGTAGAGTAACCTCGAGAGCGTAGGTCAAGTTGGCAATGACGGTTTCGACTTGTTGGGCTTGCTGTGAGGCAGTGAGGTTTCGAGAGAGTCTGAAGTAATCATTCCCTCCTATGCTGAACATGTACACGGCCCTCCCCAGCATCCTATTCCCTTCTTTATCACCATATTTCTGTTTCAGTGAATTTGCCACGTCCTTCAAGTAGCTCACTTGTTTTGGGAAAGGTATCTGCTCAACACATTTGACATGAACCCCAACACAGTAATTAATTCGTTGTTACTCAATTTCTTAATGACGTTTAAAATGATAAATCTTGAATTGACGTCAACTAGTCCATGCCCTTCTCTCTCTCTCTCTCTCTATACAAGGCAGAGGTGTATTCAGCCCCCGTGAAATAATTTTTTTTAATATAAAACGGAATCCATTCTTCAACAAAATATACACAAAGGTTTATAGGTGTGTTCAGATTAGTTTTTGGAGAATAACTTCTGGAGAATAGATTTTGAGAAGAATAAATTCTGAGAAAAAAGTAATTTTGATAAAATGAGAGTGTTTAGATATTATGGTCAGAATAACCTTTTTTTTATGGTGTGTGACCTACATAATGAGAAATGACCAATGAGAGAGAGGATGGGGCCCACACAAGAAAAAAAAACAAAAAAAATAAAGATTCTCCCAAAACCATGTCTTGGAAAAATTTTGGATGTTCGGTAACTAAACCATGGTTTTGAAAAAATATCCGAACACACTATATCGCCTACCTTTCTTCTTCATCATCCTCCACCTATTCAACTAATAGATGAAGTTTTGGGTGTGTTTGGTTTGACGGGGGAGAGGGATAAATTATCTTTTTGAGCGTGTTCCCTCCAAAATTTACCCTAAACCCTTTAATAAAAAAGTAAATTTTAGGGAATCAAAAAGATAATTTACGCCTTACCTTTCCTCCACCCTCAAACCAAAAACACACTACGAATACAAAAATTCTGTGCTAAACTATGAGCTACCATAGCTAGGTAATCGGCATATCAAAGGTCTCCTGATACCCAAAATGAATCTCTACATGCAAGTGGCCATGCCAAAAGTGTCAGGCCTCGTTGAAGTATTTTTCTAAATGCATTCAGTGTTTTAAAGTATTTTATAGTGCACATAACACCCTTAATTATTTATTTAGGGCGTCCATCCCCATAAAATACTTTTTTGTACAATTTTTCATTTAACACTTTAAATAATTTAGGGTATTGGATATATTTAAAAAATTATTTTAAGGTGTTGGAAACAAAAAAAAAATTGTTTATGATATTAAACGCATCTAAAAAATACTTTAAGATATTAGGTTTACCATACTAATACCCCAGAAAAAATACTTCACGTTGGGTGCACCATGAAAAAAACTCAGGGCATGGATGTATCTTAACCCTATATTAAAACACAGTTTAAGACATGAAAGAAGAGAAGAGAGAGATAGTAACTGCAAAATCGGCTAGACTGAGAACGGCAGCTCCACCAGATGCGAAATTGGCTCCATTAGTATAGTCATGAGCTCCTGGTTTGAGATATGCTTCAAATATAGGCAACTTTGCAAACAGAGCTGTTGTTGGTGAAATTCATTAGTTAATTTAACACAAATTTGGAAACATGTTTCAGCTCAAGAAAATAAACAGGGGAATGAGGTGAAATTTTGGACCTATGAAGTCAGGGACGACACGACCGTCGGAGATTCTGCCGGTGGGATGGTTGAAGTAGGTGATACCATAAGGCCAATAAGATGCTGCATGTCTCTGGCTAGTGTTGACGTATTTATTATTGCCGGGATCAAACAGTGAATCTCCGAGCACAAACAGAGCCACCTTGTGTGGTGGGACAATGGATCTGCCATTGTTGCAGCTTACAGAGCTCAGAAGGATGATTACTACGCACAACACAGAGAATAGGGATCTCGCCATCTCTCTTATTTACCTTTTCCTTCTCTTGCTAGCCTTGAGCCATTATGGCCCTTATTTATATTGTTGTCCTAGGATGAAGCAAAATACAAACACAACATGTTGGGTTAGCATGGGGCGTGGGAGTTACCGAACAGTCGGAAGGGCGAAATCCAACTGAAATTCTGGCACCAACACAACGTCAACATACACAATAAGTCATGTTCTTGGATCTTAATTGCCCACTACACTTTCAACTTTCATGTAATGTGAAAACACAAAATTGCACATTTTGGGGTTAGCATGGGATGTGGGAGTTACCGAACAGTCGGAAGGGCGAAATCCAACTGAAATTCTGGCACCAACACAACGTCAACATACACAATCAGTCATGTTCTTGGATCTTAATTGCCCACTACACTTTCAACTTTCATGTAATGTGAAAACACAAAATTGCACGTTTTTTTTTTTGGAGGATTGGGGTATGGGAGGCCCCAAGTGCACTACGTTTACATTTATTGCAAGGACATGGTGAGATATGCAGTGATATCATACCATACCCCACTCCTCACCGCTTGGACCATGGAGCCAAAATATGCCATTGTGAGAAAATAATGAGGGATGAATCTGATAAGGGGAGATGAATGTCTCCATTGATTTGTCTTTCTATTTATTCTTTATTGAGTGTATCTATCATTAGATTAATTTAATGGTTGAAATTTAATAATATGTAAAGAATATCATTATAATAAAAATCTACCATGATACATCTTAATCATTGAAAGTTGATTTAATGGTAGATATATTTAATGAAGAGTAAATGGAAACACCCCTTTCCCATATGATAAGTGGGTGGCAGGTTTCTGGAACAAAGTAGAGGCTCAGAGCTATTGGGCTTCAAGTTTGTAGAGTAATTATTGAGGTTGATTCAATGTCTATTGTAAGTATGCTGTGAAAGTTGCTGCTGAGTGGGTACGGTATGTATGTACTCCCTCTAGTCTTTTTTATAAGAATCTAAAATTTAAATTGCCTTACTCCTTTTTATAAGAGCCTAACAATTGTTTGAACATTTAATGAGTTTTTTTTACCCCTTATTAATTATATGTATGGTATTAATTAACAGGTTGGTGATATTCATGTTTTCTTTAATTTTCTCTCTTACTTGCCCATCATAAATTATGGCATCTTGGAAAACAAAGTTTATTTCAAACATACTTATTATTTTTAACTAACTTTAACCATTTTCTTAAACCGCGTAATTCAGTTATTGAACTCTTATAAGATTAGAGGGAGAAATAGATTCAGCGTAAGGTTATAAGTGAAAATGAACCTACAATCTTTCATTTATAAGGGAGTTTCCATGTTATTGGGTTATAAAGCCATTACCATTTGCGCGAGTATTTTGGATTTAATTTTTTAATTTTTTTATTGAACCTGAAACAACATCATTTTGACAGATTTTTGTTTTAGTAATTCTGTTTTGTTAGATGATGTGGGGCTTATACATGGATGTTTTATATTCTTATGGATTAATATTTTTTATTTAGACATTATTTTAATTATGAATTATATGATTCCGCTTTGAATCAGTGACCCTTTAACGTCTAACTTAATCAATTTGTGGGCTAGTTCGGCTTTTAGTCCCGTGCTCAATTGGGCAAGCTTGACCCATTCGTGTTTGTTTGATTTGTTGATTTTGGGCTTTTAGGGCCGTGTAGTACAAAATAAAATAAAAAAGTAATTGTGGAACATTGGAACCAGATTAACTAAGTCCTATTTTGACTTATTCTACTGAATGAAAATGGCCCAAGTCAGATTAACTATATATATATATATATATATATATATATATATATATATATGTATATTTGATACTTCATATTAACTATATGATCGCGTGAATCGAAACTATTCTTGATGGAAGCCTCTTAAATATATGCAATTAATAGGGGATGCTTTAAGGAAATAATTTAAAATTTGGAAGATAGTGGATTGAGGTATTATATTTATGATCAAAATAAACCCCCAAATCTGGCTCTTATATTTAAGACTTGAATGAGTAATTAAAAGGTCCAAGTTCAATATATCCATGGCGGCAAGTTGTAAAGAAGACAAGTATAAAGGGATAGCCTAGCCCCAGAAGACTAACTGGTAGTGAGGGAGAGCCATTTAAACTTATAAACTAAACTTAAACTTCACCTATGAGGCTCCCCAATATACTTACAAGCACCTTTCTTATAATTATAAATATAAGTATAAGTATAAAGGGAAAGTCTAATTTCAAAATACTAGTTAATTGGAAAGAGAGCCCCTTGAATTTATACATCACACATAACATATAAGGCTACTCAATGTAGGACTTATAAAAATGGATTAGTCCACTAACACTAGAATCTGTTGTGTGGATCGGATATCAATGAGATTGTGAAAAGAAATTAAACAAATAACACACCGATCTATGATAAGTCTCAAGTAAAACACTAGATCCACCAGTCTCAAGTAATCACTGAGGCAGATTCAGTGGCAAATGCTGAATCCTAATGTATATATGTAATAGACCTGAGGTTATTGACAGGGTTTAACCTGTGGCCTTCCACTCACAAGAAGCTTTCATACTACTACTTTCAATCCTACATATAGGAGTTAGACAAGAGGTTCATTTTTATCCTCAATGTAACTCGTTTTGCCTCTTAAATTTATAATTTTCTCTCCTATAGTTAGGGGTGGAAATATGTTAGGTTAGGCTAGGCTAGGCTTTACCTATATAGGCCTGGGCCTACAACAAGAATTTAAAGCCTGAGCTTGTATGTAAGCTTCTCTTTAGGTATGAGCCTGAGCCTTTAAAAGGCCTGACAAGGTCTGAAACCTGTTTAAAAGCCTACTTAAAATATAGGCCTTTAAATAGCTTTTAAAATCTATGCATATAAATTCATATATAACACCTTCACGCCTATTTAAAATATTACATTATGTCTTAAAAGCTTAGCATCCATTCTCGTTAAAATATAAATGTTTAGTAAGGAAAAGAAAATATTCAGTGACAACAATTGCTTGAGCAAATAGGAATAAGAAAAACTAATGTCAGCTGACTAATGACACATATTTTTTAAAATTGACCAAGAATAACAAGTAACATATAGAATTTATCTCTTTTACTGTTCCCGCATAAATTGGGACAAACTCCTCCTACTAAGATTAGAATATTACATTTGGCACTAAAATAAACTCATAAATTATTATGCTTCAGTGGACGATGCAAATCAAGGGAGAGGGAGTGAGTTAGCATTACCATCTCAAGCGATCGGAGAGAAGAGAGGTGGGGGTTAATGATTGATGCAAAAGTAAGGATTGATAATAATAACGATGAAATGTGAAACTTAGAATTAAAGATAAGTTGGTAAATTTATGAATAATTTATACAATTATTTAGATGACATTATATATTCTTATATTATAATCTAAATTAAAAAAGTTAAATGGGTTAGACTTGTAGGCTAGGCTTTATGAAAATAGGTCTGGCCTGTTTATTAAAATAGACTTGGCAATAGGCCTGAGCTTGAGCCAAAAAATCAAGCTGAGCCCGTCGGGCCGGCCCGTTTAGGCCTGAACCCTTTAAGAGCTGGGCTTATGACTTAGAGGCTAAAACAGGAAGCGGGCTTAAAAGAGTTGGCCCTGGAAGGCCGGCCCTTTTAGGCCGGTTTAATATTTTTTAAAAAAATAAATTAATATATATAATATCATTATATCAATTATCAATATGAGAGACACTTAAATACCTAATAAAGTATTAGTAACAGACAAACACTTATTAAATGGTTTGATGTATTTTATTTTCTACAATAGTTTATTCATTTAAACTTTAAAAAAGAGGCTACTTTGGACATTAGATGATTATTTTAACTAAATATTTATGAGTTTTAAAAATAATGCATCTCAATTTAAAGCAAAATAATAAATAAATTGTAAAACTTGAAAAATATTTTTTTTAATTAAAATGAGTTCAGGCCCGAACCCGTGAAGGGCCAACCCTGTAGAGCCGCATGCTTTAAAAATGGGGGGATTTTAGGAAGCCCGAGCTACAGGTCGGCCCGGCCCGTATTCCCGACTCTAGCCTGAGCCTAGCCTATTTACTAAATAGGCTAGGCTTTATGTAGGCTAAGCCGTAGGCTCCTGTTAGGAGCCTAACCTATTTCCATCCCTACCTATAGTATTCTTATTGATTACACATAATAAAAGGCTTTCCATTTAGAGACAGTTACAATGCACATGTTTATAAAAGTATTGCAGGAAAACAACATGCATTTGTTACAAATAACCAACTAATATTCATATTTACAAATTAATTGTGTAGTTCTTATATTAAGAATTAGAGGGAGTATTAGGCAATAAGGCGATTGACAAGTGTGGGCAATAGTTGTGTTGATTTTTTTTTTTGGCCAATTAGGCCACAAAGTCATTTATTTGTTACAAATAGTTAACTTAGCCAGTTTCCTGCATATTTGTTTGATTTTGGGCTTTTAGCTCTATATAATACAAAATTAAAAAAAAAAGTAATTTTGGGAAATAGGAACCGGATTAACTAACTCCTATTTCAATTTATTCTACTGAATGAAGATGACCCAAGGCACTAAATTAAACCTATGTATTAAACCATGGGGTGTGGCAGTCACCGAATAGTTGGAACGGCGAAATCCAAGTGAAATTCTGGCACCAACGCAACGTCAACATACACAAAAAGTCATGTTCTTGGATCTTAATTTCCCACTACACTTTCAAATTTCATGTACTGTGAAAACACAAAATTGCACCTTTTTTTTTAGGATTGGGGTATGGGAGGCCACAAGTGCTATACAGTTTACATTTATTGCAAAGACATGGTGAGATATGCAGTGATATCATACCATACCCCGCTTCTCACCGCTTGGACTATGGAGCCAAAATATGCCATTGTGAGAAAATAGTGAGGGATGAATTTGATAAGGGCTGAAGGGTGTCTCTATTGATTTATCTCTCTATTTACATTTCATTAAGTGTATTTACTATTAGATCAACTTAATGGTTGAGATTTAATAATATGTAAAGAATATCATTATAATAAAAATCTACTAAGGCAAATCTCAACTTTGAAAATTGATCTAATGGTAGATACACTCATTGGAGAGTAAATGGAAACACCCCTCTCCCATCTGATAAGTGGGTGGCTGGTTTCTAGAACAAGTAGAGGCTATAATCTATTGGGCTTCAAGTTTGTAGAGTAATCATTGAGGTTGATTCAATGTCTATTGTAAGCATGTTGCGAAATTTGGTGCTGAGTCAGTATAGTATGTATGTACTCCCTCCGGTTGTTTTTATAAGAGTCTAAAATTTAAATTGCCTTACTCCTTTTATAAGAGTTTGACAAGAATTGTTTGAATATTTAATGAGTTTTGTTACCCCTCATTAATTATAAGTATGGTATTAGCTAACAGGTTAGTGATATTCATGTTTACTTTAATTTTCTCTCTTACCTTTCCCTCATAAATTATGACATCTTGAAAAACAAAGTTTATTTAACACATATTTATTATTTTTAACTAACTTTAACCATTTTCTTAAACCGAGTAATTATGTTATTAAGTTCTTATAAATAAGATCAGAGGGGAAAATAGATTCAACCTAAGGTCATAGGCAAGATTGAACCTACAGTCTTTTCCTTATAAGGGAGTTTTCATATTATTGGGTTATAAAGCCATTAACAAGCGCGCACAATAGTTTCATCGAATATTTTAGATTTGTAAGGAAGTGAATCAAATTCATATCTATTTCTATTGTTACATATGGGTTTATATACAAATAATCACATCTGAAGATTAAGTGAGAAATAGACAAGCGTTTCCTAACTCTGCCTATCCTTATGACTTTGTGTGTTAACATTTAGACTTTGAGTGAAGGAGGAACATGTGCCTGACGGTAAGGGATTTTGTTGACTTCTAACTCTTAACACTCCCCTCAAGTTGGAGCATATATATTTATCATGCCCAACTTGTTACAAAGATATTCAACCCGTGTCCCATTTAAGGCTTTTGTCAGAAGATCTGCCAGTTGGTCGTCAGACCGTATGTGCCCTGTAGATACAATATTTTCTCTAATCTTGTCACGAATAAAATGACAATCAATTTCAATATATTTGGTACGTTCATGGAACACAGAGTTTGATGCTATATGAAGTGCTGCTTTATTGTCACACCACAGTTTTGCAGGTAATGTTGTGATGATGCCAATTTCCTTCAAAAGCTGAAGTACCATACAATTTCTTGTACTGACTGTGACATGGCTCTGTATTCCGCTTCTGCACTTGACTTTGACACAACCCCTTGCTTCTTACTTCTCCAAGATATCAAATTTTCACCAACAAACACACAGTAACCCGTAGTAGATCGTCTTGTGGCCTTTGATCCTGCATGATCCGCATCACAAAAGCATTCTACTTTAGTGTGCCCATAATCTTTATAAAGAATACCAAGACCTGGAGAGCCTTTCAAATAATGCAAGATATGTTCTAAAGCTTCCTATTGTGCCATTGTTGGTGATGCCATGAATTGGCTGAGCCTACTTACTGAGAAGGTTATATCAGGACGAGTTACGGTGAGATAATTTAGTTTACCAATAAGTCTTCTATATCTCTCAAGAAATGGAAACGATTTTAATTTCTCTGGATCAATCCTCTTCTTCAAATCATCAGGAAGCTCATCAAACATACTAGCATCAAGATCCAGAAAGGGATTTGGAATCATGGGGATGCTACTTGGTGTAACTCCAAGTTTTCTAGTCTCCTTTAAGAGATCGAGAACATACTTTCTTTGAGTTAAAAGAATACCTTTATTGCTTCTCAACACCTCAATACCAAGAAAGTACTTTAATGATCCCAAATCTGTTGTCTAGAAGTGAGAATTTAGGAAGATTTTAAGTTCTGAGATTCCAAAATAGTTACTTCCTGTAATCACGATATCATCCACATAGACTACTAAAAGAATCATGCCTGCATCAGATTGTTGGTAGAACATAGAGTGATCACACTTGCTTTGATGTAATCCAAACTTCTTGACCACATTATAGAATTTATCAAACCAGGCTCGAGGATTTTGCTTTAGACCATATAGTGACTTCCTGAGATAGCATATTTTCCTAGTCTCCCCCTGAGCAACGAACCCAGGAGGTTGCTCAATATAAACTTCTTTAAGTAGGTCGCCATTCAAAAAAGCATTTTTAACATCTAATTGATGTAGAGGCCAATGATATGTTGTAGCTAAAGAAACAAGTAGACGAACCGAAGTAAGTTTGGCCACAGGAGAGAAAGTCTCAAAATAATCAAGTCCGTAAGTTTGGGCATGTCCTTTGGCAACAAGGCGAGCTTTTAGTCGTTCTAAGGAACCATCAGCCTTAGTCTTAACAACAAACACCCATTTACATCCAATGGCTCTCTTTCCAGGAGGGAGATCAACAAGAGTCCAGGTACCAGCTGTTTCTAATGCCAAAAGTTCTTCTTCTATTGCGGCACGCCAACCAGGGTGAGCTAGAGCTTGGTGAAGGGAAGTAGGTATGGTAATGGAATCAAGGGTGGCCACAAGGGAAGATGAAACAGGAGACAAAGATTGATAAGATACAAAAGATGAGATAGGATAGGTACAGTCAGCATATCGTTTGGGAGTACAATGAGGACGGGTACCTTTACGAAGTGCAATTAGTAGGTCATCAGAAGTATCACCAAGAGAAATAGAAACAGGTGGTTCAGTAACAGCAAGAGGAAGATCGACAGAAACAGAGGCAGGAACTATGGAGGCATCAACAGAGTCAATCAGCGAAGCAGGAGTTGGTGAAGGTGAATCATTATCGATATCAGCATCATTGATGATATCAGGTGCCGGAATAGCATCTTGTACTGGTGAGAGTGGGATTGGATAAAGCAAGATATCATCAAAATTATCCATGACAGAGGGAGAATCAGATTCAGGGAAAGTTTTGAAGTAAGAAGATGACTCATGAAAAATGATATCGGTGGATACAAGGTACCGACAGAGATCAGGAGAGTAACACCGATAACATTTCTGAACTCTAGAATAGCCAAGAAAAACACATGTTAGGGACTTAGGATCAAGTTTGCTAACACTAGGACGGACATCCCGAACAAAACAGACACAACCAAAGATTTTAGGTTCAACAGGAAAAAGCTTAGGGGAAGGAATCAAAACGGAGTAAGGAATATCCCCACCAAGAATAGCCGAAGGCATGCGATTGATGAGGAAACAAGCAGTAGAGACAGCATTAGCCCAAAAACTTTTAGGTACTGAGGAATGAAACATGAGAGCTCGGGCAGTTTCCAAAAGATGACGGTTTTTTCTTTCAGCAACACCGTTTTGAGAAGGTGTATTAGCACAAGAGGATTGGTGAAGAATACCAT
Organism: Inga laurina; assembly: GCA_963855925.1. Taxonomy (NCBI): domain Eukaryota; kingdom Viridiplantae; phylum Streptophyta; class Magnoliopsida; order Fabales; family Fabaceae; genus Inga; species Inga laurina. Next base: position 66,766,073 of record OY979705.1, read on the forward strand.
TAATTTGCATGTAATCAGTGAATGGTGCGGAAAAATATTCTTTCGCATTATCACTTCGTAAGATTTTCACAGGAGTGTTAAATTAGGTTTGAATTTCAACACAAAAATGACGAAAATGAGTAAACAATTCAAAAATTTGTTTCATTAAATAAAGCCAGGTGTTTCGGGAAAAATCATCAACAAACGTGACAAAATAATGATAACCAGTCTGAGACGTGACTGAACAAGGACCCCAAACATCAGAATGTACTAACTCAAAGGGGGACGCAGCCCGTTTATTGATGCGAGGTGCTAAATGAATACGATGATGTTTGACAAACTAACATGACTCACAATCTAAAGTAAACACAGAAGAAAACTGAGGATACAATTTTTGGAGAGAAGAAAGCGACATATGACCTAGATGACAATGAACTTCAAAGAGAGACGACCCACCAGAACAAGCAACAGAACGTGGCACCTGATCATCAAGGATGTAATGTCCATCAGATTCATAGCCTCTACCAATAATCTGCTTCGTCGATAGATCCTGAATTAAACAATAGTCAGGGAAGAGTGAGATAAAATAGTTTAACTTACGAGTGAGTTTACTTGGAGACAGAAGGTTAAAGGTGAGATCCGGAACTTTAAGAACAGAGGATAATGAGAGGGATGTAGTTGGTTGAACAATGCCAGAGCCAATAACACGGACGGGAGAACCGTTGGCAACAAATATGGATGACTGGTTGGCATAGGGGGCATATGAAGAGAATAAGTGATGATTACCTGTCATGTGGTCGGTAGCACCAGAATCAATGATCCACTTAGTTGAAGCAGTATTTAAGCCAGAGGACAGAGTGCCTGTTGCTAGAGCTCTTGCAGAAGAAGATCCAGATCCAGAATCAAGGGGGCCAGATGTCTGGGCAATATGAGCAAGGTCGCGCTGTTGATCACGCTGCTGTTTATTTTGCAATTTTCGACAATTTTTCTTAATGTGGCCAGGTTCCTTGCAATAATTGCATATAATACTGTCAGAATTGTTATTTTGTTTGTACCCATAATTCCTGTTCTCAAAGGGACCGCGCCCAGCTAGAGCACTGGCAGTTGGATCAATAGATGAGTGAATCAAGCTATCAGCACGAAGAACCCGAGAGAAAACATCTTCAAGAGAAGGAAGCTCTTGACTAGACAGAATCTGAGAACGAATAGTCTCATAAGACGGGTTGAGAGCTTCAAGAAAACTCATGATAGCCTGAAGTTCCAAGTTCTTGATTCGAGTTGGGAGATCTGCTTATGGGGACATAAGTACTTTCATTTCCTCATACATCCTCTTGAAGTCTAAAAAGAAATCTTTCAAAGGATGATCTTGCTGTTGAGAACGATAAAAACCTTTACAGATTTCATGAACCCGAGTAATATTTCCTTTTCCGGAAAACATAAATTCAAGATAACTCATAAGTTCTTTGACAGTGTTACAATGGCTTACTGAAGATAGAATCCGTGGTTCAATAGAATTTCGAATTTGAAACAGCAGTCGAGCATCTGCTCTTTGCCAAGTCAAAAGTTTTGTTTCGTTACCAGAAGGAGGATCCTCGGATAAATGAGTTTCCATCTCTATGCCCAAAAAATACACTCTAACAGTTTTGTTCCAATCACTATAGTTAGTCCAGCTCAACTATGAGGCAGTAATCTTAGAAGACATAGGTAACATATCAGAATTCTTTGAGTCTGCCATTGATAATGCTTAAAGAACACGCAACAGAATACAAATGGAGCAGTAAAAGATAGTCACACGGACAATGCTCACAAAATAGCAAAGTAGTACAGATTGTCGAATCAATTAGGATTGGCAAAATATCATAAACCAATCAGGACAAATTCTCATAAAGAAAAGAATTATCACGGATTACCGAATAATCAGGATTGTCACGAAACCAATAGGCAAAAAATATGTGCTATCACAAAAGAAACAAGGAACCCACAGAGATAAGAATACTAACTCAAAAAAGGGAACCTGGACAACAAATTGAGACAACTTTCAACTGGAGAGCGTTGAGTAAGAGGCAATGAGTATTCAAAGAATAATACTCAAAAAATCCAACTTGATCGGATGACCACACCACTTCAGAGGGAGATAGAGCATGAAGAGTCGATCAGGGCGCTCAAATAGTCGTCACCAACGGAGACCAGAGCCGCCGTCAAGCGCCGCACGTGGATCTTGGTGGCGGAGCTAGAGGCGGCGTGTGTGACGTCACCGGTGGTCGGAATGAGACCGGATTTTGGTGACCGACCGATTTTGAGCTTCTGAGCACACTGAGATGGCGCGTGTCAGTTGGTAGTGGCTGGAGATGAGAGATTTGAATTTTGTGGTTCAACGTAGATACAAATTTGCCTAAGGGAACTCAGAACTGAAGAAACAGAGAGTTTAACAGAATCGGACTGAAGCAGAGGTATTTCTCTCTGATACCATGTAAGGAAGTAAATCAAATTCATATCTATTTCTATTGTTACATATGGGTTTATATACAAATAATCACATCTGAAGATTAAGTGAGAAATAGACAAGTGTTTCCTAACTCTACCCATCCTTATGACTTTGTGTGTTAACATTTAGACTTTGAGTGAAGGAGGAACATGTGCCTGACAATAAGGGAATTTGTTGACTTCTAACTCTTAACAAGATTTAATTTTTTAATTTTCTTATTGAACGTGAAACAACATCATTTTGACAGACTTTTGTTTTAGTAATTCTGTTTTGTTAGATAATATGTGACTTATACATGAATGTTCTATATACTTATGGATTAATATTTTTTATTTATACATTATTTTAATTATGAATTATCTAACCCCAGTTTGAATAATTGACCCTTTAAGGTATAACTCAATCAATTTGTTGGCTAATTTGGTTTTCAGTGCCTTGCTCAATTGACCCATATGTGTTTGTTTGATTTGTTGACTTTGGGCTTTTAGGGCCGTGTAATACAAAATAAAAAAAAGGTAATTTTGGGAGATTGGAACCAGATTAACTAAGTCCTAGTTTGACTTATTATCCTGAATGAAAATGGCCCAAGGCACCAAATTAAACCGATGGAATAAATTTGAATCCCATTTCCATACGCAATAGGTGGCTGATATAAATTTCTTTTTTTTTTTGCCGTGGCTGATATAAATTTCATAATTAAAGGAATACATAGACAAGTAAATGTTTTTATATTTCATTAATTTGTAAAAGTTTAGCCATCTTTTATGGTCGATGCAAACAAGTCAAAATCTTGAATTTTAAAAAGGCTTTGGATCTTCACTTGAATGATCTGTGTTCTGTGGGTTAGAGGCATTCCCAGAAACAAACTCACACATCTTCAAGAGAAGTTCTTAAAGAATCAGAATTTGTATCAGTTCAAGAGCTAACAAATTTTCCATAGAATCTGCAAGGTTTGTTGATGATGATTGATGAGTTGAACTACGAGATGTGGGATGAACAACATCAGAGAACACATAATTACTTGCATCAGCACAGGCCTCAAAATTCTTTGCTAGTTTGTTCCCTCCACATGTAAATAATCCTCTAAGAGTATATATATTCTTATTTTGATGGCAGTAGTGAGGTTACCGATCACCATTCCGACATACTGTTGAGGGTGAGGGTGTAATTTGATAAAGCTGGAATTTATAGCCAAAGGGTGGATATAATCATTGCTTCCTACATTATACAGCTTTTGAAACCATTGCTTGGCTTCTTGATTGAACCATATTCTTATATGATTTTTCATAATTAATTTGTGATTTTTAATGTATTTTCTAGAGCATTAATTTTAGTTAGGGACAATTGTTTTGAATTAATTGCCGTTAGGGGTGAAATGGTCATAATATATTAATTATTTTGTACAATTGTTTCTTGGATTTGTAATGCTATTTTATGCTTAATTTTGCATTATTGGTGTTGTGGAAGGAAATTGGAGATTTTAGAGGGTCCAAATTAATATTTTGAGGTTTAGAAAAATTACAGAAAAGATCCCCATATTTTGTGAAAATTACAAAAACTGCGTAGAAAAGGGGCCTGAAAAATCACAGTAAAGTACCCATATGTTTGATAAATTTCATTTAAACCTGCCAATATTTCAACAATTTACGAATAAGTCCTTCAACCAAGCTTTTAATATTTTCAGATTAGTCCCTGGTCAAAACTTGCAAAACTTGCGTTTTGACCAGGGCTACTGTAGTGGGCTTGTTGCATCTGGATTCTGGAGCTTGAGGAAAAGACACAGACCTGACAGCGTGGAGGACCCGAGATGGAATACAGCAGCTGGGACCGTATATACAGAGGGCGAGTGCCACAAGTGGGAGGAGGGGAGATCTCATCTCTCAACACCTTCAACTCTCTTTCTCGCCGGCGACTCCTTCCATCTTCACCGTCGCCGGCGAGCCTCCTCTACCATCCACCCAGGACAGAGCTCCGCCATCACCACTCCAGCGAGCACCGAGAAAACCTTGAGAGCTTCTTCTGCGTTTTTGAACCAGAATCACACCACGGAAGGGAGGGAGAGCTGGGAGTTTGGAGACCCGAAAGGCTTGGACGGAACTACTAGCTACATCCTTTCACACCTTAACCACACTGCCGGTTCTTGCTCTGCTCTACCACAGCCATAGTCGGACTCTGTTCTCTCCACCATTTCGTCTTTCTCTTTTCTATCTCACAACCGTCCAACACCACAGTCACCATCTCCGATTCTATTTCTTCTTCTTCACTGCCATAAACCACCGACATCACCGAAACACCATTATCACCGTATCTCTTCTGTTCATCATCATCACGCTGCCTCCTCTGCCTTCTTCTTCCCTTAATCTCCATTAGTCCTCCTCTGTCCTTATCTCCACCATAGTCAACCATCTTCATCTTCCTACCATTCCATCTAACACTCCACGGCCTTCTTTCTCTTCTTCCAGTCCATCCAAACTTTGGTGCTTTCTTGATGTTCTCTGGTTGTTGGTTTATGAAGCTAATGCGGATGCTCTAATGGACATGGATTGCTGACTTCCAATGAGTCTTGGTAGCAAAAGAAGTGGCAAGGTCTTCAAGTTTCTATAAGGGAAGTTCATTATTTTCCATTTGCTCAATTTATACATTATGTTTTTGTGGATTAATTTTGTATTGGGATATGTATGTCTTGAGAATTGAGACTTAGATGAGTGATTATTTGTCTATGTTGGTTAATATCTTATGTTGAATTTGGTATTGATGCATTTGAATTTTATTGAACTTATTTTCCTATTGGATTAATGAAGTTATACATTCTATGTGATATCTAAATTGTGTCATGGATTTAGTTTAATTTGAATGTCGCGATTGTGCTTTCAATTAAGAGGAATCAAGTGCATTAATCTATTTTCAATACACATCAAGTGGGTTTTTAATAATTTGTCTAAGAGGTGACTAAGAATGCGATTGTAAGACTAGTCATTTATTAAGTAGATTAGACCTAATGCGATTACTTAGGGTTTTTAATTTAACTTGATGCAAAAGTAACTCCTAAAATATTTTAAAGAAGCTAGAAAAGCCACCAAATTTGTCACCAAGATTCATTTCATCATTCATATTTCCAATTCCAAATTCCTTTCCATTCACTCTTAATCATTCTCCATTTTTATAAAGAAAATACCAAAAATATTAGATTAGCATTTTAATTAAATTTCATCTTTCTTTTAGTTATTAATTTGAGAAATCCAAAAATCGTTTTCCCCTTATTTTCTTTCATTGCATTCACATGACATCTAGATTACCTAGGACTCAATAAAAAACTCCTCAAGTGAGACGACCTGAGTGTTACATTATACTGTAATTCTTAGATAAAAAAAATATTTTACATTTGACCCTAAGACGTAAATACTCGGTAAAATCACTTTTGCGTCACCAAGTTTTGTCCTTAATTGCTTCCCCATATTCTTGAAATAATCCAATTGAGTTTTGAGGGGCACCACCTGCAAATTTGAATTACTCATCGGTGTGTGTATTTCTGCTTTCACAAAAAAGAAATCTTGGCTAGGGGCTACTGTATTCCACTATAATATACTACCTTCAATTTTTAATATAAAATTTAGATAACTAATTAGTAAATTTTAAAAAAAATTAGTTAAGTTAATTATTTGTGACAAACGTGTGTTAATTTTCCTAAAATACCCTATTTGATCACGTGAATTGAAACTACTTTGATGGAAGCCTCTTAAACATGTGCAATTAATAGGGGATGCTTTAGGAAAATAATTAAAATTTTAGAAGACAAAATGGATTGAGATATTATATTTATGATCAAAATAAATCCCCTAGTCTGATTCTTATATTTAAAACTTGAAGGAGTAATTAAAAGGTCCAAGTTCAATATATCCATGGCGGCAGGTTGTAAAGAAGGCAAATATAAAGGCAGAGCCTAGCCCCATAAGACTAACAGTTAGAGAAGAAGAGCCATTTAAACTTATAAACTAAACTTCACCTATGAAACTCCCGAGCATTTTTACAAGCACCTTTGTTATAATTCTAAATACTAGTACAAAGGGAAAGTCTAATATCAAAAAACTAGTTAATTGGAAAGAGAGTCCCTTGAATTATCGCACATCACTTATAAGGCTACTCAATGTACGACTTGTAAAAATGGATTAGTCCACTAACACTAGAATATGATGTATGGATATCAATGAGATTGTGAAAAGAAATTAAACAAATAACATACCGATCCTTGGTAAGTCTCAAGTAGAATTAGGGAATTGAAAATCGGACCGGACCGGACCGACTGGTTTAGCCTATGAACCGGCAAACCAACCGGTCCGGGGGTGAACCGTATAGACCGGTTCACCCATTTTAATTTTTTTTAAAAAAAATCCTTTTTTAAAATTAATTTTACACATGATTTCATATAAATAAGCTTAAAATATTCACTTTGTCATCGATTTAGCCTCGGTTTAGTTCCGGTTTGACTACCTAGCTGACCCACTGACCCATAACCCAGTGTCATAACCGATTCAATGATCGGTCCGATTTTCAGTACCTTGAGTAGAACACCAGCTCCTCCTGATGCAAAATTTGGTCCATCAGTATATCGATGATATCCAGGTTGTAGATATGGTGGAATCAGAGGGATCTCTACATACTCAGCTGTAATGGAGACACATACATAAGTTCTCTATTAAACATACTCCTCCGGTCTTTAATATAAGACATATTTACCTATTTTGATTAGATTAAGAAAATTAGTTAAGTTAGTTAATATGACATGTAATTTTTAAAACACTCTAATCATTTTTCTTAATTAATTCACACGTTATCTCTCCTCCTTAATTATTGAAGAAGAAGTAGAAATGTTGGCACACAAGTCTTGCCATTATGTTACATCAGTTATTATCTGCTAAAACATTTGTTTTTATAATGTCAAAAATTCATATATAATAGGTCTTGTATAAAGTAAGGCTCCAACATGGATTTGTGTTGGTGGGAACGCATGTGCGTATGGGGGCGCCCAATGTGATGAACACTCAGACGTCAACACGCGTCTTCTGTTATTTTCCCACTGATTTTCAACATTCTAGTATTTTGTGGTACCACACTTTTGTGTTATTTAACATTATAATGACAATTTTTCATATAAGAAAGATAACAAGTTCATTTTCAAAATAAATAAATAAATAAATAAAAAGTTCATATTATTACTTATCATTGAAATTTTTGGTTGATTACATTTTTTTCTGTGACCTTATAGTAACTCTCTGAGCATTATTCGATCTGGGCATCACTAGAAAAGATTGATAAAGCTTGGGGGTAGCACTGTGGGCATCAATAACTTGGAACCCAAAGTAAGCCACTTTGCTTTATTCTCTACTCCAATTTGAAGTTGAATTTATTCTCGCCAAAATATTATATTGGAATCCAACCTTCTTCAATGTTTGGGATCTTCAAACAAACGGCTAACTGACAGTTAATGTGTATTTTCATACTTATTTTGAAAGTTCATAGTTACTTTTGTCCCTTAAAAAAACATCTATGTCGAGTGCTTTTTTGAGAAAATTTCATGTGTATTTTTTATCCTTAACCTTTGAAAAATTCAAACAAACGGTGAATGTGTATTTTTACACTTATTTTGAAAGTTCATTATTATTTTTGTCCTTTAAAAAAACATTTAATGTTGAGGGCGCTTTTAGGAAAATCTTGATATGTATTTTTATAATTTAATCGTTCATCTTTCTATACTGAACAGGTACACAGCCCTCCCCAAGGTCTTATTGCCTTCTTCTTCACCATACTTCTCCATACTTCTCTTTCAGTGAATTTGCCACATCCTTCAAGTAGCTCACTCGTGTTGGGAAATATATCTGCTCATCACATTTGACATGAACATTAACACAGCAACTAGTTCTTGATCAATTTCTTAATGTGTTTAAAAGGATAAATCTTGAATTGATTTCAACCAGTCCTTCCCCTTCCCTCTGTGTGTGTGTGTATTAAAACAGAGTGGAAGAAACGAAAGAAGAAAAAAGAGCAAAAGATGGTAACTCTAAAAGGGGCTAGATTGAGAACGGCAGCTAGAGTTAGCTAGGTTGGTGATGTTGAGTAATAATAGATGCGAAAGAAACACAACATGTTGGATTAGCATGGCGTGAGGGAGTTACCGAACAGACGGAAGGGCTAAATTCAACTGAAATTCTGATACCATCAACAACACGTCAACATACACAAAAGGTCATGTTTTTGGATCTTAATTTCCCACTACACTTTCAACTTGCATGTAATGTGAAAACACAAAATTGCACGTTTTTTTTTGGAGGATTGGGGTATGGGAGGCCACAAGTGCTATACAGTTTACATTTATTGCAAAGTCAATGATATCATGCCATGCCCCACTCCTCTCACCACTTTGACTATGAAGCCATTATTTGCCAATTTGAGAAAATGGTGAGGGATGAATGTTACAAGTGGGTGGCTGGTTTCTGTAATAGAGTAGAGGCTCAGAGCTATGGGGCTTCGAGTTTGTAGAGTTATTGCTGAGGCTAATTCAGTGACAAATGTTAGGTATGCTGCCAAATTTGCTACTGAATCCTACAGTATGTACGCAGTAGAGTATGTTATAGACGGGATTGCACTACCTGGGACCTTTCCATTTAGCATCTTAAATATAAGGGTTAGAAAATAAGTTCATTTTCATCCTAAAGGACTGTTACAATACACATGATTAAAAAAAATATTTTAAAAAATCAACATAGATTTGTTACAAATTATTAGAATAACTAATTTTCTTTATATTTAAAAATTGATTGACTAGTTCTTATATTGGAGATCAAAGGGAGTATTAGGAAATTAAGACCATTGATGGGTGATTTGACCGTGTCTTTACGCTTTGGGGTCAAATGCAAAATATTTATAACCAAGAATTGCAGTACAATACAACACTCGGGTCGTTCTCTTGAGGAGCCTTTATTAAACTACCTAAGTAATCTAATTATCACGCAAATGCAATAAAACAAAGGGGAAATAGATTTTTGGAGTTTTTTTTTTTCAAATTAATAACTAAAAGAAAGATGCAATTTAATTAAAATCCCTAAACTACTATTTTTTTTTTAATCTTTTCTATAAAAATGATGAAAGAGTGAATGGAAAGGAATTTGGAATTAGAAATATAAATGATGAATGCTCTTGGTAATGAAGAAGTGACAATCCTTACTTAAAAAGATTATGGGAGTTAATTTTCTCTAAGTCTTGAAAGTAAAACCCCAAACGATCGTTCTGATTTAGTGTTCTTAATTAATAATTACTCCTATGAACGCAGCTAGTAACTATCCCTTAAGTCACTATTAAGAACCACTTAGAGTGCAATTAAAATTGGAATAATGCAACATGAGTCTTCTTGAAATTGAGTGTTAAACAACCCCTCAAGGGCACAAATCAATCACATTAATCAAACAATAACACGCTAATTAATATAATTTCATTGCAACTACAAAGAAATTCAAACATATATAATCTTCACACTACAAAATCCAATCTCAATTATAAATATCAAACCAATAAAGACAATTAACATCAATCTCATTTCCAAAATCACATATATAAAAATTCCTAAAACTAAATAATCCAAATATATAATTTTAGACTAATAGAATGATAGCGCAAAAGAACTCATGTAGCTTTTGAAGCTCAAGCACATGTCTTTCATCACCAATAAGCAAAGGAAAATTAGTGACACATAGCCACTGCCACAATTCATATCAGTTTCCCAACCAAAATATCCAATGAAGCTAATATCAATATCGGCTCAATGGGAAAGAAGAGAGTGGTGTTAAGCGGTGGAGCTATGGCTGTGGTGAGTAAAGTGGGTGGCTGCAATCTGAGAACAGAAGATGTTAAAGGACTCAGGTGGTTGGGCGACGGTGGCGAACCTGGCTGGAAGAAGGACAGTGACGGTGAAAGTGGAATGTAAAGGAGAAACAGAGGAGCAGTGACAATGGTGGTCTGGTGGTTCCGATGGTGAAAAACGGAGCTGTCACTGGTGAGCGGTGGTTCGGTCGACGGCGGAAGGTCTTCGACGGTGGTGGTTCATCCGTCTCGTTCCTTCTTCTCTCAAGCTTCCTCTGCTGTACATAAGCTCCACGGCGCTCCCAACTGATTCTCCCAGCTCTGCAACAATGATGGACGGTGGAGCTCGCCGGCGGCTATGGTGGTTGATGTGCCGCCGACGAGAGAGGAAGATGAAGGTGATGGGATTGTGTACCAGGTCCGACCTCTCCATTGTGCGGCGCTATGCTCTGTTTTTATCTCAGCTCGCTCGCGTCTGTGTCTTAGTCGGGTCTCGGTTATGTATACCCGACTTTCAGCTCCCCATGGCCAATTCTTCAATGTAAGGCCCTGTTTCAGCATCTCGGGTCCTCACTCCCAGCTGCGGCCCAAGTATCTATATGATCATTTGGAACAGCGATTGGAATGCTTAAAAACAACATTTCAATGATTTAAGGTATACGAGGTAAGTATGTTGGAAGAAGAGTTTTGTCTAGATTTATGTGAAAAGTAGCTTATAAATAATCTCAACGCCAAAACAAACATGCCCTATATCTCCCAGCTCGGATCTGTTCTCTGCCGAAGAAGGTGCTCTACAGTAAGTAACCTATGCACTGGTCAAAACGCAAGTTCTAAACAGGGACCTATTGGCAAACTTGAAAACTTCTGAAGGAAGGACCAAAATGCAATAGTTTGAAATACTTGTGAGGCAGACTAAAATTTCTAAAAATTTTGGTTATTTATCTGTATTTCTACCCTGCCCTTTTCTTCATGATTTTTGTAATTTTTCCAAAATCTAGGGCCCCTTTATGTGATTTTGCCCAATTTTTAAAATATTAATTTGACCTCCAAAATCTATAATTTTCGTCCAAAATACCTTAAATGCAATATTAAGCATAAGGTAATATCAAAATTTCAAGGGATAATATATAAAAAAATAATAATTAATGAATTTTGACCATTTTGCCCCCTAATTCCCATTAATTCAAAATAATTGTCTCTAATCAAAATTAATGCTTAATAATGCAATAATGTCCTAAAAAATACATTAAAATTCCAAATTAATCATGAAAAATTCATATAAAAATATGGTTCAATTAATGGGTGTGGGCAATAGTTGTTTTGATTATTTTGTCAATTAGGCTACAAGGCTATTTAATTGTTATAAATACCTAACTTAACTAGCTTCTTCCGTATTTATTTAGTTTAGCCTCTTATAATACAAAAGCAAAAAAGAAGTAATTTTGGGAGATAGGAACCAGATTAACCAACTCCAATTTAGACTCATTCTACTAAATGAAAATGACCAAGGCACCAATTAAACTTATGGGTTATATGTGATTTCCACACGCATTAGGTGGTTGATATAAACGTCACAATCAAAGGAACGCATATACTTGTAAAGGTCTTTTTATTTAATTCTTTAATTTGCAAAAGTTCAGCAACCATTCATATCATGGCCGTTGCATACAAATCAAAATCTTTAATTTTATATTAGTTCTGGATCTTCACTAATGATTGTGCGGGCTCTGGTCTTCCCCACAAGCACACAGACACACACATATTATATATATATAGAGGAGAAGCTGTGAAGATTTCCATAGAATCTGGAAGGCGTTGATGATGATTCATGAGTTGAACCAGAGACTCAACGCCTAATTTGCCTCAAATAGCTCTTTGACATTGTAAGGCCATGTTTGGTTGCGACCTCCATTCCACACTATTCTTGCAAACTTCTGGTAAACTGCTTCTGTGGGATGAACACCATCAAAGAACACATAATCATTTGGATCTCGACAGACCTCAAAATTCATTCCTCCTTTATTGTACCCTCCGAATGGACTCTTCCCACAGCATGCCTTCCTCCCTTCCTTCAAACCTATGAATGCCAAAAAAAAAAAAATAGGAATCAGTTCATCTCCAAATCATTTGAAATTACTGATATGTTCCAATATAACAACATTGGCCTTCACACTCACCATGTCTAGATGGGGAAAAAATCATGCCTACGATAAAGCTGTAGAAATCGCTTGTTGAGTATTTGAAGCCTTCGAGTTGAGTTTCTAGCTTCTGAAGCATTTTAAGAAGTTCTTGGTTGTGTAATGTTGCTAGTTCATTGGATTGAAGCAGAGCCAAATTTGGCACAAAGAACTTCCTTCCTCCTTTCTCATATACATCCTGTTATGGACCAGCAACTCAAGTTAGTATCTTTTCACAAGCATTATGCTTTTGATACATTTTTAGAATTACAATCATTAGAATCAAAATAGTTTAAAGCCTATATGATACAACTTGTATACATTCAATTTATTGTCTGATTAGACACTATGAGACTCTTAATACATTCTAACATTTAGTTCTGTCATGGGTTTCCAAAAGTGTACATATTCTTACTTTGATGGCAGCGGTGAGGTTACCGATCACCATTCCGACGAACTGTTCCGGGTGTAATTTGAGAAGGCTGGAGTTTGTAGCAAAAGCGAAAATGTAGTCATTGCTTCCTATATTCATCAAATATACAGCTCTTTTGACCATTGCTCTGCCTTCTGCGTCACCAAGTTTCCTCCTTAATTGCTTCTCCACATGTTTGAAATACTTAAGTTGAGTTTTGAGGGGTATTGCCTGCAAATTTGAATTACTCATCAATGTGTGTTTTTACTTTCACAATAAAGAAATCCACTACATGTTAGCTCAAATTCTTAATAAAAGAATTAGTTAACTTTTTTTTTTTTTTTTTTTAAACTTGTAGTGTCCCTAAGTCACTTTGGATTTGAGATTAATCTTTGTTGGGCTAGAAGCTTTAAGATTAAAGTTCTCCTAACAAATACACTTCTCGAGATTCGAATTTATCTCTTTTTCCTTATAGAGGTGAGATTATTTATCATATCAACCAACAGTTAGTTGGTTTAGTTAACAATTTTTAATATAAAAGTTAAATAACTAACTTAAGGAAATTGGTTAACTTAATTATTTATAATAAACATGTGTTGATCTCTTTAAAATATCCTCTTTAATAATGTGCATTGAAACTAACCTTATGAAAATCTTCTCAATATATACAAGCAATAAGAATACTCTGGGTAATCAATTAAAATTTTGGAAGACAACATTGATTTAAGCTTTTATATTTAAGATAAAAATAAATTCCTTATTTGTCTCCTAAATACTAGAGGGAATAATTAAAAGATTCAAGTTCTGTTTTTTTTTTCTTTTTAAATATTTGCCATCTAAAAGGTCCAAGTTCAATATAAAGGGAAAGCTCAATCTGGCGTTCCCAATGCTGGACTCATAAGCTCCTCTGTTATAAAAACAATCCAAATGAAAATCCAATCTCAAAATATTAGCTACAGGGAAGGAGACCCTTTGAATTTATAACAAAAGGCCTAGTCTACTAACACTAGAAATCTGATGAAATTGATCTAAATGAAATTGTGAAAAGAAACAAATAACATACCATTCCTAGACTGGTCTCGTCTAGAACACCAGCTCCACCAGATGCAAAATTTGCCCCATCAGTAAACCGATGGTATCCAGGTTGTAGATATGGCGGAATCAGAGGAATCTCTGCATACTCAGCTGAAATAGAAATATAAGCAAGTTCTTTAATTTATGAAACATATTATATAAATTCAATCTCAAGAACATAATTCAACATATCGCTGCTTACCTATAAAATCAGGGACGAGACGTCCATCACTGAATCTGCCAGTAGGATATTTGAAGAAGGTGATGCCATAAGGGTTAAAATTGGCCCTCAAGGCATAACTACTGTTGAGGTAGTTGTTGTTTCCTGGATCCGACATTGAATCTCCGAAGGTAAACAGTGGAGTTTGGTTTTGTAGCGGATCTGAAGATGATGAATCAGCATAGCACAGTGTATAGAGTACTGTGCTCAAGAAGAAGTAGAAGCTGATAGAGTGATACACGAGTCTCGCCATAACGTTTATTTGATTATAGTCTGCTAAATCTTATGGTTTTACAATGTCTAACAATCATATATATATATATATATATATATAATATAGGTTCTGTATAAAATAAGTGGCCCCATCCATCACGGATTTGTGTTGGAGTGATGAACACTGCCGGCCACACGCGTCTTCTGTGACATTCCCACCGCATTTTTATCATACCGCGTCTGGACTGCATCAGGTCCTTCCTAGAAGATTCATTTAACTAATTCCGAAGGATTAACGATTAAGAAAGTTAAATTAAGTTACTATTTGATTTTTAATATAAAATATATTTATTTAATTTAATTATATTAAAAAAATTGATTAAATTAATTAATATGATATATATTTTATAAAATATTTGAATCATTTTCTTTAATTATCTCTCATGTTTGAATAGTATTGAGGAAGTATTAATAGGGATAAACTATAAAAAGATTGATAAATATAAAAATTTTGTATTATACTCTTTTAAGACTAAAATCAACTCTTATATTAAGGAGGTAAGACGGATTTTAAACAGGGTTACAAGATTGATGAAGCTTGGGGGAGTATTGGTTTTTTCCTTGTGAGCATAAAATAAACTATTTTTTGTGGGCACAAACAACTTGGAATCCAAATGAAGTCAGAAGATGTGATATGGTGCTGTCAAAAAAAAAAAAAAAAAAAAAGACGACAAACAAATTAAGAGAATCCTTTCTGGGACCTACCAATTTAATTTTTTTTTCCTGCTGCTATTGGGAATGAATCATCATGTCAAATCATCACTAATCTATAATAATGGTGTGAGTGGGAAAGCGAGTGTGGGAATCAAGAAAAAGACGCAAGCTTTTTTACATTGGAGTATTGGAGAGACCATCCCCTTTACTTTATGCTTTTTTAGGCCAACTTGAAGTTGAATTCTTTATCATAAAAATTATTATTCGTCTACGACAAGATGCTTCCACATGTTTGACACGTATCTTGAAATTCATTAGTTCTACTTTAAAATTAAAAAAATTTCTAATTTTAGTCATATTTAATATACATTACACACAAAGTTAAAATAATAATAAAGGGAGAGTAATATTATACATTTATATGAAATATATCTCCATCTGTCTTATAGATAGGATAAAAAACAAATTCTTTCTCTTGTATATAAATAGAACTTGAGGTATACATTGGAATCCAACATTCCATCAAGGACTTAAAATTAATAAAATTGATACTTAAAAAATTATAAGAATCAAATTTCTTCTCAATATAAAGTTACTACAAGCTAGTAAGCACTTCTCAAAGTTATTACTCATGTTTCTTTAAGTTAAACGCTGATTTTTTTTATTATTTCATCAATTTACATGCACTCTTTTTCCTTTCAGAAACAACTCCATCTTTTTTATTTTTCCTTCTGTTCTAACCATCAGTATTACAAGTGAGATCATAGTATAAACTGTGCTCTCAGGTTGTGAGGCCCAATGATGGTATGATTCCCATTCCATATGAATTGGGAAAAGATTCACATATGCCCTTTCAGTTGGATGGATTGTATCAAAGACAACATATTCACTTGTATTCTTACACAATTCATAAACTTTGCTTCCACAACTAAAATTACCCCTTGTAAGATCCACTCCCCCAGCATGGCTCACTTGCTTCCCTGAAACCTTCATAACAAATTAATTAACCCACAAACATTACAATTATAATATTTGGTTTTAATATGTGGAACTTGAAATTTAATTGAGAAAATTGGCTAAACACGAGGGTAGTTAGGGTATTTTACTCTAAAAAATACTACCTTCTGTCCTTAATAGAAGAACTACTTAACTATTTTAGGTAGATTAAGAAAATTAGTTAAATTATTTTATTGTTAAAAATGTGTAATAGTTTTCCTTAAAATACTCTTTTAAATCATTTGCATTGGGAAAATCCCATATAAAGCTAACTAAAATATTGAAATCCTAAATCAGGCTTTTAAACTTAACAAATATCTCTTTAGGTTGTTGACCCAAAATAGGATTTCATAATGTGAATAACATGACTTTATTACCCTCCCTCATCAATCAAATGTCTCTTTCTCTATCAGTCCTTTAGCCCTCTTCACCGAACGCTTGCCTATCTTCTCCTCTTGGTCGCCTCTCCAATCCCTCCTAACTCCTCATAACTCACTCCTCTACATTTCGGGCGCAGAGTAATGAAGCGAGAACCAAAAAAGTACGGTCTGATGAGCTTTGCGTGTTGTTCCTAGATACCACCTGATTGTGGACATGTCTGATGAGCATGAGCTTTGATTAGCAAGATTGTAATCAACCCAATGATAATGGGTAATGTTTGAAAGGTGATCTCGTTTTGTATAAAAAATTAGTGATTGTCTTCACCCCAATGAATGTTTATGATAAGAGTGTTGTCAAAAACTTGCATACTTCAAGTTTGTTATTTTAATAATTTAGAAGTATAGAGGTAATTTGACTCAATTTCTAAATCCCAATTCAGGTCATGTAGCCTAATTAATAATTTGTTAAGTTTGACGACCCAAATTAGAATTTGTGTTTTTCAAATAGCTTTTAATAGAATTTTCCCTTAAAATTACTTTTTAATGAAAACTCTCTCAACATGTGTAATCAATAGGGATAATTTAAAAAATAAATAAATATAAGGGATAAAATAGATAGAGTTCTTATATCTATGGCTAAATCTAACCCCCAACTAATCTTAATATAATTATATTAGGAACCAGAGATAGTAATAAAAATACGCACATGTGTATATATGTGTGTACATGTGATGATGACAACATAGGGAGCATATTCAAGAGAAAGGGAAGGTGTCAATAGCCTTACAGCTCAGTGTCATGCAAACTCCTCTTATAAGTGGGAAGTTGCGTATTCAATTTTACTTGTAATTTTAGACCCTTTATGCTCCCCTTTGTAACATCATTTTTTTAGCACTTAGAGTAAATTGGAATTAAATTTTATTTAGTTAAGAGTATAGAATAAATTAATATTTTAAAAAGAAGTATAAAGTTAAAAGAAAATTACTAAAAAAAATAGGGTAAAGGTGCAAGAATGCTTATAAACTTTTACCAAAAGTGCGTCCAGTATCATATACATTTCGAATGTACAAAAATACTTATGAATATTCAAAATGAGAGTGAAATTGCCAGCACCGTTAAATATGACATAACACCGTTATATATGCACATATAAAAAGAGCATAGGTCCCACTACAAAAAGCAACGATACTAAGTCAAATTTAACGGTGCTGACATTTTTGCTCTTATTTTGAATGTTTATAGGTGTTTTTACACCTCCGAAATGTATATGATACTTAACACACTTTTAGTAAAACTTCATGAGTACTTTTTGCAAATTTATTTTAAAAAATAATACAAATGAAATACCTCCCTACAATAGTTATTTTAAATATATGGATATGTGTGTAAACTTATCTTATTATTTTAATAAGTAAAAAAAATGCTGTTTGAATATTACCATCATTATTATTTTATTTTTTTAAAAAATTATTATTTTAATCTAAAGTCAGACGCTTGATTCTTTTTTTTGGCCAATAAACAGATCCTCTTCATATTATAAAGTACAACTACCATAGTTCAGCTTCATATATAATACAAGAAGAGTTCACCTCCTGGAAAAGGGAAAACTACAAAAGAACTATCTCCTCCTTCTTTTGATTCATCCGATACACCAACCTTTTCTCCTAAGCCTTTGAAGAAGCCCAAAATTGATGAGAAGCTTACCAAAGTCATGGTAGGCATGCTTGAGGAAGCTTTCCAGTCTAAGGAAACAAAAAAAGGGCAAACTTCAAAGCAAATTGAGGAGAAGGATGAAGAAATCACATTTCCTCCAAAGGGATTTAATGTGAAAAAGCTCAAGGAATCACAGAAGTACCTGAGTCATTTTGCAAGAAGGAATGTGTGCAAGATGCACTACATTGACTACAAGGTGCTTCAAGAAGTATTAAAATTTGATCTTAGTCCCTACATTGATTCCTATATGCCCTGGTTATCTGTCAAGCTTCCTTTTTGCACCAAAATAGTGAGACATTTCTATTATAACCTCGAACTGATTAATGATCCCGTTAGGAAGTCTGTGGAGGAAGAGATGACTAATGAGGTTAGATGTCAAAGAATTCTAATCTCACCCTCCAGAATTAATACCTGGTTAGGAATAGAAAATCCTCCTGATGATGACTATCCTAACCTTTTTTCAAACCAAATATTTTCTATTCTTAGACCTGGTGAGATTGTGGGACCTCTCAACTTCAATCCAAGTGATATGAGTGATTTTCATAGAGTCCTATGGTATATCTACTCTAGAGCCATGGTGAACAAATCCAATAACTTCACTCATTTCATTGAGAGGGACTTCAGAAAATTCGCCTCAGTGATCCTCAAGAGCAAAAAGACTTGGGAGACTATATCTTCAGTGAGATCAAGAGGTATCGGTATGAGGGAAAACCAACTACTCCAATGCCTTATCCTCAACTAATTTCCTTGTTTCTCAAGAAGAACAAGATTTGGTATTTGGAGAGTAAGGAACCGATTGAGAGGTTAGCACTAGTGGGAAGGAATCAAATCGAAAAGCTAAATATTGAGATTCCTTTGAAGACACCACTTGAAGCAAGTCCCAAGAAAAAGAAGAAGAATGACACAGCAACAAGTCGGATGGATGACACACAGTCTTCTACTCCAGCCAACACATCTTCTCCATCCTTCTTTGGTGCCGCAATGCAAACGTTTATGGAGAACATCCTTAGGAGTTTCCATATTGGTATTGCAAATACCAATGCGGAGTTGATTACCCACATGAATGAGAAAATGGGACAACTTGTGGAGACAATGGACAAGAGGCACGAAGAATTACTTGCTGAACAACGTGCCCAGGGTCAGCTTCTAAGATCCATTATGGCTAGACTTGATGCTATGGCATCTGGATCCTCTACTCCTGGTCCTTCTGGTATTCCTGAGCCTATACCTACCTCTGAGCCTGTACCCTCTATCCCTACTAAGCATAGACCTTCTGAGAGTGGACCGAGAAATATCTTATTCTTTATACCAGATCCTGAAACATCTGAGCCAATCCACATCACCTCTGATGAACCACCTCAGCCTGTTCAGCTTGAGCCCATACCTACTCCCATTGCTTCACCTGCACGCACTGAGGAAGTGCTTGAGTCTTCACCGGTTGCTACAGAGGAAGTATAAATTACTTCTCTGGTTCCTTATCCTTCATGTCCTCCGGTTAATCCTCCAGATGATCTTCAGACACCGCCAGTGAACCTTTCTGAACCTGAATTATCATCTTCAGATCTTTCTAGTTCAGATGGTTCATATGAGTCATTGGCCTTTCCTGTCACTCC
The DNA here is from genome assembly GCA_963855925.1 of Inga laurina. Lineage (NCBI taxonomy): Eukaryota > Viridiplantae > Streptophyta > Magnoliopsida > Fabales > Fabaceae > Inga > Inga laurina. The sequence continues at coordinate 66,785,900 of OY979705.1, forward strand.
CATCTCAACCGCCAAGCCACCTACTCCTCCTCATGATTGATTCTATCTTTGTGATGAAGACAAAAAGGGGGAGAAGAGCTTGAGTGATTTTGTGAAGAATGGTTGAGTCTCTATATTGGGATTTGGATGTATGGGGCTTTTGGGTGTTTTTCAATTTCTTTTAGCTTTGCATTCTAAGTTATGTATTGAATTATTATTTATGCAATTTGCTATGCCATTAAAATTAAACTTCATTATGAAATTTTATTGTATTATGGAACTAATGTGTTTTCAATTGTGTATGCAAGGTCAACAAGTAAAGAACAAAATTTTTTGAAAAGATCTCTAATAAGTTATTTCGAAAGAGCTTTGAAGTTTAAATTCAATAAACGATTTCATATGAAAAGAATTTAACAAGCATATGTTTCAAACTCAATTTCAAAAACCTTGTTCAAAATCACCAAGTTTTGTCATCATCAAAAAGGGGGAGAATGTTAGATCCCATATGTTTTGATGATAACAAAGATTAGATCAATAATATAAAAGAATTTGACAACACACAAATGAATTTTGAACAATGTAGCAAAGTATTACTTAGAGTAAGCACTGGAGTGATAGACCAATTCAGTAAAGGTTTACTCGAGTAGCAACTCGAGTAAGGGAAGCAATTACTCGAGTAGCCACTCAAGTAACCAAAGAAAATTTTATCCAGTGAAGCACTGCCAAATTTTGAACAAAGTTACTCAAGGGAGTACTCGAGTAATATGCAAAGTTATATAGACCATTACTCGAGTAGCCACTCAAGTAACATGATTTTCAAAGGCATCACTCGAGTAGCCACTTGAGTAATCAGGTTAAAAATCTTCTAGTGACCCTCGGCCAAGAAATGTAACACATTACTCGAGTAACCAGTGAGAAAAAAGCATTACTCGAGGGACCACCTGAGTAATTTGCAGAATTATTTGAAGCATTACTTGAGTAGCCACTCGAGTAACCAGACAGCAAACTCTCGGTCAAGAATTTGATATATTTACTTGAGGGTGTAATCGAGTAATCTGCCAAGTTATTTGAAATTCACTCAAGGGACCACTCGAGTAAGGTGTGAAGAAACATGAAGCCCACTCGAGTAACCACTCGAGTAAAGAGATTACCACAGTGATCACCCAAGTAACCTGTGAAGGTAAAGACATGGCCACTCGAGTAATTAAGTATTTTCAAGGTTTGAAATATATCACTCCAGGTCTTACCTGAGTGATATCTGATTTAAAATGTTGATTTGCCCACTGCCATATTTTAGATAAGTTTACTCGAGGGACTACTCGAGTAACAAACTTGATCACTCGAGTAGCCACTCGAGTAAGGTAGTCCAGAAATTATGTTTTTGATTGAATGTTTATTAAACTATTATTCATATGATTAACCTTTCATTGTATTAGTATCCTAAGTAAATTTCCAGAGAAATAATGAAGAGATCATGCAAGAAGAGCAAAGTCAAATAAAGTGTCCAAACGTTCACCTACCGCTACCTACCGCAAACGGATAGTTTTCAAATTCAAAGAACAGTCAGCTGTTGCTGCGCGACTCTAACAGACATGTTTGAAATGCTTCCAACGGATACTACAAATCATCCATATATATGGATCATTCAGAAAGAAGAAAAACAAGACACGAACTGAGATTACACTGATCAACATATTCTTAGTGCTTTGTTTACTTATACTCATTCATTGTACTTCAGTGATTACATATTTGCTTTGTGAGAGAGTTTTTCATTACAAACTCAATATTTGTTATTAAGACAACTTAAGATAGTGGAACCTTGAGTTGGGGTTTTGAATACAACGTGTAAGGGGGAGCGAGTGTCCAGGTGAAGGAACTTGCTGTGTACTAAGGTGCCAATAACCCATTGAATCTTGGAGAATATAGTGAAACTCTTAGAGACGTTCTGAGGACTGGACATAGGTCAAAGTGGTTGTGGCCGAACCAGCATAACTCCTGGTGTACACTTCGGTGATATTTATCCTTGCTCTTAACTGCTTTTAATATTCCATCAATTTCCTTATACGCAACGAAATTTCTGGGATCACCCAATTCACCCCCCTCTTGAGTGAAACGCTTGCACTAACATCTTTCTGTTGAGAACTGACACAACATCAATTTGTGGCCACTGGGATTAGAAAATCATCACCACCGTTTGATCAAGCGTTCTAGTGCCACAACCATTGGATCAAGTATTCTCGTGACCCTCACTTTGTAACAAGTTCGTATTGCTTTTTCCTTTTCTTTCACTGTATTGTCGTCTCTCTCTTCTCTCTACAAAACCTAATGGCCGAAAATCCCTTTGGAACCTTCATGATTGGTGACAAGGTCCCATTGGAGAAGACGACATCAGAGGTTCTTCCTTTTTCTCATCCTCTTTACCTCTATCCATCCGATACACAAGGAACCTGCATCATTCAACATATTCTCACAGGTGCCGAAAATTACACTGTATGGAATCGTGTCATGAGGATTGCTCTATTAGGGAAGCACAAACTTGGGTTCATCGAAAGGACTTGCTTGAAGGATTCATACGATGTGTCTCTTCATGAGCAATGGGAGAGATGCAACGTCGTCGTCCTCTCGTAGTTACTCAACTCTATCTTGAAGGAATTGGCCAATGGGGTGATCTTCTTTCAGAATGCTCGTCACATGTGGGTAGACTTGAAGGAACAATTTGATAAAAAGAGTGGAGCTTGCATTTTCGCTCTTCACCGTGAAATCACCTCATTTCGACAAGGTAGTTCCTCTGTCACAGCATACTTTTCTAAGCTCAAAGAGCTTTAGGAAGAACAGTCTTCCCTAATTACTCTGCCATCATGTACATGCAACACATCTTAGGCTTATCTAATTTGATCCAAGAGCAGAAACTTTTACAATTCGTACTCAGACTCAACAAGTCGTATCATCAAGCAAGGAGTCATATTTTTTTTATGTGTCCTCTTCCTAGCGTTAACGAAGCCTATGGGATGGTGATTCAAGATGAAACACAAAAGTCCATTATTATGGCAGAAAAAAATCTTCCAACTGAGGGCATAATAATGGCCGCTTGGGGTCGTGGGCGTGGTAGAGGACGTGGTCGAGGAGATTCCTCAATTGAATGTTCACATTGCCTTAAGAAAGGGCATCTCAAAGAGAATTGTTACCAGCTCATTAGATATCCCTCGGGATTCAGAGGAATCAGAACAAAGCAAGGAAGAGGTTCATCTCTCTCAGTATCCCAATGCTCTCAAGATTCAGATGGCTAGACTAATGTAGCTAACACAGCGGTCCCTACATTTACACAAGAGCAGTATGACCGAATTCTAGAGCTACTGCAAAAAGAGGCTGAAACTTCAATTCATGCCCTCACTGGTATAGGTTTGGTTGTTTCTTATATTGAAAAATTACCTTATGTGAATTGGATATTAGATTCAGGAGCCACAACTCATATGGTTGGTGACTTAGATCTTATGGATAATTTTTTTAAATATATAGGACCACTTGCTTCTATAAAAATTCCAAACGGACATAGGGTACTAGTGACCCATGTTGGTACAGTAAACATATCACCTAAAATAAAACTGACAAATGTTTTATACTCACCAAAATTGAAGTTCAATCTAATAGCTATATCTAGAATAACCCAAGAGTATAATTGCGTAGCTTGTTTTTCCCCTCACCATTGTGTCTTGTAGGACTGACAGGATGGAAAGACGAAGCTAACTGGTAGAGTCATAGATGGATTATACATTCTGCATCTTCCTAAGAAATCTTTCATTGTAAATGTTACTTAGAATAGTACTATTCAATTGAAACCTATTGACATGTGTTTGTGGCATAGACGTTTAGGTCATGCTCCATTTTCTGTAATGCAAAACTTGAATTTTGTATTCAATGATTATGAGTTTGCTCATGAGAAGTGTGATATCTGTATGCAATCGAAACAGACAAAATTTCCCTTTTCCTCTAGTTGTATCAAGACCACTAAATGTTTTGAATTGATACATGTAGATATGTGGGGGCCTTATAGAACTCCCACACACCAAGGATTTCAATACTTTCTCACCATTGTGGATAATTTTTCTAGAGCTACATGGGTGTTCTTAATGCGACAAAAATCAGATTTCATGACTTATATACGAAATTTTGTTGCATATACATTTACACAATTTCATATACATGTTAAAAGGATTAGGAGTGACAATGGTAGTGAGTTTACTAATCAAGCATTTAAAGTTTTTACTATAGAAAAAGGAATTGTACATGAAACCACTTGCCCCTATACTCCACAACAAAATGGAGTAGTTGAACGCAAGCATAGAACAATTATGTAGGTAAGTAGAAGCTTGATGTTGCAATCCAATGTACCTATACAATACTGGGGTGAGCGTGTCAAGGCTGCAACATATATAGTAAACAAATTACCTAATAAGATTCTGGATTTTCAGACACCCTTTGAAAGAGTGTATGGAAAGCAACCAGATCTTACTCATTTGAAGGTATTTGGCTCACTTGCCTATGCTACAGATTTGAAGATAGCAGACAAATTTAAACCCAGAGCTATTCCTTGTATCTTCTTAAGTTACCCAGAAAATCAAAAGGGTTATACGTTATTATATTTGAGAACTAACAAGCTAATGGTGAGTCGTCATGTTAGTTTTGCAGAAAACAAATTTCCTTTTAGGGATTTAGCAACACAACAGCAAGGGGGAGTTCATCCAATCCTACAGGAAATGTTTTGGTATGACTCAGAAACTATTCAGCCTCAGATCATGCAGGCTGCTGAGCCAGAACATCACTTTCCAGTGGTAAATGGGCAGCATCAGCATATGGATAGCTGTGATAGTGAAGAGGTAGCTGCTGAGGAACAAGGAACTGACCGAACAAGGTTTGCTCAGTCACGGCCAACAAGAGAGAGAAGACCACCAATCTGGTCCAGTGATTATGTGTGCTCATTATTGATACCAGAAACAAAACAGGAACATGGAAATAAGTGCTTATACCACATAAATGATTATGTTTCTTATTACTCAATTGCTCCTGATTATATGTGTTTTCTATCTTGCATAGATACAACTTCCAAGCCTAATAGTTATAGAGAGGTAGCCCAAGATCCAAGGTGGATCAAAGCAATGGAGGTTGAAATGCAAGCACTTGAGGATAACAAGACATGGGAAATAGTCAAGCTTCCCAAAGGAAAAAAGGCAATCGGGTGTAACCGGGTTTACAAGATCAAATATAATGCAAATGGTAATGTTAATAAGTATAAGGCTAGATTAGTGGCCAAGGGTTATAGTCAACGAGAAGGGGTAGACTATCATGATACCTTCTCGCCTGTAGTAAAAATGTTCACTGTTAGATTAGTTCTCAAGCTAGCTGCATTGTACTCTTGGAATCTTTATCAAATGGATGTATCTAACACTTTTCTGCAGGGCAATTTGAATAAGGAGGTGTATATAAGAATACCTAGGGCTTTAAAAATGAGGGGGAGCATATAGTATGCAAACTCAATAAATCACTCTATGGGCTTAAACAAGCTTTAAGGCAGTGGAACTTGAAGCTGTCTCAAGCCCTTGTTTCGGGTGGTTTTAGGAAAAGCAAGAACGATTATTCCTTGTTTACCTTGCAATGTAGTAATGGTCTTGTGTTGATTCTAGTATATGTAGATGATTTGTTGATAACTGGTAGCTCTAAGAGTGGAATACTGTATGCTAAGAACTTGTTGCATAATAATTTCAAAATAAAAAACTTAGGACTCATGAAGTATTTTTTGGGTATAGAGGTAGCTAAATCAGATAATGGAATTATATTGTCCCAAAGAAAGTATGTGCTTGATCTCTTGTCTGAAACAAGTTTGAGTGGGTGTAAGCCTCTAAGTATTCCAATGGCTCAAAACTTGATATTGATGCCATATCAGAAAGGGAAGGACAAGAAAGAGGATCTAATCAGAAATCCTGACCGTTATTGCCGGCTAGTAGGTAAGTTAATTTACCTAACTATGACGAGACCTGACATATGTTTTTCTGTACAGACCCTCAGCCAATTTATGCAAATGCCAACAAAAGCACATATGGCAGCAGCAAGAAATATTGTAAGATATTTGAAAGGTTCTCCGGGCTTAAGAGTTTGGTTGAGCTCAAAAGAAGATCTTCAATTAGAATGTTATTGTGATTCTGACTGGGCCTCTTGTAGAATCACAAGGAGGTCTGTAATTGGTTATGTGCTGAAATTTGGAGGTTCATTGGTAATGTGGAAGACAAAGAAACAACACACTGTATCAAAATCCTCAGCAAAAGCTGAGTACAGGGCACTCAACATGGCAACTTCAGAGATCACATTGGCGCGAGGTCTGTTGGGTGATTTAAACATATCGCATAAGGAACCGGTTGTTGTATACTGTGACAATGTGGCTGCAATTCATATAGCAACAAACCTCGTTTTTCACAAGCGTACAAAGCATATTGAGATAGATTGCCACTTTGCTCGCGAAAAATGGCAGCAGCGAATGATTGACCTCAAACACATTAGATCTGCTAAACAAGAAGCTGACTTGCTGACTAAAGCAGTTTCAGGAGATGTGCAGCAGAGGTTATTGTGCAAGTTGGGGTCTATCAATTTGTTTCGTCCCCAACTTGAGGGAGAGTGTAGGAAATAGATATATGTTTTGTAATATAAATTTGTACATATTACTGTTAGTCGGTTAGTTATACTAAGGAGTTGCTTTATATCTCTATACAGCATCTGAAGCCTATAAAAACATTAATTGGCTGAACCATTATGCGTGACTTTTGTAATTAATATTTCAATGGAATAAGATCATTTTTTCTCTCAATAAGTGTGTTGGGCTCAGGGATAATAGATTTCTACACTAATACATTATTAGAATTAGAACAATTAGTATCCAAATAGCTGAAGCCTATTTGGAACTTCTTATATACTTTCAATTTATTGTCAAATTAGTCAATGTGAGACTCTTAATTTATGCTAATATTTAATTATGTCACAGCTTTCCAAGAGTGTATATATTCTTACTTTGATCTCAGCCGTGAGGTTTTCGATCATCATTCCGACATATTTTTTAGGGTATAATTTGATGAAGCTGGAGCTTATAAGGAAATGCAAAAGGTTGTCATTGCTTCCTATATTCATCATATATACAGCTCTTGAGACCAATGCTTTGCCTTCTGCATCCCTAAGTTTCTTCCTTAATTGCTTCCCCACATTCTTGAAATACAACAGTTGAGTTTTGAGGGGTACCGCCTGCAAATTTGAATTACTTATCGGTGTGTGTTTCTACTTTCACATGAATGATCCTGGCTACCAGCTACTATATTCCACTATAATATACTACCTTAAATCCTGGCTACTTCATAGAGAGAGAGAGAGAGAACGCCATTGGGAGGACATAGCTGGAAAGGAAACTTCAGGCGGAGAAAACATAGTTGCATTTCAAGTAATATTTTGTTTTTTAGTTTGTTCTCTCTTGCGCTTCGAGTGTTCAGCTTGGAAACTCGGGAAATAACAAGGGTCTGCTTTAATTCCCTCCGTAACTCTGTTCATATCATCAAGTCCTTAAAGGAATATTTTAAACTAAAGGTATATTTTGAAACCAGAAGAATAGTTGTGTGATGGGCAATTAAGCAGTATCAAAAAGGTTGAAGTGGGCGGGAAGAACAAAGAAATAGATGGATGATGGGCAATTTGGGTTTGCATCCAAGCTGAAGCAGGTTTTTGTGGGTCAACATGAAATTGCAAAGCAAAATTCTTCAAATTAAAAAATCGCACAGAGGGAGACTCGAATCACAACTTGGGACTTGGGATTTTGAAGGTCACAAGTTTTAGTGCTAAACACGCTCTGATTCCTTCCAACCGCGTCCTCCCATGGCATTCTCTCTCTCTCTCTCTCTATGAAGACGATGATGAATAGGGGAAGAGTGTAAGGTTGATGGCGTTCTTGAACATATGTTATATTGCTTTATTTATTATGCCTTTTATTTATTAAAATATTTTGATGAATTAATTCGATATATGGTATGGATTTAATTTAAATTGATTATATATTTTAATGATTTGGATGTTTGACATTCTTATTAGATATATTTAAAATATTTTAATTAAGTTTTTGTCAGCTTGGATTGGGGTGTGACGCCCTTCTAATTTTAAAAATGAAAAACAAAGAAGGCCGGGCAAGATCACAACGCACAAGTATTGATTTAGAACAAGAGGGCGTTTATTGGGGAGAGGAAGTACGAATTATTGATGACAGGAAGTACGAATTTAGAACAAAGTTGATGCTCACAGCCCTCAAGTTTTGTTGCTTTCACCTCTTTCCTTCTCTGGCTACCTTCTCATCTAACTTCCAATTCCTCATCTGACGCAATTTAGTGCTTATTTGGAAGAGCTTATTTTTAGGCAATAAGTACTTATAATTCGTGATTTACGGTATACGAGGTAAGTATGTGAGAGGAGTTTTTTCTCGACTTGCGTAATAAGGACTTATTTCTCAAATTTAAGCTCTTCGACCTTTATTCTTTCACGTTCCGCAGCCCTTTTTCTCCTTGAAATTGCATGTTTTTGGCGCCAAATAGTGACACTGCTATTTTTTTCTCAAAAAATAGCATTCAACATTTAAAAATATTTTTTTTAGTATACCTTATACCCATAGTTCTCTGACCCGGACGAACCGGCCCGGAAACCGGCAACCCGGGCACTAAACCGGTCCGGTTCGGTGACCTGGTCCGGGTCAACTTTTTTATTTTTTTAAAAATTTTTTATTTTTTATAAAAAAATTTTCCTTTAGAATTTCATAGTATAAGCCTAAAATATTCTATTTCTCACCGGTTTGGTCCCGGTTTAGCTCCGGTTTGACTCCGGTCTGACCCACTGACCCTTAACCCAGTACCCCGACCGGTTCACTGACCGGTCCGGGTTTAATTACCTTGCTTATACCTTAAAATTTTTTTCAATAGTACTCGGTGCACCCAATAATATCTAGCATATAAATATTTTTTTAGTTTTATCCAGTATCTTAAATTAATTTTTAGTACATCCAACATCTTAAAACATTGTGCCAAAATATGTTTGAAACATTGAGTATTATTAGAAAAATATTTTGAGGGCTAGATGAAATAAAAATTAGTTTAGGATACTAAAAAAATATTAGTTTTGAGGGCCAAATGCAATAAAAATTAGTTGAAGTCATTGAGTCTGAGTTATTAAAAAAATATTTTAGAGTAATAAATATTAGATATCAGGTGATATTGAAAAATATTTTAAAATGGTGATTAAATCAAAAATTATTTTAAAAAATGAATACTATTAAAAAAAATATTTCCACACGTTAAGTGATGCCACAAAAAAATATATAGTTGAAACGCTGGAGGCTATTTAAAAAAAAAAAAAAAAATCTGACCATTTAGGAGACAGCGGCCATAAAAGAATAGGAGAGAGAAACCGCGTCTAATCCTCATCCAAGTCATATCATCACGTTCACGCACTCAACCTCACATCCATGTGTCTCATCACACTTTTTTTCATACTTTTCTTTTCTCCATTTAACCATTGATAGCTCGTACCACTCCAATCCCAATTATAAGTTTTTTTTTATCAAAAAAATTTGATTCTATTTATAAGTCCACTTTCAGTATATAAATGAGTTTATGATAATTTTGTCCCTATTTATTGTACCCATAAAGAAATAATTTAAAGAGAGATAAAAAAGAAAAAGTTGAAAAGTACACATTCATAAATGAGGGTATAGTTAAAAATTTATCTTATAATCATTAGGTTAACTACTTTTTTTTGATATGTCAGATTTAGATAAAAAGGATTTATAATAGAGAGATCAGAGTGGTACATATTCAATATTCTCTTTCGGCATTATTTGATGGGTTTACTATGGAAGGATTGTTGCCCGCGTCTAACCCGGCATCGTAGTAATCCAATATGAATACTTGGGGCCCGTTTGGTACTGGTACTAGGAAAATTAGGAAAATCTGAAGGGGGAAAGAAACTTAGAGAAGGGGAAGAATTAGGGCCCGTTTGGTATAATGGAATTGATTTTGATGAAAATGGATATGGAAATGGATATGGAAATGGGGACTAAAAGTATGTTTGATATGTCATGGAAATGAGATCTAATTTTTGTATAAAAATACCAAAATGTCCTTCAATTTTTTATTTTTAATTTTTTTTAACGGTAATGGAGGGTAATAGATGGAAATGATCATATAGAATTATAAATCTTAAGGGTAAAATGAGAATTCCATGGAATTTGTTACAATTCCATGGGGTATATGATGGAATTCAATTTGATGGAATTGACTCTTCCATGGAGGCCAATTCCATCATCAAATGTTTGTACCAAACATACTTCAGCATTGAAATGAATTCCATTTCCATTTCTACCCACCTCAATTCAAGCGTACCAAACAGGCCCTTATTGTAAGGGGTGATGGAAAATGAATTAAGAGAAGATAAATTATTATATTTGATATGAAGAAAATTAAGGGTGAAACTTGAGAAAAAAAAAGATAAATACTTATTTTATCTTCAAAATAAATTAATAATTATATATTAATTAAATTTATATTTCAATTCATACATTAAATAATTAGTAGTAGAACAAATTTAAAAATTAAATAAAATGAATAAAATATAAATTATAATTTAAATAAATAAAAAAAGTATTTTATTTATTATTGAAATTGAAATTATTTTTCTATAAAATGAAATTCTGTTTTGTTAAAAAAATTCGAATTTATTAATGAAATTCGAATCTATAAAGCGAGAATCCTAAAAAATTTAAATAAAAAGGTGGGAATCCTGAAATTTGCCTATCACATTCGAATTTGCTAAACAAATTCGAATATGACAAACAAATTCTATTTGATCCTATTTTAATTTTTAGGATTCTTGATTTTTAATTTAAATTTTTCGGTGGTATATTTATTTTTCAGATCTTTCATTCCGAAATGAACTTAGGTCCCCACTAATTTTGGTGCGATCTCATCTTATCACCTTTAAGGGAACATTGATGGATTAGGGAACTTGAGTTTTCAGGAAGATTGAACCAAAATTGTATATCAAATAAGGAAACTTACTCATGTTCCCTTCCCATTTCTTCTGCGTATCAAACGGCCCTTGAATCTTGACAACTTCCTCTCTAACTTGTGCGGTGCCACAGACAAGCCCTTGTTGCGACCTCTTGCCATTGCCAGTAAGAATTCAACATATTGCCAGTAAGAATTCAACATAGCGACCACTTGGATTTGTTGTTGTTGCTCAGTTACAAGGTGTGCATCCTAAAGCTCCCACGTTTGAAACCTAGGATGTGTCCAGTTCTTGCAACAAGGTTCGATTGACTAATTTGAAAAAATTAAGGAAGTTAAATAAATTACTTAATTATAAATTATTTTACATGATAGATAAAAATAATTTAAAATAATTTATTTAATTTTTTTAATCTCCTCAAATTAGCCAACTAAATTTCATATTAAAGACTGGGTTGTATTTTGTGGTGACACACTTTTTCTTTACTTAATAGCGTACAATGATAAGTTCTTGTGGAAGATAGATAACAAGTTTATATTATTCACTTATCATTGAGATTTTTGAGTGATTAATTTTTTTTGGGAGACCTGGTAGTAATTCTAATCTGGCCATCTACTAAATTGCCATTTTAAAATAACGAATTAAACAGAGGGTTCAAGATTGATAAAGCTTGGGGATGGTAAAGTTTTTTTTTTTTTTTTTTTTTGTGGACATAAAATAAACAATTTTTTTGTGGGCATCGATAGTTAGAAGCAAGATACTAAAAACCAAACCGATCATTGAATCAGTTATGGTACTGGGTTAAGGGTTAGTGGGTCAGTTAGGTAGTTAAACCGGAGCTAAACCTATGAGGAAGTAAATATTTTAGGCTTATTTATATGAAATTATGTGTAAGACTAATAAAAAATGATTTTTTCAAAAAAAAAATTAAAAATGAGTGAACCGGTCTGTACGGTTCACCCCAGACCAGACCGGTTGGACCGCCGGTTCACAAGCTGAACCGACCGGTCCGATCCGGTTTTAAATTCTTTGGCTAGAAGTCTAAAGCGAGTCTGAGGACATCAACCAAAGAGAAGATGCAAGTTCCTGGGACCCTTCAATTTTGTTTTTTCTGTTACTTTTTGCGAGCTGTCTGATAAATGATTATGTGAAATGAGATTTCGGTACCTATCCTTTGCTTACTTGATCTGTAATGTCTATATTTGATATGGGCTGCCAAGATTTAATATTTTTTAAATGATAATTTTTAAATAAAAATTTCATTTTTAAAAAAAAGTTAGTTAAAAGATTATTTTTATTTTAGATTCCCTACCTAATAACTAATTTATTAAGAAAAATAAAAAAATAAAAATATTAAATCTGGACCGTCCAAATCGGATCTAGACAATTTAAATTAGTTGAGCTTATGGTGGCTATCCAAACTGAATTCCAAGTGAAATAATAAAAAATCTATGATAAAATTTGTGTTGGGGGTGTGTGTGAATGACTATGGTGGGTCCGGATATGTTGGAATCCATATGTAGGGAAAGTGAAATGAAGAAAAAGTAAGCCACTAGGCATTACGCTGCTTTAGTCCAATTCCTAGTTTGGCCTTTTAGTCCGATATAACACAAGGGAAAAAAAGTAATTTTGGTAGATAGGAACCCAATTAACTAATTCCAATATCAATTTAGGATTTGTTCAGATTAGCTTTTTGGAGAATAGTTTCTGGAGAATAGATTCTGAGTATAATATGTTGAGAAAAAAATGATTTTAACAAAATAAGAGTGTTTTGGTATTATGGTCAGAATAACTTTTTTTTTTTCATGATGTGGGCCCACATAATGAGAAAGGATCAATGTGAGAGAGGGTGTGGTTCATATAAGAAAAAAGACTAATGAGAGAGAGACAGTGGGGCCCACACAAGGGAAAAAGCAAAAAAAAAAAAAGCTTTTTCCAAAACCTAGGTTTTGAAAAGTTGGCCGAACACACTGTTATTCTACTAAATGAAGATGACCCGGGGCACCAAGGTAAACCTATGGATTAAATTTCTTGGGTCTGAATATGTTGGAGTCCATATGTGGGGAAAATGTAATAAAGAAAAAGTAAGCCACTTTGCTTTATACAGCTTTAGTTCAATTTCTAGTTCGGCCTTTTAGCCCAATATAACACCAAAAAAAAAAAAAGAAGAAGAAGTGATTTTGGGAGATAGGAACCGGATTAACTAACTCCTATTTTAACTTACACTACTAAATGAAGATGACCCAAGGCACCAAGGTAAACCTATGGATTAAATCTCATTTCCATACGCATTTGGTGGCTGATAAGAATGTCACAGCAATGGGAACACATATACTAGTAAAGGTTGTTTTAGGATTAATATACTATTTGGTTCTTAAAACCTTTATTTTAGTTTTGGTCCCTATATTTTTAAACCATAAGTTTTAATCCTTTAACTTTCTTTCCGTCTAAAACGTTAGTCTATGAAATTAATGGTATTAAATATGATGATGTGACATTAACACTGTCAATTATGCTAATGTGGCTTGATGATTGGGCAATCTAAGTGTGATTATTGTAGCTTATGTGACTAAGTGATAAAATTTTAAAAAAAGGAGGGTACTAGGGAGAGAACAACATCAAGCTGACACTCTTCCCCTGTTTATCATCATCATCTTCTTCATATATATATATATAGAGAGAGAGCCACTGGGGGACACAACTGGAAGGGAAACTTCGGGAGGACAAAACATAGTTGCATTTCAAGTAATGATACAATAATCAAGCCATATAAGCTATAGTAATCACACTTAACTTGCCAAGGTCATCAAGCCACATTAGCATAACTGATAATGTGTGTCACATTATCATATTTAACACCATTGAGGTCCTTATTAAAATACAACGACTAATGTTTTAAATGGAAAGAAACTAGAGGGATCAAAACCTATTATTTGAAACTATAGGGAATAATAAAACTAAAATGAAGGTAAATTATAAGGACCAAACATTATATTAACCTTTTGTATTATTTCATCAATTTGTCAAAGTTCAGCTACCATTCATAACTGATATAAATAATCAAAATCTTCAATTTTAAATTGGTTCTAGATCGTGTGAGCTAGAGGTCTTCCCCCAAACACACAAACACGACTGATGAGTTAAACTAGGAGACTTAGAATGCTTAATTTGCCTCAAATAGCTCTTTGAGATTGTAGGGCCATGTTTGGTAGCGATTTCCATTCCACACTATGCTTGCAAACTCCTTGTTCACTGCTTCTGTGTGATGAACAGGATCAAAGTACACATAATAACTTGGATCTTCACAGGCCTTAAAATTCATTCTTAGTTTGTTCCCTCCAAACGAACCACTCCCACAGTATGCCTTCTTCCCTTCATTCAAACCTATCAAATGCAAAAAAAAAAAAAAAAAAATCCAATCAGTTCATCTCAAAAGTATTTGAAATTACTGAAATGTTCCAATCAAACAACATTGGCCTTCACACCCACCATGTCTAGAAGGGAAATTAATCATGTCTAAGAGAAAGCTATAGAAATCGCTTGTTGAGTATTTGACGCCTTTAAGTTGAAATTCTAGCTTCTGAAGCATTTTAAGAAGTTCTTGGTTGTGTAATTTTGCTAGTGTAGTGGCTTCCTCCCTGCAACTATTATGGCTCACTCTCATGGCTAGTGAACAACCAATAGGAGCCAAATTTGGGACCCAAAACTTCCTTCCTTCTTTCTCATATACATCCTGTCATGTCGTCAACTCAAACATATTCATGTTAGTATCTTTTCACAAGCATTATGCTTCTTATACATTTTTAGAATTACAAGAATTAATATCAAAATAGTTTAAGCCTATTTGCTAGGATTTGTATACTTTCAGTTTATTGTCCAACTACTTAATGTGAGACTCTTAATATAATATAATATAATATTTAGATCTGTCACGGCTTTCCAAGAGTGTATATATTCTTACTTTGATCACAGCAGTGAGGTTTCCGATCACCATTTGAACATATTATTGAGGGTATAATTTGATGAAGCTGGAGTTTATGGCCAAAGAGAAAATGTAGTCATTGCTCCCTATATTCATCATATATATAGCTCTTGTAACCAATGTTGTGCCTTCTGAATCACCAAGTTTCTTCCTTAATTGCTTCTCCACATTCTTGAAATACTCCAATTGAGTTTTGAGGGGTACCACCTGCAAATTTGAATTACTCATCTGTGTGTGTTTCTGCTTTCAGAAGCAAGTAATCCTGCTGGTGGCTACTACTGTATTCCACTGCAACATTGCTACGTCTGGAGATAACTAATTTGCGGATCTTAAAGAAATTAGTTAAGTTAGTTATTTATAACAAATGTTTGTTGGTTTCACTAAAATACCCCCTTTAGTAAATAAAAATTGAAACTTCCCTTGATGAAAGTCTACATAATATATGAAATTAATAGGGATACATTGGGCAAAAAATTAAAAATTTAGACTACAAAGTGGATTGGACTCTTATATTTAGGCTCAAAATAAATCTCTTGTCTATCTATATTTAGGACTGGAAGGAATAATTAAAAAGTCTAAGTTCAATATATTCTTGGCGGCAAGCTTTTATGAACACAAGTATAATGGGAAAACCTGATATCAAAAGACTATCCTATTGGGAGGGATCAGAGAGCCTTTTAAACTTATAAACCAAACTTCGCTTGTGATTTTCCCAATATAGGACCCACAAGCACCGTTGTTATAAATACACAAATCCAAAGGTGAAGTCCAATTTTCAAAGATTAACTTATTGGATGGGAGAGCTCTTTGAACATATAAACCATATCTATAAACCATATTTCACTTTTGGCATTGATGACAAAAACCCTAAGTTCACTAACACTAGAATCTGTTGATGTATCTATCTATGTGATAGTGAAAAGAAATAAATAACATACCATTCCTTGATTAGTCTCAACTAGAACACCAGCTCCACCAGATGCAAAATTTGCTCCATCACTGTATTGATGATGTCCAGGTTGTAGATATGGCAAAATCAGAGGAATCTCTGCATACTCAGCTGAAATGGAGGTAAATGCAAGTTCTTTAATTTATGAAACATATTATATATATTCAAGCTCAAGAACATGATTCAATATCTCTGTCTACCGATAAAATCAGGGACGAGACGTCCATCACTGAATCTGCCAGTGGGATATTTGAAGAAGGTGATGCCATAAGGGCTATTATTGGCCTTAATGACAGGAGTATTATTGAGGTAGTTGTTGTTTTCTGGGTCCAACAGTGAGTCTCCGAAGATAAACAATGGAGTTTGATTTTGTTGCAGACATGGGGATGATGAATCAGCATAGCACAGTGTACTGACTACTGAGTACTGTGCTCAAGAAGAAGAAGCTGATAGGGTGATACACAAATCTTTCCATAATATTTATTTTACTATAATGTCAAGCGCGCGCGCACACAAGTCTTGTATCAAGTAAGGCTCCATCATGGATTTGTGTTGGGGGTATGCTTGCGGGTTTGGGTCCACCCAATGTAATGCTGACTTTTTCAACATATTATGTTGTTATTAATATAAGATATAGTTGATTAATTTTGATAAATAAATAAAATTAAATAAATTACTTAATTATTATGATCTTGCTCAAATATGTATATGTATCATTAAGTTATGTATCAATTTATAAATAAAAAAAAATTAATTGGGTTAAGAAGCAAATTTATCAATGAAGTTTTGTTCGAGGAGCGTCTGACATAAATATGTTTTAGAAGAGGCAAAAATATCAATAAACAATTAAAAAGGGGCATCCGGCATAAAAACCGTTAAATCCGTACTAACGGCGTTAAATTATAAGAGAAGAAAACTCCTTACGGTGTTAGTATAGATTTAACGGTTTTTGTGCTGGATGCCCCTTTTAATTGTTCATTGGTATTTTTGCCCCTTCTAAAACATATTTGTACCAGATGCTCCTCGGATAAAACTTCGTTGGTAAATTTGCCCCTTAACCCAAATTAATTTGAACAAGAATGATAAATATAAGGGTTAAGGTGCAAAAATACACATGTGGTTTTTCTAAAAGTGCACTCAACACCAAGTGCTTTTTTTAGGGGCAAAAGTGACTATGTGCTTTTAAAATGGGTACAAAAGTCACATATTCCGTTAGCTCTAAAAAGTTGACCGTGAGTTTAAACTTTATTGACTAAAAATGATGATATGGAGCATGATTTGGATGAATAATAAACAACTGGCAGCAACCAGTTGCTGACATAGCCAGGGAAACAACATTTAAATAAAAAATTGATACGTTGTACGAGAAGTTTTCTCAGAAACATCAAAATCAGCAAAACAGAACAGAGGCCGCCGGAGCGAAAACGACGTCGTTTTCGACTCTGTTGGCGAGAACAGAGAGATCGACTGTTAAAGAAGGAGCAGACAAGAAACACCAAACAGGAGGAGGGTCGGTGGTGATTTCTCATTCTTTCTCGGGAAATCTTAGGCACTTCCGAAGGAAGAGAAGCTGCGTTTCGAGCTGTCCGTCGTCGATGAGATCCTCGCCGACACATTTCGACGCGATTTCTCGAAGCGGCGGCTCCGGAGGGATGTATTACGGCAGTTACAATTCGTCGACGATAGAGGAGTTGCAGAGCGCAATCCAGGGTGCGATAGCGCACTGTAAGAACTCGTGGATTCAGGAAAAACCAATGGTTGTGAGGGTGCGACGCAAGATCATCGACCACCTTCATCTTCTTCCCCTTCCGTCCTCCCTTGCATCGCCGGCGGCCTTCATCTTCCTCACCATTGCCGCCGGCGACCGACCTCAGCTGTACTCAAAGAAAGCCACCGCCGTGAGCTCCGAAACACGGGGGAGAGGCGAGGCGCCGCAGACCTGGGGGAGAGAGCTCAAGCCTGAGAGTCGAGCACGATGAGCTTCACTTAGCCTTTAACCAGAGTTCTGGAGAGAAGAGATCCAGAGGTGCTGCGAGTTTTAGAGAGTTTAGAATCAAACCAAAGTGCCTGACCTTTGTGTCTCCTCCGGCGTCTTCTTCCTTCCTCTGCTTCAGACCACCACCGGCGAGACAGAGTCTCGTGAAGCGTTGCTTACCAGAGCTCAGAATATTTAAAATGTAACTGATACTTTCCCATCCCAAGTCTGAAACCCACTTCCATGGATGCATATGTCAAAGGAGTAATAAATCACAGTTGTACTCCAGCTGGCAGTGTGATGCCAAAATTGACGGACGTCATTGCTTGTTAACGGATTATGTGACTTTTGCACCTATTTTAAAAGCTTATAGTGACTTTTACACCTAAAAAAAGCATTTGATGGTGAGTGCACTTTCAGGAAAAACACATGTGTATTTTTGCACCTTAACCCTAAATATAAATACTTTAATATAGTTTATTTAGCTTTTCTTTAATCTTTACAAATTAGTCAAATGAGTTTAATATTAAAAAACAGATGTAGTATTTTGCGGTACCACACTTTTATGTTATTTAACAACATACAATAATATGTTCTTGTATATGAAGTAACACCCCCTCCAATCAGCAAAAATCAAATGTTTTGTGTCGTCAAGTACTTTCCTTAGCTTTGTCAAAAAAAAAATTACTTCAGTGTATTATTGGTTACACTCCAACCTGCACTTCCTTCTTAAAATTAATCCTTGTCATGGGGTTTCTTTTTCCCTCCAAATTTGGCCTAATATTTTCTTTGCCCTAGTCCTACTCTTTCTTACTACCCTTGTTAGGGTTTACCACAGCTTTGGACTTTGAGCCACATGCTCCCCCCTCCATAATTGCTAGAGCCGACCTTCCCTTAGCTATAGCCACCTCAGGCGTTAAGTTGTAGAATTACTAGCTTCGACCCATAAATTGTGTCTGGTTTCTCTTTCTTTATTTTATTCTACCTCCATTTTTGGGGTTGGGGTGTCTCTACTAATCATTTTCTTCACTTAATGTCTCAATCACTGAATTATGTTTTAATAGGTGAAACTTAATGTTATGTACTAAATAGTATTACGATATTAAATATAATAAAATCTATAATTACAATATTATAATTGTTATAAAAATGTAACAATTAAGCGGAGAGGCGCTATTCCTTCACTTGATATCCTTAATGCTTATCATCTCAACATCAACGGTCAGTGTGTTTTTAGATGCTTAGAACCTGAATCAATTGAACATCTATATTTAAATTGTCCTTTTACTAAGGCAGTATGGTATGGTAGTTTATCTGTGCGGTTTCGGTTCTCTTCCTTTGATCAATTGAAAGACTGGACAAAAGCTACCTTCCCCATTTTACTTAGTCAAGGTCTCTCTTTTGAAATAGTCAAGGTGTTCAAATTATTCTCTATAATTTGGATGAAAATAAATAAGCTTTTACATAAGCTCATTCATAGTGTTTCTCCTGCTGAGGTGATCAAAGAAATTCAGCATGTTGCATCTATAATAGAATATGTGCACAAATCTAAGGATTCTCCTGCTCAGACTACTACCTCATCCCTTTTGGAGGAACAAATACTTCATACCATTCCACTTCATGATTGGACTGTCTTATTATGTAAGAGGAAACGAGTTGCCCTCATAACATACCAGTCATGGATATGCTTTCATGGACAATTAGTTCAATCGTTTATATGGAGAAAAGTTTCTCACCAACCATTTGTTACTCTTCATTGCCTAAGGGGAGCTTTGCTTTGGATTGCAAATTCTACTCTTTTTATGGATAATGATGATAGACGGCTCAAAATCTTTTGTTACAAAAATCATATTCTACCTCCTCATTTGAATTTAGATAGTCCTCATAATGTTTTGTACAGGGATATTGTAACCCCCTTCTCCATCAAGGCCTAGATTAAGTTCATAAACACATGATAATGTCGAATTAGAGACCATAAGATGATTTGGGACTTATAAAAATAATCTTTTGCCCAAAACAGGGTTTACAGAATAGGTCTCATATTCACATTTTAATACATAAATGGCCTATACAATTAGATTCCATTCATCAATATCAGAGTATAATGTAAATTCCCGACACACTCGGGTTCTATTAATCAAGTAAGGGTTTTACAAGGCACAATTGCCAATAATCCATTTCCCTTACTAGGGGATTACACAATACTAAACCATAAATCCAATATATACACAATTGTTTCCCAAAAATATCCAAATAATTTTACATGATAACCAATACCCAAAATAATTTCCTATATTAGAGCTCTATCCCCTCTTTGTCATCCGCTTTCCCTTAGATCCTTCGTCCCTGTCTAAAAATTTGGTTTTTAGGAGAGTGAGATTCTAAAGAATCCATGTAGTGTTAAATCACTCATAGTATGCACAATAATAAGGCATGAAAGAAAATCATAACCCACACATAGCAACTACAACGGTAGTTACAGCGGTAAGGGCAGGTATAATGGATGTCACCCTTACGTTTGCTCACACTGAATTGCTCACGTTGTATTGCACCACAACAATTCACATAATATATTTCACCACAGCTGGGATTCTTATAAAGCATTTCATACCCAAGCCATACAGGCAAGATATATAATACAGCCCACGGCTGGGTTCACAACACGCCACCCCACGGGTCGGATTCACAAAGATCCATGTTGATTACAACAGTAGTTCAAGGGCCGAGCTAGAGATGACCAGCATCAATCCCTAAACGGCTCACGCTGAAGTGCTCACACTATAGTGGACCATGGGACATACAGTTCACAAAGCTCAATCACAAGTCATGCATACCAAAACATCATACACAACATGAGAGAAGAGTCACTACCTGGTTCGTTCTATGCGTACTCTGTCACAGGTCTCTCCCGAGCAGGGCAAATATCGAATCCTATATCCACAATTAGTGACTAAGAGTTATTCTCTATTCCAAGACTCAATTGACTTCACAACACTTAGATTTGATTATCATTTATGTCCTTTAGGTGACTACTAAAAGCTCAAACATATGCCTAAAGGGTTGGGAAAACAACTATACCAAAAACCATCTTCGAAAGTCCAAAATGTCATTTTTGGGGGTTGGCCACGGCCCAAGAATCCACTTGCCATTGCCAAAAATAGGTCCAAAGCATTTGGGCCGCGGCCAAGAAAAATCCTGTTTCTTGGCTAAACTTCCAAAAATCATAACTAATTTTAAAAAAACTGAAATGAGGTGATTCCAAAGCCAAATAAAATCTATTTAAGTCCTATTTACTGAAAAAATATGGACTATTACTATAAATCACCACAAAATTCTAGAATTATACAAAACTCAACACTGCTCCAAAACAGAGTCCAGTTTAAGTCCCAAACTTTGGCAAAGCATAACTCTCAGTTCACAAAACGAAATGACATGAATTATGTGTCCATTTTGAAGCTTAGGATGTGAAATTTAAGACTGGAAAGTTTCATGATTTTCTAATACCATTTGCCCATTCAAAACATCCATGAAAAAAGACTGCCAGCATAGAGTTTTTCGCTAACTAATCTTGCAACTTTTAAAACTAAGTTCCCAAAGGTTCAAAATTCATATCCAACACTACTCCCACACAATTTTCCACAAGGAACACAATGGAAACCTCAAAATAACCAAAATCCCAACCTATCACCATGCCCTATTTTGACCAATACACAAAACCAAACAAAGTTGCCAAACTTTACTTTTAAGCTTCAATTCAATTCAATTAATTCAAAACACCAAACAAGGCACCATTTCCATGACAACAACAAACCATACTACCCATGACCCTAAATCATGAAAATTAGGACAAAATTTCCAGAAATTAAAGGCCCAACCAATGGCCATAAAACTTATATGAAAATGAAGCTTTCACTTACCTCAACAACTTTCCCAAAGAAGTTTCTTGGTTTTCCAACTTCTAGATTTCCTTGTGACCACAAAACACCACCAATGGCAAATCTAAAACCATGAAAATGAAGTCCTCAAATCAGGGAACAACTTTATAGAAGGGAGTTTTGGCATACAAGGTCAAGATCTCACCTTTCTTAAGCTTTCCTTCTTCCTCTTTGGTCTCTAATGGCAAAAATGAGAGCTTGAAGGGAGAGAGAAAGAGTTTTGAGATGACGATGATGATGAAGCATGGCAGAATTTCTACCCCCATGCCTTTTATGCGTGCAAAGAGAGAGGGAGAGAGAGAAATGATATTAAAATGCAACATTTGACTTTCTCCAACACTCAAACATATCCCATATTGCCAAGTGTCACCATTTCATTGGCTCTCATAAAGTAACCAATTAGTTACTCTAGCCACTCCATTAGCCATTTGGTCACACATTTCATTTCTCCTTAGTTAGTAATTAATCTCTCCATTAATCACTAACTTATGACCATTCTTTTAATTTCTTACTGATTATGGCATATTAATTAAAATTGCCACATAATACATAATCAAATTCTTTTCCTTCTTCCATGTGCCTTTTACCCCTATTTTGGCGCACATAATTATGCTAAAATACAGGGTGTTGGACATTTCCAATAACTGATTCATGTCTCAAATCAACTTTAATTCCCAAATCATTTTCAATAATTTCCATTAGCCCTTAAATCAAAATTTGGAGCGTTACAGATATATCCACACTTTTAAGCTCTTTCCAGTATGGTCAGGTAGGTAGGGTCTCGAATATAGGTAACTCCCTCAGTAGCTCACTACAATCATGTACTAGTGTGATTGTAGACATTTGATGTAATATCTTTTTCCATATTTAATGATAATGGAATTTTATAAAAAAAAAGTTAGTGGAGAGATTTGTTCCCCTATGTGTTACAGGGATACAAAACACGATTTGCCAACCAACGTATCTTCCTTTCGGCCCACTTACTGATTTGATTGTGACCCAAATGGTCTATTCCTCTGCCTCTTTGAGCTCTGAGTCTTGCCTATACTTTCTGCCATGGATATATTTCCCTTCGATGCCCATACTTACCTTCCGCACTCAAAGCAAATGAGGTTTAGACCTTCGTATTCAACATTGAACATTTCTTCCGCATCAATAATTCTTCGAACTAATTTCTTCTAAAGATCCAGTTGGATGCATATCCTGGCGTATCTCCCTCTTTCCACTTTGGTTGCTCCAGCAGAATTTTTCAAGGTATTACGATCCATATGAAATGGCCTCCTTATTCTTTCCTTTAATCTTGCGATACAGTGGACATTGTAGTAATGCATGGGAATTTAAGGTATGCGCACCCACGTCACTATCCTTCTCAATTGATTTTGGGACGGATCAAAATACGAAGTCCACTTTGAACAAAGATGCAATAATGGAAGATAATCCATGGCCCATCATACAACACTTTCTTGTAATTAGATTTCTAATGCTCTTTGTTTGTGAATCTCACAACAAAATAGTTGTTTAGCAAATTTAATAGCATGAACTCAGAAATTCCCCAGAGTCTAATGAGGTGTGTCTTCAACATATACAGGTTAAATTTTTTTACTAATACCATAACGATGAGTGAGAAGTTCCAAGGCTTGCACCACTCATTATAATCTTGTGAGATGGGAACTACCGGATAAATTTTCTTGAGCCTTACAATCTCTTCAGTTGGTTCTAGCATCTTCCAAAAGATTTCTTCTTCATCAAATATGAGATCCTCAATTTCCATGTAGTAGCCATCATTTGCCATCCCATTAAAACCAACAAAGATTGTTTGTACGATGGAGCTCTCTTTTGTTCTTGATTCTTTCCCTCATTATGCTCCTTAGCTTAATCGGATGCCTCTTGTTCATCCGTCCTATTGTTGTTTCCCTGATCCTTATCTTCCATTTGATAATCCATGATCACTAGAGGTATTTCCTCCATCTTTTTCTTCTTGTTCTGTCTGTCACCCTTTGAGTCCAATGGCCGGTCTGGTGGATTTTCACATAACAAATGTATTGTAAAATTTGTGTTGGTGGGAATAAAGAAAAAGAAGTAAGTTACTTGGCTTTATATATTATGCCGCTTTAGTCCAAATTAAGTTACTATAAGCTATTGTAAAATTGATACTTCAAAATTATAAGAATTAAATTCTTCTCAATATAAGTGTGTGTTTCGTAAACTAAAAAAAAGCACTTTTTTTTATCTCGAAACCATGGTTTAAAAAAATGTTGCTAAACATCTACAAAATAAATAAAAGCACTTTTTTTTATTCCAAACCATGGTTTTTTTCAGTGAAAAGGAAGATTTCATTACTAAATCAACAGAACAAAAATAAAGCCAAAAGGAACACTACATCAGGAAATGGACTTATATAAAAAAGAAAGCTATTATGGTCAATGACTAATTGTTATGGTATTTGACTGTGTGAGAAACTGTGGTATGAATATCAATTAAGATTTTGTCTATGCTGTATCTTTCATGGCCAAAAAATTGGCAATTGCAAACTTCCCAAAGCTTCCAAGCAGTGATGCAAAAACCAATCTTCCAGGTATTCTGCAACTTTGGATTGTTTAGCTGCGTTGCTTCCAATCTGAGATATTCATGCGAAAGAATTCTGCCTACATATCCCTTGGTAGTATCTTTTTCCAAACAGAGTTGGCCAATGGGCATCCTCTGAATACATAATTAATGTCCTCATCGAAGCTGGCACATAAG
The DNA here is from genome assembly GCA_963855925.1 of Inga laurina. Classification (NCBI taxonomy): domain Eukaryota; kingdom Viridiplantae; phylum Streptophyta; class Magnoliopsida; order Fabales; family Fabaceae; genus Inga; species Inga laurina. Next base: position 66,810,535 of record OY979705.1, read on the forward strand.
GATCATTGTTGGTCCTGAGTCATCCCTCATCAGAATCGTTCAACATTTGTCATCAATCTCCCTTTTAGAAATGACCAGAGAAAAGTGTGTACCCTTTGAGCTATGGGCATTTTCCAAATTAGTTTCCATTTTTGTGAGCTGTATCCTAGTTGAGAGATTCTATAGCTTCGAAGGTAGATTTAACAGTGAAAATTCCTGAGGATGAGGGTGTCCATAGGCAGGAGGGTAAATCATGGTTCATAGGGATGCTGGTTCACGGATATCATGGTTCACATCAAAGGGCAAAAGAGGCTCAAAGAGGTGATGTTGCCAATCACCATTTGGATTCAAGTAATCTTTGAGAGGTCTGTTTAAATCATTTGTAGTGATAAAGGCAAAGGACAGGTGCTTTAGGGGCCCATGATCACCAATCCAGTAGTTGGACCAAAACTGAAATCCTTCACTATTTCCCACCTCCCATTTGATGAGAGGAAGTACCTCATAGGAAATTTTAATTAAATTGAGCTAGAAATGAGAGGTGTTTAAATCAGTAGAGGAGGACATTGTAAAACCCATGGTCATGCCATACTTACCTTTTAAAACTCAGACCCACAGGGCATGAGGCTTGGAGAAAAGGTTGAAAATCATCTTAAATAAAAAAGCTTTGTTCTAGGAGTTTATTTTCAAGAGTCCACAACACCTGTTGTATAATGGTTGACACATTTTAGCCCATTTAACTAGACTTATTCCTTTATGATCCTCAGAATACCCCGAAATGAATTTTTTGATGAGCTTTTCAATAGCTTTGCAACAGGAGGATGGAATTAAAGCACTTCATATCGTATAAAGTGGTATGGATAAAAGGACTGACTTAGCCAGTGTGATGTGACCAGCAAGGGAGAGTGTGCAACTATTCTAGCCAGCCAGTTTATGGACCATGCACTCAAGGATGTATTGGTAGGTACTGGATGAAACTCTACCATTGATGAGTGGAACTCCAAGATATTTGCCTAAACTATCAGTACGGCTGTACCCCATGTGGTTACACATATCTCTGAGTTCAGGAGTCCATATTCTTGGAGAAGTAGATTTTTGTGTATGCTTGATTGATTTTGCGCCCCAAAGAAATGCAAAACTGGTTCAAAATTAGCTTAATGACATTTGCTTGATCCTTTATAGAGAGGCCAAATACAATGAGGTCATCAGCAAAAAGAGATGGGATAAGGGAACTCCCTTGTAGCCCATCTTAATGGTTTTCCAATCCCTTATTTTGACTACCATTGTGATTGATTGTGAGAGACGTTCCATATAGAGTACAAAAATATATGTTGATAGTGGGTCTCTTTGTCGAATGCCTCTTTGTTGTTTGAAAGGTGGAGAGGGAGTTCCATTCCATAATACTTGCATAGTTGGGGTTGTGATGCAAGTTACTATCAATCGAACCAGAGGGTTTGGGAAGCCAATATCATATAAAGTTTCTTCAATATAATCATATCTTAATCGATCAAAAGCTTTCTCAAGGTCAATTTTTATGGCTATCCACCCACTTTCCCCTTGTTTTCTTCGCATGCTGTGTATGACTTTTTGAACTATTATTATGTTATCAACAATACTTCAATCCTTAATAAAACTTGACTGGTAGTTACTTATCAGGCTTGTTAGGAGGCACTTGAGTTTGTTTGTAATGACTTTGGTAACCTCCTTATAAGCTACAGTGCATAAACTGATGGGCAAAATTTAGTAATGGAAGTGGGTTTAGTAACTTTCGATATGAGAGCTATGAGGGTCCGTGTTATGAGTGTAATTGATCCATTAAATAGTGCAAGCGTACACTGTTGTAATTAAGTAATATAAGAGTGAGTAGAGTATCGTTCCCACGAGGATTGATAACTAAGTACCAAAATGGGTAATTTTAACTCTATTTAGTCGATCGATTAGTTGGTGATTGAGAGTACGAAATAAAAGATGATTAAATATGAGGGTAAATAATATGAAAGCAACAATGAGAAAAAGCCCTAGGGATTAGATTTCACTTAGCAAATTTCGGATTGAATTACCTATCTATTCTAGCCCAATTTATTCCACATGATTGATAGTTGAGTTTCCCTAATTTAATTACTAGCCTCTTCCAAGGTCAAGCAATTCTATAATTAATTGCTAATCCAATATATTCCTATATGAATTTAACCAATTAATTATGCATTAAGATTTATGGAACTCAATAAGACTACACAACTCATATGAATATACTCCTATTTCATATGTAAGTCATGGTTTTAATTATAGGATCTATACACATGCATCTCCTTCCGGTCTCAACATACATATTGGAATCATTCAAAAGGTGGCCAATCAATTGAAAGCATTAAGAACAATAATTAAAACTCAATCATGAAAGAGAAATTCAAACCAGATTTAATAAGTTAAGATTCAATCCGTCATTAGCAAGTTACATTATCACCCTAGGAAAATGGAAATTTAGCTCATGATGAAATTTAAAACAACAATAAAATAAATTGAAAACTTCATAAACATTACAATAAACTTAATTATTCAATAAAAATACAACCACAAGATGCATGAAAATAGAAAAATCTAGCCTTCCATGTAGGAGGTAAAACCTTCCATGTAGGAGGCATGCAATAAACAAATATAATGCATAAAATTAATTCTCAAATGATGGTATGTAAGTGGAGAAGAGAGGAGAGTAATGGATATGAAAATGGTTGTAGGTGGAGAAGAGAAGAGAGCAATGGATATGAAAATGGTTGTAGGTGGAGAAGAGAAGAGAGCAATGGATATGAAAATGGTTGTGTATAGACAAGAACAAGGCCAAAACATCACCTTTCTCTTCCTCTTTCCTTCCCAAGCTTGGCAAAAATGGAGGTTTTGGAGAGAGAGGGATGAGATGAAGAAGAGATTAGATTTTTGGGAAAATGAAGGCCACTTGGACAACCAAATAGAGAGGAGAGAAGGGAGGAAAAGCTTTGACAATTTGACCAAAATCTAAGGCTTATTATCTAGCCTCAAGTCTCAGAATTCGGGATATTACATTTAGACTATAAATTCATGGTTGCATGTTAGTTTTCTTCACCCTATTCTACGCACCAGAAAAACAGAGCATCTATCGAACATTTGCATAAGCTTAAACAAAGGCTATAGATTTAGTTTTTAACTGGATCTTTTTGTATAGATATTTTAGGATGTGTAGTTGACGATAGAATCAAGAAGAGTGCAATTTGGAGTGCAAATGAATGAGTCTTTGATTTTTAAATTCAGACTGTCAAAACCGACATTTTTGGAAGACAGTCAGCTTCATGTTGAGTTTTGACCAGACTAACCTTATTCAATATTTATGAAAGTTTACAAGAATATAGTAGACATTCATAGCTTTAAAATGAGTCCAAGAATGCATCATTTGAATATTTGTAAAGAGTTATGATTTTTGAAAGTTAAGTAATAAACAGGGAAAATTCTGGACGTTTAGGTTTTGGAAGTTTGGTTTTGTGATGTTTTTGAGTAATATAATCATGTTCAAAAATCATGAATCATTTTAGAATACAAGTATACTTGATAAGCTTTAATTTGATATGTAATAAGTGTCATTTGGGCTTGTAAATTGTGAGATATGAATTTTTGAAGTTTAGTTGCTGTCAGATTATGTTTCTGGAAGTCATATTGGTTTTGACGAAATTTTGGAAACCTAAACCTTGACAAAAGTTTTTGAAACTTTTTATATTTAAAGTATACATTTAGAGCTCTAATTTGATGGTAGAACATAATTTTTTGACAAGTAAAATACTGCATATCTTGCAAGATTTGACTCCTCCATTACCCTATTTTATTATATATTCACATATTTTATTTGAGATTTTTGTCATAATGATTAAGCTTAAAATGTCTCTTTTGTTATTAAAAACGTTTGGATGAAATTAAGGTTTTTTTTTACTTGGGTATGAAATTAAGGTTGAAAAAATTATGGCAAAAAAAAAAAGGTTGAAAAAAGGGTAAAAATATCGTATATTTTATTACTTGCCTTAATTGATTAATTTTGGAATACAATGTATTAAATTTTGGGTTTATTTTATTTGCATATCAATTTGGTCAAAATTACAGAAAAAAACCCAGAATCTTTGAAAAATACAAATTGATGAAGGAAGGCACCGGAGAAAATTGCAAAAAAGGGCCCATAAGTTGAGTTGGAGAGCGTCGGAAACAGAGGTCGAGGTCATCATCAAATTCAAAGACTTTTGTTTGGTCATACACTCATATTTTTCAAAGTCTTTTGAAACTCATCATGCTCCCAAGTTGCTACAATTCTACAACACTTGATGTGTGCTTTTGACTCTGATCCAGATGTTGAGCGAGCTTCCACCATCATCATCCTTGTCTTCCGTTGGCTTCTTCACTCAGAGGTTGAGTTGCAGAGCGCCAAAAATAGAGACCGAGCTTCTTACATCCATCTCCACTTTCAGTCTTCCTCCTCCACCGGTCATCATTTTTCCCCTTTGTCATCCTTCATCTACTCCTAATCTGAGTTGTGGCGGAGATATGCCAAACGCCGACGGTGAACACCCTACAGACACTAACGGCTCACCTTGAGCTTCAAACACCCACCCAAGCACAAAGGATCGGCTGCGAGAAGGAGGGTGGCCTACATGCACAGTGCTGCTGTGCTCACCATGGGAGAGAAAAGCAGGCAATGTGGGCTTCTTCCAGAAGCCACATTTGTAGGTGAAGCCTAGTGGAGGGTGATGCCTTCCCAAACGGTCAAAATCATGGTCTCATCTCCTGCTACTCGATTGTGCCTTCAAATGCTTTGCCAAACAGGCTCTTAATCGGGTAAATGGAACTCTAGCTGCTTAAGCATAGCTATCAAATTCTAGTCCGTGTAAATTAGAGGTGGAAATAGGTTAGGCATTATCTAAATAGGCCTAAGCCTGTAATAGAGATTTATAGCTTGAGCCTGGGCTTGAGCCTATATGTAGACTTTTTTTAGACTTAAAGCCCGGCCTTCAAAAGGCTTGACAATGCTTGAAGCCTATTTAAAAGCATACTTAAAATGTAAGCCTTTAAATAACCTTTAAAACCTATTCATCTAAATTCATATATAACCGCCTTCACGCTTATTTAAAATATTACATTATGTCTTAAAAGCCTAGCATCCATTTTCCTCATAATATAAGGGCTTAGTAAGGAAAAGAAAAGAATGTCCAATGACAAAAATTGTCCAAGCAAATAGGAATAAGAAAAACTAATTGTCTGTTAACTAATGAGATATATTTATAAAATTGACTAAGCATAACAAGCAACATGTAAAACTATATTTTATCTCTTTTACTGTTCCCATATAAATTGGGACAAACTCCTCCTATTAAGATTGCAATATTTCATTTGGCTCTAAAATAAACTCTTCAATTATTATGCTTTAGTGGACGGCGCAAATCAATAAAGAGGAAGTAAGTTAACATTGCCATCTCGAATGATCGAAGAGAAGAGAAGTAGGGGGATTAATGATTGATTCGAAAGTAAGGGTTGAGTGTAATAACGATGAGATGTGAAATTTAGAATTAAGGTTAAGTTGGTAAATTTATAAATAATTTATACAATTATTTAGATGACATTATATATACTTATATTATAGTATAAATTGAAAAAGTTAAATAGGTCAGGCATGTAGGCTTATAGGTTAGGCCTTATGAAAATAGGTATGTCCTATTTATCTAAATAGGCCTGGTAATAGGCTTGAACCTGAACATGACCTATTTACTAAATAAGCTAGACTAGACTTTATGTAGGTTAGACCGTAGACTCCTGTTAGGGGCCTGACATATTTCCATCCCCAGTATAGATGCATAAATGTATTTGAGCTACTGTTAACTAAACCCAATAAATGACAATACTTGAATATGTGTTGGAAAAAAAGGGTTAATGTCATCTTTGGTCCCTAAAGTTTACTCTCATTTTGGTTTTGATCCCTCAAGTTTCAAACAATTGGCTTTAGTCCCTATAGGGTAAAATAGTCTAAGTTTTTATTGAGTTATGAGAACCAATATTTTAAACAAAATAAAACTTAAGAGATCAAAATTTATGATTTGAAATTTGAGAGATCAAAACTAAAAGGAGTGAAGATTATATTAACATAAAAAAAAAAAAAAAGAGACAACACTTGAATATGTCCCAATTAATTAGCTATATAAAAAAAGTGGGGTGAAATAATGTGCGATATTTGGGGGAGAGGCGATAATCGGAGGGCGAGGAAGTGGCCACGTGGGGGCACGAGAAAAGCCATTCGAACCCACGAGGGTCTTGTGGCCGACCATGGAGCGATGCTTTCAATTCACCGTGGCCAAATATCTTTGACCAATTGGACACATTACAGCTGTCTGATGACGTGGACATTTCATTCCCATCACGTGATGCCTGCTTCTTGCTTCTCCCTCTTCTCTTTAGCATTTAGCAACATCCACACCACGTCTGTAACAAAAAAAAAAAAAAAAACGCCATGTCTGACGTGTACTATTTTCATTGGTTTATACACCTATATTTAAGAAGCCACTTGCTCTGAAAAGGAAAACATTGAATCCTTTAATGAGAAAAAAATAATAACGGTTACAATTAATCACATTAAAGTTTTGGCTAAATAAACTTGCAGGACTAGACAAAACCACCTAACATAAGTGGTTGTTCATTAGCCGTGCCTCGTAACCATATACTCGCATGCACAGTTTTTATTTTTTATATTATCATATGGTATCTGGTTTGAAATTTGTGGTTATCACTTCCAATATAAGTATATCCTCTGAAATTCGAACTCAATGCCATGAGTAATTTAACGGAACCTTACATCGTTAGACCAACTCTATATTGGTTATATGCATAGCTTTTATATTAGAATGTAAAATAGAAAATGGTCCAATTGGCAAAAAAAATAAATATAAAATGGTTCAAAATGTACCAGCAAGTGTCTTTTATACTATCAACACTATCCGGCTCCTTTTCTGAATCATATTACTAGGTACCCGAACAATCCACTACTTTAGTTTGGGGATTCGTGGCTGCCCCTTCCAACACAAGTATTTTCTCTAAGACTCAAACTCCAGATCCAAAGGGATCTAGTGGGTCCTTATATCGTTGTACTCACTCTGTATTAGTATATACCAACATGTGTTAGTCCTAATTGTAAAAAGGTTTTTGCTGCTTAAACACGATGTCTTGAATTTGAATCTCTATAAATGCATAAAACGTCTTTACGAAAATTTCCAGGGCCAGACAATATTTAAATTTGACATGGTTAGATATCCTTACAAAGAAAAGTTTCAAAATATTAAACTTCATGTATGTATAGTTAGACAATCATGCGTGAGATATTATCAAGTATTGATACCATATTGTGAGAGACTAACTTTTTTGTGATTATCAAACTTGGCTGGCGCATAGTTTATTTATAGAGTGTTCATTTTTAACGAGGGAGGCCTTTCTTGAATATGGGGCCAAAGGCCAAGTATATATCTGGTCGTTGATATGGACAACATCCATAATACGTCTCACCCGGTACTTTCATATTGAGAACGAAAACAATTTTTCACTAATTGACCAAACAGAATTTAATTGAGTTATCTGAAACTTTAACAAATAAAAATTATTGATGGTGACCAGGGGTGATGTACTTGAATTATAGGTCCAAGGAAAGAAACATGTATATACATATACATATTTTTTTTTTTGGGCCGGAGGTATATATGTGTGCGTAAATTACACAATGATAGTGAAATTTAGGACATAAACCTCTGAGTTCTTTGCAACGTGACCACCCTTGAGTTAGTATCGGTATGCTATACAAACATAGAAAGCAAACCAATAATTGATGAGTTTTTTATTTTTATTTTTGAATTAAAAGACATATATTAATGACATAAGATTACAAGTGAAATATAACTCACAAACATGTCACCAAATTGCAAACTTAATTACGGGCAAAAACATGAGCATATTACAACAAGTTAGTGTGTGTTTGGAACAGCAATAGGAATGCTTAAAAGCAACTTTTCAATCGTGATTTATGTTAGATCTCATGTTTTGATGATAACAAAAGAATGGTTTTAAAAGGAAATGATTAATAAGCAAGTTTGAACAAAGCAATGACAGGAACAAGTATCACTTGAAGTAAGCATTGAATTAATGAAGAAAGGCCATGAGAAAATGCTGAGGAACTTGATCAGAAGAAGGTTTTTCTAAGGCATTACTCGAGGCGCTACTCGAGTAATGAGACAAAACTTGAAGTAATCAGAGACAGCTTCCAGTAACCTGCCAACGTTACTCGAGGCGCTACTCGAGTAATAGTGTAAGTATTTTTAAGTTGCTCTCGGCCTGCCAATGTTACTCGAGGCGCTACTCGAGTAACCATGTGAAAAACTTCCAGTTGCCATCAGGTTGCCAAAGATACTCGAGGAGTTCCTCGAGTAACTCTGTTTCTAAAAAAATGATGCTCTCGGCATTTTGTACCACTGCAATATTACTCGAGTAGGTACTCGAGTAACGCACTAAAGTAAGTGAAAAACTTGAAGGTGGTATCCGAGTAACTTGATATATTTTTAACTAATTTCCTCGAGTCCTTACTCTGATATGCAAGTATTCAATAATCTATTTTAAGTGGATTCCTCGAGTAGGTACCCGAGTATGAAGAGATAACTTCAAGGGAAACCTCAAGTCATTACCCGGGTAAGTCAAGCACAGAAAGTACAGTTACTCGAGGTGGTACCCGAGTAACCTATGTAAAAATGAATGCATTACTCGAGTCCGTACCCGAGTAATGAGGTAAGTGCTCTCGGCATCTAAATCCTGCAACATTACTGGAGTAAAGCATCGAGTAACCAAAAGTTTTTATAAAGGTTTATTCGAGTTGGTACCCGAGTAACTCATAAAATTGTGAGTGCATTACTCGAGTAGGTACCCGAGTAAATAACTATTTACAAAGGTTTGAAATTTAGTTTACTCCATGCACTACCCGAGTAATCTTGTATTTATTGATTGACTTGCAGTTTGACAAAGATTTCTCAATGTTACTCGATTAGGTACTCGAGTAAACTTCATGTGATACTCGAGTAGCTACTCGAGTAAGCAAACCCAGAAATCCAGAAACCTTTCAAACGGTGAATATTTTGTTTTCTATATGATTAATCTTTCATTGTGTTAGTATTCTTAGCCTATTTACAGATGAACAATGAAGAAATCATATCAAATAGTGGAAGTCAAATGAAACGTTCAAATGTGGTGACCGTCACCTACCACAACGTATGTTTTTCAAAAACTGGAAAAGTCAATAATGGCTGCGCACGCTCCAACGGACATGAAGAAATACGTTCCAGCAATCATTACCAATGTATCTATATATATGTGAACATCTGAACAGAGAATAACACTAGAACACACTTACGAACGTATCATCAAGTTCATTACTCTGTTTTTATTATACTTGTGTTTCTATGCTTCAGTGATTCTTATTTACTTTGTGAAGAGAGATATTTCATTCAAACTCAATATTTGTTATTGAGGTAACTTAAGGTTGTGGAACCTTGAGTTGGGATTGAATTACAACTTGTAAGGGGGAGCGAGTGTCCAGGTGTAGGAACTTGCTTGTACTGAGGTGCCAAGAACCCACTGAATCTTGGAAGATATAGTGAAACTCTCAGAGAAGCTCTGAGGACTGGACGTAGGTCAAAGTGGTTGTGGCCGAACCAGTATAACTCCCGGTGTACACTTCGGTGATATTTCTCCTTACTCTTTCATGTTTTAATTTCAACGTCAAATTTTATATTTGCAACGAAATTTTTAAGATCACCCAATTCACCCCCCCTCTTGGGTGAAACGCTTGCTCTAACAATTTATGATATACAAGGTAAATATATGAGATGAGTATTTACTTGATTTATGTGAAGAGCAGCTTAAATGCCACTTATTCGCCCATCCAAACACTCACTTATAAAACTCAGCCCTTTTTCCCTATGACAAGCCATAATTAATTCAAAACAGAATTTATAAAAATCAAATGTCATATTTCAAGTATAAAAGGATAAGAGTGATACGCAGTCTATGATCTATATCATATATCATTATCAATATATGTGCGTATATATATATATGTGGCAACAAAACAGCCACTTCAATAATTTTCACTTTTACAATTTTTTTTCCTTTCTTTCACACTTTAGTGAGACATTCGTATGAATCATTATCATTTGACTTTTATGGTATGGGAAAATAAAGTGCAAAGTCCAATAAGGCCTATCGTAAGCATATCAACAAAGCTAGCCTTTTTGATATATAGCATTTGACTCTCCCATGATTTACACTGTATTATAATTTATAAAACGTTGCTTCACTGGTCCTTCCATACCTCTTGCGATGTGGTGGAAGCTTTTTGTCCAGTCTATACATCAGGAAAAAAACAAAACACAATAATAACATTTTATATGTAATATCCCGAAATTTTGGGATTAGAGGCTTGGGAATAAGTCTAAATTAAGTGGACTACTAAGTCCCAAATTTAGTAGAAGCCCAAATTTATCCCCTAATGATTCTAATATCTTTGGGGTATTAAGAAAGTAAAATGATGAATTTTGGAAAAAGTAATTATGTTTTTGGTGAAATCGCCTATGAGGTAGTAAGCTTGTCATGTTCATTTTCATGATCAAATGATGAGCAAAAATTATGATATTTTACAGGATGAAAGTAGACATCCTAAGCTTTAATTTGATAGTCACATGAATCAATTAGAGCTATATACAAAAAGATATGAATTTTTGAATTTAGCCTAGAAAAACTGGAAATTTTCTGGAACAACATGAAAAGATTGAAATTCTGGGAATTTTGTGATTCCATTAAGCAAACGTCTATATTTTTCCTTGAAACTAGACTCAATAAGGGTTCTATAGGATTTGGAATCACTTCAATTCTATTTTTCTAGAATTAGTTATGATTTTTCAAAATTTGGGTAGAAATCTGCCAGAATTTTGCAAAAATCCGAAAATTGGGAAAATTAATTAATTAAATTAGATATATCATTATAATCATCTTCCTCCTTCTTCAGCTCATTTCTGACGTGAACTAGCTGAACATAGAGAGAGGAAGTGAGAAATTTTAGAGAGAGAAAAGGGGAGGAAAAAGCTTACAAAGGTAAGTGATTTCTTCGGTAAATCGGTTCCTAATGCGTATAACTCCGTTCCTAAGCTTCCTTTGCATATGATTTAAGGTTTGGAGGCTCATATTTGGAGGTTTGGCATCTAGGGTTTTCAGCCACTTTGAGAAAAGCTAGTGGGAGCTTGAGGAAACTTCCAAACTCTTGTGTATTGACTATTTTAGCTGCTGTGGGCAATTTAATCGGTGAAATTTCGCCGGATTGCCATTGGTTTTAATTTTTGGAAATGGGTATGTGGGGCTGTTATGCTGCCCAAATTGATACTAAATGGTAGTTGTAACCTAATGGAATAGTCAATAAAGTGGTTAGGAGTAGAAAGGAACGCGTTTACGTAGCCGAAACCGAAAAACCCCAATTTTCCCCTTAAAACCTATATATTTCGGTCAGCATTGTAAATGGGTCTTAGAGTTGGATTTTCAATGATTTGATGGTTCCATTGGGTTCAGGAGCGAAAATTAGGTGGGGTTACAGTTGGGCACTTTTTCAGAAAAGGCCGAGAAAGCATAATTACGAAAATGCCCCTAAAACACTGAAATAAGGGCTGCCAAGGGCAATTTCGTCTTTTGGCAGTGAATTTGGTAATTCCGAGTGCGGAAATGGATTCCTTGGGTGAAAATATGTTAGGATAGCCCAGGTTAGAATTTCGAGAAAAATACAGCCGGACCGGGTATGATGGGGCCGGGTCCCAGGGGGTATTTTAGTAATTTTTCAAGATAGACTCATATAACCCCCAGAAACACTATGGAAGTATCTAAATAGTATATTTGGCATGTTAGGATCGAATATGGAGCTCCGAGCTGTTTGCATGTAGATCGAGGCACGCGTTTCGAGACGGAAAAAGGTTAAGGTAGGGACTTACCTTACTTGCATGTATTTGATATCTTTGCTTGTGTAATGATGTATGTGATTGCTTTACTTGATTGTGTAGAGCATATTTGAATAAATGAAGCTCTGTTTCTGTTTTCGCTGTGGCCATAGTCTTGTTGTATGAAACATTGAGCATGCAGAAATGTTATTATGGGGCATACATCTAGATAAAGCTAACATGTCATACACATAGCATCAATCATGCATGCATTATGGTATCTGTTTCCTACTGAGATTCTCTCGAATCTCACCCTCCCCTACCAACAATTTAGACAGGAGACGACAAAAGATATGCAAACAACAATGCAGAGTATCGTACGAGGGGATTACAGTAGTGGAACAAAGATGGGAAGAAGTCTCCGTTTCACTGGGATGAGTTTAGACACCCTATTAGCCTTGTGCGGCTACTTTAATCGTAAGTATCATGTACAAACCCCTATGGGGAATTTATGTAATCATGCACATATTATCAATATAGTTATGCTATTCCTGTGTTGCCTACCAAACCGCATATCGTTTTCCGCAAATACTCTGGTAAATATGAAATTAAAATAAGGGCGTGACATTATATGGAGTGAAATTATTATTAATGCCACTTTTGTTGATAAATTCTGAGTTGCTTGGCTTCGATTATGAGAGGGAGAGTGTGTGTGTGAATATATACTAAAACACTTTTGGCATTAATCAATATTGTGGGATACGCTCATACTCTAAATTAGCTCATTGGAATTTCGAATAATGCTAAATTAGGTAATTTAACAATATTGTTACTTTTTTATCCAATAAAGGCCTTTCATATACGAAAATGGTTTTTTTTTTAACATTATAATTTATTTAAAGAATTTAAACATCCTCATTTATAATATTTTTGGAAAATACTATATTTGAATAGATCGTGGGAGTACATGGTGCAAATCCATCTGAAAAGTTTGTTATTCGAGATATAAATTTTAAGAAAGTTCTCAAGTTGGAAATCTGTGTTAGGAAAAATTTCCTTCAATTGAAGTATGAAGATCCAAGTCAAAATAAGATCATTAATCAAGAGTATTGCATGGGAAATGGTTTGATTATAAAAAATATTACATCTTCTCAGCTATTTAACTATTAAATTAGTTAATTGTTAAATCTGTGCATAGTTTATATGAAATACCCATTTAAATCATGCATGTACATTAAAACTACTACCTTCAGTCTTAAATATAAGGCTCAATTGATATTTTTGAGGAAATTAATAAAACTAATTAAAGTACTTTAAAGTAATTATATTTATTGTCTTTTCTCCAAACTTATTTATTTGTCTTATAAACTAATATAAAATTTAATCATACACAACATTTGATATGATTATATAATTTATTTAATTTCTTTTATCTCTCAAAAAAAAATTCAACTAGATCTTATATTTAAGATCGGAGATAGTACCAGTGATGAAAACTCTCTTAACATGTATAATTAATAGGGATAATTTGAAAAAAAAAAAGATAAATATATAGAACAATGCGGATTGGAGTATTATATTTAGAATTAAGCTCAATCCCCCAACTAACCCATGTATTAAGGACCGGAAGTAGTAATAAAAAGGGAAAAAGACAATAAAGTCTCAAATAAGGAAAATAATATTTGTAAAGTCTCATAGCTTAACAATGAAAAATAAAAGAGCAGCTATTGACAAGTGAAAGAGTTATCGTTGATAAGTTTAAGACTTTTATGTTGCTATGTTTCTTAATTAGGACTTTGATAGTTTGATGTCATTTTCCCTAATAAAAATACACACGTGTATATACATTCGTGAGAGGGAGGGAGGGAGGGAGGGAGGGAGGGAGCGGATGACGACGACGATATAGGGAGCAAGCATATTAAAGAGAAAGGGAATGTGTTAAAGGCCTAGTAATCTAGTGTCAAACAAACTCCTACTATAAGTAGAAAGTTGCATGTTCAATCCCCTTTGTAATTTTGAACTCTTTAATGCTGGTTTTATTATTATTATTTTTTATTAAAAAAAGAGAGAGAAGGGTAAGGCCACAACATACAAGTATTGGGTAAGGCCACAACATACAAGTATTGGTTGAGTATAAGATGGAGTTTGATGGAGGAGAGAGAAAGTAAGCATTATTGAAGACAAATGAGGAGCAAGGCGTGCAACATAGAAAGTTGATGCTCACAACCTTGGGCCCGTTTGGTACATAGAATTGATTTAGGTGGATATGAAAATGGAAATGGAATTTAAAAGTGTGTTTGGTATGTTATGGAAATAAGATTTAATTTTTACACGTACAGATCAAAATACCCCTCTAAATTAAAAAAAAATGTTTCTCCCAATATCCCATCCCCATGAAACTTGCTATGTGGGCCAAAAATCTCATTCAAAACTTTCCATTGAATACCTGGATTTAGAATGAATCAAATCTAATTAGTGGTCGGTGTATTGCTCTTGTCTTCTTGAATGTTTTGAGGACTTCATTTTCTTAAATTTCATATGGAAATCAGTTTATTGAAATCGATTGAGGGTTATAAAGTAGTGCATTGAGAATATTGAATATATATAATTTGCAGGGGTGATAGTGCTTTTTGCAGCCTAGAATGCTGTCAACAAGAGATGATTCAAGATGAGAGGAAGGAGAAGTGTTGTATTGTATCCAAAAAACAAGTAGTGGCTCAGCCTTCTGAATCTCAGGTCGCCACCAACAAAGGCGAAAGCGTGGCTGCCTTGTAATATTGCAGATTCACGCGACCCAGACCGAAGATGTAGTTTCTAGCTAGCGATGCGCCTAAGCTGATAAGAATCCCAGTGAAATATGTTTATATGCACTCTCCCCCACTCTTCTCCCTCCCTTCCCTCCCTCTCTCAAAGGGACTGTAGAGTCATGGGTTGCTGTCAAGCTCGGAATTGGATCTGGGTTTATCGCTGGCAACTTTCTGAGATGAAGATGAGACGCTGGCGCCGGCGCCGTAGGTCGCAACAGGTCACTGCAGTGATGATGGGGATGGAGATGACACGCCGCCACTGGGATGGAGCATAGGTGCGGTTGAAGGAGATGAACAATGAGAAGGGTAAAAAGAGAATTCCATGGAATTTGTAACAAATCCATAGGTTGTATGATGGAAGCCTAATTCCATCAATTTTGATGGAATTGGCTCCATGCATGACCAGTTTTTGTACCAAACAAACTTCATCATGGAAATGAATTCCATTTCCATATCCATCCACCCTAATTCCAGCGTACCAAACGGAACCTTAAGTTTTGTTGCTTTCACTCCTCTCCTTCTTTGGCTGCCTTCTCATTTTGCTTCCAAGTAGTCCTCAAGTCATCATCACCTTCATGCTCACAACCTCATATCCATATATTTATATCTTATCACACATTCTGCTTTCCTTTTCTCCTTTTCATTATTCATCATCTCTCATACAAAACAAATTCTATCCATATGGGATAGATACCTAATTTGTAGAGATTATAACATTAATTTAGTGAATTGTTAAAAAAACGTTTTTTAAACATTCCCCTTTTTATTATTTGTATTAAGAATCAATTAATCGATGAAAAAACCACTTAATATATACCATCAATAAAAAGAGGACGGACAAAAATTATAAATTTAAAAGATAAATTGGTTTGAAATATTACATTTAAGATGAAAGCAAATCCTATACTAGCTCTTATAAGTAAGATAGGAAGGAGTATTATTAAATAATTATTATTTGGCTTCTCTATTTTATTATTTTTCCTGGGCACAGCCCACTGTTTTTGCTTGCATGACTTGCGGGCGGGTACCATGGTTGCTTGTATCTTGCGAAGAATAATATTCGCTTTTTCTCCTCCCCCCCCCCCCCACTATGGTTGTATGTATGTTCTCTCTCTATTTTTTTTGTAAGTATATGTATTCTTTAATAGGTAATTTTATTTAAGATATTGTCGCGTACTAAATATAAACACATCTTCCAATGAGAATTCGAACTTTGGTTCGTCATGTTTGACAGTTTGAGGTAGGGGTGTTCAGGATCGGGAAATGTCATTCCCGATCCCGATCCCGGATTTTTTTTTTTTAAAAAATCGCTATATTAATTTTTTTATTTTATTTTCTTTAGTCTAGTATAAATATATAATTTGTCTAATATCATATTATACCAATTTAGTCGAATACAAATATATCATTAGTCCAATACATGCTTAAAGTTGTCGCTTTAGCTACAAAAAGCACAAAGACAAGAACAAAAAATTAGAATTATTTAATAAATAATAAATGAAATTAGCTAAATTAATTAAAAAAATATAGATTACTTTGAGGGTGTTAGAGATTTTCACATTTTATTTTGTATTTGGTCTTGCTTTCTTAAATATTTTAAAAAATTATACATAATATATATATATATCTATTTCGGGATCGGGAAGTCCCATTCCCGATCCCGAACTTTTCCCATCCTGAAATTTTCGGGATAGAAAAATCTCGTCCCAATTTGTTAGGGATCGGGATTAGAAGACCGGGACGGAAAAAAGTTGCACACCCCTAATTTGAGGGACTAGCCCCATTATGCTAGAGCCAACCCTCATTCGTGTAGGGAGATGAATATTTCCTTTGATTTCTTTTTCCATTATCCACTATTAAATTAAGTTTCAATGATTGTGATTTAATGCTATATAACAATATTATTATAACATTAAATATAATAAAAATCTATCATAATAAATAAAATAAATCTCTTAAATGAATCTATGGAGACACCCATTTCTCCTGCTGGTGGATATTCTCTTTTGGTTAAAATTGAAGCTTCAATTCATTTTGTTAGCAAGAGTGTGGAAGGGAGGCCCTTTTAACACTTACTTTACATGATGTCGTAATATCGGGCCTAATAAATCATGGTCTAGGCTTAAGCCCAAATCGGCTTTCCGCCAAAAGTAAAACTACGATACCCAATTACATGTCTCTGAATTAGGGAAATTTTTTTGCCAGCCTGAATTTAGGAACATTACTCGTAAGTTCAAGATAAGAAAATTAATTAAATATAGCGAGGTTAGAAAAAAAATTCATATTTATGAATCAAACAAGTTAAACTTTCATATTTATAAGTCAAATTATAAAAGATTGAATGTTTTGTGACCTTTATATTTAATTTTCTTACTTGAGATCTACAGGTAATTTTTCCTTTGAATTATTATAAACAAGTTAAGCATTAAAACAAAATTATCAATAATGGTTGGGTTTCGGGGAAAGAAACTTAATTTCATTCAAATAAGATTTATGCCCCGTTTGGTACACACTAGAAATAAAAGAGGAAGAAGAAGTGGAAATAGAATTGAAAGCAGATTCTATAAGTTTGATTGTTTAGTTGGTGGAAGCCCACTTCCAAAAATATTATGGAAGTCACTTCCTTAGGTAAGCCCATAGAGCTGAAATGGGTTTCATGAAAGTGAAAATTTATAGCCATTATACCCTCGATCATTTTTCCAATTTACAATTTTCCCATCTTTAATATAAGATCCATTTTAGTAATTCAATTTCTTTATTAAAGTGGGTCTTACATTAAGGACCAGATTATTTAGACCAATGATAAGTGTAAAAAACTATTCCTTTCAATTCTTTTTATAAGTTTATTTAATTAATTATTTTACGTGACTAAATAAAATTAATTATTTGTTGTAAAATCTAAAAAATTTCAATAAAATCCATCAGCCAGGGGAGTTTGATTAATTAATAAAAAAATTCTATAGTCAGTTAGTGATATTAAATGAAAAATTGATATTTAAACAAAGAATGATATATCATATTAAACCCATGGGAAGTGTGGGGATAACTTGCTTAGTGAGTATACTTACTTGTATCAGTTTGTTGATTGAGTGAGCCATACTTCACCGTATAAACACTGCACTCATGTATCATTTACAATTGAATGCAACAACCTTTTCAGTGGAAAAATGGCTTTTTAGACCGATTAAAATTGATTTTTTACACCGGTTTTGGATCTGGTCTTGATACAGCTGGTCTTAAAAGTATGTCACTTTTAAGACCGGTTTGGTAACCGGTCTTAAAAGTCTAACATTTAAGACTGGTTGTATTAATAACCGGTCTTAAAGTAATAATTTTAAGACCGGTTGTCATGAGCACCGGTCTTAAAAGACCTCTGTTGTGAGGGAATTTACATAACATTTTAAAGACCGGTTTTATATACAACCGGTCTTAAAATTAAAATTTTTAAGACTGGTTGTATGCGTAACTAGTCTTAAAAGTGTTATATATATATATATATATATATATATATATATATATATATATATTTAATTATGTGTGATTAGGTTAGTTACCATAACGCATCTTAGAATTGCTACCTCCAATGCCATACTTATTAAGTGCCATATGGTGTTCAGTTTGCTTCCACTTACCATTTCCTTTTGCTTTAACCTTCTCATTGAATTGGGAACTTGTAACATGTCATATATCCTCATATATAATAATGTTTTGTTTAAAACCATCATATATATATATATATATATGCATAAATGAATTCAACCATGTCATATTATGCAACCAACAAGTCAATTCATCAAAATATACAAAAATCATGTTAAAACCAACAAACATGTCAAATCATACAACCAACAATATTTGCAACCAACCAACATGTCAATTCATCAATATATACAAAAAAATTCCTCAGCTTTATAAGAACTCACTGTTGTAAAAGTTCATAAATGAATTCAGCACAACAATTGCGAATGTGCTCGATATCTTCTTCTGGAAAGGGGTCAGCAAGTTCAAACATGTGAAATACCAAAGCCAGGCAAAACATTAACTTCACTTAAAAAGATAAAAGTAATACAAAATTTTTGAAATATATATACATTTACTTTTTCAGTAAGTTCTGTCGTGCCTAGAGTAATAATATTATACATGTGCCTCAGAATATACAACCTACACAAGTTGGACCCCGGTGGTTGCCTACGGGTCTAAAAAATAATATGATATCATTAAATTAAATATAAAATTAAGGCATGACTTATTATTGAATACATTTTTAAAACAAACTAATATGTAATTAACTTTTGGCAAGATCCATGTAGGGTCTTTTACCTCACGCGTAGGCTTACCACAAGCAGTGTGTTGGAATGTCCGCATAGCCCTATATCATTAAAATCACAAAGGTTATTTATTTTACACAAATTCCATAAATTTTGTACACGAAAGGTAATTAATAATGCAAGAAAACTTACACGTTCAAGCTCTTCTTCAATTCACTAGTTGGCTTGCTGAGGTAGAGGGGGCATAAGAGGATGACAGAATAACGCTTCTTGCACAAAATAGACAATTGCCAATTATCACTAAAAAAAGGGAAAACTTTTAAGCAAATATAAAACATTATGTATATTATGAAATATAAATTTTTTTTTACCCATGCAAATATGGAGCCAAAAAACACTCGATTGAGGTTTCACTAAGCATGTGCGATAAGTATGTGTGTCTGATAGAAGCAGTGGTCCCTTTGTCATAGAGTTGAACTAGGTATAGGAGTCCAAATTTATAGGTTTTGTCAGTATCAACCAACCTATGATGCACGCACATACAATAATTCAAGCAGGGACATTAAATCAAATTTTAATGGCGTAATTTGTAAAATATTAACTTCCAATTTGAGAAGATACTTACATAAAAAAGAGCTAGACAATCGAAATCGTAAGCTGTAGTAGAGGAGCCACCAGGGACATTAAATCATCCTGATAGAGGTGCAAGGAACGTCTTATGTGGTGTCCAACAAAGCATCAATGTTGGTATCCAAAGTGTCGACAAAGTACTACATGGCAGCTTAGGTGGCATCTACAATGAACAAGATGTTGTCTCTATTATCCAACAAGATTCTAAGCAAGCCCAAGATCCTCCTCATGACATTGATGGCCCAATTACTAAAAACTCATAAAAGAGTGAAGTGTTTGAGAGGTTGGAGAAAACATTTAGACTTGATTTTGCTTCATTAATGGCTCATAATGTTAATATATATGTTGAGGGTGCAAATGAGGCCTTAACCATACCTATTCAGGCCCATATACATGATTTTACAACACATAGAAGCTTGAGTATGTGGCAAAGCATGAAGATCCATGAAATAGGTGAAACATAAAGCAGTAAGCCCAACAAGATGATGAACAAGGCCCATATGCAGTTTAGATTGAAGAATTCACTTAAAATACCATATGACAAGTATGTGCCTTGAAGGAGGATCATAAGTGACGTCCAAGACACCTCAATAAGCATCTAGAAGGCGTCCTTAATGAGAAAATCTGAATTAATTTCGTTTTTATTTGTTTTCTTTTTTTATTTGCAATAAATAAGGCCTTTGGTCAAAGATTAATCCTGAAGACTTTGTTTTATTTCCTATTTTTAGGTAGCTGACTTAGTCTTGAAGAATAAGTAATTTCCTAATTCCTTTAGGCTTGAATGGTGCCAACCAAGAAAATCAATCATCATTAAGGCATCATTTATTGCATTCATAACTAGGTTTTCAAACTCTAGAGTGTTCTTTTGTGGCCTTTATATATGGCTGCGTTTTTGTACTACATTTTCAGACTTGAATGATAATTGAGATTTTTATTTCTCTTGTGTGGGTTTTGCTTGCATCCTTGTATTCTCATGCGAATACTCCGACTGTATCAAGGATTGATCATCCTTGTGGTGTCTTGTGGCTAGAGTTGTAAGAGACAGGTTCTCTTAAGGTCCTACCGTTGATCATCCGTCCCGTTCGTGTTTTCATACTTGTTTTCTAGCCGGTCCGATATCCTCATCATATCAAGTACCACTTGATGACATCGCCAACAACCTTGAATTCATCAACAGGGATAAGGAGAGGTGCATCTGCAAAGATCACCTCTTCAACTGCTACTCTGACTTGATCATCCTTTATTTCTTGGTGATGGACACTTGATCCCAAGTTGTGCAAGCTCCCTCGTGCAACCAATCGTCTCAGGGGATCCTCCACAAACAAGTCACAAGGCTCGCCAATTTCTTTTCCAGGACCCTCTGATGACTGACCAATGCAACTCCCTTTAGTGCTCTGTTTAAAGTTTAGGGAATGAGCCCGGGGAGCACTGGTATCTTCTTGTCTTGTGCTCGTCATGATCATCCATTCCTCCTTCATCTTGTTGAACCTTTCTTCAAATCGTGCATCAAATGATACTTCTGCCTCGGTCCTAGCTTCTTGTGCCTTTTTCCTTTTTTCCTGCGAATAAGAAATCAAAATTAAGTCATTGTAAATCAATAAAGACAATTCATAATTTATAAACAAATCAAATGCAAAATAAGTCAACTCACCAATGTTTCTGAAGTAGTCCGAAGCTATCTAAATTCTTGCCAAGTCTATTTGTCAATAAAAGAATACTGATTGCACGGATTAGAATGAGGCTAACCTTCTTCCACCCGATATGCACATAATTGTTGGCTAGACTTGTCTTAAACTTCCTCCAACGTTCATCACAATATGTCATTATCTTGTCATACAAGACTTCACTCTCAGGAATGTACTAAGTGAGCTAGATAATTTCCTAAATATGTCGCTTCACACCTTTATTGACATTTCTCCACTGCTCTATCAAGATTCTAGGCTTGTTGCGTGCTAGGAGGCCGACAAAACTTCTATACTGTTGGGCATTAGGCTCGATTGGTTTCCAATATCTATCAAATTCAATCGGAATCTTTTCTCCGGTATTCCGATTGAGAGGAATGTCTCTCAATTGGGTGCCTCTCCTACCCCTTCCTCTAGGCCGGTTACATGGCTCACTGTGTTCCTGGCTAGGAGCATTGCTAGGCTCGCTTTGATTTGGATTAGTTGGATCGGGAGTACCCTCACTAGAACGACTCATTGTCTAAAAACACTTTAAGGACACTATTTAAGGATAACTAGTGATGGTTTAAGGAAATTTTTCTACACGGCACTATCTATAAAGGCATCGTTTAGAAGCAATTCCCAAATTATGCAAACATGATCAAATAATTAATTGCAATGCACAAATTCAACATACATGCAAAAATAGGAGGCAATGTCAGCACAAGTTGAACAAAGTTGAACATAAATGCATTAGGAGGCAGACTCAGAAGCAACACCAAAGTTCATATCAAGCAATACTAGCACTAATATAGAGTTTTACTATATTGAACATGCAAAAATACATAACCAAAATCGAACCCTTCTCATACACAACCAAAATAAACCCAGGTCCATAGAAGCATAAGGACATTAACCTCAGACATACATGCATTATGTAAAACTCTTCAGAATAATTAACGGTACCTTTAACCTTTGCTTGAGGATCCTCTTCTTTCCCTAGATTTAAACAGTCTTTGGCCACTTTACGATTCGAGTAAGGTCTATCTTAGGAGGCAATGGACGGTTCTAAAAAGTGGGTTGACGACTTGCTGCAAGAATCAAATAAAGAAAATGGAGTCTAAGTCATCTCACAATTTCAATGAAATACCCAAAAACGAAACCATTAATTAAATTGAATGCCTGGCAATTGAAACACAAACCTGACAATAAAAATGAGGTTGAGAACGAAACCAATCGGAGGGAACAAAAGACGATAGACTTGCAGCAATGTATTCAACCGTAAATCTTCGTTGACGGCAGTGAAGTTAAGGACGGAGGAGAGAAGGGGAAAGGAGGAGCTGCCATGAACAGATGGAGGGGTTTTGCTGATGTGCTTGAGTCTCAAATTTCAGAGTTAAAATTAGGCGCGTTTTGAAATCCATGTTCGTTTTAAGACCAGTTGTAATTAACAACTGGTCTTAAAAGTAATATTTAAGACCGGTTTTAATTAGAAACCGGTCTTAAAATTAATATTTAAGACCGGTTATTAATAAATATTAATAACCGGTTTTAAAAAGTTTCTATTTTTAAGACTGATTATTAAATATTAAATAATAATGACCGGTCTTAAAGTTTTAATATTTAAGACCGGTTTTCATGTATAACAGGTCTTACAAATAATAACCAGTTATATTTAGAACCAGTCTAGAAAATATATTACTGTATCTATTTTTTAATTAGATATATTTTAAGATCGGTTTTTATTACAACCGGTCTTAAAATTAATTTTAAGACCAATTTTAAATATAACCGGTCTTAAAAGTATTTTTAAGACCGATTATAAATATAACCGGTTTTAATATTTCATCATAATTACAAAAATGCCACGAGTCATATTTTTAAAACCTTATCCGATATAACCAGTCTAAAAACCCTTTTCTGTACTAGTGCCTCTTTGATTTTACATCTTCTTTCTTCCTCTGAACATAGTAAAAAAAGAAGCATGAGAATCAAAGTATCAAATGCATTTATTACAACCAAACATTCACTACCATTAAACTGAGACACAAACCATGTCCTTATTATGCAAAGTATGATTCCAGAAACAAACAAAGAACCAAACAAACTGAATCTGCATGACATATATAACATCACCCCTAAACAAGAAACTAATTAATCACACAAAGCTTGAAAGCATTTATTATACAAAACATATCTAACCACCTAAGTAATCTCATAAAAGCAAAAACAACCTAAAGCTAAAAGGTTAGAGAGATTTAAAAAGCTGCTTCACAATATAAGGCCCTGTGATGTGTCGTTGGGATCTATTCTGATAAGTAAAATATTTACATATTTATTTTCCCTTATATGATGATTTTATGGATGATATTTGAGCTTAATTTAATGAATTTGGGTGTAATTGATAAATAAATGATGATTTTGGCATAAAATAGAATTTATGAAAAATACTAAATTTGACTTTGTTTTAGTTTTCAGGCAATATCTGGAGCTCTAAATGTCAGAATGGGACATTCTTTATATGGCTAAAAAGCTTTAAAAAAAAAAAAGCTCTACAACTTTTATGTTGAATCCAAAACCCAGTTCTGCCTTCAAGGATTTCGAATTTTGCTTGGATGTTGAGGATATGAATTTGTCCCTGATTGACATTTGTCCACTAATTTGACCATAACTTGAGCTGTAAATGTTGAAATGGGGAGCTTCCAGCTGTGTCTTCAAGCTAAGATCCCGAGCTACAACTTTCATGAACATCACATTGTGAAATTCCACCGAACTGAATGTCAACATTAGGCAGCAATAAAGAAGCTTGGCAGCCACAAGGTCAATATTGGTAGCTTAAGGTTAAAATTCATGCCTAACAATGTGGAAATTTTAGCACCTCCTTCAACTATAAATAGAGGAGCTCAAGACACAAGGAAACACACCATCTTAGAGTTAATTTCATGCATTGTATTTACTTCTTGCATGCCTCCTTCATGGAATGCTTAGGTAGTCCTCCTTTATGGATGGTATAGGTTGCCACCTATTTTTACCTCCTACATAGAAGATTATATTTTTTCATTTTCATGCATCTTGTAGTTGTATATTTGTGTTTTAGAATTTAATAATTGAGTTTCATGCAATTTTTATAAAGTTTTCAATTTATTTATTTTTTTTAATTTTATCATGAGCTAAATTTCCATTTTCCTAGGGTGATGATGTAGCTTACTAATGACGGATTGAATCTTAACTTATTAAATTTAGTTTTAATTTTTCCTTCATGATTGAGTTTTAATTAGTGTTCTTAATGTTTTCAATTGATTGTCCATCTTTTGAATGATTTCAATATGTATGTTGAGACCAGAAGGAGATACATGTGTGTAGATCCTATAATTGAAACAATACTTTGCATATGAAATAGGAATATATTCATATAGGTTGTGTAGTCTTAATGAGTTCCATAAATCTTAATGTATGATTGATTGCTTTAATTCATATAGGGATATATTAGATTAACAATTAATTATAGAATTGTCTGACCTTGAAAGAGGCTAGTAATTAAATTAGGGAAACTCGACTATCAATCATGTTGAATAAATTGGATTAGAATAGATAGGTGATTCAAGCCAAAATTTGTTAAGTAAAATCTAGTCCCTATTGCTTTTTCTCATAATTATTTTCATATCATTTGCATTCATATTTAATCATTTTTAATTTTGTAATCTCAATCACCAACTAATCGATCGACCTAATAGAATTAAGATTACTAATTTTGGTACTTAATGATCAATCCTCATGAGAGCGATACTCTACTCACTTCTGTATTATTTATTTACAACAGTGTACACTTGTACCTTTTAATAAACCATTTACAATCGTAACACATTCCAAATGAGCTCTGCTAATATCTTGTTGGCACTGTAGTTGTATGGCCTCCATCAAACCACACACACTCATTCGGATTAGGACATACCTCGAATGTTTCGTTCCCTTTGAACCCTCCTCCACACCCACTTCCTATGTGCGCTTCACTTCCACAACATGCTGATTTTCCTTCCTTGAGCCCTACAATACAATAACGTTGTAACTCATCATCATTGTCACTCAACAGTGTTATGCATATACAGACATAGCTTTTACTCCCTCTGGTTGTTAATATAGGACTTATTTGGGGATCAACTCCTAAATATAAGGTCTATTTTTAATATTTGTCTATTTTTTTAATTTACTCCTATTGATGCTCCTTCAACAGTCAACAATAATCAAGTAAGAAAGACATTGAAGGAATTAAAGGAGATAACTAGGCTGTTCTAAAAAATATATATTATGTTAACTAATAACTTAACTAACTTCTTTAATATTATCAAATTATGTAAACATGTCTTATATTAAAAATCAGAGGGATCATTAGGATTTGATTGGGTTTATCATATTTGGAAGGATTGTTGCCCAAGTCTAAGATGGTATTGTAGTAATCAAATATGGAATACTTGAATCCTGGTAACTTCCTCTCTAACTCGTGTAGTGCTACAGACAGAGCCCTGTTGTATCGTCTTGCCATTGCCAGTAAGAATTCAACACAGCCACCACTTGGATTAGTGGTTGTTGCTCATTTAGAAGGTGTACATCCCCAGGGTCCCAAGTTTTGAAATGCTATTTTTTTGCCTCCTAGCCTGTATACTTCCTGCTCAAACAACAGCATGGAGAATTTATAATCTGATGTTGTCCACAAGAATATGAAACCTAGCTAGGTTGATCAAGAGACATCAGACATGCATGATGTGTTCACACACACACACACTTTCTCCCGTCCCTAATATTAGAGCTAGACAAGGGATTTATTTTGGTTTTAAATATAATATATCAATCAATTTTATCTCTCAAAATTTATAATTGAGAAAATTTCATTGTAGCCCCTCTATAGCCATTTAATATCAAACATCCATCAAAATTTTCTGAAATTTCACTTCACCTCAAGAATAAATTGAAATTAAAATTTGTGCCTGAAAAGACAATTATGCCCTTATTTTACAAGTCAAATATGATTATTTACAAGGCACACTTGGTACAAGTCAAATATACTTATTTACAAGATAAATAAGTGAAATTACAAGGCAATAATCTGGGCCATATATACAAGACAAGGAGCAAGCTCACAAGAACAGATGCTATTTATAAAACACATATACGAATTTACAAATACATGTGAGAATTTACAATACCATCTCGGCCATGCACAAGACAAGTCTTTTAAGCCAAAAAACTCAATTTCAGTTTAGCACTAGTGGTGTAATGAAGTTTCAGAAAATTTTTGGGATTATTTGATATTAAATGGCTACAGAAGGGTGCATTGAAATTTTCCCTTTATAATTGTTGCTCCCAAAGTAGTCTTATTAATTGCAATATTAAGAGGGCTTGCATGCAAGTTCAATGCAAGGGCATTTTAGTGAAACCGATACATCCATTTGTCACAAATAGCTAATTCAATTATTTTTTTAATATCTACAAATTAGTTATTTAGTTCTTATATTAAGGGCTCGGTCACGTTAGACTAACCTTGAGAGAGTTGGTCAAGTTGGCAATGACGTTCCTGACATAGCGGGCTTGGTGTGAGTCAGTGAGGTTTTGGGAGAGTCTAAAGTAATCATTGCCTCCTATACTGAACAAGTACACAGCGCTCCCCACAATCCTATTGGCTTCTTTTTCTCCATATTTTTGTTTCAGTGAATTTAGCACATCCCTCAAGTAGCTAACTTGCTTTGGGAAAGATATCTGCTCAACACGCACAAAAATATATTCTCAATAAGTCAATATGCTCAACAGGGTAGGAAAATGTAATTAATGAAGAAGAAGGAAGAGCAAAACTAACTGTGCCATTAGGGGCTTGACCAAGAACGGCTGATCCACCAGATGCAAAGTTGGCTCCACTAGTGCAGTCATGAGCTACTGGTTTGAGACTTTGAGATATGCAACAAATATAGGCAACTTGGCAAACAGAGCTATTGTGGGCGAACATAATACAAGTGTGTGTATGTATATATATATGTGTGTGTTAGCTACTATCTTCGGTCCTAAATATAATACATAATTAATTTTTTTTGGGAGATATTAAATAAGCTAAATAAGTTATTTGATCATGTCATAAACTCCTCTGGTTCTTAATATAAGACATATTTGGGGAGTTGATCTTGGTCTTAAATATAAGATATAATTTTTATATTTGTCAGTCTTTTTCTAATTTACCTCCATTGATGCTCTCTCAACAATAATTAAGGAAGAGAAAAAATGAGGGAATTAAGAAATATGACTATGATGTTTTAAAAAATACATGTCATATTATTAATTTAACTAACTTCCTCAATTTAATCAAATTAGGTAAATATGTCTTATATTAAAAACCAGAGGGAGTATTGTGTTTGATTAAATTATATATTAGTTTATCAATCAGACAAATTAGTTAGGAGTAAAAATAATAAATATAAATACTTTAAAATAATTTAATTAGCTTCCTTAATCTCTAAAAAAAATCAACTGAGTCTTATATCCGAAGGTAGTACATATTTATAGGAGGGGGAGTGAGTAAAAACCTATGAAATCAGGGACAACACGCCCGTCGGAGATTCTGCCAGTGGGGTGGTGGAAGTAGGTGATGCCATAAGGCCAGTGAGATGCTGGGTCGTCTTTGAGAGAAGTGTCGATATATATATATATATAAGAAATAAATTGATTAGTAAGTCTAATTGTCAATGTAACAGCACTGTTTTCAATCAAATAACTCCATATAAATAGGAATGGTCTAAAAATATATTCGACTAAAGCATTACTAGAAAAGAGAGATTTAGTGACACCCCTCTTCTGACATTTCTTTAAAAAAATGCCACAGTTAATTATTTTTTTAAAAAAATTAGAAGTTGTGACTCTTGTTATTACAAGTGCTACAGCTAATATATGAGCTTGCATGGTGTTTGCCTAAGCAAGAGCCATAAAAAGCCTTTATTTTTTTTAAAAAAAATAAAGGGCCAGCTATGGCTAATACTGGGAATGCGGGCTAGAATCTTTGGCGGGGTGGGCTGATTCAGCCCGCCCCCTTCATGGGCTCATATCACACTTTTTTTTTTTATACATTTGTGTTATGAAGTCAATTTTATTCTTACTTTCCTTTTTTTTTTTTTTTCATCTA
This sequence comes from Inga laurina, assembly GCA_963855925.1. Classification (NCBI taxonomy): domain Eukaryota; kingdom Viridiplantae; phylum Streptophyta; class Magnoliopsida; order Fabales; family Fabaceae; genus Inga; species Inga laurina. The sequence goes on from OY979705.1 coordinate 66,839,041, forward strand.
CTCACATAACAAAAACATATAAACACATCTCTTTTAAATTTAATAATAATAGAATAAATAAATATAATATGCAAATAAAAATGTCAAATAAAAATTATGAGAAATTAATTAAACACGATATCAAATGAAAGGTAATAATAAGGGTATTTGAATTTATTTTATTTAAAAAAACCAAAAAGTATGAGCCCGTTTAGCCCGCATTTAAACTGGCAGCCCGTTTAAGGTTTTTTTGGACGGGCTGGTTGGTCCGGCCCAAATTACCGGCTCTAGCTATGGCGCTTGTCTAGGTAAAAGCCATAGTTGCCCCTAAGGTCAGGCAAGCTCCAAGCAAACAACAAACAAGGCTTTTATTTTTATTTTTAAGAAAATAAATGGTCAATTACAACGCTTGCCTAGGTAAGCGCCATAACTGCTCAAGGCCCTTTTTCATATTCAGATCTATATCTACGACATTGTCTTCAGATCTAGATCTACGACATTATTTTCCTAAGCTCCTCATTTTCTAGCAGTATCTTATCTCAAATATTGTCTTATCCCTTCAGTCCCCACTCTATTGGTCCACCACTTTTTCTTATCCATTTCCCCACTCCCCTCTTCGAATATAATACTTTGTCCCCACTTGTATTTTTGTTGGTTTGTAATGCAACCAATTAATTTAACTATGATATATAGTGATTTCATGAATTAGATATTCGTTTGGAGTTATTTCATTCTGATTTAGTTTTGTTCATTTTGTTGTAGATTTGTACAATAAAATACAGGGATCATTAGGAAAAGAAAAAAATTACATAATTTTTTTTTTTTAAAAAAATACTTCCTTGAGGAAGCAACATAAGAAGTGTGTGTGTGTATACACACTTTCTTAAATAAGTTCTATAGGAAGCACCATGGGAAGTGTTATATATAACACTTCTCATAACGCTTCCTATGGCCCTTCCTTGAGGAAGCGTCATACTTCTTGTGGCGCTTTCTCATAGGAAGCTATTTAAAAAAGAAATAAAAATAAGCTATGTCGCTTTTACAGCTTCTTTTAATGCTGTTAGAAACTATGGTGTTTTCTAAACGTCATAATATTTATAAAAAAATGAAATTTTTGACGTTTTTTGTAGTAGTACGTATTGGTCAATGCCAAGATCAAATAGAGAATCTCCCAACACCAAGAGAGCCTTCTTGGGTGATGGGACAAGTCCACCATTATTGCAGCTAAGAGAGCTAAGAATGATGAGTACCAGACACGAGAGAGAGAATAACGGTGTTGTGGCCTTCTTCTCGATCTACTGGTCCTAAAAGAGGTTGCTTGGTAGTGGCTGTATGATGCTATTTTTTGGTGGGAAGGGAAGGGCCTTATTTATAAGGGAGTGATCCTTAAATAGGTTCACTTTTTAGAAAGATGAAGGAAGTTAAATAAACTATTTAATCATATCATATATTGTGTATCAATAGATTAAATAAGAAAGTAGTCCTGAAACAGGTTCACTTTATCTCCATTTTTTTTTCAGTGAATTTGCCAAATCCTTCAAGTTAGTATAGTAATCACTAAGGCTGATTCAGTGGCAAATGCTGAATCCTACTATATATGTATGTAATAGACATGAGGTTATTGACAGGGTTTAACCTGCGACCTTCCACTCAGAAGGAGCGACCTTCCACACACAAGGAGGTTTCTTACTACAAGTTTCAATCTTAAACATAAGAGTTAGACAAGAGATTCATTTTCATCCTAAATATAATTCATTTTGCCTCCTAAATTTATAATTTTCTCCCCTATAATATTCTTATTGATTACATATAATAAGAGGTTTTTCATTAAGGGACGGTTACAATACACATGTTTATAAAATGCATTGGAGGAAAACGACATACATTTGTTATAAATAACCAACTTAACTAATTTCTCCATATTTACAAATTAATTGTCTAATTCTTATATTGAGAATTAGAGGGAGTATTAGGCTATAACGCCATTGACTGGTATGGATAATAGTTATGTTGATTTTTTTTCGGCCAATTAGGCCACAAAGGCATTTATTTGTTACAAATAGTTAACTTAGCCAATTTCCTTCATATTTTTTTTTTTTGATTTTGGGCTTTTAGCTCTATATAATACAAAATAAAAAAACTAGTAATTTTGGGAAATAGGAACCGGATTAACTAACTCTCATTTCAACTTATTCTACTCAATGAAGATGACCCAAGGCACCAAATTAAACCAATGGATTAAAAAGGAGAAAGGCGTCTCCACTAACTTCTCTCTCCATTTTTTCTTCATTTAATGTTACAACCATTAGATAATGTTTTAATGGGCGAGATTTAATACTATATAACAATAATATAATTGTAGATTTTCAATATATGTAATATAATAATAAAATTTTTTATATAGCATTACTTCTCACCCATTAAAAAACATGATTTAATGATTAAGACATTAAATGGAGAGAGAAGTTAGTGCAGATACTCCCCGAATTAAATCTCATTTCCATGAGCATTAGGTGGTTGATATAAATGTCACAATGAAAGGAGCACATATTCATACTGTTTTTTTTTTAATTTCATTAATTCGTAAAAGTTGGGCCACCATTGATATCATTCATGGCCGATGCTAACAAATCAAAATCTTCAATTTTAAATTGGTTCCGGATCTTCACTTCAATGATCGTGTGGGCTAGACGTTCCCCCCCCCCCCCCCCCCCACACACACACACACAATGTATATATGTATAGTCAGGAGAAGTTCTAAAAATTTTCATAGAATCTGGAATGAATTGATGATGATTGATGAGTTGAATCACGAAACTCAAATAGCTCTTTGAGATTGTAAGGCCATGTTTGGTAGCGAGTTCCATTCCACACCATGCTTGCAAACTCCTGGTACACTCCTTCTGTGGGATGAAGGATATCAAAGAACACATAATCACTTAGATCTTCACATGCCTCAAAATTCCCACAGCATGCCTTCTTCGCTTCCTTCAAACCTATCAATGCAAAAAAAAAAAAAAAAAAAAAAAAAGTCCAATCAGTATCATCTCCAAAAAGCATTTGAAACTACTGATATGTTCCACTCAAACAACACTAGCCTTCACACTCACCAAGTTTAGAAGGGGAATTAATCACGTCTAAGAGAAAGCTGTAGAAATCGCTTGTTGAGTATTTGAATCCTACAAGCTGAGTTTCTAGCTTCTGAAGCATTTTAGAAAGATCTTTGTTGTGTAATTTGATTAGTGCATTGGCTTCCTCCCAGCAACTATTTTTTATCTCTCTATAGGCTGGTGCACAGCCAAGAGGAGCCAAATTTGGGACCCAAAACTTCCTTCCTCCTTTCTCATATACATCCTGTTAGGTCACCAACTCAAACATATTCAAGTTAGTGTCTTTCCACAAGCATTATGCTTATGGTACATTTTTAAAACTACAAAAATTAGTATCAAACTAGCTGAATCCTATTTGATACGACTTATGTATTTTCAATTTATTCTCTGATTAGTCATTATGGGACTCTTAATATATTCTAGTGTTTAGATTTGTCACGGCTTTCCAAGAGTGTATATATTCTTACTTTGATCGCAGCAGTGAGGTTTCCAATCACCATTCGGACATATTGTTGAGGGTATAATTTGATGAAGCTGGAGTTTATAGCCAAAGGGTAAATGTAGTCATCGCCTCCTATATTCATCATATATACAGCTCTTGAGACCAATGCTCTGCCTTCTGCATCACCAAGTTTTTTCCTTAGTTGCTTCTTCACATTCTTGAAATACTCCAGTTGAGTTTTGAGGGGTACCACCTGCACATTTGAATTACTCATCCTTGTTTGCTTCTGCTTTCACAAGAAAGAAATCCTGGCTAGCGGCTACTGTGCTCCACTATAACATAACTTTCTTTCTTTTTTCTTTTTCTTTTTTTTTTTTTTTTGTGTAAACCCAACGTGTCACCAAGTCACTTTGGACTTGAGACTAATAATATATGTTGAGTTAGGAGCGTTAAGGTTAAAACCCTCCTAACAGATGCACTTCTCGAGATTCAAATTTATGTTCTTATCTTTATGGGAGTGAGACTACTTACCATATCAACTGACAACTTGTTGGTTTAAATAACTAATTTTTATTATAAAAGTTAGATAACTAACTTGAGAAAATGAGTTAACTTAGTTATTTGTAATAAGCGTGTGTTTGTTTCTCCAAAATGTAATGTGCATTGAAACTATCTTTATGGAAATCTTTCTAATATATGTAATTAATAGGGACACTTTGGGTAAACAATTAAAAATTTGGGAGACGAATTGGATCTGATGATCTCTTATATTTAGGATCAAAATAAATCTCTTGTTTGTATCATATATTTAGGATTAGAGGGAGTAATTAAAAGGTTCAAGTTCAATATACTCTGGGCGGCAAGCTTTTATGAACGAAAGTATCAAGTAAAGCCCAGTTTGCAAAAATTAGTCTATTAGGAGAGAAAATCCTTTAAATGTATAAACTAAACTTTACTTGTGATGATCTCGATGTAAGACTCACAAGCACCTTTGTTGTAAAAACAAATCTAAAAAGAAAGCTCAATCTTAAAAGATTAGCCTACAATTAGGAGGTGAACCCATGAATTTATTAGCCATATCTCACTTGCGGGACTGATAACAAAAGGCTTAGTCTACTAACACTCGAATCTGATGTTTTGATATAAGTGAAATTGTGAAAAGAAACGAATAACATACCATTCCATGATTAGTCTCAACTAGAATACCAGCTCCACCAGATGCAAAATTTGCCCCATCAGTAAATCGATGATATCCAGGTTGTAGATATGGCGGAATCAGAGGAATCTCTGCATACTCAGCTGAAATGGAGATATACCTAAGTTCTTTATTAAACATATTATATAAATTCTATATCAAGAACATGATTCAACGTCGCTGCTTACCGATAAAATCCGAGACGAGACGTCCATCACTGGATCTGCCAGTATAGTATTTGAAGAAGGTGATGCCATAAGGGCAAGATGATGAATTGGGCAATAAAGCATTATTGAGGTAGATGTTGTTTCCTGGATCCGACAGTGAGTCTCCGAAGATAAACAATGGAGTTTGCTTTTGTTGCAGACATGGAGGAGATGAATCAGCACAGCACAGTGTATAAAGTACTGTGCTCAAGAAGAAGAAGAAGCAGCAGCAGCTGATAGGGTCATACACAAGACTTGTCATAATGTTTATATTCTTATAATCTGCTAAGACTTTTGTTTTGATGAAAGAATCAAATGTGAGTCTGATGAAGATGTGATAGAGTACTGTCAACCAAAAAGAAGAGTAGAAGATAAACAAAAGAAACTTCCTGGGACCAACCAATTAAATTTATTCAATTTTTTATGTTGCGTTTTGCACGCGGTACATCATGTCAGAAAAAATAATCACAAATCTATCTTAAAATCTGTGTTGGTGTGAGTGGGAACGGGTATGGTGGGAAGAAAGAAAAAGAAGTCTTTTTTTTTAATCGAAATAAAGAAAAAGAAGTCAGTCACTCTGCTTTATATATATGCTGCTTTAGTCCAATTTGAAGTTGAAATCATTCTCACAAATATTACTCCTATGATATAAGGTAATTTCAACATATTTCACGTAAACGTTAAACTTTATTAACTGCACTTTAAAATTCAATAACATTTCAATTTTGCTTATATTTAATATACATTATACTTTATAAGAATAAAGTCAATACAATAATAATAAAATGAATAAGTAAAATTGTATATTTATATAAAATATTTCTCTCTATGTTCAATAATTTAAAACAAATTTTTTTCTCTGGTATATAAATAGGTCCTGAGGAATACATTGGAATCCAACCTTCTTCAATAACTCAGATCTCCAATACACATCACTATATGAGAAAAGACTCAGTCCTAGACATTAGAAGAAGGTAGATGATGGTGTATGAGTGGAATAATTCGGATCTTCAATATATAGCACTATTCTATCCTCCTCCTTGTTTTTTTCCCTTTAGTTCTCTCTTCCCCTACTCTTTTTTATATCCAAACACCAGTGAAAGCTTCAAATCACAAAGAGTGGAATGCAGGTAAAAGGCATAAAACGAAGTGAAAACAAATGCGATAAAGAAAATAAAAGTTACCATGAGCTCATCAACACCAATGTGAATTTAGTTTCTCTCATCGCACATTCATAAAAAGTATTGCTTTTTATGCCGATGGCTTTTTAGCATAGGGCTATAAAAGCTTTTTTATAAGTTAGAGGCGTGTGTTTGATCTCACTTGCAATCTTAATTAGGTGATTAGAACATACCTTTTAGATTTTTTCTTTAAAAGGCTGCTCCTTGTTAAAAACTAACTTTTGTTTTTATCCATTCTTCTTTCGGTAACTGACCTTTGTTTTTAACCATTCTTCTTTTAGCTTAGCATGTGAATTTGTGCTCACAATTGCTTCTCTTCTCTAATTTTGCCTTTTATTTTTCTGTGATCTTATTATTAGTAGTATATACTATGATCATTCTCGGTCCATGGTTTTTTTATTCTATTTATTGTTTTCATATTAAATATACATGCATCTACATTCGTGTTTCTGGTACTAGTTTCAGTCTGTCCACTGCAAATCTTAGAAAAATAATCCCTCCGGTTCTTAATATAAGATATATTTAGGGACTTGATCTTGATCTTAAATATTTTTTTCAATCTTTCCCTAATTTTTCACTATTGATGCTCCATCAAACAATTATTAAGTAGGAGAGGAAATAAGGGAATTAAAGAAGATGATTAGGTTGTTTTTGAAAATAACTGCCATATTAACTAAGTTTACAAACTTGTTCTTAATTTAATCAAATTAAATAAATAGATTTTATATTAAGGAGCGGGGAGAAGTGTTGAACAGGGCTTTAGACTTTCAGATTATTTTTTTTAGCAGAAATCAGGACTGTTAATTTAGTTAAAAGTGCATGAATTTCAAAGCAAGCCAATTTGATATTCTAATCATAAAGGTTCCGAATTTCTTCACACATAGCACAAACACTCGGTGACATCTATATATATACTATATATATAGCATCACCGCTAAACTAGAAACTAAAGGTGGTGGTGGGCGGCAACATGACCGGGAGAAGCTAACCACAAAATAGCCTGAAAGCTTTTATTACACAAAGCATATCTAACTACCTAAGCAATCTCATATAAAAGGAAAACAATGCTAAAGCTATGCATGAATGAAGAGAAAAGTGAGGGAAAAATAGAGATAGAAAATACTAGGACGAAGAACTTTAAAAATAGTAAAATATGTTTACCATTTTTAAGAGTTTTTCTCCTCCTAATATTTTCCATTTTCCCTAATTTTCTCTCCATTCAAAACTAAGGTAAATCGAAAAAGATCACGGAGATTGAAAAAGCTGCTTGACCGTATAAGGCCCGGTGATGTGTTGTGGTGATCCGTTCCATATGAGCTCTGCTAATCTCTTGTTGGCACTCTCAGTCGTATGGCCTCCGTCAAACCACACATACTCACTCGGATTACTACACAACTCAAAGGCCTCGTTCCCACTGGACCCTCCTGCACACCCACTTCCTCTATACGCTCCACTTCCACAACATGCTGATTTCCCTTCCTTAAGCCCTACAGTAATACAACGTTGAGTAAGAATTGTCACACAATAGTGTTATATGCACATACAAACATACTACCTTTGGTCCTTAATGCAAGAGTTACTTGGGAGTTGGATTCGATTCTAAATATACGACCGCAAACTATTTTGTCTTCTCAATTTATAATATTTTTGCCAAAGTCCTCCTATTGAATGCATATATTAAGAGTTGTGTCCAAAAGTAGTCATAATGAAAGATGATATTTTTGGAAAATTAACCTATATTTGTTATAAATAATTAACGTAACTAATTTCCTTAATTTATTCAAATTAGTCACACTAAATATAAGAGGTAGTAGCCTATAATTAGGATTTGATGGGTTTACCATATTTGGAAGGATTGTTGCCCATGTCTAAGATGGCATTGTAGTAATCAAATATGGAATACTTGAATCCTGGCAGCCTCTTCTCTAACTTGTGTAGTGCTACGGACAGCGCCCTGTTATGTCGTCTTGCGATTGCCAGTAAGAATTCAACGCAGCCACCACTTGGATTAGTGGTTGTTTCTCTGCTCAAAGGTGTGCATCCCAAAGCTCCCACGTTTTGAAATGCTATTTTTCTGCCTCCTAGTGTGTACACTTCCTGCACAAACAATAGCATTAAGATTTATGATCCAATGTTGTCCACAAGAATATGAAACCTAGGACCTGAGGTGGAGTGACATATGCTTCTAAATAATTTAATTTATGGAAAATAAAAAGTGACAGTTAATTTATTAAATATGTCTTAAGTTAAATTTTTTTTCACTTTTATCATTATTGAAAAATGTGTTTGAAAATTTAATGAGTGAGTCAAATTGAGAATGAGCATTAATTCTAAGAACAAAACTGAAAAATGAATATTAATTATCTTATAAGTAACTTATATTTTTTATCAAGCTATTCTTTTTAGAAGCGTCTTATGTTGTGAATAAGAGGGGTGTATATATGTATACCGCATATTGTTCTAAATATAAGAACTAAACTAGAGATTTACTTTATTCTTAAATATCATACCTCAATTTACTTTATCACCAAAATTTATAATATTATTTACACATAGAAATGGGGTTCCATCAAGAATAGTTACAATGCACATAGTGTGTGTTTGGTAGGGGCGTTTGGGCCCCCAAACGCTCAGCTGTTGGCCCAAACGCCAGTGGCCAATTGGAAAAAAAAAAAAATCTAGTATTTGGAGCCCTCAATGGATAATTGAGCTTGTGATCAAAAAACGAGCTTATAGAAGAAGCTCAACATGTAGAGCTTTCTCTTTTTCTATCGAACTTAATTATGTCCCAAATCCTCTCACCAACCAACTTTATTCTTCTGTCTCTCTCCTCTGTTGTCATCCTCTTCAAAGTCATTTCCTTGTACTTATAAGAAATTATAAATTGAAGGCATTCTACTATTCTAATAAAAAAATTTAAAACCGTCCACGAAAGGTGGAGAAGTAAAGCTTGGACTTACTTGGGTCATTACCTGATACCTCAATAATGATTTAAAATTGATATAGATTTTACATTAAAAGAAAACACCTAAAATGTATTGGGTTTTCTTCATAATCTGGCATAAACAAAGATACGCATAAAACATATAACTAAGGATCTCTAAAAATATTTCTTTTTATAAAATATAGTTTTTTTTAGGAGGGTTATAATATTGTGTTAATTTTAATTTCTAAAATTTTCAACTTTAACTTTTATAATTTTTTTTTAATTTCAAATTTAATTTCTCTCTTACCATTATCACAAAAATCACTTATGTTTAAGTCAATCCAAACAAGTTTGTAAAAGTTAAATTGACAAACTCCATTTTTTCAATCTCCAATCCAAACATAAATCACATTACACAATCAGGCTTTTATAAAAAATAAAATTACCAAAAGCTAAATTGATAAACTCTATTTTTCTAATCGCTGTTCCAAACACACTCATAATTAGAAACAATATTTTAGACAAACTAATAAATTTTGTTAGAAATAACTAACATAACTAATTTTTTTAATATCTAGAAATTAGTTGTATCTAATTCAAATATTAATGAAAAAGAGAGTATATAGAGTTGGTAGAGTGACCTCGAGAGAGTAGGTCAAGTTGGCAATGACGGTTCTGACTTGTTGAGCTTGCTGTGAGGCAGTGAGGTTTTGAGAGAGTCTGAAGTAATCATTCCCTCCTATGCTGAACATGTACACGGCCCTCCCCAGCATCCTATTCCCTTCTTTTTCACCATATTTCTGTTTCAGTGAATTTGCCACGTCCTTCAAGTAGCTCACTTGTTTTGGGAAAGGTATCTGCTCAACACATTTGACATGAACCCCAACACAGTAATTAATTCGTTCTTACTCAATTTCTTAATGACGTTTAAAATGATAAATCTTGAATTGACGTCAACTAGTCCATGCCCTTCTCTCTCTCTCTCTCTCTCTCTCTCTCTCTACAAGGCAGAGGTGTATTCAGCACCAGCACCCGTGAAATAATTTTTTTTTAATATAAAACGGAATCCATCCTTCAACAAAATATACACAAAGGTTTATGGGTGTGTTCATATTAGTTTTTGGAGAATAGCTTCTGGAGAATAGATTTTGAGAAGAATAGATTCTAAGAAAAAAATAATTTTAATAAAATGAAAGTGTTTAGGTATTGTGGTCGGAATAACCTTTTTTTCCATGGTGTGGGACCTACATAATGAGAAATGACCAATGAGAGAGAGGATGGGGCCCACACAAGAAAAAAAGCAAAAAATAAATAAAGATTTTCCCAAAACTATGGTTTGGAAAAATTTTGGGTGTTCGGTAACCAAACCATATTTTTGAAAAAACCTCCGAACACACACTATATCGCCTACCTTTCTTCTTCATCATCCTCCACCTATTCAACTAAATGCATTCAGTATTTTAAAGTATTTTATAGTGCACATAACACCCTGAATTATTTATTTAGGGCGTCCATCACCATAAAATACTTTTTTGTACAATTTTGCGCTTAACACTTTAAATAATTTAGGGTATTGGATATATTTAAAAAATTATTTTAAAGTGTTGGAAACAAAAAAAATTGTTTATGATATTAAACGCATCTAAAAAATACTTTAAGATATTAGGTTTACCATACTAATACCCCAGAAAAAATACTTCACGTTGGGTGCACCATGAAAAAAACTCAGGGCATGGATGCATCTTAACCCTATATTAAAACACAGTTGAAGACATGAAAGAAGAGAAGAGAGAGATAGTAACTCCAAAATCGGCTAGACTGAGAACGGCAGCTCCACCAGATGCGAAATTGGCTCCATTTGTATAGTCATGAGCTCCTGGTTTGAGATATGCTTCAAATATAGGCAACTTTGCAAACAGAGCTGTTGTTGGTGAAATTCATTAGTTAATTTAACACAAATTTGGAACTTGTTTCAGCTCAAGAAAATAAACAGGGGAATGAGGTGAAATTTTGGACCTATGAAGTCAGGGACGACACGGCCGTCGGAGATTCTGCCGGTGGGATGGTTGAAGTAGGTGATACCATAAGGCCAATGAGATGCTGCATGTCTCTGGCTAGTGTTGACGTATTTATTATTGCCGGGATCAAACAGTGAATCTCCGAGCACAAACAGAGCCACCTTGTGTGGTAGGACAATGGATCCGCCATTGTTGCAGCTTACAGAGCTCAGAAGGATGATTACTACGCACAACACAGAGAATAGGGATCTCGCCATCTCTCTTATTTACCTTTTCCTGCTCTTGCTAGCCTTGAGCCATTATGGCCCTTATTTATATTGTTGTCCCAGGATGTTGGGTTAGCATGGGGCGTGGGAGTCACCGAACAGTCGGAAGGGCGAAATCCAACTGAAATTCTGGCACCAACGCAACGTCAACATACACAAAAAGTCATGTTCTTGGATCTTAATTTGCCACTACACTTTCAACTTTCATGTAATGTGAAAACACAAAATTGCACATGTTTTTTGGAGGATTGGGGTACGGGAGGCCCCAAGTGCAGTACGTTTACATTTATTGCAAAGACATGCTGAGATATGCAGTGATATCATACCATACCCCACTACTCACCGCCTGTACTATGGAGCCGAAATATGCCATTGAGAGAAAATAGTGAGGGATGAATCTGATAAGGGCGGATGGGTGTTTTCATTGATTTATCTCACTATTTATTTTTTATTGAATGTATCTATCATTAGATCAATTTAATAGTTGAGATTTAATAATATGTAAAGAATATCATTATAATAAAAATCTACCATGGCAAATTCTAACCTTGAAAGTTGATCTAATGGTAGATATAAGTTTATTGAAGAGTAAATGGAAACACCTCTCTCCCATCTGATAAGTGGGTGGCTAGTTTTTGGAACAGAGTAGAGGTTCAGAGCTATTGGACTTCAAGTTTGTAGAGTAATCATTGAGGCTGATTCATTGTCTATTGCGAGTATGCTGCGAAATTTGCTGTTGAGTTCATACGGTTTGTATGTACTCCTTTCGGTCTTTTTTATAAGAGTCTAAAATTTTAATACAGAAGCTTTTGTTGATTGGCACTATAGTTTTGTTTTTATCTTTTTAAATTCAAAATCTCCCATGAATCTTAGTTTATAGTTTTATGCGTGCTTATAATTTTTTTTTTCAGATATTTGCTTGACGTTACAACTCTCTCTTGTTAAACTTCCTATACATTGTAAGTTTTTAATTTTTGAGCTTACTAATATAATTTTATTAGTTGTTACTAGTTTAATTTGCTCAATGTCTTTTATATTTAATTTATTACGAAATCTGAAAAAATTATTCTCAATTGTATATGTTGAAAATTAATTGAGATAATATTACATGTTACTATATATAGGTTGTATATATGAAGATATGTGTAGTAGTTATAATTTTTAGTTGCTATAGTAATTGTTAGGGCATGTTTGTTTTGACGTTGAGATTGCTTATAAGTTGCTTTTCATGTAAATCGAGACAGAACTCCTCTCACATACTTACCTCGTATATCGTAAATCACAATTGAAAAGTTGCTTTTAATCATTCCAATCGCTGTTCCAAATGAGCACATTGATGAGTTGCATAAGTGAAGTAATTATAACACTTGTATTTTTGTTGGATTGTAATACAACCAATTAATTTAACTATGATATGTAATGAATTTATGAATTAGTTATTTGTTTGAAGTTATGTCATTCTGGTTTGGTTTGTTTATTTTGCTGTAGGTTTGTACTGTAAGATACAGGGTTCATTAGGAAAAGAAAAATAAAACTACATAAAATTATTTTTTAAAAAAATACTTCCTTCAAGAAGCGCCATAAGAAGTGTGTATGTATACACACTTTTTCAAGGAAGAACCATAGAAAGTGCCATACTTCTTGTATCATTTTCTCAAGAAGAAAGCGTCATAGAAAGCTATTTAAAAATAAAAATAAGTTGTGGCGCTTCCACAGCTTCTTTTAATGGTGTTGGAAGCTGTGGCGCTTCTTAAACGCCATAGTATCACTAGTGCAAAAAGTTAATTTGGCATCAGTTAAAATTGCATTTTTGCTACAACATTTAGGGTGTAGCGGAATTAGCCGTAGCGAAAAATATATATTACGGCGTCACTTGCTTAAGATATGTCACCGTAAATGAATATATTATGGAGTCAGTTGCTTAAGATATGTCGCAGTAAATGAATATATTATGGAGTCAGTTGCTTAAGATATAACGCAGTAAATGAATATATTATGGTTTCGCATTGTAACTAAACTGACGCCGTAATAGATGTGTGACAAATGAATTTTCAAATCCAAGATGAACCTGCGTTATTTTATTACATAATGTTATATATATAATATTATTAAAAATAAAATAAAATAAATAAACATTCTTAAAAAAATATTTATATATTTATGATTAATTAATTTCAAATTCAATAAATTGTAAATATTTAATAAATATTTTTATAACTATATTTTAATCAATTTTCTAAATTTAAATTAATTAATAACAAATAATTTAATATTATAAATATTATTTTTAATATAAAATGATAAATATAATATTAATAACTAATAATTTATTTTTAAATAAAATTAAATAATAACTAATATAATAATATTAAAAATATTATTTTAGTCGAAAATTTTAAATATAGTATTAATAAATAATAATAAAATATTCAAAAATAATAATATTTTATTTTTAATTAAAATTATTTAATAATTAATTTTATAATATTATTTTTAATATAAAATTTTATAAATTTTGCAATGGAATGTGCCACGGAAAAGTTCCATGGCATCGTGGCAAAAAATGTTTTCACAAAATTTGCGACGTAATTCCATGGCTAATTTAGCCATTGAACTTTTTTGTAGTTAATTTCGTGACAAATTTAGCTACGAAAAAATTCCATCAAAAAAATTTCCAATAGAATTTCTGACGAATTTTCCACAGAATTTGCCACTGAAAAAATTCTGCAGCAAATTCTGTCGGAAATTGAGTGTTTTTTTTTGTAGTGCTCTATCTGGAAGCCGCTACGTCAACAGTGATGAAGGGAAGTTGTGAAGTTAGCAGAGTTGGAGCAAAATTCATAGAGAAGCCGCGAGTTAGCAGAGTAGTGAAGGTTTTTGTTGAAGGCATTAGGACGTCAGGTAGAGTGGAAATTGACGCAATATTTCCTTTTCTTTAGAAAAAAATAGTTAATATATTTTTAAGACTTCCTTAAAGCCATGTAGGATATAATTAAGACATGTTATATTTCAAATTTATCTATTTCACAATTAAATTCCAAAACTTTATATAAATTATGGCTTCTGGTGCTTACTAAACTGATTCCATAATTATTATTGTTATAGCATCTTAATTATAGCATCAGTTGAATATACAACCGATGCCATATTGTAGATTACTGCGTTAGTTACACTTCAAACAGAAGCAAACTTATGTCACATGAATTATCACTTCCGTTCTTCAAGTAACTGATGCCATATTGTACCTTATAGCGTCAGTTACATATTAAACAGAAGCGAAATTATGTTACATGAATTATCACTTCTATTCTTCAAGTAACTAATGCAAAATCATGTAGTTAAATTAGTATTTTACACTAGCGAATATAATTATATTTTGGAAAAAATTATTTATAGTATTTAATTACAATTATGACATGTTTTATTTTAAATGTATTTATTTCACAAGTAAATTCCAAAACTTTATATTAATTATGGCTTCTGGTGCTCACTAAACTGATTCCATAATTATTATTATTACAGCATCTTAATTACGACATCAGTTGACTATACAACTGATGTCATATTGTATATTACGGCGTCAGTTACATTTAAAACAGAAGCGAATGTCTGTCACATGAATTATCACTTATGTTCTTCAAGTAACTGATGCTATATTGTACATTACGGCGTCAGTTACACGTAAAACAGAAGCGAAATTATGTCACATGAATTATCACTTCGGTTTTTTAAATAACTGATGCAAAATCATGTAGCTAAATTAGTATTTTGCACTAGTGTATTCATAAAAATAAGCAACACTTATGACATTTTTTGTAGTAATATG
Organism: Inga laurina; assembly: GCA_963855925.1. Taxonomy (NCBI): domain Eukaryota; kingdom Viridiplantae; phylum Streptophyta; class Magnoliopsida; order Fabales; family Fabaceae; genus Inga; species Inga laurina. The sequence continues at coordinate 66,854,190 of OY979705.1, forward strand.
TACTGATTATTGCTAGGATCAAACAGAAAATCTCCCAACACAAAGAGAGCCTTATTGGGCGATGGGATAGGTCTTCCATTGTTGCAACTGAGAGAGCTGAGAATGATGAGCACCAGACACAGGAGAGAGAATAATGGTGTTGTGGTCATCTTCTCAATCTACTGGTCCTAAAAGAGGTAGCTAGATTGTGGCAGCGTGATGCTATTTTTTGGTGGCAAGGGAAGGCCCTTATTTATAAGGGAGTGGCCCTTAAACGGATTCACTTTTTAGAAAGATGAGGAAGTTAAATAAACTATTTAATTATATCATATGTTGTGTATCATTAGATTAAATAAGGAAGTGTTGCTGAAATAGGTTCACTTTTTCTCCATATTGTTGTTTCAGTGAATTTGTCAAATCCTTCAAGTTAGTATAGTTTCACTCTTTCTAAATAGGTTCACTTTTTAGAAAGATGGAGGAAGTTACATAAACTATTTAATTATATCATATGTTGTATATTATTAGATTAAATAAGGAAGTGGTCCTCAAACAGGTTCACTTTTTCTCCATATTGTTGGTTTAGTGAATTTGCCAAATCCTTCAAGTTAGTATAGTAATCACTGAGGTTGATTCAATGGCAAATGCTGAATCCTACTATATGTATGTAGTAGACACGAGGTTTATTGACCTGGTTTAACTTGTGACCTTCCACTTATAAGGAGCTTTCGTACTACTACTTTCAATCCTAAATATAGGAGTTAGAAAAGAGGTTCATTTTCATCCTAAATATAATTCATTTAGTCTCCTAAATTTATAATTTTCTCCCCCATAATATTCTTATTGATTACACATAATAAGAGGTTTTCCATTAAGGGACAGTTTAGTACCGGTAGTTCGGCCCGCCAGCCCGCCCTTTTTAAACGGTTTTGGTGGCCCGATTAAAAACGGGCTAAACGGGCTGAGCCTGTTTAGCCCGCGGGTTGATGCGGGCCAGCCTGCGTAAATTTTTTTTTTTTAATTTTTTTTCTCACATATCCTTGGTCCCTTATCTCATTTTTCTTTGATGATGTGTTTAATTAATTCCTCATACTTTTTATTTGACACTTATTTTCATATTATATTTATTTATTATACTATTATTAAATTAAAAAGAGATGTATTTATATAGTTTTGTGATGTAAATAGATGAAAAAAAAGGAAAGTAAGAATGAAATTGATTTCTTAACACAAATGTATAAAAAAAAAAGAAGTGTGATATGAGCGGGTGAAAGAGAAAAGATTAAGAATTAAAAAAAAAATTGGTGGGTTGGCGGGCCAGCCCGCCTAAACGGGCTCGCCAGCCCGCGAAGGGGGCGGGCTGCTTTGCCAGCCCACGAAGGGGGCGGGCTGCTACTTCAGCCCGCAACCCGCGCGGGCTGGCCCGCAACCCGCAGGCCAGCCCGTTTTCCCACTCCTAGGACAGTTACAGTGCACATGTTTATAAAATGCATTGGAGGAAAACGACATATATTTGTTACAAACAACCAACTTAACTAATGTTCTTCATAGTTACAAATTAATTGTCTAATTCTTATATTGAGAATTAGAGGGATTATTAGGCTATAAGGTCATTGACGGGTGTGGGCAATAGTTGTGTTAATTTTGTTCCGGCCAATTAGGCCACAAAGTCATTTATTTGTTACAAATAGTTAACTTAGCCAATTTCCTTCATATTTGTTTGATTTTGGGCTTTTAGCTCCATATAATACAAACGGAAAAAAAAAAAAGTAATTTTGGGAAATAGGATATGATGAACTCTTATATTTGGGAGACGAATTGGATCTGATGAACTATTATATTTAATATCAAAATAAATCTATTGTTTGTATCCTATATTTAGGATTAGAGGGAATAATTAAATGGTTTAAGTTCAATATATCCTAACTATTTTGTCTAACTTATTAACTGATATATAATATAATAATATATGATATATGATATGATTAAATAACTTATGAGTTCAAATTCTACCAATGTGAGGAACTTGTTGGTGGGCAATTTGTAAGTGTCTCGGTAAGCATTCTTTGAACCCGGAGATATGCTCTGTCTCAGATGAGCCATGAGACCCAACTCACCTAAAACATTTCTCTAGTCTTAAAAAGAAATAATACTTCATCTAACTTCCTCAATCTCTAAAGAAAAAGTCATATGAGTCTTATATTGGTGAGTGGTATTGTAAAAGTTGAAAAACTAGAGTTAGCTAGGTTGATGATGTTCAGTGATTATAGATGTGAAAGAAACACAACATGTTGGTTTAGCATGGGGTGTGGGAGTCACCGAACAGTCGGAACAGCAACGGCGAAATCCAACTGAAACTCTGGCACCAACGCAACGTCAACATACACAAAAAGTCATGTTCTTGGATCTTAATTTCCCACTACACTTTCAAAACTTTCATGTAATGTGAAAACACAAAATTGCACATTTTTTTGTTGGAGGATTAGGGTATGGGAGGCCCCAAGTGCAATACGTTTACATTTATTGCAAAGACATGGTGAGATATGCAGTGATATCATACCATACCGCACTCCTCACTGCTTGGACTATGGAGCCAAAATATGTCATTGTGAGAAAATAGTGAGCGATGAATCTGATAAGGGTTGAGGGATATCTCCATTGATTTATCTCTCTATTTACTTTTCATTGAGTGTATCTACTATTAGATCAACTTAATGGTTGAGATTTAATAATATGTAAAGAATATCATTATAATAAAAATCTACTATAGCAAATCTCAACCTTGAAAGTTGATCTAATGGTAGATACACTCATTGGAGAGTAAATGGAAACACCCCTCTCCCATCTAATAAGTGGGTGGCTGGTTTCTAGAACAGAGTAGAGGCTATAATCTATTGGGCTTCAAGTTTGTAGAGTAATCATTGAGGTTGATTCAATGTCTATTGTAGCATGTTGGAAAATTTGGTGCTAAGTCAGTATAATATGTATGTACTCCCTCCGGTTGTTCTTATAAGAGTCTAAAATTTAAATTGTCTTACTCTTTTTATAAGAGTTTGACAAGAATTGTTTGAACATTTAGTGAGTTTTTTTTACCCCTTATTAATTATAAGTATGGTATTAGCTAAGAGGTTGGTGATATTCATGTTTACTTTAATTTTCTCTCTTACCTGCCCCTCATAAATTATGACATCTTGGAAAATAAATTTTATTTCAGACATACTTATTATTTTTAACTAACTTTAACCATTTTTTTAAACCGGATAATTATGTTATTAAGTTCTTATAAATAAGATCAGAGGGGGAAATAGATTCAACCTAAGGTCATAGGCGAGATTGAACCTACAGTCTTTCCCTTATAAGGGAGTTTCCATATTATTGGGTTATAAAGCCATTAACAAGCGCGCACAATAGTTTCGTCAAATATTTTGGATTTAATTTTTTAATTTTCTTATTGAACCTGAAACAACATCATTTTGACATATTTTTGTTTTAGTAATTCTGTTTTGTTAGATGATGTGTGACTTAAACATGAATGTTCTATACATTTATGGATTAATATTTTTTATTTAGACATTATTTTAATTATAAATTATCTAACCCCAGTTTGAATTATTGACCCTTTAAGGTATTACTCAATCAATTTGTTTGCTAATTTGGTTTTCAGTGCCTTGCTCAATTGACCCATATGTGTTTGTTTGATTTGTTGATTTTGGGCTTTTAGGGCCGTGTAATACAAAATAAAAAAAGGTAATTTTGGGAGATTGGAACCAGATTAACTAAGTCCTAGTTTGACTTATTATCCTGAATGAAAATGGCCCAAGGCACCAAATTAAACCGATGGAATAAATTTGAATCCCATTTCCATACGCAATAGGGGGCTGATATAAATTTCACAATTAAAGGAATGCATAGACAAGTAAATATTTTTATATTTTCATTAATTTGTAAAAGTTTAGCCATCTTTTATGGTCGATGCAAACAAGTCAAATCTTCAATTTTAAAATGGCTTTGGATCTTCACTTGAAAGATCTGTGTTCTGTGGCTTAGAGGCATTCCCAGAAACAAACTCACACATCTTCAAGAGAAGTTCTTAAAGAATCAGAATTTGTATCAGTTCAAGAGCTAACAAATTTTCCATAGAATCTGCAAGGTTTGTTGATGATGATTGATGAGTTGAACTACGAGATGTGGGATGAACAACATCAGAGAACACATAATTACTTGCATCAGCACAGGCCTCAAAATTCTTTGCTAGTTTGTTCCCTCCACATGTAAATAATCCTCTAAGAGTATATATATTCTTATTTTGATGGCAGTAGTGGGGTTACCGATCACCATTCCGACATACTGTTGAGGGTGAGGGTGTAATTTGATAAAGCTGGAATTTATAGCCAAAGGGTGGAAATAATCATTGCTTCCTACATTCATCAGATATACAGCTTTTGAAACCATTGCTCTGACTTCTTGATTGAACCATATTCTTACATGATTTTTCATAATTAATTTTTAATTTTTAATGTATTTTCTGGAGCATTATTGGATAATTAAGCACTAATTTTAGTTAGAGACAATTGTTTTGAATTAATTGCAATTAGGGGCAAAATGGTCATAATCTATTAATTATTTTGTACAATTTTTTCTTGGATTTGTAATGCTATTTTATGCTTAATTTTGCATTATTGGTGTTGTGGAAGGAAATTGGAGATTTTAGAGGGTCAAAATTAATATTTTGAGGTTTAGAAAAAATTACAGAAAGGTCCCCATATTTTTTGAAATTACAAAAACTGTGTAGAAAAGGGGCCTGAAAAATAACAGTAAAGAACCCATATTTTTGAGAAATTTCATTTGACCTGCCAATATTTCAAAAATTTACGCTTAAGTCCTTCAACCAAGCTTTTAATATTTTCAGATTAGTCCCTGGTCAAAACTTGCGTTTTGACCAGGGCTACTGTAGTGGGCTTGTTGCATCTGGATTCTGGAGCAGGAGCTTGAGGAAAAGACACAGACCTGACAGCGTGGAGGACCCGAGATGGAATACAGCAGCTGGGAGTATATACAGAGGGCGAGTATCGCAAGTGGGAGGAGGGGAGATCTCATCTCTCAACACCTTCAACTCTCTTTCTCGCCGGCGACTCCTTCCATCTTCACCGTCGCCGGCGAGCCTCCTCTACCAAGGACAGAGCTCCGCCATCACCACTCCAGCGATCACCGAGAAAACCTTGACAGCTTCTTCTGCGTTTTTGAACCAGAATCACACCACGGAAGGGAGGGAGAGCTGGGAGTTTGGAGACCCGAAAGGCTTGAACGGAACTACTAGCTACATCCTCTCACACCTTAACCACAATGCCGGTTCTTGCTCTGCTCTACCACAGCCATAGTCGGACTCTGTTCTCTCCACCATTTCGTCTTTCTCTTTTCTATCTCACAACCGTCCAACACCACAGTCACCATCTCCGATTCTATTTCTTCTTCTTCACTGCCATAAACCACCGACATCACCGAAACACCATTATCACCGTATCTCTTCTGTTCATCATCATCACGCTGCCTCCTCTGCCTTCTTCTTCCCTTAATCTCCATTAGTCCTCCTCTGTCCTTATCTCCACCATAGTCAACCATCTTCATCTTTCTACCATTCCATCTAACACTCCACGGCCTTCTTTCTTTTACTGTCCCCACATAAATTGGGACAAACTCCTCTTACTAAGATTAGAATATTTCATTTGGCGCTAAAATAAACTCATATAAATTATTATGCTTTAGTGGACGATGCAAATCAAAAGAGAGGGAGTGAGTTAGCATTGCCATCTCGAGCGATAGAAGAGAAGAGGGGTGGGGGTTAATGATTGATGCGAAAGTAAGGGTTGAGAATAATAACGATGAAATGTGAAACTTAGAATTAAAGATAAATTGGTAAATTTATGAATAATTTATACAATTATTTAGATGACATTATATATTCTTATATTATAATCTAAATTTAAAAATTTAAATGGGTTAGACCTGTAGGCTTGTAGGCTAGGCTTTATGAAAATATGTCTGGCCTGTTTATCAAAATAGACTTAGCAATAGGCCTGAGCTAGAGCCGGGAAATCAAGCTGAGCCCGTCGAGCCGGCCCGTTTAGACCCAAACCCTTTAAGAGCCGGGCTTATGATTTAGAGGCTAAAACAGGAAGTGGGCTTAAAAGAGCTGGCCATGTAGGGCCGCAAGCCCTGGAGGGCCGACCCTACAGCCTTGAGGGCCGACCCTTTTATGCTCGTTTAATATTTTTTAAAAATAAATTAATATATATAATATCATTATATCAATTATCAATATGAGAGACATTTAAGTACCTAATAAAGTATTAGTAACAGACAAACACTTATTAAATGGTTTGATGTATTTTATTTTCTACAATAGTTTATTTATTTAAACTTTAAAAAAGAGGCTACTTTGGACATTAGATGATTATTTTAACTAAATATTTATGAGTTTTAAAAATAATGCACATCAATTTAAAGCAAAATAATAAATAAATTGTAAAACTTGAAAAAGAATTTGTTTTTAAAATGAGTTTAGGCCTGTTTAGGCCCGAACCCGTGAAGAGACAGCCCTGTAAGGCCGCGGGCTTTAAAAATGGGGGGGGGGTTTTTTGGAAGCCTGAGCTACAGGCCGGCCCGGCCCGGCCCGTATTCCCGACTCTAGCATGAGCCTAGCCTATTTACTAAATAGGCTAGGCTTTATGTAGGCTAGGCCGTAGGCTCCTGTTAGGAGCCTAACCTATTTCCATCCCTACCTATATATTCTTATTGATTACACATAATAAAAGGCTTTTCATTTAGGGACAGTTACAATGCACATGTTTATAAAAGTATTGCAGGAAAACAACATGCATTTGTTACAAATAACCAACTAATATTCATATTTACAAATTAATTGTGTAGTTCTTATATTAAGAATTAGATGGAGTATTAAACAATAAGGCAATTGACAAGTGTGGGCAATAGTTGTGTTGGTTTTTTTTGGCCAATCAGGCCACAAAGTCATTTATTTGTTACAAATAGTTAACTTAGCCAATTTCCTGCATATTTGTTTGATTTTGGGCTTTTAGCTCTATATAATACAAATAAAAAAAAAGTAATTTTGGGAAATAGGAATAGGATTAACTAAGGACCTGTTTGGCACAGCGTTAAGGGAGAGAAAACGCACGATAGGGGAAAAAAGCCCAGTGAACTTAAAATTGGTCTGTTTGGGTTCACGATCATGTATGCTGAGCTTTTTGCATTAACCCACGATAATAAAGAAGCTCACAGCTTGAGCTTTTTCGGTGCGGCACGATACAAATAAATTATTATTAGGCATTTAATGCCCAACGAACTCCCACCGGTCTATCGATTTCTCCATAATATTTTCACACCTCTTCTCATTTTCTCACCAACGCCTCCCTCAACGTGCATGTTCTCCCTAATCTAGCTGTCCGTCGTGGTTGTGGTCGTGTCGTCGGCGTTTGGTGTCTGCGTGGTGGAAGGTTCGAAGCTCATCGCCGTCCGTGACTTATTTTCCGTTGACCGATCGTCCTGCTCCGAGCCATCCCCTGTTCGCTGGCTTGTTGCGATCTGTGGCTTGTTTGTGCAGTTTGGTGGCCAGATTCGTCAGCAGGCGTTCAGATCTGAGGTTGAGGGCCGTCGTCCGGTTGCCAGAACTTCTCGGGTATGATTGGTTTTTGTACTTCTGTTCAGTTTTTTGCTCTGCTTTGTGGTTGCCGGCTGTGAGTCGGATTTCTCATTTCCTGATCTGGATTTTTGAATTGAAGTCAGTGTTTTCTTCATCTTTGTATATGAATCTGAGCTTGAGGCTTTGTTAGAATTTCATAGGAATGTAGAAGAAAGGGATAAATATATATATATATATATATATATATATATATATATATATATATATATATATATATATATATATATATGTGTGTGTGTGTGTGTGTGTGTATGTGTTTGGGTCTGTTATGTGACATTTTTATTCGTTTGGTCATTGTTTCCCTTCTTTTCCTCATGTTTCTTCATCTCTGCGTATGAGTTTCGATGCTGTGCTGTGGTTGCTTCATGTATGCGAATGGATGTCCTGTGGTTTATTCATCTATGTTGCTTCAAGAAGACAGATTAGCAAATTCTGTTTCAAATCTCTATTTCTGTTTGAAATCTCTGTATATTTTGACTGAATCTGAGCTCGAGGCTTTGTTAGCATTTTATAGGAATGTGGAAGAAAGGGATATATATATATATATGCATGCGTTTGGGTCTGTTCTGTGACATTTGTATGCGTTTGGTCATTGTTTCCCTTCTTTTCCTCATGTTTCTTCATCTATGCGTATGTGTGCTTGAGTGGTTTCTTCATCTCTATTTTTTGATATTACTGAGCTCGTGCCTTTGCTAGTATGGTCTGTAGAAGAAAGTGAGGAAAATATATATATATATATATATCAATGCGTGTGAATGTTGTGGTCTGAAATTTTACAATGTATCTTCCTTCCTTGATTAATATGCGTATGGGTGCTTGAGTGGTTTCTTCATCTATTGCTTGGATGAAGATCGCAAGTTATGGGTGGTTCCTCTTCATACCTGTCTTGCAAGATTGCCTCATACTGCTTGACAAAATCTTGCACAGAGGTATTCTTATGAACATATTTATCAAAGAAGGAATTCACACTTTTGGATCGCTGGACAGTGGACAAACCACCTAAGAAAATATCCTTCATGCGTGTTGGCACTCATAACTTGTGATCTTCATACAATGACTGCATGCATTCATCCTCTCGGAGCTCAAACCTATCAATAATTTTTGACCACCTATTCTCAAACTCATCATTTGTCCATGACCTATAGATGCATTTTTCACGTCATTTTCCTTTCCTCTACAATTTCCAATTTTTCTTTTCACTTCATCTGGCTGGTTTAGTTTTTAGCCAAGTTATAATTTAAAGCTATTCTAGTTATTTGTATTTAGTTTTTAGCCAAGTTATAATTTAAAGCTGTTCTAGTTATAATTTAAAGCTATTCTAGTTATTTGTATTTAGTTTTTAGCCAAGTTATAATTTAAAGCTATTCTAGTTATAATTTAAAGCTATTCTAGCTATTTGTATTTAGTTTTTAGCCAAGTTATAGTTTAAAGCTATTCTAGTTCATAACTAGCTTACTATGTGGAGGCTTCATCTTGTATGTGACTTGTTTTTTGCTATAGCGTGAATAGGATTTATATGCTTCATTGTCCATCATCCTATAAAGTTTCATCTTTTATTTGTGCTTCAACTGTAATGAAATGGTTTAATATAAGTTAATCTTCACTTGTTCATAGTTGACATAGAAGTATGAACAAGGTAAAACAGAATAACGTGGGATGTAAATACCACGGGGATTTTCATACAAGAATGCGTTGATCAAATTTACAAGAAAGAACGTCAAGGATCTTATTTCACGAAGGATGGGTGGAAGAACATTATGTGTGCATTCAATGAAAAAACAGGACAATCATATGACAAGAAGCAACTGAAAAATAGGTTTGATAGCTTGAGGAAAGAATGGAAGGTATGGGATAAGTTATTCTCGAAAGAGACGGGCATATCGTTTGACTCTACGAGGAATATGGTGATCGCTGAAGATGAGTGGTGGGACAGGAAAATTCAGGTGCACAAATATTGTTATGATTATTATGAAGAACAATGTTATGATTACTATTTGTATTATTTTATATAAGGCATTGATTTGGAAGCTTGTATGTATACAGGAGAATGCGTAGTATGCCAAGTATAGGTACAGAGGCCTCATGTTTGCGAACGAATTAGGGATACTATTCAATGATGTTATGGCATCGGGTGTAACCATGTTCACTCCATCTGATCCACAACGGTTGTCACTGGGTATTAATGAAGACGATGTCTATCGACCCACAATGGACCTAGAAGAAGGATCAGGAGATAGTGAGGAAGATCTTGAAGGTCCTGCTACTGGAGGTAGTGTGGGAGTGACAGATGATTTCGAAGGAATAAGGTTGACAACGAACTCAACACCTAGTGCACCTAGTGGTTCGGGAAGCAGTGGGAAGAGAAAGAGGGTTGAAGGGGTTGAGAAAGCAAAAAGGAAAAAGAAGCCAACTTTGAAAGTAATAGCAGATGCGGTTAGTCGAATAGCTGACGCATCTACGAATAGAACACATGCGATGAAAATGCTCTCCACGACTGATACACCAACGAGTGACGTCGTGGCTGAATTACTTACCATTCCTGAAATTGTTGCTGATAGAGACTTGCGTCGTCGATGTTGTAATATGATGATGCACTAAATGCCTCGCGACATGTTTGTTGGCTTGAAAGGAAATAAAGAAGCCTTGCTCGAGTGGTTGTAGGAACACGCTTACAATAGCCCACATCTTCAGATTGCCCCGAAGCCCTGAACTCCACTTCGTGTTACTTTTGAAGTTATATCGGTATGCCTAACTTTATGTATGTTTTGATAGTACTTATGTTAGACGAAGCAGCTATATGTTAAGCCAGTTGTGAATGTTACTAACTTCTGCTGTATGATGTGAATGTTACTTGCACATTTTATAGTCGTATTTGATTTTATACAATCTTCACAAAAACACAGGTTACATTGTTTATGGCAAGTTCGAGTGGTGCAGATAGGTCGGAACGGCCGGAGGAAGTACGATTGTCTCGTGCAGATAGAAGGTCTCTGCTCATATCCCTCTTAGATGAAGAGTTGACAGAGTATAAACATGTAGCTGCGTTGATGGCTCAATATCTCGTGCCATATATTTGCAAAGAACCATGCAGAACTAGTAAGCAAACAGGTGCACAGTGGGTGCAAAAGGTATTGGAAGGGCACGATGGAATTTGTCATGAAAATTTCTGAGTGGAAAAACATGTCTTCTCTCTCTTGTGCTCGAAATTGGTAGAACATGGGTTACGACGAACTAGGTATATTGGAATTAAAGAAATGGTTGCCATGTTCTTATATACAGTTGGTAATGCACAAGGAAATAGAATCATACAAGAACGATTTCAGCATTCTGGAGAAACCTGTAGTAGGATATTCCACATGGTTTTAAATGCTTGTGTTAATCTAGCGACAGAAATTATCAAACCGGTTGATCCCGAGTTCCGTCATTGTCACCCCAAAATAAGCAATGATCGGCGATATTACCCCTATTTTAAGGATGCAATAGGAGCAATTGATGGGACTCACATCAAGTGTGTGGTCAGTCAGTCTGAGCAGGAGAGGTATATAGGGAGAAAGGGATATCCGACACAAAATATCATGGCTGTATGATATTGGGATATGTGCTTCACTTTTGTGTTGGCAGGTTGGGAGGGAACTGCACATGATGGTCATGTCTTCCAAACTGCTATCTCTACTCCATCTATGAAGTTTCCACATCCACTTCAAGGTATATCTCCAACACCTGATTGATACCTTGTGTCTTTTCCCCCCTCACATTTGCTATAATTTTACAGTGTAAATACAAATTCCATCTTTTTATCAGGGAAATATTATTTGGTCGATGCTGGCTATCCAACACCTGTTGGATATCTTGGTCTGTATAGACGTGAGTGTTATCATCTTCCAGACTTCAGACGACGAGAGGGATTTGAAAATCCTAATGAGATGTTCAATTATTATCATTCAAGTTTGCGGACTACTATAGAAAGGACGTTTGGAGTCTGGAAGAATAGGTTTAAGCTCTTGGGGGAAATGAAGTCATATAGCTTGGAAACACAAGTCTACATAGTTTGTGCTACAATGGCTATACATAATCTTATTCGGAGAAATTCCCAAACAGATATGGATTTTCGAGAAGCTGAACGAGGAAATATACCTGGTCAAGATACTAATGATCCGAGTGATGTCGCATCCATATCAACTATCCGTAGATTATCGTCAACACAAATGAATGATGTTTGTGACACAATCAGAGATCAAATTGTTAGGGGTAGATGATCCACTAATGAAACATTTCATGTATGCATTATAATTTAGATATAAATTTATCCAATTTTAATTGAAGTGGCTTTAGTGTTTTTTTCAATAATAATTGAACTTTTATTATTTTACCAAATTTTATTTATATTTTTTCACTTTAATTATCACAATATATACAACTAATATATATATATGGAGTTTTCAATAAGATTCATGCCCTTTTTAATCATTTTCCATCTTAACGGGCTTTTCAAACACCAATCCAAACACGTTTAAGGTTAGAAAAAAAAGTCACTTTTTCTACCGCAATTCCAAACACAAATCACATCTACATTTTGACTTTTTTCTTATCTGACTTTTTTTAAAGTCAGTTAGCAAAAAAAGCTACTTTTCGACCGCTAATCCAAATGGGTACTAACTCCTATTTCAACTTATTCTATTGAATGAAGATGACCCAAGGCACCAAATTAAACCTATGTATTAAATCTCATTTCCATAAGCCTTAGTTGGTTGATGTAAATGTCACAATGAAAGGAACACATATACATACTACTAATTTTTTTTAAATTTAATTAATTAGTAAAAATTGGGCCAACATTCATATCATGGCCGATGCAAACAAAGGAAAAATCTTCAATTTTAAATTGGTTCAGGATCTTCACTTCAGTGATCGTGTGGGCTAGCTAGATGTTTTCCCACAAACACACACACACATATTATGTATATATATGTAGTAAGGAGAAGCTCTAAAGACTTTCATAGAATCTGGAAGGAATTGATGATGATTGATGAGTTGAAACATGAGACTCAAATAGCTCTTTGAGATTATAAGGCCATGTTTGGTAGCGAGTTCCATTCGACACCATGCTTGCAAACTCCTGGTACACTCCTTCTGTGGGATGAAGGATATCAAAGAACACATAATCACTTAGATCTTCACATGCCTCAAAATTCCCACAACATGCCTTCTTCGCTTCCTTCAAACCTATCAATGCAAAAAAAAAATCCAATCAGTGATCATCTCCAAAAGCATTTGAAACTACTGATATGTTCCACTCAAACAACACTAGCCTTCACAATCACCAAGTATAGAAGGGGAATTAATCACGTCGAAGAGAAAGCTGTAGAAATCGCTTGTTGAGTATTTGAAACCTTCAAGCTGAGTTTCTAGATTCTGAAGCATTTTAGAAAGTTCTTTGTTGTGTAATTTTATTAGTGCATTGGCTTCCTCCCAGCAACTATTTTTTATCTCTCTATAGGCTGGCGCACAGCCAAGAGGAGCCAAATTTGGGACCCAAAACTTCCTTCATTCTTTCTCATATACATCCTGTTATGTCACCAACTCAAACATATTCAAGTTAGTATCTTTTCACAAGCATTATGCTTATGATACATTTTTACAACTACAAAACTTAGTATCAAAAGAGCTGAAGCCTATTTGATAGGACTTGTGTATTTTCAATTTATTCTCTGCTTAGTCATTATGGGACTCTTATATATTCTAGTGTTTAGATTTGTCACGGCTTTCCAAGAGTGAATATATTCTTACTTTGATCGCAACAGTGAGGTTTCCAATCACTATTCAGACATATTGTTGAGGGTATAATTTGATGAAGCTGGAGTTTATAGACAAAGGGTAAATGTAGTCATCGCCTCCTATGTTCATCATATATACAGCTCTTGAGACCTATGCTCTGCTTTCTGCATCACCAAGTTTTTTCTTGAGTTCCTTCTCCACATGCTTGAAATACTCCATTTGACTTTTGAGGGGTACCACCTGCAAATTTGCATTACTCATCCGTGTGTGTTTATGCTTTCACAAGAAAGAAATCCTGGCTACACTAGTGGAAAAAGGGCTTTTTAGACCAGTTCAAATTGACTTTTTAGACTGGTTCTGGATCCGGTCTTGATACAACCGGTCTTAAAAATATGTCACTTTTGAGATCGGTTTGGTAACTGGTCTTAAAAGTATAGCTTTTAAGACTGGTTCTATATATAACCAGTCTAAAATCAACAATTTTAAGACTGGTTTTCATGAACTCCGGTCTTAAAAGAACTCTTTTGTGAGGCGATTTATGTAACCTTTTAAAGACCGGTTATGATTATAACTAGTCTTAAAAGTTATTTTAAGACCAGTTTTACATACAACCGGTCTTTAAAATGTTAATTTTAAGACCATTTTACATACAACCGGTCTTAAAGTTTTAATTTTAAGACCGGTTATAAATATAACCGGTCTTAAAATAACTTTTAAGACCTGTTATCATTATAACCGGTCTTAAAAGTGTTATATATATATATATATATATATTATTTGTTTGTTATTAGATTAGTTACTAGAACGCATCCTTGAATTGCTACCTCCAATGTCATACTTATTAAGTGTCATATGGTGTTCAGTTTGCTTACACTTACCATTTCCGTTTGCTTTGACCTTCTCATTGAATTGGGAACTTGTAACATGTCAAATATCCTCATGTATAATGTTTTGTTTAAAACCATCATATATATATATATATGCATAAATGGATTTAACCATGACATATCATGCAACCAACAAGTCAATTCATCAAAATATACAAAAACCATGTTAAAACCAACAAACATGTCAAATCATGCAACCAACAATATAAATGAATTCAACCAACAAACTTGTCAATTCATAAATGAATATATACAAAAAAATTCCTCAGCATTATATACAAGAACTCACTATTGTAAAAGTTCATAAATGAATTCAACACAACAATTATGAATGTGCTCAATATCTTCTTCTGGAAAGGGGTCAGTAAGTTCAAACATCTGAAACACCAAAGCCAGGCAAAACATTAAATTCACTTTAAAAAAATAAAAGTAATACAAAATTTTTGAAATATATATACATTTACCTCTTCAGTAAGTTCTAGCGTGCCTAGGGTAATAATATTATACATGTGCCTCAAAATATACAACACACACAAGTTGGACCCCAGTGGTTGCCAACGAGTCTGAAAAATAATATGATATCGTTAAAAAAAGTATAAAATTAAAGCATAGCTTATTACTGAATACATTCTTAAAACAAATCAATATGTAACTAACATTTGGCAAGATCTATGTAGGGTCTTTTACCTTATGCATAGGCCTACCACAAGCATTGTGTTGGAATGTCCGCATAGCCCTATATCATCAAAATCACAAAGGTTACTTATTTTACACAAATTCCATAAGTTTTGCACATGAAAGGTAATTAATAATGCAAGAAAACTTACGAGTTCAAGCTCTTCTTTAATTCACTAGTTGGCTTGTTGAGGTGGAGGGAGCATAAGAGGATGACAGAATAACGCTTCTTGCACAAAATAGCCAATTGCCAATTATCACTGAAAAAAGGGAAAACTTTTAAGCAAATATAAAACATTATGTATATTATGAAATATAAATTTTTTTTACCCATGCAAATATGGAGCCAAAAAACACTCGATTGAGGTTTCACTAAGCCTGTGCGATAAGTATGTGTGTCTGATAGAAGCAATGGTCCCTTTGTCATAGAGTTGAACTAGGCATAGGAGTCCAAATTTATCGGTTTTGCCAAAGTCAACCAACCTATGATGGATGCACCTACAATAATTCAAGCAGGGACATTAAATCAAAGTTTAACAACGTAATTTGTAAAATATTAACTTCCAATTTGAGAAGATACTTACATAAAAAAAAAGCTGGACAATTGAAATCGTAAGCTATTGTAGAGGAGCTACCAGGGACATTAAATCATCCATCTTAAGATAGCATTGTGCCCATGACTTGCCAATAGCTGACTCCGTAGGCCAATCTCTTGTTCGAAAGGACGTATCATATGCCATCAGAATCACTTGTTGTATGACATTCAATGGAGGCCGTGAAACATCTTGAGTGAAGGGAGGTGGAGGTGGTGGGGATTCCTCAGCTCGATCAGAAACAAGGTTCTTTGGCCACAAGATGAAAGAGTTGATGGCATCGCCCACAACCTTGAAGTCGTCAACAGGGATAGGGAGAGGTGCATCTGCAAAGATCACCTCTTCAACTGCCACTCTCACTTGATCATCCTTTATTTCTTGGTGGTGGACAATTAATCCCAAGTTGTGCACACTCCCCCATGCAACCAATCGTCTCAGAGGATCCTCCAGAAACAAGTCACAAGGCTCATTAATTTCTTTTCCAGGACCCTATAATGACTGACCAATGCAACTCCCTTTTGTGCTCTATTTAAGGTTTAAGGAATGAGCCTGGGGAGCACTGATATCTGCTTTCTTGTGCTCGTCATGATCATCCATTCCTCCTTCATCTTGCTGAACCTTTCTTCAAATCGTGCATCAAATGATGCTTCTGCCTCGGCCCTAGCTTCCGCCCTCACAATGGCCATTATATGATCCATCTCCTCTCTAGTCACTATACCACTTGAGGAACGACATGAGGGTACTCCAAAGTAATCCCTTATGCCTACCCCTACTCTAATCCCCCTAACATGGCTGAGATGCTCAGGTTTTCCTGTAGCTAAGGTCAGAATTGTTAGAACCGGCTGACACCCAAGAGGGGGGTGAATTGGGTGTAAGATAAAAACTTAAGAACTTTGAAAATCTTTTCGCATCTTAGAAGAAGCAATAAATATGAAAGTAATGAATCATAAATCACAGTTAGATATTTAAATGATATATGCTAGAAGTATAAGAGCTTAGGGAAGAGAATATGCAAACTGTGATTTATCCTGGTTCGGTCCAATCCACGATGACCTACGTCCAGTCCCCAGGCTCCTCCTGAGATTTTCAATCCACTATCTTCCTCAAGTTTAACCGGGTACTTGAGAACCACTACAATCTCACAAGTTTGATCCGGGCACTTGTGAAGCCTTTACTGAGATTACTCCCCCTTACACACCGTAAGATTACAACCAAGTTACTCTCCTTACACACCCTGTAAGGATTCAACTTTGATGATGAAAGATTACAGTCAATCTTCTCTCTCAGAAGTGAATAGATGAATACTGAAGTACAATGAAAACAATCTCCCTCTCAAATATACATGATATAGAAAATGGGTAAGAACAGAGAGTAGTTGGGTTGGAGTCGATGATTCATGATCTTCGCATGTTTCTCGTTGGTGTTCTCATTGGTTGTTCTGAACTCTAAATGCTCTTCTATTTATAATTGATGAAGGTTGATGACCGTTTGAGCATTTCAATATATCCGTTGGAGTGTGGCTTCTTCAATTTGAAAACTAGCCGTTGTGAACGTTGACGCTCCGCTTCCGTAAATTCACCTTTTGACTCTTCTCATCATATCTTCATTGTTTTACTGGAAAAATGCATTAAACACTAATACAATGAAGTGTTAGAGTGATTAGAAGCAATAAGAATGAGTTATATGATCATTCCATTTATTTCCAAAATCTTCAGGATGCTGTTCTGTTTTTCTGGGAAGCATTACTCGAGTACTTACTCGAGTAAATATCAAGTTTCTTCACAGGTTACTCGAGTGGCTACTCGAGTGGCCTTCCATTTTCTGCATAGCTTACTCGGGTAGTGACTTGAAGTTCTCTTCTAAATAACTCTTCATGCACAGTGCTTTACTCCAGTAGTGACTTGAAGTTTTCGTCAATAACTCTTCATGTACAGTGATTTACTCCAGTAGTGACTTGAAGTTTTCGTTAATAACACTTCATGCACAGTTCATTACTCCAGTAGTGACTTGAAGTTTTCGTTAATAACACTTCATGCACAGTGCATTACTCCAGTAGCTACTCGAGTATTCATTAAAGTTTACTCCAGTACATACTCGAGTGACATCGGAAAAACTTTGATGAACTTCAGGTTTTTGCTTACCACAGTGAGTTACTCGAGTAGCTACTCGAGTAATGTTGCAGTGGTACAAAATGCCGAGAGCAACTGCAAGTGATCTACATGGTTACTCGAGTACGTACTCGAGTAAAGTCTTTTGTTATCAACTAGTTACTCGAGTGGTGCCTTCAAGTAAATTCTTGATTTTGACTCGAAACATGGCAAATTATATATCATCGGAAAGCCCTCATTATCTACATTCCAATGCAATAAAAATCAGCTCCGAACTCGTTGTGCACAGAAAGTTATGATCCAAAGAGTATCTACTGTTCTTAGACAATCCTGAAATCACGAGCAGCAACTTCCAGAAGTCATATCTCTTAGGATATAGCTTGAAATGTGACAAATTATATATCCATGGAAATCTCTGTGAGTCTTCTTTCATATGGCACTGGTTTCGTCTCAATCCGATATGTATTTTGAGAGTTATGTTCAAAATACCAAAGCTGTCCTGGAATATGACGGTGATTCATGCGTCAACTTCAACAGATCATATCTCCCTCATCTGAACTCCTTTGAATGTTATCTTGGTGTCAAAAGTTCGTGTTGGAAGTCTAGTTTCATATTCCACCGGTTTTGGTTCGATCCGACATGTGGTTGGAGAGATATCAGCAAAATACCGAACCTATGTTCTGCCGCGCGAAAACAGAGTACCCATTACTTCAAGTGCCGCCTCGAGTAATTCATCAAATAACCCGGCAGATTACTCGAGTAAGGCCTCGAGTAAACACCTCCAAAATCAGACAATGCCACATTACTCGAGTGATTACTCGGGTAATCATCCCCAAAGGTACCATAGCTTCCGTATACATCATTTTAGCTTCGTATTGACTCATTCCAACTTCCGTATGATCATAGAAACCTCCGGTATCACTTCTAATAGCTTGGATCTTGATAATCTCATGTAATCTTGCAAGTTCTTCTTTCTTTAATCTCTTTCTTCTTCTTTCTTCAATCTCTTTCTTCTTGTTTTGCCACTTGATGATCATTCTTCATAACCCAACTAGATATCTTCTTGAATTGATGATCGTTCTTCATAAACCAATTAGATATCTTCTTGAATATCTTCAATCTTCTTCAATCTTTGCTTGATATTCCTATTAGTTCTTGCAATGCCTTCTTTCTTCAATCCCTTGTCTCTTGATTTTCTTCTTGATGATCATTCTCCACATATGAGGCATTATAACATCAACCCACAATGATGTCTATGACTAATCTACAAGATATACAACATTAAATATGGTAGTTAGTCAATGTGGAAGATAAGTATATTATACAAACTTTTTGCTCATATTTAACATCTATATTTGACATCATATTTAATATCTATATTTGACATCATCAAAACTATTCATATCTAACAAGAATGTCATTCTTTCCATCCGACCTAAACGATCCCTCGGCTTGTTTTTTTTTAAGCTCCTCCTATAAGACACAGATGACAAATGTTAGTAATGAAATTTGTTTACTAAATAATTAATAACAACAAGTCAACAACAATACTTACAATTTTCTTACCGACTATACGAGATTGTTCACTTGTATAAGACCCGCTCATCTTTTGGTGAGCGAACAACCACTTCTGTTCGCGACGTATCGGAAATGGTGGAGAAAGAAGAACAGAAGGATTGGATTGAGCTGCTTCTTCCAATCTCTTCCGTTTGGCCGCTAACAAGTCTTTTTCGGCCTTCGCAGACCCCCCACGAGACATTGTATGGGGGAAATCATTCTTTCTTCCACTCTCTTGGGCCTTTTTCCTTTTTTCGTGCGAATAAGAAATCAAAGTCAAGTCATGGTAAATCAATAAAGACAATTCATAATTCATAAGCAAATCAATTGCAAAATAAGTCAACTTACCAATGCTTCTGGAGTAGTTTGAAGCCGTCTGAATTCTTGCCAAGTCTGTTCGTCAATAAAAGAATACTGATCGCACGGATTAGGAAGAGGCTGACCTTCTTCTACCTCGATATGCACGTAATTGTTGGTTAGATTTGTCTTAAACTTCCTCCAGCGTTCATCACAATACGTCATTGTCTTGTCATACAAGACTTCACTCTCAGGAATGTCATTAATGAGCTGGATAGTTTCCTAAATATGTCGCTTCACACCTTTATTGACATTTCTCTACTGCTCAATCAAGATTATAGGCTTGTTGCGTGCTAGGAGGCCGACAAAACTCCTATACCGTTGGGCATTAGGCCCGATTGGTTTCCAATATCTATCAAACGCAATCGAAATCTTTTCCCTAGTATTCCAATTGAGAGGAATGTATGTCATCAGGTGGCTCTCCTACCCCTTCGTCTAGGCCAAATACGTGGCTCGTTGTGTTCTTGGCTTGGAGCATTGCTAGGCTCCCTCTGATTTGGATTAGTTGGATCGGGAGTACCCTCATTAGGACGACTCATTGTCTAAAAACACTTTAAGGACACTATTTAAGGAAATTTTGCTACACGGTGCTTATTGTTATAACACGGCACTATCTACAAAGGCATTGTTCAAAAGCAATTCCCAAGTTATGCAAATATGAACAATTAATTAATTGCAATGCACAAGTTGATAACCAATATCAACTAAAGCAATAATTAAGATGAAGGAGGAATGATTAATTGCAATTGCAAAAGCAATTCCCTAAAGCAAGTTTTCATATTGGTAAAGATTTTAAATTCAAATCGTATGACCGAATCAAAAGAAGGAAACCATAAGCTACAAAATCAATATAATAGAAGCAACAAGCTTAAACCAAACAAAATAGAACCCAGTTTAGCAAAATCAACTAGGAGATACACCACTATAGTCTTCAACTAGGATCAAAATCAAACAAAATGTATAAAACCAAACAAGCTTAAACCAAACAAAACAATATAACAGAGGCTACACCACTAGAAGCAACAAGCTTAAACTATAGTCTTCAACTAGGATCAAAATCATCACTACGACTCTCAAAATCATCACTTTCAAATGGAATATTAACACAAGTCCACTAGAAGCAACAAGCTTAAACTATAGTCTGTAATGCAAATGGAAAACCATAAAAAAAACCCAGGTCCACAATTTCAGAATAATTAAACGGTACCTTAAACCTTTGCTTGAGGATCCTCTTCTTCCTCTGGATTTGAAAAGTCCTTGGCCACTTGCTGTAGGAATCGAACAAAGAAAATGGAGGCCAAGTCATCTCACAATTTCAATGAAAAACCCAAAAACGAAATGGAAACACAAACCTAACAATAAAAAATGAGGTTGATAATGAAACCAATCGGAGGGAACAAACGACGATAGCCTTCCGACAATGTATTCAACAATAAATCTCGGTTGACGACGGTGAAGTTAAGGATGGAGAGAAGGGGAAAGGAGGAGCTGCCACGAACAGACGCAGGGGTTTCGCTGATATGCTTGAGTCTTGAAATGAAATTTCAGAGCTAAAATTAGGCGGGTTTTGAAATCTAGGTCAGTTTTAAAACCGGTTGTAATTAACAACCAGTCTTAAAATCAATATTTAAGACTGGTTATTAGTAGAAAACCGATCTTAAAAATAGAAACTTTTTAAGACCGGTTATTAAATAATAACCGGTCTTAAATTTTTAATATTTAAGACCGGTTTTCATGCACACCCAGTCTTAAATATAATAACGATTTCATTTTTTAATTGTCTTTAATTCAAATAATATTTTCTAGAACGGTTATATTTAGAACCGGTCTAGAAAATATATTACATGATTTTTTTTAATTGTATATATTTTAAGACCGATTTTTATTACAACCGGCCTTAAAATTATTTTTAAGACCGGTTTTAAATATAACCAGTCTTAAAAGTTTTTTTAAGACCGGATATAAATATATCCGGTCTTAATATTTCATCATAATTACAAAAATGCCACCGGTCATATTTTAAGACCTTATCCGATATAACCGGTCTAAATGTTCCAGTCTAAAAACCCTTTTTTATACTAGTGCTAGCAGCTACTGTGGCTCCACTATAACATACTACCTCAAGTCATTAATATAAGGATTAGTTAATTTTTTTTTTGTAAACTCAACATGTCATTCACTTTAGACTTGAGACAAATATATGTTCGGCCGGGTGCGTTAAGGTTAAAGCCCTACTGACAGATTCGCTTCTCAATATTCAAACTTATGTTCTTCTCCTTATGAGAGTAAGACTACTTACCATATCAACTGACAACTAGTTGATTTAGTTAATTAATTTTTATTATAAAAGGTAGATAACAAACTTAAGAAAATAAGTTAACTTAGTTATTTATAACAAATATGCGTTAGTTTTTCTAAAATGTAATGTGCATTGAAACTACCCTTATGGAAATCTCCCTAATATATGCAATTAATAGGGAAACTTTGGGTAAACAAACAAAAATTTGGGAGACGAAGTGGATCTGAACTCTTATATTTAAGATCAAAATAAATCCTTTGTTTGTATCCTATATTTAGGACTAGAGGGAATAATTAAAAGGTTTAAGTTCAATATACCCTGGATGGCAAGCTTTTATGAACAAAAGTATAAAGGGAAAGCCAAGTCGTAAAAAACTAGTCTATTAGGAGGGGAGCCCTTAAAACTTATAAACTAAACTTTACTTGTGATGTTCTCGATGTAGGACTCACAAGCACCTTTGTTATATTAAAAACAAGTATAAAGGGAAAGTCGAATAGTAAAAGATTAGCCTTGGAGGTTACCTATGAATTTATAGGCCATATTTCACTTCCAGGACTGATAACAAAAGGCTTAGTCCTACAACGCTAGAATCTAATGTTTTGATATAAATGAAATCCTGAAAAGAAACAAATAGCATACCATTCAATTCCTTGATTAGTCTTATCTAGAATACCAGCTCCACCAGATGCAAAATTTGCCCCATCAATAAATCGATGATATCTAGGTTGTAGATATGGAGGAATTAGATGAATCTCTGTATACTTAGCTGAAATAGAGATATACCTAAGTTCTTTATGAAACATATTATATAAATTCAAGCACAAGAATATGATTCAATAATGCTACTTACCGATAAAATCTGGGACGAGACGTCCATCACTGGATTTGCCAGTATAGTATTTGAACAAGGTGATGCCATAAGGGCAAGACGATGAATTGGGCAATAAAGAATTATTGAGGTAGATGTTGTTTCCTGGATCCGACAGTGACTCTCAGAAGATAAACAATGGAGTTTGCTTTTGTTGCAAACATGAAGGAGAAGAAACAGCACAGC
Source organism: Inga laurina (assembly GCA_963855925.1). NCBI lineage: Eukaryota > Viridiplantae > Streptophyta > Magnoliopsida > Fabales > Fabaceae > Inga > Inga laurina. The sequence goes on from OY979705.1 coordinate 66,877,188, forward strand.
ACAGTGTATACAATACTGTGCTCAAGAAGAAGAAGAAGCAGCAGTAGCTGATAGGGTGATACACAAGACTTGTCATAATGTTTATATTCTTATAATATGCCAAGACTTTTGTTTGGGAGAATTACACAGGGGTCCCATGGAAGCTAAAATACAAAGAAATAGTCCCAAGAAAATTTGGAATTACTCTCAAGTCCCAAGGGACCATTTTGTAATAAATTCTATATGAGAAAAGTCTCAAACACCCTTAAGAAAGGGGGCAAAAATAGAGACAGCGTGAGCTTTGCTCATTTGAAATCAGCTTCTTCTTTTTTCCTCTTTCCTCATTCGAAATCTATTAGAACAGAAGGTATTCGGCCAAATCTTTGAAAGCCGAGACTCGATGGTATGTGATGGAAGGGAGCATCATGTGCGACGGTGTTGGTGAGATCCGGAGAGAGACTGAGCTTCTTTTCCTCTTTAAAAATCAGAAGGCATTCGGCCAAATATGTGAAACCATAGACTCGACGATGTGCGACGAAAGGCAGCATTGTGTGCGACGATATTGGTAGGATCTCGCCAGTGTAGTTCAGGCGCGGGCAGCCTAGTAAAGGAACTCCGATCTTCCCTCTTTTGTAGTTAGGGTCCGACAAGTGGCATTCTCAAAATTGGTAAGCTTTTACAATTTCTAGATTCATTTGATTGAAAAATGCAATTCATAAAATGGTTATGAGATGTAAGGAAACTGATGGTGTTGTATATGTTGATAATTTTTAGTAATTACCCAATAACTAATTTGCAATGAACCTAACCGAACCAGCTGGTGTATCCAATCCTCAGTTATCATGCATTATGCGAGTAAGGGACCATTTCATTCTCGAGCTTAGCTAGATAGAAGAAACAAATTAATGACTTTATTAACCTATCTAACACACACCTCACAGACCACCAAAAGGGAAAAACAAAATCAAAAGAACTCACCTAAGGATTCCCGCGTGGACATCTTAGTCTCATAAATGTGCCTATCAAGGAACTAAGGAAGTGGATTTAGCAGACTAGGTACTGTCACATATTACATATTGCCTCCTCTTTTCGAGCAATTTAACAGGAAAATGATTCTAACAAAACCTACCCTTTTTCCTTCCCCTTGTAGTTTTATTTACATCCCCAACATTCCTTCCATAACTTACTAACAAGTGACTACCTTGAGAACTAAAGCTAGTTACAAATTCTACCATATCAACAGAACTCAAATGGAAGTGGTATGAGAATATATTAACAACTCAAATTTTCTTCTTTTTTTTTTCCAATTCAAATTATATATATAAGTGACCCAACTATATATATGTATCTAAGTCATATTAGTCACTTTGTCTACTAAAATACTAGACTCCATCAGTGTTGAAAATAATGTAGCAGTTCTTTTGTGAAGTACAATAATAGAGACAAGCCCAAACTATAAATTAAAGAAAGCCTATAACAGTAGGGCTTGTCTTGCATTATTACACACACACACACACATACTAACTATTTTCCTGTCAAACTTCAATAATGATAAATATCTTAGAATTATGAGGTGTCCTGAGTTCTTAACACAGATATGGAATGGGTATCTTTGTCTCAAAATCAAATTATTCCCTTCGTTTAACTCTCTAGTAACTTCATTTTGAAAAAGTAAGTACATTTCTAGTGGGAGAAAGCTACTCATTTGATAATCAGTTTATTTGGTGGCACTCTTAAAAGAAAAACACATAACATGTCCTTATCCCATGTCAGTAAATGTAAAGAAAGCTATTATTAATTAATTAATCAATCAATTAAAACTAGCCAGGTTTTCTTAATCTCTTCCACGACCTGATTATATGTATTTTTTCCCCTAAGCTCTACTCTAGTTTTCTATATCATTCTATTCACCGAATTTTTTCCTTGGCGTCTGCTATATTGTTCTGCAGTAGGTTCCTATTTTCTGGATTATTGATGAGAAAGATAAAACTTAGAAGTCTCTTGAGGTAAGGAGAATTGATTTACTCAAACTAATAATCTTAAACCAATCCTTTTATGGTTGCAGTGATCCAGCTGAATTTTAAAACATTGATTAAAGGGGTAAAAATCTAAACAAGAATATACTCTGAAGATAATAAACTATAACCATCTTACTGAATGTTGAGAATTTTGTTTTTTTTAAAAATGAATTATATAAGGAGTAATGACAAGGAGTATTGTGTTTTCTTTTACTTAGAAGTCTCTTGAGGAAAGGAGAATTGATTTACTCAAACTAATAATTATAAATCAATCCCTTTATGGTTGCAGTGATCTATCTAAATTATAAAACATTGATCAAAGGTTGCATTTTGCTTTTCCATTCATACTTTTTGATGTTTGTGTTTGCTTATTTGTTTACTCTTATTATCTTGTATACTTATGCAAAGATAAGCCTAGTGCCTTGTGACATTATGTTGAACTGTGACCTATAATCATAATCAAGTGGGTTTATTTCAATGTTTCTTTTGAATTAGTGTAATCTATTCCATTTAGGTGATAATGTTATAAAAAATCAGTTACAGAGGCATAGGAATATTGTATTCAATTATCTATAGTTTAAGATGTTTTTGACTTTATTTGCACCAATGTTCTTCTTTTGTCTGCATTTTTTAATCATTAGTAATTAGCAATTATGAGGCATGGTTTGTGTTTCCAACTAGTTCATTCCTCTCTACTTTGAGCTTTTAGTCTGCTATTAGTCTTCGATAGTTAGGTGAATATTTTATCTATGATATGCATCCAATTGGTTGGTTGGCAAGTGTTTCATTGAAAGTGAACTTTTTGACATATTAGTTACCAAATATTTGAACTCTGTACTCTAGCTTTGACTTGTAATGCATTAAATTTGACTCTGATGTTTAACATGTTTTTGATTTAGTTTTCATGATTAGCTCTTTCGTCTCTACTTTCTAAATTTGTAGTTTTCTCTTCATCTCCAAGTGGAACGATATGAATTTGTTGCCAATGGCTTCTTTTGAGATTTTTATAGTTCCAATTGATTTAGGCATTTAGGAATGATGCTTGGTTGTTTGTGATTGTGATAGTGTTTTTGAATGAAAACAGGTTTTGAACTCTTTAGCTTTGAACTAAAAGATAGCAGAGCAATAGGATCAAAAAACCTGAATTTTTGAATTTTGGTTGTTTATAATAATTAGTCTTTTGCTTGTGTTATGGGGTTGATGTTGTTTTATTCCAAATTCAAATGCTTCTCGTCAGAATGTAAATGGGTGAAGTGCAAAGGTCTGCTCTGTCTGTCATAGGTGATTTGCATGAATTAATTCATGGGGTTGATGTTGTTTCTTTTTATGATGTACTTGCTATTTTTGGATTGTGTTTGTTTATAATAATTACTCTTTTGCGTGTGTTATATTTGAAATTTTGAGTGGTCGTTATTTTCGGACTGTATTGTGAGTCACTAGTTCCTCTTAGTTTATTTATTTTTTTGTTTAAAACAAAAACTATGCATTACTATGCAGAAAATATTTGAAAGTTTGAGTGGTGGTTGTTTTCGGACATGGATTGATTCAATTCTACATTTAAATATTTTGGTCTACCATGTTTGGTCTTGTAAATGAAGTTTTGCTTATATGAATAAGATTTGGGGAAAATCCTGAAATTTTCTTTGGCTATGTCTTTGTGGTTTATTAAAAATTCTGAATCCGATGGGCCTCTTTTTGCTGCATATGTTAACTTTCTTAGAGTTCCATGTTACATTTTTAGTGGCATATAATTTTGCAATGAAGTGCAGTAGGTCTTTGTATAAAAACTATCACATATTTTTCATTAACCATGTCCAGGAAAGGAAGATGGAAAAAGCTGGTTCTGGCAAAACCAAACAACGAACAAACAGCCCCACACGAACAAGGCCAGCCAGCTTTTCTGGCTATACTCTATTCACGGAAGAGTTTTTCATCCAAAAGGAGGACAAGCAGAAGGGAAAGGTGAAGGACAAACTGAAGACAAAGGTGAATAAGGTGTAGAATTTTCAAAAGGCCAACCTAGAGGTGAAGGAGGCCTGGAATGCGTTGACTGAAGAGAAGAGAAAAGAATATGCTAAACGGGCTGAACAATTAAGAGGCCCTGTAAAGGGAAGACATATGTCATTCCATTTCTGACAAGATGCGCACCAAAATAGTTTATGACTTGCATTGATTTATGTTTTGTGTCATGATGAAGTGTAGGCACAACATATGGGTGATATGTTTTTGGATTTGTCCAACGTCAAACTTGTACTTGAGATGTTTTGAATATTTATGAATTACATAGTTATTTTCGTTAGTAAATGTTAGTCCTACAGCTATGCACAGTTGATGCTCTTTCTTACACAATGTTACAGGCCCCACTATCAACTTCCGGTGTCTTCATTGACAACTCAATCAAGCAGCTGTGTACTATGTAGATAGATGTAAAAAATGTGGACAATTGTTACTAATTATTAATAATTGCATGACCAGCCATATATGTCTTGTTATTATATAAGTACATTTGGAGGTTACGAACCACTCTAGCAAAGATTTTTTAACAAAAAAACATAAATGATTCTTACTTTCTTTTTGTAACCTTCAAATGTGGAATTTGTTTCGTTTTTTTCAAATGTATCCTGATACGAGTTCAGATGATCAATTAAATAGTGCAAGTATACACTGTCGTAATCAAGTAATATAGAAATAAGTAGAGTATCGTTCCCACGAGGATTGAGCACTAAGTACCAAAATGGATAATTTTAATTCTATTTAGTCGATCGATTAGTTGGTGATTGATAGTACAAAATAAAAGAAAAACAATTAAATATGAATGCAAATGATAAGAAAGCAAATATGAGAAAAAGCCCTAGGGATTAGATTTCACTTCACAAATTCCGGATTGAATCACTTATCTATTCTAGCCCAATTTATTCCACATAATTGATAGTCAAGTTTCCCTAATTTAATTACCAGCCTCTTCCAAGGTCAAGCAATTCTATAATCAATTGCTAATCCAATATATTCCTATATGAATTTAAGCAATTAATTATGCATTAAGATTCATGGAACTCAGTAAGACTACACAACTCATATGAATATACTCCTATTTCATATGCAAGTCATGGTTTTAATTATAGGATCTACACACATGTATATCCTTCCGGTCTCAACATGCATATTGAAATCATTCAAAAGATGGCCAGTCAATCAAAAGCATTAAGAATAATAATTAAAACTCAATCATGAAGGAGAAATTCAAACTAGATTTAATAAGTTAAGATTCAATCCGTCATTAGTAAGCTACGTCATCACCCTAGGAAAATGAAAATTTAGCACATGATGAAATTAAAAACAAAACCAAAATAAATTGACATTATATAAAACTAGAATGAAATCCTCAGAAATACTGAATAAACTTGAATATTAAATTCTCAAACATAAATATACAACCAAAAGATGAATGAAAGATGAAGAAATCTAGCCGTCCATTGAGGAGGTAAAACCTTCCTTGTAGGCGGCATGCAAAATGTAATAAAATCCTAAGCCTTCCAAGATGGAGGCATGCAATATCTAATACAATCCTAAGCCTTCCAAGATGGAGGCATGCAATAAGTAATAAAATCCTAAACCTTCCAAGATGGAGGCATACAATACATGAAATTAAATCTAGAAAACAACACAAAGAACTCAGAAATGTTAGAGAAAAATCTTTCCCGGTCAGAGAAGGACCTCTCCCGGTCGGAGAAGGGCCTCTGCTTCTCTTCCTCTCCTCCTTCTTCTTGAGCTTGGCCTTGATCTCTATTTATAGGGGAAAAAACGTGTGCTACAGTACTTTTGCTATTCCCCTGGCGGCTGCTACAGTATTCTGGAAGCTTCAACAGTGTTCCGGCGGCATCTACAGTGTTCTGGAAGTTTCTGCTACAGTACCCCCTGCGGCTGCTGCAGTGAAGTTGACCGCTACAGTGCCTGGCAACTGCTACAGTACTTTTTATATTTTTTTTTATTTTTTAAAAAATGCTATTTATTCGAAAAACAATATTTATTTATCAATCACACCCAAATTTATTATATTAAACGCAAATATTGTCCATAAAATCATCATATAAGGAAAAATAAATATGCAAATATTTTACTTATCATATCCCCGTCAAAAATCTCATCAATTGCAGCTTAAAAATGTGGAATTAATTTCATTTTTACAGAGTTAATAATGAGTTAATCATACCTAATTTTGCAAACATAGAAGCAACTTCTGCCTACTTGCCGCAACAATTTGACAAGTACCATTCATATGCTCTCTGTGTAACTGGCTACGACAAGTTGACAGACTTGTCGTAGCATGTGCTCAATGGCCCTCCACTGACAATTCAAGGGGCCTCCACTGACAACTCAATGGGCCTCCACTGACAACCCAAGGGGCCTCCAATGACAACCCAAGGGGCCTTCAATGACAACCCAAGGGGCCTGCAATGACAACTAAAGGGGCCTTCAATGAAAACTAAAGGGGCCTTCAATGACAACTCAAGGGTCCTCTACTGACAACTCAAGGGTCCTCTACTGACAACTCAATGGGCCTTTAATGACAACTCAAGAGCCCTTCGATGACCACTAAATGGGCCTTCAATAACAACTCAAGGGACTTCAATGACAACTAAAGGGGCCTCTAATGACAACTAAAGGGACCTCCACTAACAACTTGAGGTCCATTCTTTGATAACATAATTTATATCAGGTCCAAACATTCAAAACATAACAGTGGTTTACAAAAATGTCAGCATAACTGCATAAATATATATTAACAACTCCATGGGCATACACTGACAACTCCATGGGCCTATAATGACAACTTGACGTCCATTCATTGACAACAAAATTTACATCAGCTTCAAACATTCAAAACAATTGCTTCATCATCCAGTACGTCCACAAATGTTGTTCTATCACATGACAATGTGAACTTCATAACAAGTCCCCCGCTCTCTTTTCCTACAATGGAGGATATGATTGTTTTAAACTCTTCTAAACTTGTTCCTTCCTTAATGGTTCTAGATCTGATGATTCCACCAACATATGTTAAATCACCATCTCTACTGACTTCAAACCTTCCCCCTATATGAAGGAAATATAGTAGATTCTTGCCAGACGTCGTTGCCATCTCTGCTGTCTACTGCACAAAAAAGTTGTCATTAACAATGTCAGCAGCCTTATTAACAAATGCCACAACCCCTATTAACAACACTTACTTACTACATAATTAAGACCTCCAACCACACATATTCCACACCTTGTTCATTAAATCCCACTTATAATGACTAAAAACGACACAAAATACCAAAAAACATAGCAAACCTTTCAACCCCATTCCAAACACCATTACACCACAAGAAGGAACATTTAAATATGACCTCTAGTTGTTATTAACAATTTAAGGAGCCTCCATTGACAACTATCGCTGCTCCTATTAACAACTCTTTTTTTCCTACGCAAATCTGGTTATGTAGCCCCTAACCTTTGACCCTCTTCTTCATTCCTTACCTCTTCTATTGCAGAAACACACCACCATGAACCAGAAAACAGAGCATAATGACAAAAAAAACAAAGCATACAAAATCATACCAAAACACATTGAAACCTTTGCCAAAACATATCCATTGCATTTAAAAGACCTTCCTTTATAGTTTGCTAACATATGGAGGACAATGCCCACAAAAATCATGACCAAAACAAATATCAATCAAAAAAATATTTAGTTGTCATAAAAAACATTTAAATATGACCTCTAGTTGTCATTAAGAAGTTAAGGAGCCTCCATTGACAACTATCGCTGCTTCCATTAACAACTCTTTTTTTCCTACGCAAATCATGTCATGTAGCCCCAAACCTTTGACCCACATCTTTATTCCTTACCTCTTATATTGCAGAAACACAGCACCATACACAAGAAAATAGAGCATAATAGCACCAAAAACAAAGCATACAAAATCATACCCAAACACAATGTAAACTTTACCAAACCATATCCATTACATTTAATAGATCTTCCCATGGCTGCTGATCTCCACTTAGTTTTTCTCGCCATCTCCAGACTTCTTCCAGACGTAATGTGTGTGATTCACAGCATTTAATCATCTATTTTACTGTTTGTCTGACAGGGGGCAATTGAAACTTTTCTCAAATGGAATTTATTACAAAATGGTCATTTGGGACTTGAGAGTAATTTCAAATTTTTCTGGGATCATTTCTTCATATTTTAGCTTTTATGGGTCCCCTGTGTAATTCTACCCTTTTTTTAATGAAGGAATCCAATGTGAGTCTGATAAAGATGTGATAGAGTACTATCAACCAAAACGAGGAGCAGAAGATAAACAAAAGGAACTTACAGGGATCATTCTAGGGACCAACCAATTCAATTAATTCAATTTTTATGTTGCGTTTTGCACGCGGGACGTCATGTCAAATAAAATAATTACGAATCTATCTTAAAATTTGTGTTGGTGTGAGTGGGAACGAGTATTGTGATTGGCGGGAATAAAGAAAAAGAAGTTTTTTTTTTTTTTTATCGAAATAAAGAAAAAGAAGTCACTCACTTTGCTTTATATACGCTGCTTTAACCAGTTTGAAGTTGAATTCATTCTCACAAATATTACTCCGGACTTGCATCATGTTTCACACATACTTTAAACTACATTAACTATATTTTAAAATTTAATTATTTTCCAACTTTATTTATATTTTATATACATTACATTTTATAAGAATAAATTCAATATAATAATAAAATGAACAGTAATATTTGTATATTCACAAATATTACTCTGACATATAAATAGAGTCGGAGAAGTACATTGAAGTCCAACATTCTTTAATAACTCGGATCTTCAACATATAGCACAATATGAGAAAAGACTCAGTCCTAGCCATTATAAGAAAGTAGATGATGGTGTCTGCATGGAATAATTCGGATCTTCAATATGTAGCACTATTCTATCCTCCTCCTTGTTTTTTCCCTTTAGTTCTCTCTTCCCCTACTCTTTTTTATAGCCAAACACCAGTGAAAGCTTAAAATCACAAAGCATGGAATGCAAATAAAAGGTATAAAACAAAGTGAAAGCAAATGAGATAAAGAAAATAAAAGTTACCGTGAGCTCATCGAACACCAATACGAATTTAGTTTCTCTCATCGCACATTCATAAAAAAGATTGCTTTTTATTCTATTCATAAAAGGTCCGAATTTTCTACACACATAGCACAAACACTCGCTCACATCTATATATATATATATATATAGCATCACCACTAAACTAGAAACTAGAGGTGGTGGTGGGCACCATGACCGGGAGAAGCTAATCACAACATAGCCTGATATATATAGCATCACCACTAAACTAGAAACTAGAGGTGGTGGTAGGCACCATGACGGGGAGAAGCTAATCACAACATAGCCTGAAAGCTTTTATTACACAAAGCATATCTAACTACCTAAGCAATCTCATATAAAAGGAAAACAATCCTACTAAAGTTATGAATGGATGGAGAGAAAAGTAAGAGAAAAATATAGGTAGAAAATGCTTGGACGAAAAACTGTTAAAAATAATAAAATATGTTTATCATTTTTGAGAGTTTCTCCTCCTAATATTTCCCCTTCCTTCTAATTTTCTCTCCATTCAAAAATAGGATAAAGAGAAAAAGATCACGGAGATTGAAAAAGTTGCTTGACTGTATAAGGCCCTGTGATGTGTTGTGGTGATCCGTTCCATATGAGGTCTGCTAGTCTCTTGTTGGCACTCTCAGTTGTATGGCCTCCGTCAAACCACACATACTCACTCGAATTAGGACATACCTCGAACTTTTCGTTCCCACTAAACCCTCCTCCACACCCACTTCCTCTATACGCTCCACTTCCACAATAGGCTGATTTCCCTTCCTTAAGCCCTACAGTAATACAACATTGTGTAAGAATTGTCACACAATAGTGATTTATGCACAAACAAACATACTACCTTTAGTCCTTGATATAAGAGTTACTACGGAGTTGGATTTAGTTCTAAATATATGACCCCAATCCATTTTGTCTTCTAAATTTACAATTTTTCGCCAAAGTACCCGTATTAAATGCATACATTAAAGGTTGTGTCTAAGCGTAACCATAATAAAAGATGATATTTTAGAAAAACTAACTTATATTTGTTACAAATAATTGACATAATTAATTTCTTTAATCTATCAAAATTAGTCAACTAAGGATAAGAGGTAGTAGCCTATAGTTAGTCAACTCAGTCCTAGACATTATAAGAAAGTAGATGATGGTGTCTGCATGGAATAATTCGGATATTCAATATGTAGCACTATTCTATCCTCCTCCTTGTTTTTTCCCTTTAGTTCTCTCTTCCCCTACTCTTTTTTATAGCCAAACACCAGTGAAAAGCTTCAAATCACAAAGCATGGAATGCAGATAAAAGGTATAAAACAAAGTGAAAGCAAATGTGATAAAGAAAATAAAAGTTACCATGAGCTCATCGAACACCAATACCAATTTAGGCTGTGTTTGGTGGGGGCGTTTGGGCCCCTAAAAGCTCAGTGATTAACCAAAACGCCAATGGACCACTGGGAAAAATTTTTTCAATGTTTGTTGGGCTCTATTGTGAAAATAGCTTTTGGACATTAAAATACCTTTTATTCAAAGCTCACTGAGGGAGCTTTTTATTACAGAGCATTTAGAATTTATTACCGTTAGTTTGCATTTAATGTATATGTCCTTGTTTTTTCTCTCTCCTCTCTTCTCTTCTCCTTCGAAATCGGCTTTCATACACAGAATCTTGAAACAGACCAGTCAGCCCTTCCTCTCCACGATCTTCCCTCTCTCACCGGCCGAAGGTCGTTGTTTAGCTAGATCTTCACTGTCGCTCGAGGTGCGTTTTGTGGGTGTTGTCGTGAGCAATGGTCGGCAGTGGTTGGGTCTGCCGCTCTTCCTTCTGGTAGCTCGAGTTGTGAGTCGTCGATGTTGATGCAGGATGGCGTGTTGTGGACTCCGGTGGGGAGCTTCTAAGCTGACAATGGCTGATCTGTGATTTTGCACTGTGAAGAGTGGATCTGTTGTCCGTCGATCTAACCCATCATCGTCTAATCTCTTCTTGTCGACACGCCGCTGGGTATCCGAGTCTCTTATTCTCCCATTGATCTGCTCCGGTGCATTCTTCATTGTTGTAAGGCCTCTTAACTAACATTTATATAAGTACATAAAGTTGTATTGGTGATTCTTGTTTACTACGATCTGCTAGAGTAATGGCTGTTGTAGGCTCTGTTGTGTTTTTGAGTTGTTCTCTGTTGGCATGTACTCTGTCTCTGTTATGTGTGTGTTCAGCCTTTGGTTCTTCTATCTTAGTTTCTCTTTTTTAAGCCATTATTAGATCATACTATATGGTGACTGGTACTGTGTATGGCTTGAATGTTTCTGGCTGAGTGCTATCCAAATTCCAAATCATTTTCAAGGACTAACTAAGAAACAGATTGAAGATAGCGAATTGAAAAAATGATGTTTTCTCTTTCCTTGCCTCGCTTCCATTCTTCTTTCCTTTGTTGCCCTCTCAAATCCACTTCTCTCCCCAAGTCCTTCCCAATTCAGCGTAAACCCACTTCGTCCCCATGTATTAGAGCTATAGAATTCGATCAAAACACGGTTTGTCTTCTTCTTTATTCATTTTTCATACCTCCTACTTCTTAATTTTGTATGAATTCTCGTTCGATTATGTTTTCACTTTTCAGGTAGTGGTCGTAAGTGTTGGCCTTGTGAGTGTGGCCATCAGTATCAACATTCCAGGTTTCTATGAATCCCAAATCTATAAATTTCTTGAAATGTTGAGTAAAATGTTGTAGGCTATGTTGCATTTTTTCACTGTTCTCTGTCGGCATGTACTCTGTCTCTGTTATATTTATGAATCATGGGATTTTGTTTTGTAACAGAAAGTTTTCCCCTTTCTCTTTGTTTATTTTGTTTATGAATTATGATTGTAGTGATGGAGGTCATGTGCGCTTGAGTGTAACCTCAATACCCAAACATGGACAGATCATTAAGTTTTAAAAATAGTATATCAACTTAAACGTAGATGGAGGTAGAGACTCGAGAGCTAGTTACGCCCCTTTTCCATTTTCTGAAACAGACCATGTAAAATTGAAGTTGAAAAAGGTGTCTATCAATTGTAGTTTAAGGAAGAAGCCATATTTATTCTTGACTTTCAATTTACTCCATGTTTTTCTTTTCTTTTATGTTATATAACCGTAGGATTAGTTAGATTTGAGTATAGCAATATAGATTAAGGAGGGAACTGTTAAAAGAGAGTTTTTATCAAGAAACACCATCTTATGTAATCATTTTAATTGACTTAGGAGTTACCTCAATATATCTTTTCTGAAACCTTGCATCTTCCATCCTACAAAACTTGTTGAATAGTGTGCACATATATGTGTTGGAGGATGGAGTGTTGTGGTATTGATTATTATTTGCTCCTACAGTTGAAAGAAGTAATAAAATCATACTTATCAATTTGTATTAATAATTCTTTTTCAATGATGTTGTGTTTTAGCCCTCATATTAATTCATATTAATAAGAACATGCATTTAGTCTAGTGTGTGTGTAATGATCAATTTGTACGTTTCTGGAATGATGTTGTGATCAATTTGTATTAATAATTCTTATTCAATGATGTTGTGTTTTAGCCTTCATATTAATTCATATTAATAAAAACATACATTTAGTCTTGTGTGTGTGTAATGATCAATTTGTACGTTTCTGGAATGGTTGTTTTAAATTATGTTTGTTTGAGGTGCAAGTATTGTTGAAATAGTGGCATAGCAATATGGATAAAGCTGTTTGGGATTATGCAACAATGGAAACTTTTGTGTACGCCTGCGTAGAGCAAATTTACAAAAAAGAACGCCATGGGTTGCATTTTACAAAGAATGGATGGAAGTGTATCGTCGCTACATTTAATGAGAAGACTGGGAAAGAATATACAAGGGCACAATTGAAGAATAGGTTTGATATCCTTAGGAAAGATTTCAAGACTTGGGATTCCTTAATCAAAGAGACTGGTGCGAGTAGAGAGATCATACAGGTAAAGTCCTCGCATCAAAAGAGTGGTGGTAGCTAAAAATACAGGTAAAAAAATTAACAACTTATACAATTAATTATTTTTCGCTCGAGAATATTGTTTTGTTTAATTAGAAAGTTTTTTGTTGCTTGTATGGTTGCAGGAGAATTCAGCATACAGAAAGTTTAGACACACAAGCCTCAAGTTTGAAAGCGAACTAAGGATTATATTTAAGGATGCTATGGTGACCGGCGAGGATGTTTTTGCACCGCCTTTTGCAAATCCACAGACACAGACAGAAGATGCTAAGAATGAAGATGTGTACAAGCCAACAATACATGAAGAAGAAGGGTCAGGGGATAGTGAAGATGATATGTTTGGTACCAACCCCGTGCCTAGTACTGGAATGACTGATGAGCTTGCTAGCATTGGCCTAACAACAAGCGCTCCATCAACTGGTGGTACTGCGTCAGGAAGTCGGGGAAGAGAAAGGTGGGTGAAGGGTCTGGGCAGAGAAAGAAGCAAAAAGGGCCAGCTTCAAGGCAGATCGCGGATGCAGTTAGTGTTATGGCAAATGCATCCAAGGACAGAGCATCAACATTAGATGCTATTAAAGAAGTTAGTGTCGATGCTACTTTGAATCAACTGCTTGACATTGACGAAGTCATACGTGGTGAGGACTTTCGTCACCATTGTATCAACCTAGTATAGGATAAGACAAACCGGAAAATGTTTGTGTCAATCATTAAACAGAACATGGAGTTGGTGGTTCCATGGTTGCACTATAAGATTTATGACTCCTAGATGTACCTAAACTATGTTTTATTATATTTGTGACTTCATGACACATGTGACTTCATGACAATATGCTTTATGAAAGCTATTTTATGCCATTATCACTTGAATCTATTTACTGTATGCCTTTCAGTCCTTATTTGGTATTTTATTTCTTCCATTACTCATAATTGAATTTTTAATCACACTTACAGGGTCCATAATCAATGGCAAATTTGAACAATCAACACTTACCTGGTATGGTGGAGGAAGATGACCAATCTCAACTTTTATCTCTTATAAACGGGGAATGTGATGAGTATGAACGAATGACCGTGTTGATCTGTCAATATTGGGTGCCTTTCATGTGCAAAGAACCCCGCAAAACAAGTGCACACACTGGTCGTTTATGGGTGTAAGATGTATTAGCAACCTATGGTTCTCGAGGAAATGATTGCCATGTTTTTTCTCACCGTTGGCCATGGGATAGGCAATAGAGTGGTACATGAACTCTTTCAACATTCAGGGGAAACGGTCAGTAGGCTTTTGCATAAGGTATTGGATGCTTGCATCAATCTAGCTCGGGAAAACATTAGACCCAGTGATCTCGAATTCACTGTATGCCACCAAAAGATCAAAGACGATCCTCGTTATTATCTATACTTCGAAGATGCTATTGGAGCAATAGATGGAATGCACATTAGGTGTGTGATAACTGGTGGCAATCGGGAAAAATATATCGGCAGAAAGGGATATCTAACGCATAATGTAATGGCTGTATGTGATTGGGATATGTGCTTTACGTTTGTGTCGACGGGCTAGGAAGGTACTGCACATGATGCTCGTGTGTTTCAATATGTTGTTTCAAATTCAGCTATGACCTTCCCTCATCCACCTGCAGGTATATTTCAGTCACCTTCCTGTCAATTACTTTCATGCCATACCGTACTTGTATTTATCTAACTGTTTGAATTGAATTCAACATTTATTAGGGAAATATTATTTGGTGGATGCTGGCTATCCGACACAACTTGGTTACCTTGGTCCCTATAGGTCTAAGCGTTATCATATGCCAAAATTTAGCCGCCAACCCGGATTTAGAAATGCTAATGAGACATTTAATTTTTATCATTCTAGTTTGAGGCCAACTATAGAAAGGACTTTTGGAGTATGGAAGAATCGATTTGCATTGTTACAAAACATGCGTAAGTACAGCTGCTAGACACAAGTTCGCATTGTTTGTGCAACAATGGCCCTACATAATTTTATCAGAAGAAATGATGTTGAAGATGTGGTGTTTCGCCAGGGTGAAGCTGGGAATCTCGTTGATGTAGATAATAATAACGTAGATGAACAGCCTTCCGCGTCAAATTATGGTAGGCGATCTTCCATTCAAATGTATCAGTTGCGTGACTCAATTAGAGACTACATTGTACGGGATATGTGATCTAATTTGTTATGTAATATTTTTTTCATCAAATTGTGTTAATTTTAATTTCCAAATTTCCCAACTTTAACTTTTTAAAATTTTTTTTTTCAATTTCAAATTTAATTTCTCTCTTACCATTATCACAAAAATCACTTATGCTTAAGTCAATCCAAACAAGTTTGTAAACGCTAAATTGACAAACTCTATTTTTTCAATCGCCAATCCAAATATAAATCACATTACACAATCGGGCTTTTACCTAAAATAAGATTACCAAAAGCTAAATTGACAAACTCCATTTTTCTAATCGATGTTCCAAACACACTTAGTTCTCTCATCACACATTCATAAAAAAATATTGCTTTTTATGCCAATGGCTTTGTAGCATAGGGCCATGAAAGCTTTTGTGTAAGTGAAAGACGTGTGTTTGATCTCACTTGCAATCTTAATTAGGCCGTTAATACCTGCCTTTTAGGATTTTTTTTTTTTTTTTTAAAGTTGCTTCCTCTTGGTAACTAACTTTTGTTTTTAACCATTCTTCTTTTGACTTAGCATGTGAATTTGTGATCACAATTGCTTCTCTTCTCTAATTTTACCTTTTATTTTTCTGTGATCTTATTGTTAGTAGTTTATACTATGATCATTCCCGGTCGCTGCCCATGGTCATTTGATTCTATTTATTGTTTTCATTTTAAATATCCAAGCATCTACATTCATGTTTCTGGTAGTAGTTTCAGTCCGTCCACTGCAAATCTTAGAAAAATACTCCTTCCAATTCTTAATGTAAGATATATTTAAGAAGTTGATATCGATCTTAAATATTTTTCAATATTTTCCTAATTTATCGCTATTGATGCTTCCTCAACAATTATTAAGGAGGGGAGTGAATGAGGGAATTAAAGAATATGAGACTAGGTTGTTTTTGTAAAATACATGTTATTTTAACTAAGTTAACTAATTTTTTTTTAATTTAATCAAATTAGATAAATAGATCTTACATTAAGGAGCAGGAGAAAAAGTATTAAATAGGGCTTTTGACTTTCAGACTGTTTTTTTAGCAGAAATCAGGACTGTTAATCTAGTTAAAAGTGTATGAATTTCAAAGCAAGCCAATTTGATATTCTATTCATAAAGGTTCCGAATTTTCTACACACATAGCACAAACACTCGCTTACATCTATATCTATTCTATATATATATATATATAGCATCACCACTAAACTAGAAACTAGAGGTGGTGGTGGGCACCATGACCGGGAGAAGCTAATCACAAAATAGCCTGAAAGCTTTTATTACACAAAGCATATCTAACTACCTAAGCAATCTCATATAAAAGGAAAACAATCCTACTAAAGTTATGAATGGATGGTGAGAAAAGTAAGAGAAAAATATAGGTAGAAAATGCTTGGACGAAAAACTTTTAAAAATAATAAAATATTTTTATCATTTTTGAGAGTTTCTCCTCCTAATATTTCCCCTTCCTTCTAATTTTCTCTCCATTCAAAAATAGGATAAAGAGAAAAAGATCATGGAGATTGAAAAAGTTGCTTGACTGTACAAGGCCCTGTGATGTGTTGTGGTGATCCGTTCCATATGAGGTCTGCTAGTCTCTTGTTGGCACTCTCAGTTGTATGGCCTCCGTCAAACCACACATACTCACTCGAATTAAGACATACCTCGAACTTTTCGTTCCCACTAAACCCTCCTCCACACCCACTTCCTCTATACGCTCCACTTCCACAACAGGCTGATTTCCCTTCCTTAAGCCCTACAGTAATACAACATTGTGTAAGAATTGTCACACAATAGTGATTTATGCACAAACAAACATACTACCTTTAGTCCTTGATATAAGAGTTACTACAAAGTTGGATTTAGTTCTAAATATATGACCCCAATCCATTTTGTCTTCTAAATTTACAATTTTTTGCCAAAGTACCCCTATTAAATGCATACATTAAGGATTGTGTCTAAGAGGAATCATAATGTACTAGAATCATAATGTAAGAAGATATTTTAGGAAAACTAACCTATATTTTTTACAAATAATTTACATAATTAATTTCCTTAATCTATCAAAATTAATCAACTAAGGATAAGAGGAAGTAGCCTATAATTAGGATTTGATGGGTTTACCATATTTGGAAGGATTGTTGCCCATGTCTAAGATGGCATGGTAGTAATCAAATATGGAATACTTGAATCCTGGCAGCCTCTTCTCTAACTTGCGTAGTGCTACAGACAGAGCCCTGTTGTGTCGTCTTGCCATTGCCAGTAAGAATTCAACGCAGCCACCACTTGGATTAGTGGTTGTTGCTCTGTTCGAAGGTGTGCATCCCAAAGCTCCCACGTTTTGAAATGCTATTTTTCTGCCTCCTAGTGTGTACACTTCCTGCACAAACAACAGCATCAAGAATTAATGATCCCATGCTGTCCACAAGAATATGAAACCTAGGACGTGAGATGGAGTGTCATACACTTCTAACTAATTTAATTTAGGGGGAAAAAAGACAATTAACTCATTACATATGTCTTAATTTAAAATTTTTTTTCACTTTTACCCTTATTTAAAAATATATTTGAAAATTTAATGAGTGAGTCAAATTTGGAATGAGCATTAATTATAAGGATAAACCTGAAAAATGAGCATTAATTATCTCATAAGTAATTTATATTTTAGATCAAACTATTCTTTTAGAAGCGTTTTATATTGTGAATGAAAAGGATGTATATATGCATATGG
This sequence comes from Inga laurina, assembly GCA_963855925.1. Lineage (NCBI taxonomy): Eukaryota > Viridiplantae > Streptophyta > Magnoliopsida > Fabales > Fabaceae > Inga > Inga laurina. The sequence goes on from OY979705.1 coordinate 66,895,205, forward strand.
CCTATTGCTCTAAATAAAAGAACTAAACTAAAGGTTTACTTTGTTTTTAGATATCATACCTCAATTCACTTTATTTTCAAAATTTATAATTTTATCTTTTAAATATCTCTATTGATTACATATAGAAAGGGAGTTCCATCAAGAATGTAATTAGAAACGATATTCTAGGCAAACTAATAAATTTATTAAAAATAATTAACATATCTATTTTTTTTTTATATTCATAAATCAGTTGTATCTAATTCAAATTTTAATGAAAAATAGAGTATATATTGAGTTGGTAGAGTGACCGTGAGAGAGTAGGTCAAGTTGGCAATGACGTTTCTGACATGTTGGGCTTGCTGTGAGGCAGTGAGGTTTTGAGAGAGTCTGAAGTAATCATTCCCTCCTATGCTGAACAAGTACACAGCCGTTCCCAGAATCCTATTCCCTTCTTTTTCACCATATTTCTGTTTCAGTGAATTTGCCACGGCCTTCATGTCGCTCAATTGTTTTGGGAAAGATATCTGCTCAACACATTTGACATGAACCACAACACAGTAATTAATTCGTTCTTACTCAATTTCTTAATGACATTTAAAATGATAAATCTTGAATTGACTCTGAAACCCCCCCGGGACTCTATAAGGCTTAGGTGCATTCAGCCCTTGAAATAATTTTTTTTAAAAGATAAAACGGAATCCATTCCTCAACAAAATATACACAAAGGTCTCTATCACCTACCTTCCTTTATCATCCTACACCTATTCAACTTATAGGTGGAGGTTGGCCAATGATATAAAAATTCTCTCCTAAATTTTGAGCTACCATAACTAGGTAATCGGCATATCAAAGGTCTTCCTGATACCTATAATAAATTCCTACATGTCAGCCTCTATGCCAAAAGTGTTTGGCCTCATTAAAATATTATTCTAAATACATTTAATACCTTAAAGTATTTTATAGTAAACCTAACATCTTGAATTATTTTTTCAAGTCATCCATCACCCTAAAGTACTTTTTTGTACCACTTAACACTTAATTTAGGATATTTGATACATCTAAAAATTTACTTTAGGATGTTGGAAGCACAAAAAGAGTGTTTATGATATTGAATTCATATGAAAAATATTTCAAGATATTAGGTGTACGAGACTAATACCCCAAAAAAATATTTGAATGTGTTGGTTGCACCTTGAAAAAAACTTAAGCCATAGATGTATCTTAGCCCTTTATTAAAACAGAGTTGAAGAAATGAAAGAAGACTAAAGAGAAAGAGATAGTAACTCCAAGATTGCCTAGATTGAGAACGGCAGCTCCACCAGATGCGAAATTGGCTCCATTAGTATAGTCATGAGCTACTGGTTTGAGATATGCTTCAAAAATAGGCAACTTTGCAAACAGAGCTGTTGTTGGTGAAATTCGTTAGTTAATTTAACACAAGTTTGGAAACATGTTTCAGCTCAAGAAAATAAACAGGGGAATGAAGTGAAATTTTGGACCTATGAAGTCAGGGACGACACGGCCGTCGGAGATTCTGCCGGTGGGATGGTTTAAGTACGTGATACCATAAGGCCAATGAGATGCTGTATCTCTCTGGCTAGTGTTGGTGTATTGATTATTGCCGGGATCAAACAGAGAATCTCCGAACACAAACAGAGCCACCTTGTGTGGTGGGACAGTAGATCCGCCATTGTTGCAGCTTAAAGAGCTCAGAAGGATGATTACTACGCACAACACAGAGAATAGGGATCTCGCCATCTCTCTTATTTACCTTTTCCTTCTCTTGCTAGCCTTGAGCCATTATGGCCCTTATTTATATTGTTGTCCCAGGATGAAGTAAATACAAACACAATAATGTTAAGATTCGGTATTACTACTTCAAGTACTAAATATATGAGGTCGGCAAATATTTATATTTATGTATTTTATTTTAAACTATTTGTCTAACTTATCAACTGATATGATATTTAATAATATATAACATATGATATGATTAAATAACTTGTGAGTTCAAATTCCGCCAATGCAAGGACATTATTGGTGTGCAATTTGTAAGTGTCTCGGTAAGCACTCTTTGAGCCCGGAGGTATACCCTATTTCTGGTGAGTTCTGAGACCCAACTCACCTAAAACATTTCTCTAGTCTGAAAAAAAAAAATTTATCTAACTTGCTTAACCTTAAAAATAATCATCTGACGTGACTGGTATTGTAAAAGTTGAAAAACTAGAATTAGCTAGGATGGTGATGTTGAGTAATTATAGATGTGAAAGAAACACAACATGTTGGGTTAGCATGGGGTGTGGGAGGGGCGAAATCCAACTGAAATTCTGGCACCAACACAACGTCAACATACACAAAAAGTCATGTTCTTGGATCTTAATTTCCCACTACACTTTCAACTTTCATGCAATGTGAAAACACAAAATTGCACCTTTTTTTATTTGGAGGATTGGGGTATGGGGGGCCCCAAGTGCAATACGTTTACATTTATTGCAAAGACATGGTGAGATATGCAGTGATATCATACCATACCCCACTCCTCACCGCTTGGACTGTGGAGCCAAAATATGCCATTGTGACAAAAAGTCATGTTCTTGGATCTTAATTTCCCACTACACTTTCAACTTTCATGCAATGTGAAAACACAAAATTGCACTTTTTTTTTTTTGGAGGATTGGGGTATGGGGGGCCCCAAGTGCAATACGTTTACATTTATTGCAAAGACATGGTGAGATATGCAGTGATATCATACCATACCCCACTCCTCACCGCTTGGACTGTGGAGCCAAAATATGCCATTGTGACAAAATAGTGAGGGATGATTCTGATAAGGGGAGATTAGTGTCTTCATTGATTTATCTATCTATTTATTCTTTATTAAGTGCATCTATCATTAGATCAAATTAATGGTTGAGATTTAATATGTAAATAATATCATTATAATAAAAATCTATCATGGTACATCTCAATCATTGAAAGTTGATATAATGGTAGATACATTTAATGAAGAGTAAATGGAAATACCCCTCTCCCATTTAACAAGTGGGTGGCTCGTTTCTGGAACAGAGTAGAGGCTCAGAGCTATTGGGCTTCAAGTCTGTAGAGTAATCATTGAGGCTGATTTAGTGTCTATTGTAAGTATGCTACGAAATTTGCTGTTGAGTCAATACAGTATGTATGTACTCCCTCCGGTCTTTTTTATAAGAGTCTAAAATTTAAATTGCCTTACTCCATTTTATAAGAGCCTGACAAGAATTGTTTGAACATTTAATGATTTTTTTTATTACCCCTAATTAATTATATGTATGGTATTAATTAATAGGTTGGTGATATTCATGTTTTCTTTAATCCCATCATAAATTATGGCATCTTGGAAAACAAAGTTTATTTCAAACATACTTATTATTTTTAACTAACTTAAACCATTTTCTTAAACCGCGTAATTAGGTTATTGAACTCTTATAAGATTAGAGGGAGAAATAGATTCAGCCTAAGGTTATAGGCGATATTGAACCTGCAATCTTTCACTTATAAGGGAGTTTCCATGTTATTGGGTTATAAAGCCATTGACAAGTGCGCACGATAGTTGGATAGAATATTTTGGATTTAATTTTTTAATTTTCTTATTGAACCTGAAACAACATCATTTTGACAGATTTAAACTTAAAAGGTTCAAGTTCAATATATCCATGGCGGCAAGTTGTAAAGAAGGCAAGTATAAAGGGAGAACCTAGCCCCAGAAGACTAACTGGTAGTGAGGGAGAGCCATTTAAACTTATAAACTAAACTTAAACTTCACCAATGAGGCTCCTCAATGTACTTACAATTATAAACATAAGTATAAAGGGAAAGTCTAATCTCAAAAGACTAGTTAATTGGAAGGAGAGCCCCTTGAATTTATACATCCCACATCACATGTAAGGATACTCAATGTAGGACTTGTAAAAATGGATTAGTCCACTAACATTAGAATCTGTTGTATGGATATCAATGAGATTGTGAAAATAAATTAAACAAATAACATACCGATCCATGATAAGTCTCAAGTAGAACACCAGCTCCACCATATGCAAAATTTGGTCCATCAGTATATCGATGATATCCAGGTTGTAGATATGGCGGAATCAGAGGGATCTCTACATACTTAGCTGTAATGGAGACACATACATAAGTTCTTTATGAAACATACTCCTCCGGTTTTTTGTATAAGACATATTTACCTACTTTGATTAGATTAAGGAAATTAGTTAAACTAGTTAATATGACATGTAATTTTTAAAACATCCTAATCATTTTTCTTAATTAATTCACTCATTCTCTCTCCTCCTTAGTTATTGAAGAAGAAACCGACATGCTGACACACAAGTTTTGCCTTTATGTTACATCAGTTATAATCTGCTAAAACATTTGTTTTTATAATGTCAAAAATTCATATATAATAGGTCTTGCATGGACTGGTGTTGGTGGAACGCATGGACTGGTGTTGGTGGGAACGCATGTGCGTATGGGGGCGCCCAATGTGATGAACACTCAGACGTCAACACGCGTCTTCTGTTATTTTCCCACTGATTTTCAACATTCTAGTATTTTGTGGTACCACACTTTTTTTGTTATTTAACATCATATAATGACAAGTTTTCATATAAGAAAGATAACAAGTTCATTTTCACAAAAAAAAAAAAAAGATAACAAGTTCATATTATTACTTATTGAAATTTTTGGTTGATTACATTTTTTTTCTGTGACCTTATAGTAACTCTCTGAGCATTATCCGATTTGGGCATCACTAGAAAAGATTGATAAAGCTTGGGGGTAGCACTGTGGGCAACAATAACTAGAAACCCAAAGTAAGCCACTTTGCTTTATTCTTTACTCCAATTTGAAGTTGAATTTATTCTCACCAGAATATTATATTGGAATCCAACCTTCTTCAATGTTTGGGATCTTCAAACAAACGGCCAACTAACGATCAATATGTATTTTTACACCTATTTTAGAAATTTATAGTTACTTTTGTCCCTTAAAAATATATTTAGTGTTGGGAGCGTTTTTAGAAAAATATCATGTGTATTTTTGTAACTTAAACCTTCATTTTTCTATCCTGAACAGGTACACAGCCCTCCCACTACAAAAAAAAATAGTATTCTGTAGCGGTGCCATTGTAGCGGTTACATAAAACCGCTACAAATTATAGTATTTGTAGCGGTTTTAAGCTAAACCGCTACAAATTTAGTGCGAAATTCCCGCTAAAACTTGTAGCGGTTCACTTGTAGCGGTTAATAAACAAAAACCGCTACAATATTCCCACCACATGGCGCGACCAAGACCCGCCAACAGGGTAGTGGTTATTTGTAGCGGTTATAGCAACAAAACCGCTATAAAATCCCAAATGTCAGGTATTTGTAGCGGTTATTGGGATATAACCGCTACAGAATTTCAGGAGTTTCCAAGTTTGTAGCGGTTCTGGACCATAACTGCTATAGAATTTCAAAGGTTCTTGTACTTTATAGCGGTTATTAGAAAACCGCTACAAATTGGAACCGTCCTTGGTGATTTGTAGCGGTTAACGTAGCGGTTATTGGGATAACCGCTGCAAATTTCTGGCCTATTTAAGGGCCGCCTCCCTCCTTTTTTTTCGTTTGCTCATTTTGTTTCCTGAAGTTTCTCTGAGTGTTTTCTCTTAGATTTAAGCGTTCAGACGTCTGTAAAGGAGTTTTTGCTGCAGTATTTCTCAGTATTTGCACTTAAGGTACGTAGATAAGACGTATTTTATTTGTATTTGTATTTTTATTAGATTTTTGCATAATAATGTGACTAAAATATTTTTTTTTGAATTTTTATAGTTGATATGGCTTCAAGAGAGGATAAGGGGAAGGCCCCTGAGGTCCCCAGACCGATTTTGCGGGGTGGCAGCAGCCGAGCAGGGGGCAGAGGGAGGGGACGGCGAGGAGGCAAGGCGACAGCGGCATTTCAGCCCATCCCCCCACAGGAGTCAGCCCTACCACAGGCACCGCAGACGATCCCACAGGAGACGACCGCACCAGAGGTGCCTGAGTTTGGGGGGCAGATATCAGCGTCGAGGACTACAACGAGGAGGACTTCGAGATCCTGATTGGGCTCAGGGAGATGGAGCAGTTCCTCGATGAGGAGGAGGCTCGGGAGCAGAACAACCCACGAGGGTCGTCTTCGAGGTTTACTGGGTTTGAGGTGTAGGTCCAAGGTAAATAAATTTTTTAATTTAATAAATTATTTATTTAAATTTGAAATGTTAAATTTGAATTACAATTTATCTAACGTGTGGTAAACTGTGCAGATGAGCAGGGGAACGTGTCGACGAGGAGGCTAGACGTGGCCGGTTTGAACAGCGTGGATCGGACCCTGCGAGTTATAGTACCGTGGAATGAGGGCACTGATCAGCCCATCGACAATGGGGGTCACCTATTCAACCGCTTCCTGAATGATCTAGGCGCGAATTGGATACAGTTCCCCCTTCACTTCAAGACGTGGAGGCACATTCCGAAGGGGCCGAAGGACCTGGCTTGGGAGGAGGTGATTCAGGTAATTAATAGTATTTAATTAATATTTTTTGTAATTAATTCTATTTAATTAATACTTTTTAATAGGATTTTTATAATTATTGATATTTAAATAATTTTTTTGCAGCTGCAGTTTGCCGTCCAGGCCAACCGGAAGAGGTATACCCTCGTGAAGATGGGTGACGGCTGGAAAAACCGTCTCTTCCACAGGGTGGATAAGGACGGGATGATGCCTCTGGAGCAGCGGATCGAGAGCGTCCCGGACGGCTTGCCACCGAATGACTAGGCGAGTTTCGTCCAGTTCAGGAGGAGCCCTGAGGGGCAGGTAATGTATTTATTAGATTCTTTATATATAATTTTGTAATTGTTAATTACTAAATTATAACTTCAATTTAATTATTTTTAATTTGAACTTTATTAATTTTAAATGTTTTTTATTGTTGTAATACATTTAATTTTTTTTCAAGAGCTTTCTCAAAGGAACATCAAGATCTGTGTATAGCAGATGATCCACCACACAATAGGATCGAATACATTTGATGTCACTTACAACGAGCTGGTAACTTTTCAAAATATCACTGACTTTTAGCTAGTTATTTCATAATACTAATTGAATTTTGTAATTGTTTTAGGAGAAGAAGGCACAGCAGGAGAACCGTCAGACGGACTATGGGGAGTTGTACGCCATCACACACAGACACCGTGACAGGACTGCGACCTCTCAGCAAGCAAAGGCGGCCATTGTAAGTAATTTGATTATTATAATTTTTATAAAACCAACTTAATAATAAAAAATTCTAATCAATAATTGTTTCATAAAATGGTAGGAGCGGATATAGCAGTTGCAGGCTAAGCTGCGACAGACCCAGGCCGAGAAGTCACAGGGGTCAGTGGACCCGACAGCTCCTTTGAAGGCGGGTCTGGGTCAGGCTGAGTACCCCGGATGAGTGCGGGGGATGGGGATAGGCGCCAGACCTAGCATGGTCTACGACAGGAGCGCCGCCTCTGAGGCTGGCAGCTCTAGAGGGGTCAGACGTCTAAGGGACGAGTCTATTGACCAGCTGCGATCAGATTTGGAGCAGCAGATCGATGGCACAGCAACAGCAGCAGATACAACTGCAGGCTGATTTGATCTACGCTCAGCAGACGTAGTGGCGTGATATCACGAACAACATGCTCGAGCGGTCATGGAGTCGCTTGTTCCCGGATGAACAGCATCCACAGGTTCCCCCTGTCCCTCGGTACGTCGTCCAGCCTACTCCTACTCCTCCTCCTCCTCCTGTTCCTGCTGATAATGATGGTGCGGTTCAGTCTACCCAGCGGCCTAATCCAGCAGCACCTGAGGGAGCACCAGATGATCAGCCGCCAGCTACTTAGTTTAGGAAATCTTTTTTTTTATTTGTTGTTAAAACATTTGTAAATAAATATATATAATTTTATATTTCATAACTTAAATTCTTATTCCATAATTATATTTATATTATTAGACCACGTTGTTGAATTTATGAATTAATTGCAACAATATTATTTATATTTCAAAAAAAAAATAAAGCATATATGTATTTGTAGCGGTTTTATAATAAAAACTACTACAAATATATATAGTTGTAGCGATTCTACAATAAAACCGCTACAAACATATTAACTTGTAGCGGTTCTACAATAAAAACCGCTACAAATATACATAATATTTGTAGCGGTTCTACAATAAGAACCGTTTAACAATACAAACCGCTACAAATACTCAACATTTAAATTTTAAATTTGCCGCCTTTGTGCACATTTGTAGCAGTTATTTTATTTATAACCGCTACAAATTAAAAATAATTTTTCCATTTGATGTCCAATGGCTTTAATATTAGTAGCGGTTGTATATATATAACCGCTACTAATACCCAACTTTTAAATTTTGAATTTCCCACCACTGTGTGCAAAATTCCAATAGCTTGAAAATTAGTAGCGGTTTTATATATATAACTGCTACTAATTTTTTAGAATTGTAGCGGTTAGTGTAGTGGTTTTTGAACCACTACAAAATTGGAAACGTTGGAATTTCAGAATATAAGGTTCCAGCTATTCGTCATTCTCTACTCACTCATCTTCTCTATACTTTCTTCTCTCTCACTAGTAGCTATGGATAAATCATAGATCAGGTTGCCGCGCAATTCTCCAGAATATTTGTATAGATTAAACATTTTCTTGGATTTCACATTCACTCACGCCAGCTGTAACGACAAGATCATCTGTCCGTGTTGGAGATGCAAGTTCAAGAAGTGGCATGCACAAAATGTTGTGAAGGAACATTTGCTTGTGAAGCCTTTCCCTGAGGACTATACGTTCTGGGCAGTTCATGGTGAGAAGGCCGGCATTAGATATGATGATGTTCTTCCTCGAAGTTCTCAAGTAGGCGTTCAAGTAGATGAAGATGATCATGTGAATGATGTTGTGTGAGATGCGTTTGGATTTCAAGGCGACAACTTCAACGAAGAAGTGCACGGTACTGAGCCGGTTTTTATGAGGAATGAAGCAGCTCGGGATTTTTTCAGCTTGATGGATGAAGCAGATCATCCTTTATATCAAGGTTGTCGCAAATATTCTAAATTATCTTTCTTGATCAAATTGTATCATATCAAGTACTTGTGTGGAATCACAGATAAGGGAATGTCGATGTTTCTTGAGTTATTACAAGATGCATTCATCGACGCTGATATTCCCACAACGTTCTACGAGCCCAAGAAGATTATCAACAGGTTGGGGTTAAACTATCAGAAGATTGATGTATACCCAAACGATTGTATGTTGTATTGGGGAGACAATTCCAGCAGGGAGATTTGTAAAAGCTGTCACACATCGAGGTACAAGACAATTCGGAAGGGGAAAAAGCAGAAGAAGAAACCTGCAAAGATTCTCAGGTACTTCCCTTTAAACCCTCGCCTACAAAGATTATTTATGTCATCTAAAACTGCGGAGCACATGAGGTGGCATGCTGTTGATAACAATGAAGACGGTAAATTAAGACATCCGTGGGATGCAGACATCCTTGGAAGTTGATAGGAGGGTCCACAGAGAATTCCCGAGCTGGTTTGCACGCAGAATACTAAATGACCACAACTCACACTCACCAGATTTCAGAGCTCTTGCAATCGGCCCTCTTGATCATGCAAAAAGGTTTACATCATACAATGTCAATGGTTTTAAGTTTTGCACGATTTCACGGGATCAAGGATTGTAAACTCAAAATTCGGGTGTTTATGGAACATTTGGGATAAGGAGTTATGCGAGCAGCAGTGATGCCAATATGCAGTTCGGAGGCGTCTCTTACTATGGCAAGCTTCTTGATGTGGTCGAACTTAATTATCAAGGCCGTTTCACCGTGACGTTGTTCAAGTGTTTGTGGGCAAATACCACTACTTCTCGGGGACTGACAGCTGATGACTTAGGGATCACATCAGCCAATTTCTCACGGCCGATTCATACTGGTATTTCTCAAGACGATAAGTCGTATATTCTAGCTTCAGAGGCACATCGGGTTTATTATATCGAGAACAAGAGGCACAGGGATTGGCACATGGTCGTTCATTTAAAGCCACGAGACCTTTATGACATAGGTGAAGGCGATAACATCACCTCCGAGAGTGAGCCATTTCAGCCAGCCGATTTTGAAAACTACTTCCCTGAAGGCGATGACAATTTACCTCTACTGCGGTGAGTTTTTTTAAGTCCACGTCATTTAAATTAAATTTTTTAAATTTAATAATACATCCCTAACAATACTTTTTCTACATAATTTCTGTAAGGATGGCGACGATGAGTGATCAAATTCAAATTATGCTTTTGTCTTTAAAAAAACTGAAAAAAAAATTTTTTAAAAATTAAAAAAATAAAATAAAATAATATTTGTAGCGGTTATGAAACCGCTACAAAAATAAAAATAACCGCTACAAAATGGATACATTAACCGCTACAAATAATACGTGGATCCCTATAAACACCCTTACCACAACTCATTTCAAACACTCCCCAATTTCTTTTCACCTTACCTTTCTTTCATTTTCTCTCATTTACAACTTCTTTTGAATGAGTAGAGGAGCTGAATAATACGATCAAATATGGTAACAAGTTTTTTTATTTTTTTTACAATACTTCTTTCCTTTATATAAAATTTATTCTCACCATTTTTTTCTAGATATTTTAGAATTGTATCTCATTTTCATCTATTTTTCATACCCAATTACATTATATTAGACAACATAATAATTCCTTATTACCTACATATACTTAATAATATTATTAATATAACTTTTATACTAATCCAATTAAATTAAATTTTTCCTTTTAATTTATTAATAAGTTAAACTATTGAATAATAAGCTAATTAAATTAGATAAACTAATAAAAAAATAAACTAATTAATTTAATATTAAAAGAACAGAAACAAATGATCGTATATTTTTTTAAAAAAATTTAAATATTTGTAGCGGTTATTAAACCGCTACTAACCGCTACAAATATCTCTGAAAAGAAATTTTGTTCATGGGGATTTGGTAGCGATTTTCTGTAACTGCTATAAAGGATGTAGTGGTTATTTTTCGTGAGTAACAGTTTTATATAACCACTACAAAACCGCTTGCAATATACGATTTAGTAGCAGTTCTCATAACCGCTACTAATGTTGTTTGTAGCGGTTAGAACCGCTACTAATACCCATTTTTAACTGCTAATAAATCACTTTTTTTTTTTTTAGTGTCCCCAAGATCCTATTGCCTTCTTCTTCACCGTATTTCTCTTTCAGTGAATTTGCCACATCCTTCAAGTAGCCCACTCGTGTTGGGAAATATATCTGCTCATCAAATTTGACATGAACATTAACATAGCAACTAGTTTTTGATCAATTTCTTAATGATGTTTAAAAGGATAAATCTTGAATTGATTTCAACTAGTCCTTCCCCTTCCCTCTGTCTGTCTGTCTCTCTCTCTCTCTCTCTCTCTCTCTCTCTCTCTCTATATATATATATATGTGTGTGTGCGCGTATTAAAATAGAGTTGAAGAAATGAAAGAAGAAAAAAGAGCAAAAGATAGTAACTCCAAAAGGGGCTAGATTGAGAACGGCAGCTAGAGTTGGCTGGGTTGGTGACGTCGAGTAATAATAGATGTGAAAGAAACACAACATGTTGGGTTAGCATGGCGTGTGGGAGTTACCAATGGGCAAAATTCAACTGAAATTCTGATACCAACAACAACACGTCAGCATACACAAAAAGTCATGTTTTTGGATCTTAATTTCCCACTACACTTTCAACTTTTATGTAACGTGAAAACACAAAATTGCACTTTTTTATTTTTGGAGGATTGGGGTATGGGAGGCCACAAGTGCAATACAGTTTACATTTATTGCAAAGTCAGTGATATCATGCCATGTCCCACTCCTCTCACGACTTTGACTATGAAGCTATTATTTGCCATTTTGAGAAGATAGTGAGGGATGAATGTTACAAGTGGGTGGCTGGTTTCTATAAAAGAGTAGAGGCTCAGAGCTATGGGGCTTCAAGTTCGTAGGGTAATCAAGGTATTAAAATTAGGACCGGATATTGAACCGATCGGGGTACTGGCTTAAGAATCAGTGGGTCAGATCGGGACTAAACCGGGGCTAAACCAGTGAGAAATTGAAAATTTTAGGCTTATTAATATGAAATTCTAAAGAAAAATTTTAGAAAAAGTTTTTTTAAAAAAATAGGAACCCGGACCGGACCGGTCTACCGGCCGGTTTGCCGGTTTCCAGGCCAGACTGGTCTACCGGCCGGTTCACAGATTTCCGGGCCGGACCAGCCAGTCCGGTCCAGGTTCAACAACCTGGAGAGTAATTGTTGAGGCTAATTCAGTGGCAAATGTTAGGTATGCTGCCAAATTTGCTATTGAATCCTACAGTATGTATGTAGTAGAACATATGTTATAGACGAGATTGTACAACCTGGGACCTTTCCACTTATCATCCTAAATATAAGGGTTAGATAATTAAGTTCATTTTCATTCTTAAGGATAGTTACAATACACATGATTAAAAAAAATATTTCAAAAAAATCAACATAGATTTGTTACAAATAATTAGCATAACTAATTTTCTTTGTATTTAAAAATTGATTGACTAGTTCTTATATTGAAAATCAAAGGGATTATTAGGCAATTAAGGCCATTGATGGGTGTGGGCAATAGTTATGTTGATTATTTTGTCAATTAGGCTATAAGGCTATTTAATTGTTATAAATAGCTAAGTTAACTAATTTTTTTCGTATTTATTTAGTTTAGCCTCTTATAATACAAAAGGAAAATAGAAGTAATTTTGGGAGATCGGAACCAGATTAACCAACTCCAATTTGGACTCGTTCTACTAAAAGAAGATGACCAAGGCACCAAATTAAACTTATGGGTTATATGTCATTTCCATACGCATTAGGTGGTTGATATGAACGTCACAATCAAAGGAACGCATATACTAGTAAAGGTCTTTTTATTTAATTCATTAATTTGCAAAAGTTCAACAACCATTCATATCATGGCCGTTGCATACAAATCAAAATCTTTAATTTTATATTAGTTCTGATTCTTCACTAATGATTGTGTGGGCTCTGGTCTTCCCCACAAACACACAGACACATACATATTATATAAATATATAGAGGAAAAGTTGTAAAGATTTCCACAGAATCTGGAAGGCGTTGATGATGATTGATGAGTTGATCCAGAGACTCAAAACGCCTAATTTGCCTCAAATAGCTCTTTGACATTGTAAGGCCATGTTTGGTTGCGACCTCCATTCCACACTACTCTTGCAAACTTCTGGTAAACTGCTTCTGTGGGATGAACACCATCAAAGAACACATAATCATTTGGATCTCGACAGACCTCAAAATTCATTCCCACTTTATTGTACCCTCCGAATGGACTCTTCCCACAGCATGCCTTCCTCCCTTCCTTCAAACCTATGAATGCACCCAAAAAAAAAAAAAAAAAAAAAGGAATCAGCTCATCTCCAAATCATTTGAAATTACTGATATGTTCCAATATAACAACATTGGCCTTCACACTCACCATGTCTAGATGGGGAAAAAATCATGCCTACGATAAAGCTGTAGAAATCGCTTGTTGAGTATTTGAAGCCTTCGAGTTGAGTTTCTAGTTTCTGAAGCATTTTAAGAAGTTCTTGGTTGTGTAATGTTGCTAGTTCATTGGATTGAAGGAGAGCTAAATTTGGGACAAAGAACTTCCTTCCTCCTTTCTCATATACATCCTGTTATGGACCAGCAACTCAAGTTAGTTTCTTTTCACAAGCACTATGCTTTTGATACATTTTTAGAATTACAAGAATTAGTATCAAAATAGTTTAAGCCTATCTGATACAACTTGCATACGTTCAATTTATTGTCTGATTAACCAATATGGGACTCTTAATACATTCTAACATTTAGTTCTGTCATGGGTTTTCAGAAGTGTACATATTCTTACTTTGATGGCAACGGTGAGGTTACCGATCACCATTCCGACGAACTGTTCCGGGTGTAATTTGACAAGGCTGGAATTTGTAGCGAAAGCGAAAATGTAGTCATTGCTTCCTATATTCATCAAATATACAGCTCTTTTGACCATTGCTCTGCCTTCTGCGTCACCAAGTCTCCTCCTTAATTGCTTCTCCACATGTTTGAAATACTCAAGTTGAGTTTTGAGGGGTATTGCCTGCAAATTTGAATTACTCATCAATATGTGTTTTTGCTTTCACAATAAAGAAATCCACTATAACATGTTACCTTAAATTCTTAATATAAGATTTAGTTAACATTTTTTTTTTTGATAAACTCATAATGTTCCAGGTCCCTTAGGATTTGAGACTAATATCTGTTGGGCTGAAAGAGTTAAGGTTAAGGCTCTTCCAACAAATATATTTCTCGAGATTCGAACTTATGTCTTCCTCCTTATAGAGGTGAGACTACTTACCATATCAACCAACAACTAATTTGTAGTTAACAATTTTTTTATATAAAAGTTAAATAACTAACTTAAGGAAATTAGTTAACTTAATTATTTGTAACAAACGTGTGTTGATCTATGTAAAATATCCTCTTTAATAATGTGCATTGAAACTAACCTTATGGAAATCTTTTTAATATATGCAAATAATAAGAATACTTTGGGTAATCAATTAAAATTTTGGAAGACAACATAGATTTAAGCTTTTATATTTAAGATACAAATAAATTCCTTGTTTGTCTCCAATATTTAGGACTAGAGGGAATAATTAAGAGGTTCAAGTTCTGTTTTTTTTTTTTTTTTTTTTTTTTTTTTTTTTTTTTTTGCCATCTAAAAGGTCCAAGTTCAATATAAAGGGAAAGCTCAATCTGGTGTTCCCAACGCTGGACTCATAAGCTCCACTGTTATAAAAACAAATCCAAATGAAAATCCAATCTCAAAATATTAGCTACAGGGAAGGAGACCCTTGGAATTTATAACAAAAGGCTTAGTCTACTAACACTAGAAATCTGATGAAATTGATATACATGAAATTGTGAAAAGAAACAAACAACATACCATTCCTAGACCAGTCTCGTCTAGAACACCAGCTCCACCAGATGCAAAATTTGCTCCATCAGTAAATCGATGGTATCCAGGTTGTAGATATGGCGGAATCAGAGGAATCTCTGCATACTCAGCTGAAATAGAAATATACGCAAGTTCTTTAATTTATGAAACATATTATATAAATTCAATCTCAAGAACATGATTCAACATATCGTTGCTTACCTATAAAATCAGGAACGAGACGTCCATCACTGAATCTGCCAGTAGGATATTTGAAAAAGGTGATGCCATAAGGGTTAAAGTTGGCCCTCAAGGCATAACTACTGTTGAGGTAGTTGTTGTTTCCTGGATCCGACATTGAATCTCCGAAGGTAAACAGTGGAGTTTGCATTTGTAGCGGATCTGAAGATGATGAATCAGCATAGCAAAGTGTATAGAGTACTGTGCTCAAGAAGAAGAAGGAGAAGCTGATAGAGTGATACACGAGTCTCGCCATAATGTTTATTTGATTATAGTCTGCTAAATCTTATTGTTTTACAATGTCTAACAGTCATATATATATATATATATATAATATAGGTCTTGTATAAAATAAGCGTCTCCATCCTTCACGGATTTGTGTTGGAGTGTGAACACTGCCGGCCACACGCGCCTTCTGTAACATTCCCACCGCATTTTGATCACACCGCGTCTGGACCGCTTCAGGTCCTTCCTAGAAGATTCATTTAACTAATTCCGAAAGATTAACGATTAAGAAAGTTTAATTAAGCTATTACTCAATGCTTAATATAAAACACGTTTACTTAATTTAATTAGATTAAAGAAAGTTGGTTAAATTAGTTAATATAACATGCACTTTTTAAAACACCTGAGTCATTTTTTTTAATTCTTTCTCATCTTTGATTATTGTTAAGAGAGCAATCAAAAAGAATAAATTTTAAAAAAATAAATTAGAAAAAGATTGATAAATATATAAATTTTATATTATTCTCATTTAGGACAAAGATCAACTCTATAAAAAATTGAGGAACAATTTTAAACAGAGGTACAAGATTGATAAAGCTTGGGGGTAGTACTGGTTTTTCCTTTGTGGGCATAAAATAAACTATTCTTTTATGTCCTTTTTATAAGTAATTTTCTTTCGCCTAGTGTTGATCCTTTTTATAAGCAACTTTCTTCTCGTTATTAATTCTCTTTCATTAGCTCATTTATTAAACATTCTCTTTTATATTTATTACGTATTTTCTCTCTTATGTTTTTTTTCATAAATATGAGTGTATTTCGAAGAAACATGACATTTTATATATATATATATATATATATTTAATTAATCTTAACTACACACAACAAAAATAAAAATTGTTTATAAAAAAAATAGGAGAATTATATTTTGTGGGCACACATTTTAGGAATCCAAATGCTGTTTAAAAAAAAAAGACGACAAACAAATTAAAAGATGTCTTCCGGGCACCTACCAATTTAATTTTTTTTCCTGCTGCTTCTTGAAAGCTGTCGGATGAATCATCATGTTAAATCATCACTATCTGTCGTAATAATTGTGTGAGTGGGAAAGCGTATGTGGGATTAAAGAAAAAGAAGGAAGCCACTTTGCTTTGGAGTATTGGAGAGCCAATCCCCTTTACTTTATGCTATTTTAGTTCAACTTGAAGTTGAATTCTT
The DNA here is from genome assembly GCA_963855925.1 of Inga laurina. NCBI lineage: Eukaryota > Viridiplantae > Streptophyta > Magnoliopsida > Fabales > Fabaceae > Inga > Inga laurina. The sequence goes on from OY979705.1 coordinate 66,911,972, forward strand.
TGTCACAATCCTCTCCTAGGAGGTGCTTCCACGTATTTGATGTATATCTTAAAGTTTATTAATTCTATTTTAAAATTAATTTTTTTTAATTTTAGTCATATTTAATATACATTACACATAAAATCAAAACAATAATAAAAGAAGAGTAATATTATAAATTCATATGAAATATTTCTCCCTTTACTCTATAGATAGGATCAAAAAGATTTTCTTTCCCTTACATATAAATAGAACTAGACGAGTATGTCAGAATCCAACTCCAACCGATGACTTAAAATTAATAAAATTGATACTTAAAAATTATAAGAATTAAAATTTTTCTCAATATAAGTTACTACAAGCTAGTAAGCAATTCTCAAAGTTATTACTCATGTTTCTTTAAGCTATTAAAAGCTTATTTTCTTTATTCTAAACAGGATAGAAACCTTGAAATTTTTATTTCATCAATTTACGTGCACTCTTTTTCCTTCCAGAAACAACTCCATCTTTTTTATTTGTACTTCTGTTATAATCCTCAGTATTACAACTGCGAACACCAAATAGTAGGATCATAGTTGAAACTGTGCTTTCAGATTGTGAGGCCCAATGATAGTATGATTCCCATTCCATATGAATTGGGAAAAGATTCTCATATGCCCTTTCAGTTGGATGGATTGTATCAAAGAAGACACATTCACTTGTATTCTTACACAATTCATAATCTTTGCTTCCACAACTATAATATTGCTATATCCCAATTTTTGATTAAAGGCAAATCATGATTAATATGGATAATTATAAATTTAATTTGAATTATTACGTGTTTTATAGCAATATTAATTAATATGTCATAATTATTGAAAAATTTGAAGAATGGAATTATTGGCCATGAGTTGGTAATTAATGGAGAAATTAATTACTAACTATGGGAAAAATGAGAAATGTGATTAAATGCCTAATGGAGGGATTAAAGTGGCTAATTGGTGACTTATCTTGTGGGAACCAATAATAAAGTGACATGTGGCAAAAGTTGGGTGAGAGAGAGAGGTGTAAGAAAAGTCAAATGGCATTTTAATATGATTCTCTCTCTCTCTTCCTCTCCCTATTTTCGACTGCTGAAAGGAGGGAGTAATCATCATCATTTTCTTCACCTCTCCACTCCATCTCTCACTCTCATCTCTTTTCTCTCTACTGGGTGCCATTTTTTGCAGCAAAGGGAAGGAAGAAAAGCTTTGAAAAGGTAAGGAAAATGATCTTTATTGCTCAAGCACCTTTCCTTAAAGTTGTTCCTTGATATAAGAGCTTCATTTTGGTGGTGGTAGTTGGTCCATTTGTGTTGATTTGTGGCCACATGAAATTTTTGGAAGTGGTGAATCAAGAACTCCCTTTGAGAAAGTTGATAAGGTAAGTGAAACCTATCTATCTATCTATGTTTTGTGTCAAATGGATAAGCTTGGAAATTTTGGAAATTTGGTTGAAATTTCGAAAATTAGGGTCTTGTGGTGTTTGAATTGTTATTGTCATGGATATGATGCTTTGAAATGTATCTTGGATAGATAGAATTTGATTGAAGCTTAAATGTAAGGTTTGGCACATTTGTGTTGGTTTTGTGCATTGAGCAAAAAAAAGGGCATGTAATTGGGTTGTGATTTTGGTCATTTTGAAGTTACCATTGTGTTCTTTGTGAAAATTTATGTGGGAATAGGCTTAATTGTTAATTTTGGAGCCATTAGACACTTTGGTAGAAAATTGGAAAATCTGTCTTGTGTGAACTCTGTCTGGGCAGTCAGTTTGCACGAGCGTTTTAAATGACGAAACGATGTTGAAAAATTCTGAAACTTTCCAGTCTTAAAGTTCGCATCCCAAGCTTCAAAATTCATATATATTTTGTGTCATTTGGTTTAGTATTCTGGGAGATATGATTGTCCAAAGTTTGGGATGGAAACAGAACTCTGTTTTGGAGTAGTGTTGAGTTTTTGGTGATTCTGTATTTGTGTGATGATTTGAAGTAATGAGCCATATTTTTCCTAGATAAAGGACTTAAATAACTTTCATTTGACTTTGGAATCAACTCGTTTCTATTTTTTTAGAATTAGTTATGAATTTTGGAAGTTCATCCAAGAATCAGGGAATTTCTTGGTCGCGGCCCAAACCTTTCTGACTTGATTCTAGCCGTGGCCCATGGGTGGCTGGCCGCGGCCAGTGACCTTCTGATCATATTTTGACAGCGGCCCAAGGAAGGGCTGGCCGCGGCCAACCCCTGTGTTCCAACATTTTGAGTTTTCAAAAGGAGATCTCTAACCTATTGTTTCCCAACCTTTTAGGGCTTTTATTAGAGGCATTTGTGGCCTCTTAAGAGTCAATTATGATAACCAAATTTAAGTGTTATGAAGTAGATTAAGTCTTGGAATAGAGTATAATTCTTCGTCCTTGATTATGATTCTAGGATTTGACATTTGCTCTACTCGGGAGAGACCGGCGCTAGGACACGCCCGGAAGGACCAAAGTAGTGATTCTTCTCTCATATTGTGTATGATGTTTTGGTATGCATAACTTATCATTGAACTTTGTGAACTGTGTGCCATGGTCCATTACGCACGTGAGCACTTCAGCGTGAGCCGTATAGGGATTGACGCTGGTCATCTCTAGGTCGGCTGTTGAACTGCCATCGTAATCGACATGGATTTTGTATATCCGACCCGTGGGGCGGTGTTTGTGAATCCAGCCGTGCTGTGTATTGATCTTGCCTGTATGGCTTGTGTTATGAAATAGTTTATATGAATCCCAGCTGTGGTGAAATATATGGTGTGGATTGTTGTGATGCAATGCAGCGTGAGCAATCGTAAGGGATGACATGTGTCATACTAACTATTGCCGTTGTAACTGCTGTTGTAGTTGCTTGTGTGGATAATGATTTGATTTCATGCCTTCTTGTTGTACATACTATGATTGATTTGACACTACGGGGATTCCTTAGAATCTCACTCTCCCAAAAACCATGTTTTAGATAGGGTAGAAGGATTAAAGGGAAAGCGGGCAATGAAAAGAGGATAGAGCTCCGGTTTAGAAGTATATTTTGGGTTATTGGTTATCATATATATCATTTGGATGTTTTTGAGAAACAATTGTATATAATGGGATTGGTGGTATAGTTTTGTGTAATCCCCAAGTTAAGGGTAATGAATTGTGGGCTTTGTGTCTTTGTAAAACCCTTATTAATGAATGGAACCCGAGTGTGTCGGGAATTTGCTTTATATTCTGATATTTGTGAATGAAATCAACCTGTGCAGGCCATTTAGTATTGAAATGTGAATATGAGACCGTCATGAACATGTTTTGTAAAAGTTTTTGTAAGCCATGATTTTGGGAAGTTTGATTTTGTTTAAGTCCCAAAATCATCTAAGGTCTCTAATTCTACATAAATTACGTATTTATGAACCAAATCTCGGCATTAATCGTGAAGGGGGTTACAAATATCCCCCTGTAAGGTCCACTCCCCCAGCATGCCTCACTTGCTTACCTAAAACCTTCATAACAAATTAATTAACCCACAAACATTACAATTATAATATTTGGTTTTAATATGTGGAACTTGAAATTCAATTGAGAAAATCGGCTAAACATGAGGGTAATTAGGGTATTTTACTCTAAAAAAATACTACCTCATGTCCTTAATAGAAGAGCTACTTAACTACTTTATATAGATTAAATATAGATTAAAAAAATAGGGTGAAGGTGCAATAATACCCATGAATTTTTATTAAAAGTGCGTCTAACACCATATAGATTTTGAAAGTACAAAAATATACATAAACATCCAAAATGATAGCGAAATTGCCAACACCATTAAATACGACATAACACTATTATATATGCACATACAAAAAGAGCGTAACCCCATTACAAAAAACAACTGTGTTAAGTCAAATTTAATGGTGCTGACATTTGTGCTCTCATTTTGAATATTCATGAATATTTTTATACCTCCAAAATATATATGGTGCTGGACGCACTTTTAATAAAAATTTATAGATATTTTTACAACTTTGCTAAAAAAAAATAATGCAAATAAAATACCTCTATAAAAATGTATTTGAATATTACCACCATTATTATTTTATTCTTTTCTAAAAAAATTATTATTTTAGTCTAAAGTCAGACCCCTGATCACTTCTATATCTTATACTCCCTCCGGTTCTATTTATAAGTAACTTTCTCTCTCATAGGGCTGGTCCTTTTTATAAGCAACTTTCACTTTTTGTCTGAAAATGAAACTTCTTTTTCCTATTTTACCCTTATTAAATACACATTCTCTCTCATATCTTACTCTCATTATCTCTCATACTTTTTATCTATTCTCTCTCCTATACTCTTTCATAAATAAGGGTATATATGAAAAAAATATGGTATTTTTAATACACTTATTATTCTTAACTATCAATTCATTTTACATAATGAAAAAAAAAATATTTATAAATAAGATTAGAGGGAATATAAGATATCTTTCATCTCACTTTACCAATTCAGTTAGCGCCGCATCCCTGCCCCAACTGCCAATTGTGTTCGTTTTACTTCCCGTCAGTTTTTTGTTTTCATTTCTTCCGTGCCTTATCTTGTGATTTACCTTGTCTTGTCATTGTTCCATTTCTCTCACCTTCCTTTTTTAAACGTCTTTTTCTCTTTCCCTCTCACCACCCCACCATTAATTACATGACATCACTGAAGGTGGGTATCGCCGTGTGGATATACACCTTCCATTTTTAAATATCTTTTTTAAGATTGTGAAATTTGGACAGGTCATTAAATTGGTTAAGGTATTGGATATAAGGTTAGTGGATCAGTTCAGAGTTAAACTAAAACTAATCAAGGGTTAAACTGGTAAGAAATTAAATATTTTAAGTTTATTAATATAAAATACTGAAAAAGGAATAAAAAAATTGATTTTTTTAAATAAAAAAAAATCTTAAACTAGACCCAATCGGTTGGGAGGTTCCCGATCTGGACCGACCTATCCTGTCTGAGTTTAAGAACCTGGATCTTTTTCTCTTTCCCTCTCACCACGCCACCATTACTTGCATCACTGAAGATGGGTATCGCCGTGTGGATATACACCTTCCTTTTTTAAATGTATTTTTCTCTTTCCCTCTCACCACCACACCATTACTTGCGTCATTGTAGATAAATGAATATTTAATCAATAATGACCCCCATCCATTGCCCCTGCCTTCAGCTAAATCAACAGTATGTGATATGTACATAGTATATTACTCCATTTAAGACCTACTTTCATTCTTTCTGCGTGGGCGTGATTAGGTTTTCATTTTTGGATTCATTTTAATGTTATTCTATTTTCACTCCCATGGCCAGCGTATTTTTGGTTTTCGGTTTGTGTGTGTGTATGTCAAATCCTTTAAGTTCTTCTCACCTTTTTTCTAATCAACTGCTTTTGCTTGCATCCTTTCAAACATTACACGCACCCATATAAACAATTAACCTATTTCTTGTACTCTCTGCTTCCAGAATCCCCAAATCCCATTCTATTTTTTGGGAGTTACTATCGGTGGTGAATGGTGAATGGGTGTGTGTATAATTTTTGCCCCACCTCCCTTTTACCCATCACTGTGCGTGTGCGTGTGTATTTCATATCCTTCAACAAGACCCTATATTTATGCTTCGATTCTTCCTTGTGTGAGTAGATGTATATATATTAATCAATTTCAAGACCCCTTATATATTCCTTCTTCCCGTGGGAACATACTGGCATCCATTTATTATATTATCCTGCCACCAAATATATGTGCAATTCTCTATTGGGGTACGTGGTTTCCTTAAAATTCTTCAACCCATATCATCACCATATGAACCCAAAATTTTATAATGATGCTATTCCCTTCAGCTATACATGATGCTATGTATAATAATAATATCCATATAATAATCCGTATAGTTGCCTATTTTTCGTTTCAATTGAGCCATTAGAGGATCATTAGGGTTTTATAGCAGTTTTGAGGTAGCTTTGGAGTAACTCTAGAGTAGCTTTTGAGTAAAATACTAAAATACATTTATGCTTGTGACTTTGTAGATCACTTTGAATGAGAGCTTTAATTGGAGTAATTAGTGTGTGATTACTTGTAAGCTAAAGAGTAACGGTAACTCTAAATATTTTTCCTATATACTTATGAATTGTGCATGATTGAATCTTAAATGACTATCTTTTATTTTTAAAAAATGAACTGAATTATATGTATATATGTATATTTTCTAAATTCTCAAGCACGTGATGTTACAAGTAAATTTCTTTATAACTCATTTTCTTCATATAGCTAATATATGAACTATAATTAATGTATTGTTGGATTAATTTTCATTTCAGTCGTGATTGTATATATGATGATATTTACTACGAATGGAAGCATGATTTATAGTACTTTAATTTTTAATGATATTTTATTTATTGATTATTGAATATAACTATCATGACATTTGCATTTATGATGGGTTGGAGTACAGAGGAGGAATTTGTATGATGAGATCTTTTACCACGTCGTATGTCATCACTCTGTGCACCTGGATGGCACTTGTTAGTGCCCCTTCTTCCATGTTTTCCTTTGGCTGAGTTTTATTAGAGCTGTGGAATATGTGACACCTCCTTAGTTTGTTCTTTTAAGAAAGGAAGTCATAGTCTAGACTTAAGCTTTATATCTTTGGTCGGGTGTATCTTAAGAACCGGTGAACTTGGGATAATCCAATCAAATGTATGAGTTTCTGTTGGATAGTATGTTAGCCTATAACTCCAATCAGTTGAATAAGGATGGGCAGTGATATAAGGGAGATTGCATATTACATATTGTATAATTGTATATTACATGTAATGGATGGGAATATAGATTTGCTTAATGATGATTAAATTTGAAATCATTTTCTATGAGGGCCGTGATATACGTAGATATATGTATGATCAGTTCTTTAGTTAATTATATGTGGTTTGCTTTTGTGTGGTAGAAATTTACAATAGTTACTAAGACGTGAAATCTCATCTCCTTATAGTAACTTTTTTTCATGTGATTGTTATAGTAGGAAGTAAGGGAAGACACATGCAGAGTGAGCTAAGGGCTCTTTTGTGCTCTTTGAACACATGTTGTTATATTGTTTTATTTGTTATAGCCCTAAGACTTCCGTGTTTGATTTTTATTTACTAAAATATTTTGATGATTTAATTTGACAAATGATATGGATTTTATTTGAATTGATTATATATTTTAATGATTTATATGTTGGACATCTTTATTGACTATATTTGAGATACTTTAGTTACACTAGTGGAAAAATGACTTTTTACATCGGTTTTAGATTGAGTATTGATATAACCAGTCTAAAAAGTCTGTCACTTAACAACCGGTCTAAAAAGTGTGACTTTTTAGACCGGTTGTAGCTACAAGCGGTCTAAAAGTTCCATTTTTTAAAAAAAAATCCCAATAATCACTAGTACAAAAAAGGCGTTTTAGACCGGGCCATTTAGACCGGTTGTAGTGGATTAGGTCTAAAAGAAATGCGCGGTGGCATTTTCATAATTATAAATAACTTGGGAGATCGGTTATTAGGGAACCGGTCTTAAAAATAATTTTAATATGGTTTTAAGACCGGTTCTCCTAACAACCGGTCTTAAAAGGCAGACCGGTTGTTAGGATAACCGGTCTTAAAAACCCTTATTTTAGACCGGTTATCTAATTAACCGGTCTTAAAAGTTTTCCCCAATATGATTTTTGCGTCGTTCTTCCTCCTGCTTCTCCCAATCTGAAATCCCTCCTAATCTTTTCTTTCCTCAGCCGTCGACTCCCCGTCCGTCGTCGCTTTCGGTCGCTGTCATATATTCTGAATCGAGTCCGTCGTCACTCTTCGGTCACCTTCATACACTGCTTCAGCTGCTCGTGGTTGTCATCGTTGGTGCTATCGTCCGTCATTCGTTGGTCGCCGTCATTCACGTCTTCATCCTCTTTTTTGAGGTATGCTTCATCGTCCTCTACAATTACTATATAGAAGTTGTTACCTCCAGATTTGATCATCAGCCTAGGCTAGCAAAGGGCTCAACTAAACAGTAGCTTAATATAAATTTTCTGGTGTGTTTGGTGTTTGGTATCCTTTGGCCCCCTGTCTGATAGTTTATTGTGTCCATATGTTCATTCCTTGATCGTTGTTGCGCGAGCTATAGTGCTATTTCATGAACTACATTGCTGCTCTCTGATCCACTTCTAGTTTATGTTGCCAGTAGCTCTGTTCAGTATCCTATGAGATAGCCATGTCTATTATAAAGATATATTTGTGCTTTTACCAATGTTATAAGTTCCTAGGATGATTTTCTCCTATCTTGATATTTGCTTATAAAGGGATTATTTGAACAAGAAAGTTAAATAATTGTGTCCATAAATCACAGCACATACCCGGAGAAAATTTCCCAATAAATATGATCATGCATAAGTGAGAGCCACTTAGCTAGTTGCTGCATTTGGAAACTTGATGTGGGCACATGGATTCATGTTTGTTTTCCTAGAAGTTCATGGCTAAAAATAAGACATTTAAGATATGTATGCCTGATTCTTTTTGTTCATCGAAAAAAGAACTCTCTTTTTGAAATGAGAAGGGAAAGTGGAAACTAAACCCTAATATACTCTCTTTCCCCAATCCAATACTTGACATCTTTGTTTACCTTCAATTTCTGTACAAACTACATGACCCACATTCTTTTTTTTGTTGAACACATGACCCACATTTTAATTTCAAATAAAATTGAATAAGTTGCAGCCTAATTTATCAATTATAAAAATACAGAAATCGCCAACAAATCCCCCGTTACTAAGTACCCAAAACTTATTTTTTAATCCATGGCACTTTAAATACAAACCATTGTACTGTACTTTTTGGGTGCATAGCACTACTATGCAATGTGCACAAACTGCGCAGTTATAGATTCGAGAAAGTCTCAACACAGAAGGATGAAACCAAACAAATAAAATTATACAGCCTCAACCTCATCAAGGGAGGAAGTCAAAAAATATGATCCTTCACTAGCTGCAAACAATCTATGCATGAATGGGGTTGAGCTCTGGAAGCAAGTTGTATCCGTGCATGTCAGTGAACACTGAAACAAAAGAGTCCCTCTTTGTCAACTAAGCGTGATAAGTGCGTTAGGACATATCCAACACCTACAGGACCTCTCCTAAAAAGAATTAGGACCTCTCTCTATATTTGATTTCTTAATCGATCACAACTAGTGATCCTTTTCAATCAACACAAGAAATTAGACACACCAACCCCTCTCATCGCCTACAAATTGCCTCTCTGATTTTATTTTCTTTGATTACTTACAATAGTAAGACAAGTCTCAACTCAACTTGCAAGCCCACGTTATCATTATGTAGTAGTTAAACTAGGTACTTAGGTGTAATGATTGCATGCTCTCATCATACTCCTGCCTTTTCCAGGGAAAAAAGTAGAAAACAAAAAAAAGGTGTTGGAATATATGGATCGTAGTTGGATACAAGCCAAACGGACAAGTGTTGAATATGATGTTGGGGTGAGGGGTTTTTTAGACTTTGCAAAAAGAAATGCCGATGATGATAGTGGGATATTTTATTGCCCTTGTGTAAAATATTTGAATGAGAAGCGATTAAGTGCTGTAGATATACATACACATTTAATTTGTGAAGGGTTTTGTAAGACGTATGTAGTATGGGTATGGCATGGTGAACAATTAGAAATGCCAAGTGCATCTCAACAGGGGGAAGTGACTTGTGATGATAATGACACAGATATGGATGATCGGATAGAGGATATTATTCGTGATGTAGGAGAAGAGGCTTTTGAACAATCACATGCATATGGTAATATGTGCAGTGATGCTGAGAAGCCGCTGTACCCGGGGTGTAAAAAATACCAATTGCTGAATGCTGTATTGAAATTGGTAGGCTTGAAAGCATGGCATAGATGGAGCGACAAGAGTTTTTCAGAAACGCTTGAGGCCTTTAAAGATATGCTTCCTGATGATAATGTGTTGCCTTGTCGATACTATGATGCTAAGAAAATACTGTGTCCACTAGGGATGAAGTATAAAAAGATCCTTGCTTGCCCTAATGATTGCATATTGTATAGAAAAGATCATGAAGAGAAGGAGCAATGTCCGATATGTGAAACTCTGAGGTATAAATCAAATAAGGGCCCTGTAAAAGTGTTGTGGTATCTTCCAATCATTCCAAGGTTCAAGCGCCTGTTTGCTAATGAAATTGATGCCAAAAATTTGAGATGGCATGCAGATGAGCGGATTTCTGATGGAAAGCTTCGACATCCAGCTGATTCTTCTCAATGGCAGAAAATTGATCAATTATTTTCTAGCTTCAGTGAAGAACCTAGGAATCTCAGGCTTGGACTTAGCACAAATGGTATGAATCCTTATGGTAGCCTAAGCAGTATACATAGTTCATGGCCTGTTCTGTTGGTAATTTACAACTTATCTCCTTTGTTTTGTATGAAACGAAAGTACATTATGTTGTCTATGTTGATTTCAGGACCAAAGCAACCCGGAAATGACATAGATGTTTACCTAGAACCCTTGATTGAAGACTTGAAAGATTTGTGGGATAAAGGTATCGATGTTTTTTATGCGAACAAGAAGGAGACTTTTAATATGCGAGCAATGATCTTTTGTACTATAAATGACTTCCCTGCATATGGGAACTTGTCAGGATATAGCGTTAAAGGCCACAAAGCTTGTCCGATATGTGAAGAAGGCACATGCTACCATCAACTTCAACATGGAAGAAAGACGGTTTACCTTGGCCATAGGCGATTTCTAAGACGAAGCCACCCTTATCGTAGATTAAAAAAGCTTTTTTCGGTGGCCAAGAGTTTGAAGATGCTCCAGAGGCATTGACTGGGGAGAAAATTTATGAAAAGGTGAAAAATATCATTACTATGTTTCGTAAGTCATCAAAGAGTAGAAATGAGAAAAATATACGGAAAAAAAGGTCTGTCTTCTTCGATCTTCCATATTGGCGCAATCTTGACATCAAACACTGTATTGATTTCATGCATGTGGGGAAGAACGTATGTGATAGTATTGTTGGTACACTGCTCAACATACAAGGAAGTTCTAAGGATGGCGTGAAGGCAAGATTAGACTTGCAAGAAATGCGAATACGAGAAGATTTACATCCAAGGCCATACGGTAATAGAACTTTTTGTCCTCCAGCTGCTCATACTTTGTCTAAGGTTGAGAAAAGAAGCTTTTGTGAGTGTTTACATGGTGCTAAAGTTCCCTCAGGGTATTGTTCAAATTTTAAAAAGCTTGTATTGATGAAAGACTTGAAGTTAATAGGGCTAAAGTCTCATGATTGTCATGTCTTAATGCAACAACTACTCCCAGTAGCTATTCGAGGCATTGCCAAATATGATCTTCAACACATATTGACTAGACTTTGTTTCTTTTTCAATGCCATTTGTTGTAAAGTCATTGACACGGAAAGATTGGAGGAATTGGAAAATGAAGGATATATGATCTTATGCCAGCTTGAGAAGCTTTTTCTTCCTTCCTTTTTTGATATCATGGTACACTTGATTGTTCATCTAGTGAGGGAGATAAAGTTGTGTGGCCCTATCTATTTCCGGTGGATGTACCCAATCGAAAGAACTATGAAAATACTAAAAGGGTATGTGAAGAACCCCAATCGGCCTGAAGCATCTATTGTTCAAAAATATGTTTCTGAAGAAGCTATGGAATTTTGTCAACATTATTTGTCAAATGTACGACATATTGGCCTTCCTAAACGTCATGATCAAGAAGGGGGTAGACGCGAGGCAACAGTAAAGAGCATAGATGCTGATGAATTGAAACAAGTCCACTTGTACATCTTGAACAATGTTGATGAAGTTCAATATTACATGAATGCCCATAAAGAAATTGTACGAAAATAAAATAGTCGAATAACTGAACAAAGGTTAATCAGGGAGCATAACAGAACTTTCGCACATTGGTTCAAACAAAAGGTTGACGGAGAAGAATGTGTTTCTGATATAATAAATTGGTTAGCACGTGTTCCTGAAGTTGATGTCATAAGTTGGACTTTATTTGTGATCAATGGTTATACCTTTTACATGAAGTCCCTAGATGATAAGAGCACCGTCCAAAACAGTGGTGTTGTATTAGTGGCTAAATCTATGCACTTCTCTAGTTTGAAAGATAAGAACCCTACATTGGCTGCCATACCTTATTATGGGGTGATTGAAGAGATTTGGGTGGTTGACTATGTTAACATTAGATTTCCCATTTACAAATGCAAGTGGGTTGATGTCAATAATGGTGTGAAGATCGATAGGTTAGAATTTACATTAGAATATCTGAATAGTAGAAGTTTTGGAGATGAACCTTTCATTATGGCAGATTAGGTGCAACAAGTGTTCCATATCACTGATCAGGCAAATAAAATGTGGTCTGTAGCTCTCCAAGGAAAAAGGGTCGTTGATATTGACGAGAAAAGTCACTCAAATTATGATCTTCTTGAGACTACTTTTTCCAGGGGTCAACCAGAACTGAACGAAGAAGATAGAGTAGAAAATGCACACGGCACAAGAAATGATCATCATGAGGGAATATGGGAGGATATTTCTTTATGATACTACTTTGACCTTAACTAACTAAAGTAATTATGATTATGATTTATATCCGAAGAATATGTTTAGTTAATTTATCGATATAGTCTTCACATGTCATAGCTTAGGATTTATCTTTCTTTGTTGTCATTACAGGAAAATGATGAATCCCCAGCGTCCTAGTGCAGAAGATCAGCCACCTCCTACACCTCTGAGTCGGCCACTTAGTGCTCAACAGAGTCAGCCAGCTAGTGTTAACCAGGGCGAGCCTAGCAATGCTCCGAGCCAGGGTCATAGTGAGCGCAGTAGCCAGTATGTACGGAGGGGTAGACGTGGCACACAGTTGACAGATGTTTCCCTCAGTCGGAGTACAGGCCAAAAGATACCGATTGAGTTTGATAGACATTGGAAACCAATCGGGCCTAATGCACAACGATATAGGAGTTTCGTCGGCCTCCTTGCACGTAACAAGCCGAGCATCTTGATAGAGGAGTGGAGAAATGTCGATGCAAAGGTGAAGCAGCATATTTGGGACACTATTCAGGTATACAATTCTCTTCTGTATGTAATTAATTATTATCAAATGTCACAAATTTGTCACTTACTCCTTCAATGCATGCATTTCAGCTCACCTACGACGTTCCTCAGAGTGAGATCTTGTACAACAAGACGATGACATATTGTTATGAGCGCTGGAGCAAGTTTAAGACAAATCTGACCAACAATTACATTCAAATTGAGGTGAAAGATGGTCAGTCTCGTCCTAATCCGTGCGACCAGTATACATTTCTTGATCAAGCGACTTGGTAAGAATTTGTTAGGCTTCGGACTACTCCAAAATCTTTGGTTAGTTGACTTATTTTTCGTTTTATTTACTTAGCAATTATTTTAATTGATTATAACACTTTCCTTTTGTATCATTTCTTATTCGCAGGCAAAAAGGCAAAAAGCACAAGAGAGTGGTAGAAAGAATGATTGCCCTCATACAATGTCTCATGGGGGTTATGCAAAGGCTGAAAGAGACTTGTTGGCGGCCAAACGGAAGAGATAAGAAGAAGCATCTCAATCTGATCCTTCTGTTTTTCTTTCTCCGCCATCTCCGATTCGTCGAGAAGAAAAATGGCAATTTGCCCACCAAAAGAGGAGTGAAACTTATACGAGTGAACAATCTCGTATAGTAGGTGAAAAAATTGTAAGTATATATCGTTATTGTAATTAATTACATAAGAAACGTACATTATTACTTATGGTTGTTATTTTGTATTATCTTATAGGATGAACTTAGAAAAAAAAAACAAGTTGAGGGCTCTTTTAAGTCGGAGGGCAGGAATGATATTCTAACAGTTGCTACTGGTAAACATGAGCATCCAGGCCGTGTCAGGGGAGTTGGAGGAGGGGTAAGGATATGGGATTACTTTGGAGCCCCCATACGCCATTCCTCAAACATCGTGACTAAGGAGGAATTGGAGACTATGTTGGCCATTGCAAGAGCAGAAGCAAAGGCCGAGGCTGAAGCATTATTTGATGCACTTTTAGAGACCCGGTTGAGCAAGATGAAAGAGGAAATGATAGTGTTTATGAGCTCAAGACAAGATACCAGTGCTCCCCAGCCACAATCGATTGATCCTAATAAGCAGAGCACAAAAGGTAGTTGTTGCAACATCGGGCAGTCATCAGAGGTTCCTAACCCGGAAATTACTGAGCTTTGTGATCTTTTTGTCGAGGATCCTCTGAGACGGTTAGTTGCACGGGGTAGTGTGCATAACCTGGGATCAACTGTCCACCACTAACAAATGGAAGGTGATCAAGTCCGAGTGTCAGTTAACGAGGTGATTATTGCAGATGCACCTGTCCCTATCCCTTCTGATGAATTCAAGATCGTTAGCGATGTCTTGGGCACATTCATCTTGTGGCCAACAAACCTTGTTTCTGGTCGAGCCGAGGATAGTCCGATCAAAGCCCCACCAAGTCCAGCTCCCTTCACTCAGCAAGAAGTTTCACAACCTCCATTGAATATCATGCAACAAGTGATTCTGATGGCATATGATACATCCTTCAAAACAAGAGAGTGGCCTACGGATTCAGTTGTTGGACAGTCATGAGTGACATGCTATCTTGAGAGGGATGATTTGATGTCCCTGGTAGCTCCTGGACAAAATCTTACGATTGGGATTGTCCAACTGTTCTTAATGTAAGTAGCTTCTGCAATTCAAAGTAAATATTTTAAAAGTTTCACCGTTTACCTTTTATTTATGTGCTTGCGTTATTGTAGGTACATGCATCGTAGGTTGGTCTCCTCTGGTAAAAGCGAAAAATTTGGATTCTTATGCCCCCATCACATCCAAGAGAAAGGGACCACTGCTGCTAGTAGACATAGATACTTGTCAGAGAGGCTTAGTGAAACTGGAACTGAGTGTTTCTTGGCTCCATATGTGCATAGGTAAGAAACAAACTGATATTTTATAATTTATATAATGTTTTATGTTTGCTTAATATTCTTATGTTTTTTTCAGTGATCATTGGCAGTTGCTTCTTCTATGCAAGAGTAGTTACACTGTCATCCTCTTATGTTCCCTCCACTTTAAACCAGGGAATGATTTGAAAAAGACCATGAATTTGTTAGTTTTCTTGCATTATTACCTTTTGTATGCAAAGTTTATGGAATTTGTGTAAAACCAATAACCTTTGTCATTGTGATGATCATAGGGCTATGCGGACATTCCTACACAGTGCTTGTAGTAAGCATGTTCTTGATTTAAAGGACCCTACATGGATCATGCCAAAGGTTAGTACATATGGATTTGTTTAAAGAATGTAATAAAACATGCCTTTATATTTGTTTTAATGAATCATGTTTTTTCTCAGAGCTGTAGGCAACCAAAGGGGTCCAACTTATGTGGTTTTTATGTTTTGAGACACATTTACAATATTATCACTCTAGGCACGACTGATTTTACTCAAGAGGTAAATTTATATTTCAGAACTTTTATTTTACTTTATTGTTTTTAAGTTACTAAGTCAATGCTTCGTCTGGTTTTTGTGTTACAGATGTTTGATCTTGCTGATCCCTTTCCTGAAGAAGATATTGATTTCATTCGCACATGTTGTGCTAAATTCATCTATGAGCTATTATAAAAATAGTGAGTTTTTGAATCCAACGTTACATTGTACATTATTGAATTGTGATGGCTGTGTCCTGGTGTTTTTGTATCTATATGATGGGTTAATTGTGGCAAGATATTGCTCCTAGAATAGGATTCTTGATGAATCATACTGTTGCTTAAACTTAAACCTGTTAAATGTTCATGTATATAAGATTCAGGAAAATGATACTCAATTTAATGCCTTAATTAATACAGAATGCTTGATTATTTGGGTTTTTGTACAGGACATAATTGACGCCAAGGGCTATTTGAAGCAAAGAGGAATTGAGGTCAGTGTCAGCTGAAGCAATGATCTCATGAACATGGTTCAGCAAACTTAGAATCTGGTTGATCACAATTATCTGATTGAGAATTATCACCTGTATATTTATCTTGATAATTCTATTCAAAATTGATAATTGTGAAAGTGAAAATCTCAAAGTAAAATTAGGTGGAAGAAAGGTTAATGTCATTTTGCTTTTGTTGGTTCTTGCGTGTTTGCTCTATTTCATTCTCTAATTCTTAAAATTATTTACACGTTTTTTATGGCATGTTCATTTCTTTGCTTGGTTCTTTTCCCAGAAACTTCATGTTTGGTGCAGGCAACCAAAGGGACACTGGGGACTAAGGAAGGTACAATCAACTTCAAAAGAAGAAGCTTTTGTTTTACTGCTGTCATTTGGTCATCGATCCTTATTGTCTAATTGCAAATGAATCATCAATGTATAACTGTACTGGCTTGTATGCACATTAATTTGTTGCTGCTATAGACTGCTGCATTTGAATTTTGAAATTGAAATCAGTGATTGTTATGTACTGCTGTTAAAATTGGAGCATTCTGTGCTTGTACATATAATAAAAGGGACGTTTTTAAAAAAATGAAGCTTTAAGACCGGTTGTAGTCACAACCGGTCTTAAAAAGTACTTTAAGACCGGTTTGGGAACAACCGGTCTTAAAAGTGTAACTTTTAAGACCGGTTATAACAACCGGTCTAAAAAATAACAGATTTTTTAGACCTGCTGTATCAAGACCTAATATAGAACCGGTCTAAAAAGTCATTTTTCTACTAGTGAATAAGAAACAAGGCTAGAAACTTCCCAAGACACGACAGTAGGGATGAGCTGCCAGAGTTCAAGCGTTGGAGCGAAGTCACCGAAATTGTCAATCACTCTGTCTGTTTCAGCCTAGACGAAGAGGACGCCTTCACCGTTGTAATCAATCTTGATGAGGCCATCGTCATCCCGGCGAAGCCACCCAGCCATTGGGTAAAAAGGCACTAGAACCTTTGCATCGAAGAAACTCGACACGCTCGCCGCCATTGTTGGCCTGTAGAAGTACACGCTTGGCGTGTGGAAATTCGGCACCACCAACTTGGCATTGGAATTCCACAGCGCTGTCCACAGCATCTCCACCACCGGCCACACGATCGTCAACTCCTTCACATTGATCGCATTCCTCTTCATCCTAATTAGTTTCTCGCTCACAGAGAGGTGAAGGAATTGAAAAAGGTGATTAAGGGAATGGATTTGGGAAGAGAAAGAGATTACCGGAAAGGATGGAAGAAGTTGTGTGGTGTGGTTGGTATAACCTGGGAAGGGACAAGTTATATGGAAAAGCAAAGAGTGGAAACGTTGAGATTTGAGAATATCTTTTAAGCACGGAATTCAATTTAAGCGCAGGAGGAGCAAGGGTATGAGATTTGGGAATATCTTTTAGAGTGGTTAAAATAAAAAGTAGGTCTAAAATATCACCTTTTAGACCGGTTGTGAATCATAACTAATCTTAAAAGGGGAAAAAAATCTTTTAGACCAGTTTAAAAAACAACCGGTGTTAAATATTTCATCTTTAAGACCGGTTACTAGTGAAAATCGGTCTCAAAATTTTTAGAATTATTTTTAATCTTTTTAGACCGGTTGTTTGAATTACTGGTCTAAAAACTTTCAAATTTTTTTAATTTTTTAAAATTTTTTATCTTTTTAGACTGGTTATTTTAATAACTGGTCTAAATAATTTATTTTAGATCGTATATTTTAATAACCGGTCTTACGAGTTTTTATAATTACAAAACTGCCATTGGTCATCTTTTTTAGACCTTATCCGTTATAACCGGTTCAAATGTGACGATCTAAAAAGACAATTTTGTACTAGTGTTAAGTTTTTGTCTACTTATTTTGAGGTGTTACACCCTTCTAATTTTAAAAAAGAAAAACAAAGAGAAGGGAAAGGTCACAACACACGCAAGTATTGATCGAGTACAAGAAGGGGTTTGGTGGGGGGATAGAGAAACTGTGACTTATCGAAGACAGGGAAGGAACAAGGAGTGCAACATAGAAAGTTAATGGTCACAACCCTCAAGTTTTGTTGCTTTTAATCCTCTCCTTCTCTAGCTACCTTCTCATCTTACTTCCAAGTTAAAATTCTTTATCTGACGCTGCTTCCATCCTATTCTTTCATATTCCACTGCCCTCCTTTTCCTTGAAAATAGTGTTTTTTAGCTTAAAATAATGACACTGGTAATTTTTTTTTTTGAAAAATAGCATTCAACATTTTGGAGTATTTTTTTTAGTATCAACCTATACTTTGAAATATTTTTTCAATAGTACTCGGTGCATCCAATATCTGGCATCCAAATATTTTCTGAGTATTCTTTCACGTTTCGTTGCCTTCCTTTTCCTTGAAATTGCGTTTTTTTTTTCAATTTTTTGGCTTAAAATAATGATATTGGTGTTTTTTTTTTTGAAAAAGAGCATTCATAATTTTGGAGATTTTTTTTAGTATCACCCTATACCTTAAAATATTTTTTCAAGAGTACTCGGTGCACCCAATATCGAGCATCCAAATATTTTCTCAGTATTATTTAGTATCCTAAACTAATTTTTAGTACATCCAGCACCCTAAAATGTTATGCCAAAATACGTTTAAAACACTTAATATTATTAGAAAAATATTTTGAGGGCTAGATGCAATAAAAATTAGTTTAGGATACTAAAAAATATTAGTTCTGAGGGCTAGATGCAATAAAAAATAGCTGAAGACACTGAGTTAGCGGTACTGAACAAATATTTTAAGATGATGGATATTAGATATTGGGTGATATTAAAAAATATTTTAAAATGATAAATAGACCAAAAATTAATTTGAGATACTGAGTACTATTAAAAAAATATTTCTATATTCTAAGTTATACTAAAAAAAATAATTGAAACACTGGATATTATTTTTTTTTAAAAAAAAAGACTAGTATCATTATTTTGCACCAAAACCGGCATAGTTTTAGAGAAAAGGGGAACAGCGGCCATAAAAGAATAGGAGAGAGAAGCTGCGTCTAATCCTCATCGAAGTCGTCATGTCACATCATCACTTTCATGCTCCAAACCTCACATCCAAATGTCTCATCACACTTTTTTTCTCCTGTTTTTTTTCCTCTTTCGGCATTATCTGATGGGTTTGCCATATTTGGAAGGACAGTTGGCCACGTCTGACATCGCATTGCAGTAATCCAATAAGGAATACTTGAATCCTGACAACTCCCTCTCTAACTTGTGCTGTGCGAGCAAGTTACTAAAAATTGGATTGGATATTGAACCGGTTTAGGTATTAGGTTAAAAATCAGTAATTCATATTAGAGTTAACCCGAGGGTCAAACTGGGATCATTTAAAAAATATATATATATATAATTTAAATATTCATCCATATCATTTAAAAAATTACATAAGAGTTTATTTTTTCAATCAATAATTCAATATAACCTCATGAACCTAATACCCACAAAAATATTGTTAAATACATAAAAAATTTTCTCCAACCAATGTAAAAAATATTCCACAATCTTTTTAAAGCTCCTTGAAAATTAAAAAATTGTTGGAAAAT
Organism: Inga laurina; assembly: GCA_963855925.1. NCBI lineage: Eukaryota > Viridiplantae > Streptophyta > Magnoliopsida > Fabales > Fabaceae > Inga > Inga laurina. Next base: position 66,931,605 of record OY979705.1, read on the forward strand.
AATTTTTCTAAAAAAAAAAAGCCAAAACGATGTAGTTTGGAGCATAAAAATGTAAATTTTTTTTTTAAAAAAAGAGGTAACCCGTGATTCGACCGGGTTGCATCGAGTCACCCTCGGGTTGACTGGGTCGGAATAGTACTGAGTAGTTAAATGAACCGGACTGGCCAATTGGCCGGCTCGCCAAGTTCTCGTCCGGATTCATGAACCATGAGTGCCACAGAGAGAGCCCCTATTGTGTCTTCTTGCCAATGCCGGTAAGAATTCAACACATCAACCACTTGGATCAGTTGTTGTTGCTCAATTAGAAGGTGTGCATCCCAAAGCTCCCACATTTTGAGACTTAGGATGTGTCAAGTTCTTACTACAAGGTTTGACTGACTAATTTAAAAAAAATTAATGAAGTTAAATAAATTGCGTAATTATTACATGTTATATGATAGATATAAATACTTTAAACTAATTTATTTAGTTTCTTTAATCTCCCTAAATTAATCAACTACGGTTTATATTAAGGGTTAAACAATATTTTGTGGTAACTACACTTTTCCTATAACTAACAACATACAATTACAAGTTCTTATATGTCAGAAAGATAACAACTTCATATCATTTACTTATCATTAATAGTTTTGAGTGATTTTTTTTTTTTGAGACTTGATAGTAATTCTAGTCTGGCTTGGGGTTAGTACAATTCTTTTTTTTTTTTTTTTTGTGGACATAAACTAAACTACTTTTTGTGGGATCAATAGCTGGGAATCTAAAACGAGTCTCAAGCTACCAATAATAAAGAAGACGCAAGTCCCTGGGTCCCTTCAATTCTATTTTTTCTATTGCTTTCTGCTAGCAGTCTTATAAAGCATCATGTGAAATGAGTTTCGCTGCCTCTCTAATGATCTGGATGACCCAGATTTAATATTTTCTAAATGATGATTTTTAAATAAAAAAAATCATTTTTAAAAAATTAATTAAAAGATTATCTTTATTTTATGTTCTCTATCCAATAAAATAATTTTTTCAAGAAAAATAAAAAATATAAACAAGTAAATTTGGATTGTTATGATCTTGATGGTCTGGACTCTGGATCAGCTAATCTCATCATAGGCACCTACACTGAATTCCATGTGAAATAATCACAATCAATCATAAAATTTGTGTTGGTTGGGTGTGTGAATGAGTGTAGTGGGTCCGAATGTGTTGGAATCCATATGTAAGGAAAGTGAAATAAAGAAAAAGTAAGGCACCTCGCTTTTTGCTGATTTTGTCCAATTTCTAGTTTGGGCTTTTAGCCCTATATAACACAAAAGCAAAAAAAGTAATTTTGGGGGATAGGAACCGGATTAACTAACTCCTATTTTAACTTACTCTACTGAACGAAGATGACCCAACACCCAAGGCACCCAGGTAGACCTATGGATTAAATCTCATTTCATGCGCATTTGGTGGCTGATAAAAATGTCACAATGATAGGAACACATATACTAGTAAAGCTTGTTTTAGGGTTAATATAATGCTAGGTCCTTATACACTTTTATTTTCATTTTAGTCCCTGTAATTTTAAACTATAAGTTTTGATCCTTTAAGTTTCTTTCCGTCTAAAGCTTAGTCCCTATGATAAGTACCTTAATGGTGTTAAATATGATAATGTAATAGTAACACTGTCAATTATGCTAAAGTGGCTTGATGGCTAGGCAATTTGAGTGTGATTATTATAGCTTATGTATGGAGTTGGAAATAAGGGCCGGTTCTTCATAGGCTCAGGCCTAAATAGGCGGCCTGTTTATGCCCGACTTCTTTAAAACCTCCAAATTCTGAAGCCCCGCCCTTATGCTATCAGGTCAGGGCTGAGCCCATGGGCTTTAGACCCTTTTGACTAAAAAAAAAAAAACTATTTTTTCCTATCTTTTTGAAGAAATAAAGTTAAAGTAATAGCTCCTTAATTTAAGATATAAATATTATCAAAATTAAATTATAAAGAAATAAAGTTAAAATAACAAGTTATCATGATGAAAATTTCAACACTTTACACATACATGCTCACATTGTCACACATGAAAACTATTACTACTAGCCACATGTCAATAGACTTGTCTATTTTTGTGAAAAAATATTCTTTATAGGTATCTACACCTATGAATTTACCATAGGTGATATAAGTTTTGCAAATTGCAATCTTTATTTTAATCCAAATAAAATTCGCTTTCAAGTTTTACAATATAGTTATTATTTTACTTTAAATTGAGATATATTATTATTTAAAATAATAAATTTCTAGTTAAAATCATTATTTAATGTCCAAATTAATCTAATTTTTAAAAGTTTAAATGAATACATAATTGTGGAAAACCAAATAAATCAAACCAAGTTATAAAATTATTAAAGAAAAAGATAATAATAATTAAATATTTGCAAGATCATTAATAATATAAAAATTGTAGTATTATATGAATAATTTTAAAAAATAATAATAAAAGGGCCTAAATTGGTTAGCCCTTAGCCCTATAGGGCTGGCCTTTTTAGGCTCTCGGCCTATTAAAGCTAGCCCTTTTAGAATTGTTTGCAATTTCTATGGCAATTTTTCAAGTTGGTCTAACGGCTTCGATCTGTTTTCCCGGCTCTACTTATATGGCTGGGGCATTATTTGGTGTGTGGCTTTTTGAGGGGAGGGATAGGTGGGGGTGAACGTGTTTGTTTGGGAAAAGTGAGAGGGAAGGAGGGGAGAAATTTTATCTTGTAGGGTGTGTTTGGTTTGAGGGGAAGGGGGGTTAAATTACCTTTTTAGGTTTAAGGTATTTAAATTTTGGGCGAGAACCCAAAATTTAAAAGGAATGAGAGGGTAAATTTTGGGCGGGAAATTAAAATTTAAAAGAACGAGAGGGTAGATTTTGGGTTTCTCTTATCCAAAATTGTAGTTTACCCCCTCCCTTCCCTCCCCCTACCCTCCCCTCAAACCAAACACACCCTTAGTGCTCCCTTCCCCTCCCCTCCTTTCACGCCCCTCTAAATTTAGGGTTTTTTCAAGGGATGAGAAATATTATGTCTTATCTAGACTAAAATACTCATCCTAATTTTTCATTATCCCAAGTTTACCCATCTAATTATAAAACCCATATGATATTACTAGGATAAGCCAAATAAATCAAAAATCGATCTAATAAAATTATATCTAATCAAATCCTATCTTACTAAATATTATTAAACTTATTCAAATCGACCGTCTTTCTCCCTCATGTCAGTATTTATGCTTCCCCTCTCCTCCTCACTCTTTACGAACACCATATGCTCCTCTACCTGTTGCTGTCGCAAGTTGCTCTTCCAGCCATCCAAACCTTCTTTCAGGTTGCAGGTGTTTATTTATATGTTTCTTTTGTATGATACATCACTTTATATAAGTTTATTGATTTATGTTCTAATTAAATATGTTTTAATGTTATAACATGATTACAAGTATATACATGGAATAATCTTAAACAAGTCAGATAAGTTTGTATGTTTTTAATATTATCACAAGTATCTCAATAAAATGTGATATCTAGATTATACCATAATTATCTTTGCTATCTTAGTGTTATAATTTGATTTAGGTTTAGATTTGAATTTAAAAAACATATTAAATTTGATGAGTTAACATATTAAAATTATTAAAATTATCATTTAAATGTATATAAGGTTTTTCATCATATATATAATTAAGGTAAGAGAGGTTTTTTGTGATTTATAAATTAGCAAATAATAACTTTGATATCTAAATAAAATAATAGGACATATTTGTCAATATTTAATTGACTAACATCCCTTCCCTTGAACTAAATAAGAACAGTATCTTCCTCTTCCCTCCCATCCAACCAAACAAAGCTCATAGCCTCTCTTACCTCCTCCCACCTTCCCTCGTTTAATGCCCTCTTGTAATATCCCCAATTTGAGGATTTGAGGCTTGGAAAAAAGCTTAAATTAAGCGAACTACTAAGCCCTAGTTTAGCAGGTATTCCAAATATATTCTCTAATATTTCTTATATCTTTGGGGCATAAAAGAAAATAAAATGGTGAATTTTGAAGGAAGTGATATGCTTCCAGTGAAATTTTCTGCAAAGTAGTGAGATTGTCATATGATTTTGAATGAACAAATGATATTCATAAATTATGAAATTTTACAAAGAGAAAGTAGATATCCTAAGCTTTAATTTGATAGGTCATATGACTCAATTAAAGCTATATACAAAAATTTATGAATTTTTGAAGTTAACCCAGAAAAACTGAAAAGTTTCTGGAACAGCAGGAAAAGATTAAAAATCTGGGAATTATATGCTTCTAGCTAGCAAAAGACTATATTTTTTCTTGAAACTAGACTCAATAAGGGTTCTATATCCTTTGGAATCGCTCCAAAATAATGTTTACAAATTTAGTTATGATTTTTCAAAGTTTGGACAGAAAATTTGCCAGAATTTTGTAAAAATCCAAAAATTGGGAAATTGATAAATAATTAAATTATGAAATAAGATATTAGAATAAAAATTCTTCTTCCTCCTTTAGCTCTCATTTCTTGCGTGAAACAGCTCCAAGAGAGAGAGGAAGAGCAAAACATTTGAGAGAGAGAGAAGTGTTGAGAGCTCTTAGAGAGAGAAGGAGAAGAGATCTGGTACAGTAAGCCGATTTCTCCGATGATTTAGCTCCTAACGCGTATAACTCCAACCCTAAGCTACTCTTCTTTGTTATTTAAGGTTTGGAGGCTCAAAAATCTGTTGTTTAAAGGTTAGGGTTTCAGCCATATTGGGGAAAAGCTAGTGGGAGTTTGAGGTAACTTCTAAACCTTCGTATATTAACTATTTTGACTGATGTAGGCAATTTAATCGGTGAAATTTAACCGGATTGCCATTAGTGTTAAATTTTGGAAATGTGTGTGCCTACGTGTTATGCTGCCCAATTTTAGTTCAAATGGTAGTTATAACTTAATTAGATGATTAATAAAGTGGTTAGGAGTAGAAAGGAACGCGTTTACTGAGCCAAAACCGAAAAACCCCAGTTTTTTCCGGGGGACCGAGAATTTTGACCAAGGCTAGTTTGGAGGATTAGAGTTGAATTTTCCATGATTTGATGGTTCTATTGAGTTCAAGAACAAAAATTAGATGGGGTTACAATTGATCACTTTTTTGGAAAAAACCCAAAAAAGCGTAATTACGAAAATGCCCCTAAAACCCTTAAAGTGAGGCTACCAAGGGCAATTTCATCTTTTGATAGTGATTTTGGTAATTCCGAGTTTGGAAATGGATTCCTTAGGCAGAAATATGTCAGAATAGTCCATGTCAAAATTTTGGAAAAAGTACAGTTGGACCGGGTATGGCAGGGCCGAGTCGGATCCCCGGGGGCATTTTGGTCATTTTTCAATATAGACTCATATAACCTCTAGAAACTCTATGGAGGTGTCTAAAAGGTACATTTGGAATTGTAGGATTGAATATGGAGCCCGAGCTGTTGGCACTCTGTTTGAATAAATGGAACTCTGTTTCTGTTTTCGCTGTGGCCATAGTTTTGTTGCATGAAACATTGAGCATGCAGGAATGTCATTATGGGGCATACATCTAGTTAAAAATAACATGTCATATACATAACATCTATCATGCATCTATTATGGTATCTATTTCCTACTGCGATTCTCTCGAATCTTACCCCCTACCAACAATTTAGACAGGAAAAGACAGAAGATATACTGAGAACAATGCAGAGTACCATACGAGGGGATTATAATGGTGGAATGAAGATGAAAAGATGTCTCTGTTTCACTGGGACGATTTTAGACATTCAAGTAGCCATGTGCGGCTACATTGATCGTAATTATTATGTACGAACCTCTATGGGGAATTTCTGTAATCATGCTCATTTTATCGGTATATTTATGCTATTCCTGTGTTGCCCACCGAATTGCATATCATTTTCCGTGAATACTCTGGTAAAGGTGAAATTAAGATAAGGGCGTGACACCTCTCTCCTCCCTGTCGTTGAACCAAACAAGGCCTAAGTGATGAAATTTAAAAAAAAGGAGGGAACCAGAGAGAACACTGTCAAGCTTACACTCTTCCCTTGTTCTTTATTGTCTTCATAGAGATATAGAGAGAGTGAGAACACCATTGGGAGGACAAAGTTGGAAAGGAAACTCCAGGCTGAGAAAACATAGTTACATTTCAAGTAATATTTTGTTTTTTAGTTTGTTCTCTCTTGCACTTCGAAGTGTGCGGCTTGGAAACTTAGGAAATAACAAGGGTCTGCTTTAATTCCCTCTATAACTTTATTTGTATCACTAAGTCCTTAAAGGAATATCTTAAAGCAAAGGAAATATATTGAAACCTGAAGAATAGTTGTGTGATAGGCAATTGAGCAGTATCAAAAAGGTTGAAGTGGGTGGGCAGAATAAAGAAATCGATGGATGATGGGCAATTTGGGTTTGCATCCAAGCTGAAGCAGGTTTTTGTGGGTCAACATGGAATTGCAAAGAAAAATTCTTCAAACTAAAAAATGGCACAGAGGGAGACTTGAATCAGAACTTTGGATTTGGGATCTTGAAGGATCACAAGCTTTTAGTGCTAAACATGCTCTAATTCCTTCCATTCATGTCCTCAGATGCTGTTCTCTCTCTCTCTCTCTCTCTCTCTCTCTCTCTCGATAAAGACGATGATGAATGAGGGCAAAGTGTAAGTTTGGTGGCGTTCTTCACCACATGTTATGTCGTTTTATTTATCATGATCCTAAGACTTTTGTATTTGATTTTTATATATTAAAATATTTTGGTGCTTTAATTTAACATATGGTGTGAATTTTATTTGAATTGATTATATATCTTGATGATTTGGATGTTGGATATCCTTATTGGCTATATTTGAGATACTTTTGCTGCTTGGTTTGAGGTGTGACACCCTACTAATTTTAAAAATGAAAAACAAAGAAGAAGGCCGGGCAAGGTCACAACACACAAGTATTGATTTAGTAGGGGGTTTGATGGGGAGAGGAAATATGAATTATTGAAGACAGGTGAGGAGCAAGGCCTGCAATATAGAAAGTTAATGCTCACAACCCTGAAGTTTTGTTGCTTTCACCCCTCTCCTTCTCGGATTTGGCTTCGGTCCGTTGCCGTGCAGTCCGTTGTCCATCCTTTTCTTCCAAATTTTGGGGGTAAAATGATGGGGTTGATTTTTTTTTTTTTTTTTAAAATGATGTATGGTATTTTGAAGTATTTTTCTGGATGTATCTAGTATCTTAAAATATTTTTTAAGTAACATGCAGTATTCTAAAATAAATTTTAGTGCTTTTAACCCCTTAAAATATTTTTTTAATTGTACCTAGTTTGTTAGCAGACTAATTACAATTTTACCCTTAATGTATTTTTTCAGCTTCAAAACTTACTTAAAAATATTAGATGTTATTGAAAAAATATTTTAGAGTGATTTTTAGAGCTGAAAAAATACATTAAGGGTAAAATAGCAATCAGTCTTCTAACACATTGGATACAACTGGAAAAATATTTTAAGAGGTTAAAAGCATTAAAAATTATTTTAGAATATTGCATGTTATTTAAAAAATATTTTAATATACTAGATATATCTAGAAAAATACTTCAAAATACTAGACATCATTTTTAAAAAAAAAAAAAATTCAACTCCATCATTTTGCCCCCAAAACTACACCAAAAGAAAAGGATAGGCAGTGAATTGCATGGCAACGGACCGAAGCCAAATCCCTTATTCTCTGGCTACCTTCTCATCTTACTTCCAATTCCTTATCTGATGCAGCTTCTCTCTTATTTTTTTGGTGTTTCGCGGCCCTCCTTCTTCTTGAAATTACGTGTTTTTGGTGCCAAATACTGACACTGGTATTTCTTGGGGAGAATTACACTCAGGTCCCAAGGAAGAAGAGAAATGAAAAAATGGTCTCTGGAGATTGTAAAACGAAAAAACGGTTCCATGGAGTTATTAACACAAGCTCCTGGAGTTGTTAACAAATTGTCAATACAGGCTCCTAGAGTTGTTAATGGGACCATTTTTTCATTTTGCAATCTCCAGGGACCATTTTTTTCCTTGGGACCTAAGTGTAATTCTCTCTATTTCTTTTCGAAAAATAGCATTCAACATTTTAGAGTATTTTTTTAATACACCTTATACCTTAAAATATTTTTTCAATAGTACTCGGTGCACCCAATAATATCTAGCATCCAAATATTTTCTTAGTATTATCTAGTATCTCAAACTATTTTGTAGTTCATCCTGCATCCTAAAACATTGCGCCAAAATATGTTTAAAACATTGAGTATTATTAGAAAAATATTTTGAGGGCTAGTTGCAATAAAAAATTTTTTAGAATACTAAAAAAAATATTAGTTTGAGAGCCAAATGCAGTAAAAATTAGTTTAAGCATTGAGTTAGTGTTACTGAAAAAAAATTTTAGAGTAATGGATGCTAGATATTGGGTGGTATTAAAAAACATCTTAGGATGGTGAGTGGACCAGAAATTATTTTAACATACTAAGTACTATTTGAAAAAAATATTTCTGATACTAAAAAATATATTTTGAAAAGTTGAAGGGAAAATTCCAGAAATCTACTGAGGATATTAGAAAAGGACAGAAAGGTTGAGTGAAATTCACATATCCCAAATCAGTAAGGCATGAGAAATCTGGAATATGAAATCTTAAGACAATTATCTAAATACCCTCCTAAGTGGCAGCCAAAAGGGAAACGAAGAGACAGGAGCAGGAAGAGTTTGAAAGGGTATCAGAACAGAGAGTGATGGGAAAGCTTGGGGAGACAGAGAGACAACGCGACGGACGGTGGGTCAATGGTTGTCGGTGGCGATTTGCGGTGTTGCCGACGGAGGTGAACAAGCCATTGTGCGGTTGTGTGTTCAGCACTCCCTTTGTCGGAGCTTCAGCGGTCAACCATTTCAGTTGACGATGTTAGGCTGCGCGGGGCGGCGAGTTGACTGTCTCACCTTTTGTACATTTTTAATTAACACCACCAATCCCTAGATAAACAGCACAAACTTCTTTATTAACACCACATGATTCATTAATGACTCTACCTGCTAGATTAACATCTTCAATCGAAAGCTTTCGCAATGTCCCAAGTTGTATGTCCGAAAACAACATATAAGCTATGATTAACAACTTCATCTTCTCTGTTTATGACTACGCTTTGTTCATTAATATCTTAAGAGTAACAAGTTAGGAACGTCATAATGTAGATGGAAAAACACAACATCTCTCCCCATATTAACAACATCATCTTCGTTGTTAACGACTCTGTTTACTCTATTACCATCTTGTGAGGAATAAGTGGGGATCGTCCTAATGTACATGAGAAAATACAACAACTCTCCCTCGATTAACAACATTACCTCCATCATTAACGATCACATTTCATCCATTACCATCTTGTGAGGAATAAGTTGGGAATATCCTAATGTAGATGGGAAAACACAACAAGTCACCCTCGATTAACAACATGAGTTTCTTCATTAACAACTCCTATTACTCCATTAATATCTTTAAAGGAACAAGTTAGAAACGTCGTCATGTAGATGGGAAAACACAACAACTATCCACATAATAACATCATTATCTTTGCTATTAACGACTAGGCTTCCTCCATTAACATCTTTGCAGGAATAAGTTAGGAATGTCATAATGTAGATGGGAAAACACATCTCTCCCCGTAATAACATCGTTATCTTCGATATTAACGACTCGACTTCCTACATTAACATCTTTGAAGGCACAATTTAGGAATGTTGTAATGTAGATGGGAAAACACAACATCTCTCCATGTATTACCAACATCAGATTCATTATTAACGACTCGACTTCCTCTATTAAGATCGTAGGAGGAACATGTTGGGATGGTCAAAATGTAGATGGAGAAAAACAACACGTTAGCCACAAGTAACAACTTTATTTTCGTTATTACCAACTCGACATCCTTCAGTAACGTCTTAAAAGGAATGAAGTTTCCAAATCACAAGTTCGATGCCCAAAACAACACCTCACTCACAGTTAACAAGATCATATTCATTATTAACGGCATTAGTTCGTTAATTAACATCTGGCCAACAAGAAATGGGAAAGTTTTAGCGTCGCTGCCCAAACGCTACACCTTTTACATCTTCCATTCACACAGACAATAGAAGACATGTGTAGGAAAAAGTTTGCAAAAATAGATGTTCTATGGGTAATAACACCGAACCGCTTTATATTAACAACATGGTTCTGTTAATTAACACCTTCATATATTTATCAGCTGCTGTCAGATTACAATCTGCATAATTACATTCAGCAATCATATAAAGCCCAAAAAAGAGTTACATACTGCCCTTTGTACATGTTCACATATTTCATGACAAGGAAACATTAACACTGAAGTAGTACATAATTTGAAATGGTTGACCACTGAAGCTCCGACAGAGGGAGTGCTGAACGCACAACCGTACAATGCCTCGTTCACCTCCGTCGGCGACACCGCAAATCGCCACCGACAATCGTCGACCCACCATCCTTCGTGTCATCTCTCCGTCTCCCCGAGCTTTCCCATCACTCTCTGTTCTGACACCCTTTCAAACTCTGCTTGCTCCTGTCTCTTTGTTTCCCTTTTGGCTGTCACTTAGGAGGGTATTTAGGTAATTGTTTTAAGATTTCATATTCCAGATTTCTCATGCCTCACTGATTTGGGATATGTGAATTTCACTCAACCTTTCTATCCTTTTCTAATTTCCTTTATAGTTTTCTGAAATTTTCCCAAAGCTAAATGCTATTTTTTAAAGAAACAAATTTGGCGAGTGTCATTATTTTGCACCAAACCCAGCATGGTTTTAAAGAAAAGGGGGACAAAGGCCATAAAAGAATAGAAGAGAGAAGCCGCGTCTAATCCTCATCGAAGTCATCATCACCTTCATGCTCCAAACCTCACATCCCTCTGTCTCATCACACTTTTTACTACTTTTTTTTTTCTCCATTTAATCATTGATATCTCATACATATTCAATATTCTCTTTCGGCATTATTTGATAGGTTTACCATATTTGGAAGGCCTGTTGCCCACGTCTAACACGGCATCGTAGTAATCCAATATGGAATACTTGAATCCTGGCAACTTCTCCTCTAACTTGTGCAGTGCTCCTGTTGCGTCTTCTTGCCATTGCCAGTAAGAATTCAACACAGCCACCACTTGGATTTGTTGTTGCTGCTCAGTTACAAGGTGTGCATCCCAAAGCTCCAACGCTTTGAAACCTAGGATGTGTCCGGTTTTTACTACAAGATTCGGTTGACTAATTTGAAAAAGTTAAGGAAGTTAAATAAATTATTTAATTATAACATATGTTATATAATAGATAAAAATGTTTTAAAACAATTTATTTAGTTTCTTTAATCTCCTCAAATTAACCAACTAAATTTCATATTAAGGACTGGGTAGTATTTTGTGGTGACCACACTTTTTCTTTACTTAATAACATACAATGATAAGTTCTTGTGCAAGGCAGATAACAAGTTCATATTATTCACTTGTGATTTAGATTTTTGAGTGATTTATTTTTTTTTTGGGAGACCTTGTAGTAATTCTTGTACGGCCATCTACTAAATTGCTATTTTAAAATAACGTATTTAACAGAGGGTTAGAGATTGATAAAGCTTGGGAAAGTACAATTTTCTTTTTGTGGACATAAAAAAAAGTATTTTTTGTGGGATCAATAGCTGGAATCTAAAGCGAGTCTGAAGATACCAACCAAGAAGAAGACGCAAGTCCCTGGGACCCTTCAATTCTGTTTTTTCTGTTAAACTATGTTTTTGTGGACATCAATAGCTAGGAGTTTGTTAAAGCGAGTCTGCAGATACCAACCATAAAGAAGATGCATGTTCCTGGGACCCTTCAATTCTGTTTTTTCTGTTGCTTTCTGCGAGCAGTCTGATAAAACATAATGTGAAATGAGATTTCGGTACCCATCCTTTGCTCAGTTGATCTGGATCTTCTATATTTGATATGTATTTAATATTTTTTTTAAATGATGATTTTTAAATAAAAAATTTATTTTTCTAAAAAAAAGTTAGTTAAAAGATTATTTTTATTTTAGATTCCATACCAAATAAACTAATTTTTTAAGAAAAATAAAAAGTAAAAATATTAAATCTGGACCGTCCAAATCTGATCTGAATGGCCCAGATTAGCTGAGCTTATGGTTCTTATCCCAATTGAATTCCATGTGAAATACTTCCTCCAATCCTATGTACAAGCAACTTTTCCCTTACTTGCGCAAAACAAACCGGTAGTTAAAAGTAATAAGTGTGTAAAACATACCATATTTTTTCCTTATATGCCCCTATATATGAAAAGAGTATAGGAGAGAGAATAGATAAAAAGTATGAAAGAGAATGAGTATTTAATAAGGGTAAATTAGGAAAAAAAAACTTATATTTTCAGATAAAAAGTGAAGGTTACTTATAAAAAGGATTAGCCGAATGAAAAAGAAAGTTGTTTATAAATAAAATATGAGGGAATAATAAAAAATCTATAATAAAATTTGTGTTGGTGGTGTGTGTGAATGAGTATAGTGGGCCCGGATATGTTGAAATCCATATGTAGGGAAAGTGAAATGAAGAAAAAGCAAGCCACTTGGCATTACGCTGCTTTAGTCCAATTTCTAGTTTGGGCTTTTAGTCCGATATAACACAAGGAAAAAAAAGTAATTTTTTTAGATAGGAACCCAATTAACTAACTCCAATATCAATTTATTCTACTAAATGAAGATGTCCCGAGGCACCAAGGTAAATCTAGGGATTAAATCTCTTGGGCCTGAGTATGTTGGAGTCCATATGTGGGGAAAATGTAATAAAGAAAACATAAGCCACTTAGCTTTATGCAGCTTCAGTTCAATTTCTAGTTTGGGCTTTTAGCCCTATACAACACCAAAGAAAAAAAAAAGTTGTTTTTGGAAGATAGGAACCAGATTAACCAACTCCTATTTGAACTTACTCTACTAAGTATGTGTTTGGATTAGCTTTTGAGAATAGTTTTTATGATTTATGAGGTATATGTGTGAGAGGAGTTTTGTCTCATGTTGATTTGAAATATAGGTTTGGGATCTTTCCAAACACACACTAAATGAAGACGACCCAAGGCACGAAGGTAAACCTATGGATTAAATCTCATTTCCATATGCATTTGGTGGCTGATAAGAATGCCACAGCGATGGGAACACATATACTAGTAAAGGTTGTTTTAGGATTAATATACTATTTGGTCCTTATAAACCTTTATTTTGGTTCTTATATTTTTAAATCATAAGTTTTAGTCCTTTAAATTTCTTCCCATTTAAAACCTTAGTCTCTGAGATTAACGGTGTTAAATATGATGATGTGATATTAACACTGTCAATTATGCTAATGTGACTTGATGATTGGGCAATCTAAGTGTGATTATTGTAGCTTATGTGAGTAGGTGATAAAATTTTTAAAAAAAAAGGAGGGAACCAGGGAGAGAACAACATCAAGCTGACACTCTTCCCCTGTTCATCATCGTCTTTATAAAGAGAGAGAGAGTGCCACTGGGGGACACAGCTGGAAGGGGAACTCTGGGCGGACAAAACATAGTTGCATTATTTCAAGTAATGATACAGTAATCAAGTCATATAAGCTATAGTAATCATACTTAACTTGCCCAGGTCATCAAGCCACATTAGCATAATTGACGATGTGTGTCACATTTTCATATTTAGTACTGTTAATGTCCTTATTAAAATATAGGGATTAATGTTTTAAATAGAAAGAAACTTGAGAGACCAAAACCTATTATTTAAAACTATAAGGAACAAAATCAAAATGAAGGTAAGATATAAGAACCAAACATTATATTAACCTTTTGTGTTATTTCATCAATTTGTCAAAGTTCAGCTACCATTCATGATTGATACAAACAAATCAAAATCTTCAATTTTAAATTGGTTCTAGATCGTGTGGGCTAGAGGTCTTCCCCCAGACACACAAACAAGACTGATGAGTTAAACTACGAGACTTAGAACGCCTAATTTAGCTCAAATAGCTCTTTGAGATTGTAGGGCCATGTTTGGTTGCGATTTCCATTCCACACTATGCTTGCAAACTCCTTGTTCACTGCTTCTGTGGGATGAACAGGATCAAAGTACACATAATCACTTGGATCTTCACAGGCCTTAAAATTCATTCTTAGTTTGTTCCCTCCAAACGAACCACTCCCACAGCATGCCTTCTTCCCTTCCTTCAAACCTATCAAATGCCAAAAAAAAAAAAAAAAAAATCCAATCAGTTCATCTCAAAAGCATTTGAAATTACTGAAATGTTCCAATCAAATTAAACAACATTGGCCTTCACACCCACCATGTCTAGAAGGGAAATTAATCATGTCTAAGAGAAAGCTATAGAAATCGCTTGTTGAGTATTTGAAGTCTTTAAGTTGAAATTCTAGCTTCTGAAGCATTTTAAGAAGTTCTTGGTTGTGTAATTTTGCTAGTGTAGTGGCTTCCTCCCTGCAACTATTATGGCCCACTCTCATGGCTGGTGAACAGCCAATAGGAGCCAAATTTGGGACCCAAAACTTCCTTCCTCCTTTCTCATATACATCCTGTCATGTCGTCAACTCAAACATATTCATGTTAGTATCTTTTCACAAGCATTATGCTTCTTATACATTTTTAGGATTACAAGAATTAATATCAAAATAGCTTAAGCCTATTTGCTAGGATTTGTATACTTTCAGTTTATTGTCCAACTACTCAATGTGAGACTCTTAATATAATATAATATTTAGATCTGTCACGGCTTTCCAAGAGTGTATATATTCTTACTTTGATCACAGCAGTGAGGTTTCCGATCACCATTCCAACATATTGTTGAGGGTATAATTTGATGAAGCTGGAGTTTATAGCCAAAGAGAAAATGTAGTCATTGCTTCCTATATTCATCATATATATAGCTCTTGAAACCAATGTTGCGGCTTCTGAATCACCAAGTTTCTTCCTTAACTGCTTCTCCACATTATTGAAATACTCCAATTGAGTTTTGAGGGGTACCACCTGCAAATTTGAATTACTCATCTGTGTGTGTTTCTGCTTTTAGAAGCAAGTAATCCTGCTGGCCACTACTGTATTCCACTAAAACATGCTACCTCCATAAATATCTAATTTGCGAATCTTAAGGAAATTAGTTAAGTTAGTTATTGTAACAAATGCTTGTTGGTTTCACTAAAATTCTCCCTTTAATAAATTAGAATTGAAACTTCCCTTGATGAAAGTCTACATAATATATGAAATTATAGGTATACATTGGGCAAAAAATTAAAAATTTGGATGAGACAAAGTGGATTAGACTCTTATATTTCGGCTCAAAATAAATCTCTTGTCTGTCTTGTATATTTAGGACTGGAAGAAATAATTAAAAGGTCCAAGTTCAATATATTCTTGAGGGCAAGCTTTTATGAACACAAATATAATGGGAAAACCCAATATCAAAAGACTATCCTATTGAGAGGGATTAGAGAGCCCTTTAAACTTATAAATCAAACTTCACTTGTGATGTTCTCAAAGTAGGACTCACAAGCACCGTTGTTATGAACACACAAATCCAAAGGCAAAGTCCAATTTCAAAAGATTAGCCTATTAGATGGGAGAACTTTTTAAACTTATAAACCATATTTCACTTTTGGTATTGATAACAAAAAACCTTAGTTCAATAACACTAGAATCTATTGATGTATCAATCAATGAGATTGTGAAAAGAAACAAATACATACCATTCCTTGATTAGTCTCAACTAGAACACCAGCTCCACCAGATGCAAAATTTGCTCCATCACTGTATTGATGATATCCAGGTTGTAGATATGGCAGAATCAAAGGAATCTCTGCATACTCTGCTGAAATGGAGATATATGCAAGTTCTTTAATTTATGAAACATATTATATATATTGAAGCTCAAGAACATGATTCATTATCGCTGCTTACCGACAAAATCAGGGACGAGACGTCCATCACTGAATCTGCCAGTAGGATATTTGAAGAAGGTGATGCCATAAGGGCTATTATTGGCCTTAATGACAGGAGTATTGTTGAGGTAGTTGTTGTTTCCTGGGTCCGACAGCGAGTCTCCGAAGATAAACAATGGAGTTTGATTTTGTTGCAGACATGGGGATGATGAATCAGCATAGCACAGTGTACTGAGTACTGTGCTCAAGAAGAAGAAGAAGCTGATAGGGTGATACACAAATCTTTCCATAATATTTATTTTACTATAATGTGTTAAACCTTTGGTTTTTATAATGTCAAGCGCGCGCAAGTCTTGTATCAAGTAAGGCTCCATCATGGATTTGTGTTGGGGGTATGCTTGCGGATTTGGGGCCACCCAATGTGATGCTGACTTTTTCAACATATCATATCGTACGGTTATTAATATAAGACGTAGTTGATTAATTTTGATAAATGAATAAAATTAAATAAATTATTTAATTATAATTATGGTATATGTTATATGATATTGTTGAAATGTGTATATGTATCATTAAGTTATGTATCAGTTTATAAATCAAAAAAATTAATTTGGACAAAATGATAAATATAAATACTTTAATGTAGTTTATTTAGCTTCTCTTTAATCTTTTCAAATTAGTCAACTGAGTTTAATATTAAAAAACAGATGTAGTATTTTGCGGTACCACACTTTTATGTTATTTTACAACATACAATAATATGTTCTTGTATAAGAAAGATAACAAGTTCATATTGTTCACTTATCATTGAGATTTTTGAGTGATTAAATTTTTTTCTTAAAACCTGATAGTAATTCTCATCTCACCATCTACTACATTCCTATTTTAAAATAATGATGTATTAAACAGAGGGTAAGATTGATAAAGCTTGGGGTTAGTACTATTTTCTTTTGTGGAAACAAAATAAATTTTTTTCTGTGGGCATAAATAACTAGCCGTTCAAAGTGTGTCTGAAGATGAGATAGGGTTACTCTCAACCAAAAAGAAAACAAAGAAATGAAACTTCCTGGGACCAACCAATGCAATTTTTCATGATACGTTTTGCACGAGGTCTTTTTTTATTTTTACTTGCCGAGCATGCGGTCTGATAAAACATCATGCCAAATAAAATAATCACAAATAATCACGTCAATATATATTTTTTTTTCCGATTACAAGAGACAAGCTTATAAACTTGAATTTTGTGGTACCTAATAACCATAGTGAGGAGATGACTCCTCTACAAAAGACATATCTTTTAAGGTAGCTCTTCATCTTGCCAGGACATCACTAATTAAACTAATCCGCTCACTACTAATATGCGCATCTCTTGCTAATCTGTCAGCACACTCCAAAATTTTCCTGTGTATATGAAGTAACACCCCCTTCCAATCAGCAAAAATCAAATGTTTTGTGTCGTCAATTACTTCCCTTAGTTTTGTCCCAAAAAAAAATATTACTTCAGTGCATGATTGTTTTTTGGTTACACTCCAACCTGCACTTCCTTCTCCTTAAAATTAATCCCTGTCATGGGCCTACTTTTCCCTCCAAATTTGGCCTAATATTTTCTTTCCCTGGGCCTACTCTTTCTTACTTCCCTTGTCAGGGTTTCCCTCACCTTTGGACTCTGAACTACACGCTGCCCCCTCCATAATTGCTAGAGCCGACCTCCCCAGAGCTATAGCCACCTCGGACGTTAATTTGCAGAATTACTTGCTTCAACCCATAAATTGTGTCTGGTCTGTCTTTCTTTATTTTCTTCTATCTTCATTTTTTTGAGGTGAGGGATGTCTCTACTAATCATTTTCTTCACTTAATGTCTTAATCATTGAATCATGTTTTAATGGATTATACTTAATATTATGTATTAAATAGTATTATGATATTCAATATAATAAAAATCCACCATTATAATGTTATAATACTATTTAAAATTATAATTGTTATAAAAATGTAACAATTAAGTGGAGAGGGAAGCCACGGAGAGACTCATTTCCCCACCTCTTTTAGGGATACAAAACACAATTTGGCAACCAGCGATCTTCCTTTTGGCCCACTTTCAGATTTGATTTTGACCCAAAAGGTCTATTCGTCAGCTCCTTTGAGTTCTGAGTCTTGCCTACTGCTTTTGAAACAAACATCCATGGTCCAAAGTGTTCTGCCCTCGCCGTAGTCTCCTTTTTCCGATCGAACCTCCGGTATATTATTCCAACTCAAAATCTCACCGTTATGCTCCTGTGATTGACATGCACTTTGCCGCCATGGATATACTTCCTTTCGATGCCCATACCTTCCACACTCAAAGCAAATGAGTTTTAGACCTTCGTATTCAACACTGAACACTTCTTCCGCATCAATAATTCTTCGTACTAATTTCTTCTAAAGATCCAGCTCGACGCATATCCTTGCGTATCTCCCTCTTTCCATTTTGGTTGCTCCAGCAGAATCTGTCAAGGTATTAAGATCCACATGAAATGGCCTTCCTATTCTTTCCTCTAATCTTGCGGTACAGTGGCTATTGTAATATCCCAAAATATGATTAAGGGTTAATGTATGTTTAATGGCACTCTAATTAATTTTGCCATGATCAAGAGTTAATTGCTTCTTGATCTTGAGGATAGATTTATGATACAAAATGAAGGGTCAAGATTGCTCTTATAAAGTAAAAGTAATAAGGAAGGTAATTAAAGCAATTTCCTTATCTTTTCCTCTTATGTGGACACAAGGCACATGCAAGACCAAGTTAACACACTCTTTTTTCTTTTTCCTACAAGAAAATCGTTCCCTCCTTGGTCTATGCTCATGCAAGATTAAAATAATATATATGTATTCCTTTGCTCCCATAATTCGTTCAAGCTTTGAGAAAGGAAAGGAAGAGAATTTAATTGATATATTTTTACATTTAGAGTCAACAAAAGTGGCTAGGATTTAATCAATATCCTCACCTTTATGCTTGGAGTCGGCCAAGAAGCCTAGAAGAGAAAGAGAGAGAATTGCATCGAATAATCACTCACCTTTTGCTCATGTGGTATGTTGGGACAAAGAAAGAGGTAGTTGGTCAAAACATAGGAAGAAGAAGATATAAGTCAAACAAACCCCTCCCTCCCTGTCAATAATTACGGCTAAGAAGAAGCAAGAAGAGTGAATGATTTAAAGCAATTAATTCTTCATCAAATATCTAAGGTAAAGTCAGCCAAGTGAGGAAGAGGTAGGAAAGAGAAAAAGCAAACAAAACATATTGGAAATTATCATAGGATTTCACCAAGAAAGAACACATGTGGACCACATATTTTCCTCTCCTTTTTGTCCAACTTTTCGGTCAGGTTTTTAAGTGATAAGGGAAGGGAAAAACTGACTATTATTCACTCTCTCTCTCATTCTCTGAGTCGGCTAGCTGAAGCATGAAAAGAACAAGTGAAGAAACAAGTTTAAGGTAAGGGTTTCATCTTGAATTTTCACCTTCTTAACCTCATCTATGGCTCAAGAGTCCTTCATGAAACTTGTTCCTCTCTTCATTAGCTTCATTTCTATGGTTTTTGTTTTTGAAGAAGAGGAGTTTTCAGCCACCTTGCAAGAACAAAAGCTGAAGAATCAAATAAAGAACTTAAGGAGAAGCAAGAGGTAAGTATTATAGCATCAATTTGAGCTATTGGTTGTGTTGGTTGAATGAGTATTTCGGCATGTGTAAATCTACCCTGATTTTGGCCAAACAAGGGTTTGGGTAATTCATAATGTTTTGGTTATGTTATTGGTGGTTTATGATGATTGAAAACCATTTGACATAAGTTTGATGCTGAAATTAGAAGTTGGTAATTGTTAGAATTTATTTTGAATTTTTTGCCAAAACAGGACATGGAGAACAAGTGGGAATTTTTTAATTTTGATGTTACCATTGTGTTCTACACAAAAAATTATGTGAAAATAGCCCCGGGTTGTGAATTTTGGGTCATTAAAACTCAAAATGTAAATATGAGTTTTCAGCCTAAACAGAATTCCTGCGAGGTACTCTACTTAAATAGTGTTTTTGGATAACCAAATGATCTCTAAAAATTATGAAACTTTCTAGTCTTAAAGTTCACATTCCAAGCTTTAAAATGGACACATAATTTGTTTCATTTCATGTTTTGAGCTGGGAGTTCTGGTTGCCTAAAATTTGATGTCGAAACTGGACTTAATTCTGGAGCAGTGTGGGATTTTGTGTAATTCTGGCATTGTGTGGTGATTTCCGGTAATGATTCATATTTTTCCTATGAAGAGGACTTCAATATATTTTCATAGGACTTGGGATCAACTCATTTCAATTTTTGTAGAATTAGTTATGATTTTCCAAAGTTTTGAGAAAATTCTGACAGATTTGGTCCCTTATGCGAAAATTAAAGATGTAATGGCATAATGTAGTATTGTTGAACTTTGAGGTTAGGAATTGATCTTTTAGGTTAATTGACCACTTTAACTCCTTAGTTGATTTGATTAAATATCCCTAATGATAACCAACTTGAGTGTTTGAATTAAAGAATTGAATTAAGTAATAACCTGTCGTTGAAATTCTAATAATAGGATTTGACATTTGCCCTGCACGTGATAAACCAGAGCCAGTGCACTAGCGAAAAGAACAAGGTAATGACTCTTTCTCTTATTATGTGTATGATGCCTTGCATGTATGTCATGTCATTGAATATGCCATGGTGTAACATTGCCGTTGTGAAATGTCGTTGTTGTGCCGTTGTGAAACATGTTGTTGTGAAATATGCCGTTGTAAATGCAGTGAAAGTTGTTGTAGAAATGCCGTTGTGTTGTTGTTGTTGTGATTTGCTTACATGCTTTGTGATTGTATATGTTATAAGTGAATTGTTACTACTGGGATTCTTTTGAATCTCATTCTTTCCAATGACTAACCTACATCAAGGGCAAGTGGGTCAAAGGAAAAACAAGTGACGAAGCGCGGTTAGAGCTCCTAGCTAGGAGTTTTAATTTTAGTAGTTGGTTGTCATATTTTGTTGGGGATTAGTTGCACATGTTGTATATATTGAATAGTGTTGTGTAATCCCCTGTATGGGAAACCAAGCGTTGTAAACCCTTTATTAAGTAACGAAACCTGAGCGTTGTCAGGAATTTTTTGTTGCACTCTGATATGTATGAATGAAACCAAACTAGATAGATCAATTGTATTCGGGATGTGAACGTGAGACCGCACTAAGCAAGTTTTGAAAAAGTTTTAAATTAATCGCTGGTCTCTATTTCAACTTAATGACACATTTTCGAATTATAAATTTGACCATTAAGGTAGGGGTTACAGCTATTATAGTAATGCATGGGAATTTGAGGTATGCCCACCCACGTCACTATTCTTCTCAATTGATTTTTTGAACGGATCAAAATACAGAGTCCACTTTTAACCAAAATTCGAAATTAATTTAATAAACTTAGTATTTTCTTATCATTATTCAAATTTAAATTAATTCTTTAAAAATAGTTGAATTCGAATTTAAATCAGAATCCTTGTTCTTACTTTTTTTTTATTATTTTATTCATTCAAAAATATGAAAATTTCTGAAACATTTTGAAAGTTTGGCAATTTCCTCTTGTTCTGATTCTGATTTTTTTTTTTAAAAAAAAAATCTGCCATTTTAGAATCTATAATCATATTATTTGCATAGTTAACAAGTAAGTTAATTTCTTATTTCAATTCATTTAAAAACCTTGTATTCAAAATTTTAATTTCATATTGTTCTTGTTATTTTAAATTTTATTTTTAAATAATTTTTTTCTTATTTAATAGTCAACCAATATTTTTAAATATTTTTTTTAATTTCAACTACATTTAATTTTGTAGTTAACAATTCCAATCGTATTGTTCTTATTTTATTATTTGATAGTTGATTGATTATCTTATTATTTTTATATTTGAATAAAATTTATGGCCAACAGTTTCTTATATTTGTTCTTATTTTTTCAATTGGATTATCATGCTTTTATTTTATTATTTTTATATATTTGGTTTTGAAATAAATAAATATTTATTTTTCAACAAATATTATTTAAATTGATTCATTTCGTTTTACAAACTGTTAAATGAATTTTTTCCTGTTATGATTTTTATTATTTGATATTTATTCAATTCAAAAATCTGTAATTTCATTTGAAAACAAATATTTATACTGCTAAGATTTTATTATTTGATCTATCATTTTTCCCCCATATTTTCGACTAGTGTTTTTGACGCCTTTTTCGGATCATATGATTTGATCTATCTTTTTCTTTATAATTATAAATATTTTTGTTCGTTTATTAGTATTTTAAATATATTTGAAATTTGAAATTCATTCAATAACGTTATTATTGTCTTATTATTTTTCCTATTTTTTAATACGTGTCATTTAATTCTTAGAATAAAAGTTGAATTCAAACTATTTACTCGTTTTTCCTGTTCACTTTCCTTGTTCTTATTTTTTTGTTATTTCATTCATTCAAAAATTTGAAATTTTCTGAAACATTTTGAAAGTTGACAATAGCTTCTTCTTGTTTTGAATCTGATTTAAAAAAAAAAATCACCCATTTTAAAATCTATTATCTTATTATTTTTTTATAGTTAACAAGTAAGTTAATTTGTTATGTCAATTCATTTAATAAACTTGAATCCAAGCCTTTAATTTCTTATTTGTTCTTCTTATTATTTTAAATTTTATTTTCAAATAATTTTTTCTTGTTTAATAGTCAAAAAATATTTTTAAATAGTTAATTAATTTCAAATACATTTAATTAACAATTCCTTTCTTCTTCTTTTTTTGGTTTTATTATTTGATAGTTGATTAATTATCTTTTATTTTAATATTTGAATGAAATTTATAGCCAACAATTTCTTATATTTGTTCTTATTTTTTTCAATTCGTTTTTCATGTTCTTACTTTTTCATTGTTTTATATTTGGTTTTAAAATAAATAAATATCTATTTGTCAACAAATATTATTTAAATCGATTCATTTCGTTTTTCAGACTGTTTACTGATTTTTTCCCCGTTATGATATAAACTTTGAAAGCCATACCTAGTTTCATTTTGGCTCCACATAGTGGAAAATAACTAAACTAAAGCGCCCTTTGTAAATTTGTTGTGGAGGAAATGTATATGCACAGTTTAGAGAGTGTGAATGACAGCTTTGTTTTGTAAATATTGGTAGAGTTTTTAAATCGGTTCCTAAATACAACAGGTTTAAAATATATTTTCTTTTGAAATTGCAATGGGAGAATCAAGAATCGGTGCCACTGTTACAGAGTATCAATTTTGTATATACATAGAAGTGAGGGAAAGAGGAGCGATGAGAGCGAGAGTGAGTGCGAAGGCGAGTGTGAGTGCAAGTGCGAAGGGAAGGGTGTATGCTGCCGGAAAAGACAGCGGAGGGAGTAAGGAGGATGGAGGAGTGGGTAAAGATGGTGGCGGAGGAAACGAGAGTGGTGGGGATCGTGGTGGAGGGAGAGAGCGAGACAAAGGAGGCCAGACAGAGATCACCGGTGACTTCGTTTTCGGACGTTCAAATGAGAATGGGTCGGAGAAGGATGGGAAAGGTGGTCAAGGTCAGAATCAGACAAGGCGTGGTAATGGTGGCATATCGTATAGGGACTCACTGCTATCTCCTGGTGTTGCCGGATTCCTGGTCCGTCATGATGAAGAAGAAGACATTGTTAGGGGGTGGAAGGCCTACTTTCGAAAGAAGAACTCGGAGGAAGATGAAAAGGTAGACTCGGAAGGATCAGATGATGAGGAAAGGCATGAGAACCGGTGTAGGGGATGTTCACCCAAGCTGCAGGTCACGAACGAGGAATACACGGATTGGTGTAGACCATGGATGAATTCCCTAATCATTAAGGTTTTAGGGGAAGAAATCCCTAGACATATCATATGGGATCGCATTAACCGAATGTGGAAGCCTCAGTTCCCTATGAAAATCATACCTCTCAGTAATAGATATTTCATTGTTTCCTTCACAACAAAGGAAGATCGAGATTATGCGTACCAAGAAGGGCCATGGATGATAGATGATCACTATCTAATTGTACAAAGGTGGAGACCAAATTTCAATCCTTGGAAAGCAGATCTACAAAGGAGAATCGCTGCATGGATTAGGCTACCGGATTTACCAATGGAATTATACAACATTGAATCTTTGAGAAGGATAGGAAATATGGTTGGGAAAACTTTGAAGATAGATCGTTCGACATCCATTTATGATAAAGGAGGATTTGCTCGTATTTGTGTTGAGCTTGATTTGCAGCAGCCCCTCTTGCCAACCTTTAACTCTTTTGGTGAGGATAGACTTATCATCTATGAAGGTCTACATCTTGTTTGCTTCAACTGTGGAAGATATGGACATCAAAAAGATAAGTGCCCCCAAAGCCATGAAAAACCTGGGAATGACAATGATGAAATGAATCAAACACTGGAGGGAGTACACTCGGGGCTAGGTAAATCAAAGGAGGGAGAAAGCGAGATTAGAAGTTCAAATAACCCGGAGGAAAAGAAGGTGGCCGGAGCTGATGGCGGAAACGGGAAGAGGAGTCCGTTTGAGAATCTGAAGATATTGAGGCGTGATTTTCGAGGAGGTGATGTCATTGCGGAAATTATGGGAGTTGATAAGGGAGTGATAAAGAATGTTGGTGTTAATTTGAATAAAGATGAGAAAAGGAGGGAATCACATGCTAAAGTCAATAGGAAGGAAAGGAATAAAGAAAAAACTACGGAAGTGGTGCAGAAAGGGTTGAGCAAGGAAAATAATAAAGCATTTGAGGAGTGGGTCCCGGTTGGATCAAAAAGGAGGAGTGAGGCAAAGCATAAACCAAAAGGAAAAGAAAACACTCCACCTTCACGTACAAAGGTCAAAAATAATGTGAATGTGGGTCCACCTGATAAAACAATTGAAATGAATAATTCTTTTTCTATTCTTCAGCGTGGCCCACATGTTGCTCCTGATCAAAGTGGACAGATTGTAAATAAAGATATGCAGCACCAAGGGAGTGACGCCATCATTTCTGCAGGGACACGCAAGGATCATGGAAGCCAAGCAGACCAAATCATTGAAGAACAAGATAATAATACTATGGTTCATAGAGATATCAGTGATGCGTCGATTCCTAACCAAATTCCACAAACGGATGTAGCGATGGAGGAAACGGATAACTTAACAGAGGTAGGTTCCTCACTTGTTTCACCTGTCATTATTTCCTTATGAATTTGATGATTTGGAATACAAGAGGAACTGGAGCTCGACATTTCCCGTCTCTGGTTCGTGATTTAAGGAAACACTATCAGTTAAGCTTCTTGGCTATCTTAGAAACTCGGTGTGACCAAGAAAAAACAGAGAATCGTATTAACCAGTTTGGGTTCAGCGGTTCAGCTATTATAGATTCTGAGGGATATAGTGGTGGCATATGGTGCTTATGGGATTCTAGTATTCACAATGTCATTGTTTTAGAACGGAATCATCAATTTATTCATCTCCAATTATGGTTTTGTAGTGATGTATTCTGGACTCTCACTGTTGTTTATGCTAGCCCAAATAGACTGGTGCGTCGGGGTTTATGGAATAATTTACTAAGGTTAGAAGAAACCACACATGGTGCATGGATTGTTGGAGGAGACCTGAATGCTACCCTGCTTGAAAATGAGAGGAGATCAATTGATGTTTCTCCCACTCCATGTGATAAAGATTTTACAGAATGGGCCTTAACAACTAATACGAGCGACACTGGGTTTGTAGGCCCATGCTATACATGGAAGAGGGGAGAGTCGACGGCGAGGCTTGACCGTATGTTTGCAAATCAACAATGGTTTAATCAGTTTCCGAATGCAGTTGTCTCACATCTACCATTCTTTAAATCAGACCACAGACCGATTTTGATAGACTTGGATCGTGCTCGGAATAAGGGGCATTCGAGCCGACCATTTAGATTTATTGCATCCTGGGTATTACATGATGCGTTTCCTGAATTTGTTAAACAGGAATGGAGAAATGAAGGGGAATGGACAGACAATATAGAGCACTTTGCTACTTCTTGTTCAAAATGGAATAAGGAGGTTTTTGGCCATACGGAAGCAAGAAAAAAGAAACTGTTGAGACGTCTAGATGGTCTCAACCGAGCCATGACACGGAGAGGCAATTTACAACAGTATGAGGAATTGCAGAGTCAGTTGTGGAAAGAGCTTGAGGATGTCTTAGTTCAAGAATCTCTCATCTGGGCGCAAAAAGCAAGGATGGAATGGACGTTATATGGTGACCGTAACTCTCGCCAATTCCATGCTCGTGCAAATCGAAGAAGGAAAATTAATCGAATTGAAGCTCTTTGTGATGAGTCTGGAGAATGGCAATATGAAAATGGGGTGATAAAACAAATGGCTATGACATTCTTTGCTAAATTATTCACAGAGGAAAATCAATCTAGACCTGAGTTGAAATGTCAAGTCTCATACCCTCTTATTGATGATGCTCAACTGAGATGGTGTGGGAGGGATGTCCAAGATGAGGAAATTAAAGAGGCTTTGTTCAGCATGGGCGCATTGAAATCTCTGGGACCTGATGGATTTAATGCCTTATTCTACCAAAATCAATGGAATACGGTAGGCAAGTCTGTTATTTCCTATATTAAATTTCTATTTGCTAACCCGCAGGTGATTCAAAAGGTTAACAACACTTTAATTGTCCTTATCCCAAAGAAGGACCCTCCTGAAACAATGCGGGACCTCAGGCCGATAAGCTTGTGTAATGTGATTTACAAAGTGATTACTAAAGTGATTGTCAATCGGCTTAAACCTATTCTCCCTCATATTATATCTCCGCACCAGTGTAGTTTTGTGCCTGGAAGACATAGTAGTGACAATATCATTGTGGCTCAAGAGGTAATTCACTCCATGAGAACTATGAAGGGAAAGAAGGGGTATATGGCAATAAAAATTGATCTTGAGAAGGCTTATGATCGAGTTAACTGGACATTTCTGTTGAATTGCCTATCAGAGTTGAGCATACCTGACCATATCAAGGATGTAATTGCTAATTGTGTCTCAACAGCAAACATGCAACTTTTGTGGAATGGGGATAAAGCTGAGTGCTTCCAGGCCTCCAGAGGGGTCAGACAAGGAGACCCTATTTCTCCTTATCTGTTTGTAGTGTGTATTGAAAAGTTGGCCCACTTGATTCAACAAATGGTGGATCAAGGTGATTGGAAACCAATTAGATTAACAAGAACTGGCCCCTTAATCTCACATTTATTTTTTGCGGATGACATAATATTATTTGCTGAAGCTTCAGTCACACAAGCTACATTAATACACCAATGTTTGGAGGTTTTCTGCGCTAGCTCTGGGTTGAAGGTGAATGTTGGGAAAACGAAAGTATTTTTCTCCCGAAATGTAAATCATACAAGATGTAGTGAGATTAGCTCAGTTTTGAGCTTCACTATGACAGCAGATTTGGGTAGATATCTTGGGGTAAATCTCCATCATAAAAGAGCATCTAAAGATACCTTTCAGGATGTGGTTGACAAAGCAAAGTCTCGCATTGCTACTTGGAAAGCGAATTATCTGTCCTCAGTAGGCCGTGCCACTCTTATCTCATCTGTATCCTCAGCTATTCCGGGTTATACTATGCAAACTGCTTCCCTACCTGCCAGTACTTGTGAGGAGTTAGATAAATGCAATAGAGCTTTCCTCTGGGGAAGTTCAAACGATCGACGGCGGATTCCACTAATTGCTTGGGATGACGTATGTAAACCTAAGGAACAAGGTGGATTGGGGTTGAGACATTCTAGAACTCAGAATCAATCATATATGATGAAGTTAGGATGGAATCTTGTCAAACGGAAAGACGCTCTTTGGGTTCAAGTGGTGCGAGACAAGTATAAGTGTGGGATGGATCTCCTTCCTCGTGTTGACCCTAGTAGACCGGGCTCTAATGTTTGGTCAGGAATTAAGCAGGTTTGGGAGAAATTCAAAAGTGGTGTAGAAACTGATATTAATGGCAATGTTCGATGGAAATGGACAAAGTGTGGATCATTTACGGTTAACTCAGCTCATGATCTTCTTCGTACTGATGGAAATGACTCAGATCCTCTATGGAGTAAAATTTGGAAGTTACGAGTTCCGGAACGATGTCGAATGTTTATTTGGCTTGTAGCACATAAACGGTTACTTACAAATGCCTCTAGGAAAAAGCGAGGGTTGAGTAGTAGTGATGAATGCCCGATATGCTGCTCGGTTACTGAAGATATGCTCCATGTCTTACGTGACTGCCCAAACACGCTTAACCTATGGAGGAGCATTGTGCCTTAAATGAAGTGGCAACGATTTAGCTCAATGGAATTCCCACAGTGGCTGAAATGGAATCTCATGATGAATGATTGTAGAGGAGATGAAGTAGGGAGAGCGACATTTGCTATAACATGCTGGTGGATTTGGCGAAGAAGGAATTTGTTCGTATTTGAAAGTAAGACCATCTTGAATAGTATGGTTATGTCTAGTGTGCAAGCTATGATTCGCAGTATCCGAGAAGCACATGATAAGCTTGTGGAAGGTGGAATGACCAATGTACCAAGTGGAGGAACTAGGTTTTCATGGGTCCCGCCAGAGCCGGGCTGGGTCAAACTAAATGTAGACGGAGCTTTCTCTCAGTACAACCATGTCGTAGCAGCGGGTGGTCTCATCCGTGATGAGTATGGCAACTTCATTCGAGGATTCATATTTAGTTGGGCTGAGGGTGATGCACTCTCTGCCGAGTTATGGGGATGCATTCATGGGTTGAGAATTGCATGGGACATGGGTTTTCGCAAGATCATCCTTGAATCTGACTCGACTGAAGCAATCTCGCTCATTCTAAATGAAAGAGAGGTGGAGATACATGCAGATTCTCTGCTGATTCAAGAAGCCATTAGACTGCTTCAGCGACAATGGGAAGTAAGTGTTAATTATGTTAGCCGATGGAGTAATGTTGCTGCGGATCTTCTTGCCAAAGAGGGGCTATCGTCAATGCCTGGAGTTCATTTTGTTACTGAGGCGCCTGAAGCGCTTGTACGGATTATTGTGAAGGAGAAGGGTTAGATAATGTTGGGTTTCCTTTTATTATTATCAAAAAAAAAAAAAAAGAAGTGAGGGAAAGAGGAAAGAAGAGAGAAAGAGATAAAGAAGCCAGAAATAGAGGTGTAGAAGGAGATAGAGAGATCAAGAGAGCAACAAATATTAGGGATGGGCGTTAGTTGGACATTAGGGATACAAAATAACTCTCTGTTTTTTTTTAGCAAACTACATAATAACTCATTTAATTTACTGATGTTATGATGTTAACACTATATGGGCGTTAGTTGGGCATCCTGCTCCACAAGCTTCATGTTCTTGGGCCCACATAAGTGCTTCTCCTAATGTTGGGCCACTTTAGCATTTGGGCCAGTGGTATTGCTAGAAGTACCCTTCTCCAGCTTTAATTCCATTTGTTGATCTACCTCTTGTAATTCTGATGCATATATTAGCCAAATTCCGCACCTTTTTATCAAGTGATCATATTTGACCACACTAGAATTATAGAGATCTCCAATGAAGAATTCACATGCAAACTTACAAGTGACGCCCTCATCAAATCTTCTTCTTTCGTTTTCCATCAATATGTGATCCATAGGATCATACCATAGAAAAACATGCTCTGTATTCAATTTCGTGAGGTAAGGCAATTCCTTGTCTTCCTTGTAATTGATCTCTTCATCTTTGAAGTGGAAATTTCTGCAAATTGATGATTGGAAACCGCATAAGTCATTGAATTGAGAGAGAATACAACAAGAAGCAAAACCCAATAAATAGTCAGAAGAAATTGATGCAATCTCAATAGTAATGGATTTCTCTATCGTCCGAGAATATATGAAGCCCTTTGGAATTACACTTTTTGGGCAACAAACTCTAACCTTACAAGAGTTGTTATAAATTGCTTGCATCACTATGAGATGAATAAATTCTGTCATATCACATCTATCCATTCCCCATGAACTCTCTTTATCATCATGGTAAGAGATTGTCGACCTCATGAAATTGATGGTTTCTAATGATGTGCATTCATCAGCATAAAGTTGAGTAATGGAAGGGGGAAGTTTTGATAACGACCTAAGCCTCTTGCATTCACCCACATCAACTTTTTTCAACTCTGAAAGATGCTTGATGCTATTAGGCAAACCCTCTATGCTGCATCCTCGTAGTGATAGAATCTTCAATAATGACAGGTTACTGATATTGTCTGGGATCTCAGAAACTATACAGCCTCTCAAACGTAGTTCTTCTAAAGAATGCCAAGCATAAAATATAATGACTAATTTTGATTTGTCAATTCCCTCTCTAAAATTAGAAAGAGAGAATATTTTAAGAGATGTCAAGCAACTTAGCTCATTTATTTGAAATCTCCTGAGAAGCCCAAGGTGCCCACCGAGATGTAGCTCTTTAAGTTTATTGAAGCGTCCAATTGGCAAGCTCAATTTTTTGATACCAGTATCGAATAAATCTAAACTTGCCATTTCTACTAAGGACAACAAAAATTCCTTGAGTACAATGCAGCCTCTCAGCTGGAGATGTTCAAGAGATTTCAAATGATTATCCCCATGAAGATTCTTTAGTCTGCGGCACTCCATTAAATTCAAAGAAACAAGTTTGGGGAGAGAAAAGATAGATGAATGAATTCCACGTAATTCTCCACATTATGAGAGGTCCATTACTTCAAAATTTTGTGCATTGGAGAAATCCGGTAACTCCTTTAACTCTTCAGAAAATTTGAGAACTATTATCTTCAAATTTATTAGATCCTGTGACAATCCAATTAAAAGAGAAGTTACTGGAAAAAAAAAATCCCTCATAATTCAATTAGACTAAAGAACAAAGCATGCTTTAATATATAGGTACCTGCACACCATCCCATAGTTTTAAAACTTTGCTACGAAGCATATGGATTTCAACAAGTTTCGCCTGACTAAACCCTTGTGGCAAACATTTCAAAGGATAACCTTTCCAGCTAAAGTACCTTAGTTCATTAGAAAGTGAATCCATACCATTAGGAAGATACACGGTATGATTGACGAATTGAGATCCCATGATTATGTAAGAAGGTTCAATCTTGAGAAATCTTAAATTTCTCATTTTTTGGAAAGTGTCAGCATTCAAATAGAGCTCTTTCTCAATATTCAATATAATGCCTTCAATTGCATTACTTCCGTAACATAACATAAATCAAATAATATTAATAAAGGAGATTTTAAAATTTCTTCAAAAAATTATAATGAATGAAAACTTATAAAAAAACATAATGAATGAAAAAAGAAGTTGATACACATCCTTCTCTTTTACCTTATTATTTTCCAGTACATCTTGAATTTCCTTTGCATTGTTTAGCCTACTTCGTCTTTCAGGATGCTTTCTTGATTCCTCACGAACTATTTCTTCAGCCATTTCTTGCAATAAATCATGAATTTCTACTTCATTGTCTCTCGAAATAGTTATGAGAGCTTTATCTAGGAGGCTGTCTATTCCACAATCTATGTAGAAGTCTTCACAAGCATCTAGCACCCTAACAATATCATCTTTTGTCTTCCCTTTAAAGAAAAAAGCAATGTCTAAAAATATTTTCTTTTCTAACATATCAAGTCCATCATAACTTATCCTCAATACAGTTTGAATTTCCACATGGGGACACTTTCTGAATTTGTTTATTGCAAAATCCCATGCTTTTGAATCTCTAGAGTACAAATATGAACCCCAAACTCTTAATGCTAATGGAAGGCCGCTTGCATACTTAATTGCCAGTGTTGATAACTTTTCATATCCCATTTTGGGATGCGCTTGCTTGAAAGCATGCTGACAAAAAAGCTGAAGTGATTCTTCCATATTTAATTCTTTAACCTCATGTACTACATGAACTCCTCCACTAACAAGAACATGCTAGCTTGTCTCTACTTGTTATGGTGATTTTGCTTCTTGGTCCCAATGAAAGATTTTCTTTCATAAGATCATGTAATTATCTTGAGGTGTCTACATCATCAAGCACTAGGAGAACTCTTATTCCACGTAGCCTCCTTATTAAAGTGTTGGGTCCTCCTTTCTTTGTGAGATTATCGTCGTTTAGAAGTGTAGAGAGAATATTTTCAAGCAAACAAGTCAATCCAATCTTTTTTGATTCCTCTCTCACGTTTGATACAAAGCAAGAACTATCAAATTGACAGGAAAATTTGTCAAAGACGACACGAGCTAATGTTGTTTTACCTATCCCCCCTTTACCCCAAATTCCAAGTACTCCAACATCTCGTGAGTTGACCTTCATAAATGATTCAATAGTAGCCAAATTTTCTTTAAATTCCATAAGGTGATTTGACTCAATTGTGTCCTTATCTTCCAACATTTTCGATACATCTTTGATTATTCTATCAATAAGATCCGAGTCATTACTGCCATAGTAAAAGAAAGAAATTATTTGTTTTTTTGAAAATTTCACACAGTTTTAAAAATAACACATCCATAGATATAATAATTTTTATTCTTTTCTGGGGAAAAAGATATAATTGATAAACTATGCAAACATATATTGAATGATAGAATGTGAAAAAACTTACAAAAATTTGAGGAATGATAACCAAATAAGTCTACAGTTACTTTTAAGATAGATCTCCACACTTGCAACAAATAATTATCTTGTAACTTCTGTTTATGCTAAGAAAATGATTCAGCGTAAGATCGTTTTTGATGTCTGACGTGTGAGGAGTCTACATTATAGAAAACTGGAATTACAATCCGGCTATCGACTCGCTTGCATTCCAAGATTTTTACTAGCTCTTCTAAGCACCACCTTGAAGAAGCGTAGTCTTTAGAAAATATCACTAGTGCAATCATTGATCTTTCTATTGCTTCCAAAAGCGCAAATGATATTTTATCCCCACTCTCTAACCGCTCATCGACATACACATCTATCCCCTCTCGCCGTAGTTGCTTTGTCAAATGGCTAAGAAATCCATCTCTAATGTCTGAACGTCTCAAACTGATAAAAACTTCATACTTTTTCCGTTGAAGTTGGGAAGAAGTAGCGAATGCAGTCATTACTGGATATAAACAAAAACTATAGGGCGTTAATTAATACTAATAAATTTGGATACTAATTTCTCCACTCAAGTTTCCAATAATAACATTTTTAATAAACTTGTAACTTTTCAAATATTTTACGTTCACTCCCATGGGAATTTAATTTGTATCTAACTTGGGTAGCTTGGATACAATTTGGGAGAATTATATTGTAGTCCATTGTTAGGCCCCAGGAAATTTTAAAGTTTCAGTTCAGGAGTAAAGGACAAAAATAAAAGTAAATAAATAACCAAAATGTCCTTGCTCCCTTCATTTTAAAAACAAAACATAAAGCCCAGTCACCACCGGATAATATAATGTCAAGGGGTTTGTACTCATGACTCTTTGGTCACCAAACTGTTTATGGCCATCACGCCATCAAACACACTTAATTATATAATGTAAAAATTTATATATGTAATAAATTTAACTTCCAAACCACTTACTTATTTGTTTTTTTTTTTTTTTTTTGCCCCAACGCTTACTTGTTAGGATTTCAACATGAAGGGCACTTGTTAAGACTCTAAATTAACTTTCTAATTACAAGCAGCTAAATTGAAACAAAATAAACTTGTACAAAAATTAAAATCACAAATTCTATCACTTTAATTATAATTACTAAATAAAAGGTGTGATCAAAGTCTTGTTTTTGTATCAGTCTTTCAGGAATGAAACAAAGATTCATGTGAATAGTAAATCATTCTCTCTCTAGAGAGAGAAGTGAAAACAATAGCTTCGCTTCCGTATTTGCAAAGAAATAGTTCAAGAAATTAAATGAGCCACACCAAAAAACCATTGTCAACGCCAGAACAACAGGAAGTGAAATAGAAGCAGAGAAATTAAACACGAAGTGGAAGAGTCAAACCTGGAAGAATAGAGATAGAAAGCGGTGATCCCAATGGCTACGACAGAGAGGACCACACCCACAAGTAATTGTGTCTCTAACAACTCCATGCTTTCAAATGCTAGATTCTGATTCTATGAGATTCTACATAATTAAATTTTTGGCGCTTGTAGACTATATAAAACCTGAATAGGAAGAGGAGAATTATTTATTACTTTACCAAAGCTAACTGTATAATAAAAAAAATTTAATCTCTCATCATCTCCACTTGAAAAAGTCCCAATTTTAAAGGGGATGAGGTTAGGAAGGATTGAGAAAGTGAAAGATGGTGAAACAGAGCAAGAACACAATCATCAATGTCCCAAAATATTAGTATCAATGCATCATTAAAGCACAGTATTCACAATCATGAACGTTGCAACTGATACATCAACCCCGTAATATAGGGAAAAAAATGTGTGAAACCTTTTCAATCTTTGCTAAGTCGGCCGTGATGAATAGTTCAAGCATATGCATTATACAGAAGAAATGAGGAAGAAGATCATTCATACCTGGGATCGGTCAAAGCTTTTCTGGCAAACAAAGAGGAATAGCGATGATGTCTGTGTAAACAACAGGAACCCAATTTATAAGTGAAGAACACGGTTTCTGGGAAACTTCCTTATCAATACCGTGAGTAGTCTTTGTTAGAGAGAAGCTTTAATAATATAAAATGGCAAGTTGGCTTCTGAGCGTTTCCTTCATTTGTCTAGCTCCAAAAAGAAAATAAAAATAAAAATCAAATAAAGCTTTGATTTGTTGACTTGAATGTTTTATAATGCAGAATGTTATCACACACAACAAAGCTTGTAATTTTCACACACAACAGCATAGATCTGAAAATCAAATATTGAAGCTCAAATCTTGAACAGAAATATGAAACTCAGCGACGGCAGATACAAACCACGATGGTTAGGCGATGCTTGGGTTGCGACAGGAGCGTTATAAATCTGGTGGATGTTTGAAACTGATGATGAAAAGTGCAGATCCATGGTGGTGATTAGTGAAGATGGAGAAGGGAAGGACTGAAGACAGCAAGGAAAAGGAGATAAAGGAAGAGGATCGGCGGTGATGATAGAAGAAAGATGTTGGTGAATCAATGGTGATGAAGAACCTGAAACCGCCAATAGATTACTGTGACTGTCGGCTCGCTCATTAATCCTTCCTTTTTAGGGGAGTGTTTGGATTCAATTAAATTAATCAATTCTTAGCCCAAACCATGGTTTCTCTTAAAAACATCCAAACACCCAATTTTTGTGAATAATCCCGTTTCAGCCCAAACCTTGGTTTTGAAGTGCAAAACCTTGGTTTGGCCACAATCCAATTTTTTCTCTCTTCTACACTGATTTTTTTACCGTTGGGAGTCATTATTATCTCTCTCTCTCTCTCTCTCTCTCTCTCTCTTTTCTCTTTCCCTTTTCTCTTCTCTTCGTCACTCGTTCCTTCCATTTCCCGTGTCTATGCTTCGATTTCGTCCTCTCCTCCCGTCGCTCCTTCCCTGATTCCCATCGTTCGTTCCCTGATTCTGTGGCTCCTTCCCTTTTTCTTTATCCTTCTTCCTTCTCTTCCCAAATCCCGTCAAGCTTCGTCCGTCTCCTTCTCTTCCAGATTCCGTCGAGCTTCGTCCGTCTCCTTCTCTTCCAGATCCCGTCGAAGTTCCCCATATTCGGCGTTCTCAATCATTGATTTGGCCTATTTCGAGTCCGTGGGTGGCTGGTGGTGGACGGTGGCAGTGTTTCGGGTGGGTACGGCCCCCCTTTTGTCCCCATTTATCTGCTAAAAATCTAGTCTGATATGAGGCGCTAGTGGCTGGAGGAGCTTTGTTGGTGGTCAGAGAAGGTCGAATGATTTGCGGTCGGTGCCGGTGACGCTCATCAGTGTTCAAAAACTCTAAACTCGCTCTGTCCAGTGAGTGTTTCGATTTAGCTTGTTCTGTTTTTTTTTCGGATTTGCTTGTTCTGTCGAGGGAGATAGGTTCTTTGCAAACAAATATTGGTTAATGACATTGATATTGGTTTGAAAATCTGGTGCAAAGAACCTTTGTCCTGGAAAGAACCTGTGTTGATATTGATATTGATTAATGACATTGATATTGGTTAATGACATGTTTATTGGTTAATGACGTTGCAAAGAACCTCTGGTGGAAAAAAATTTTCGTTAATGACATTGATATTGGTTAATGACATTGATATTGGTTAATGACGTTGATATTGGTTAATGACGTTGCAAAGAACCTCTGTCCGGTGAGTGTTTTGAAAATGCTAGTTGGTATATAAAACTTACTGAGCTATTAAGATTTGTGATTACGGAGACATTGATTTCATTTTTGTTATTCTGTACTGGAAAAATACACGAATAATGGTTTGAAAATTTGTCATTAGGCTTTGATGAGTCAATGACAGTAACATATTTCAGTTTGGTTAGAATCCAATGCCTATATTTGTTTGCTTTAGAATTTTGTTTGGTTAGAATGCAATGACTGGACTGAGAATCATCGTCAAGCATAGATTTGTGTTTGGTTAGAATGCAATGACTAGAAATCCTTGTAATATATTTCTGTTTGGTTATAATGCAATGTCTACCATCTTTTGCTTTAGAATTCTGTTTGGTTAGAACACAATGGCTGGACTGTGATGATCGTCAAATCTAGATTTCTGTTTGTTTAAGGTGAAACCATAATGAGTAAGGGTAAGGAAAAATCATCTTGGGATGTGAAGAGCACAAAAGTCTTTATGACCTATGCATAGACCAAGTTGCGAAGGGAACACGCAAAAGCACTAGCTTTAACAAAATTGGGTGGAAAGAGATCTCAGAATCCTTCACTGCAAAGACGGGCAGAATATATGATAAGGGTCAATTTAAAAACAAATATGATGCCCTTAGAAAGGATTGGCAGCTATGGGATAGGTTGTTACACGAGACGGATGTTGGATGGGATAGTGATGTTAAGATCTCATGTTTTGATGATAACAAAAAAATGGTTTGAAAAGGAAATGATTAATAAACAAGTTTGAGCAAAGGAATAACAGGGATAAGCCTCACTTGAGGTAAGCATTGGAGTAATGAAAAAAGGCCAAGAGAAAAAGCTGAGAAACTTGATCAGAAGCAAGTTTTCTAAGGGCTTACTCTAGGCGGTACTCGAGTAATGAGCCAAAACTTGAAGTAACCAGAGGCACCTTCCAATAACCTGCCTACGTTACTCGAGTAGGTACTCGAGTAATAGTGTAAGTATTTTTAAGTTGCTCTCGGCCTGCCAGTGTTACTCGAGGAGCTACTCGAGTAACCAGGTGAAAAACTTCCAGTTGCTTTCAAGTTTCCAAAGATACTCGAGTAGGTACTCGAGTGACTCTGTTTCTGAAAAATGATGCTCTCGGCATTTTGTACCACTGCAACATTACTCGAGTAACGCACTAAAGTAAGTGAAAACTTGAAGGTGGTATCCGATTAACTTGATATATTTTTAAGTGATTTCCTTGAGTCTTTACTCTGATATGCAAGTATTCAATGATCTATTTTAAGTGAATTCCTCGAGTAAGTACCTGAGTATGCAGAGATATTTTCAAGGAAAACCTCAAGTCATTACCCGGGTAAGACAGGCACAAAAAGTACATTTACTCGAGGTGGTACCCGAGTAACCTATGCAAAAATGAATGCATTACTCGAGTCCGTATCCGAGTAACAAGGGAAGTGCTCTCGGCCTTGAAATCCTGCAACATTACTGGAGTAAAGCATCGAGTAACCAAAAGTTTTTATAAAGGTTTACTCGAGTTGGTACCCGAGTAACTCATAAAGTTGTGAGTGCATTACTCAAGTAAGTACCCGAGTAAACATATATTTTCAAAGGTTTAAGAATTGGTTATTCCATGCACTATCCGAGTAATCTTGTATTTATTCATTGACTTGCAGTTGATCAAAGATTTCCCGATGATACTCGAGTAAGTACTCGAGTAAACTTCATGGGATACTCGAGCAGCTACTTGAGTAAGCAAACCCAGATATCCAGAAATCATTCAAACGTTATTGTCTTGTTTTCTATATGATTAACCTTTCATTGTGTTAGTATTCTTAGTCTATTTACAGATAAACAATGAAGAAATCATATCAAGTAATGGAAGTCAAATGAAACGTTCAAATGCCAACCACCGCCAACGGATATTTTTCAAAAACTGGAAAAGTCAATAGTGGCTGCGCACTCTCCAACGGACAAGAAGAAAATGTTCCAACGGTCATCACCAACATATCTATATATATGGGAACATCCAAACAGAGAAAATATAACAAGAACACACACAAACGTATTATTAAGTTCATTGCTCTGTTTTCACGTTGAAATTGTATTTCTATGCTTCAGTGATTCTCATTCACTCTGTAAGAGAGATATTTCATTCAAACTCAATATTTGTTATTGAGGTAACTTAAGGTTGTGGAACCTTGAGTTGGGATTGGATTACAACTTGTAAGGGGGAGCGAGTGTCCAGGTGAAGGAACTTGCTTGTACTGAGGTGCCAAGAACCCACTGAATCTTGGAAGTTATAGTGAAACTCTCAGAGAAGCTCTGAGGACTGGACGTAGATCAAAGTGGTTGTGACCGAACTAGTATAACTCCCGGTGTACACTTCGGTGATATTTCTCCTTACTCATTACTGTTTATTTCCACTGTTAAAGTTTTATATTTTCGAAAGAAATTTTAGTATCACCCAATTCACCCCCCTCTTAGGTGAAACGCTTGATCTAACAAGTGAGAAGAACACTATCGTTGTCAATAATGATGACTTTTATGCACGCTGTGTACACCTCCTTATGAGGGATCACCTGCAAGGGAAATGTATTCAGCAATGAAGGATATGCCACACCAACTTCTCATTTTTCTTAAGCATGAATGTTATGGAAGTTTGTGAAATGTATTGTTATATTTAACTTTTCAGTAGGAATTATGTTTAATTACGACATTGCTCAATTGTCTCTTAACTTTGTTAATTTACAATTGGATGTTATCTCACTTGTTTGTTAACATTGTTGATTTATAGTTGAATGTTATGTGTGTGCATATTATGACTATATAATTGTTGTCATTACCGTTTATAACATTTAATATATATGTCAACAGTGGGGTTAGATATGGACAACACATTGAAAATTATGGCAAAGCATAGGGAACTGCGCAAACAAAGAGTCCGAAAAGTGGCCGCATATGTTGTTGCATATGCTCAGCTATATTTATGTAAAGAACCGTGGCACACAAGTGACTTTACAGGTGCTAAATGGGTGCGTGAAGTCTTAAGCGATAATTTGAACCGTTGTTATAATATGTTTAGAATGCAACTTCATGTCTTTCACAAGCTTTGCTTTGAACTGCAATGACATGGTTTGATGGAGAGTCGAAATGTGGGTGTATATGAAATGGTTGCAATTTTTTTGAACACAGTTGGATTTTCAAACTCGAGTAGGCTTCAACAGGAAAGGTTTCAGTGCTCAGGAGAAACAATTCATAGGGCTCTGCATCTTGTCTTAGACGCATGTTATTGTCTTGCAATGAGTAACATCAAACCACAGGATCCTAAGTTTGAGAACATTCACTCAAAGATACGACTCAGCAATAGATACTGGCCTTTCTTTAAAAATGCTATTGGAGCAATTGATGGCACCCACATTCCATGCAAGGTTAAAGCAAAAGAAAGAACAAAATATATTGGTAGAAAAGGATTTACGTCACAAAATGTAATGGCGGTTTGTGATTGAGACATGTGTTTTACCTCCGTATTGGCTGGATGGGAAGGAACAGCCCATGATGCACGCATATTTGATCATGCTCTAACAACTCCGTCGATGAATTTTCCACATCCCTCAAAAGGTATGCTTATTAACTCCTACACTTTAATTATTATTAATTATATATATATATATATATATATTTATTGACTTTAACCTAATTTTGTAAAGATAAATATTATTTGGTGGATACTGGCTATCCCACCCCGACTGGATACCTTGGTCCATACAGATCCGATCGTTACCATCTCGTGGACTTTCAGAGGTCATCTATGTTTGAAAACCACAATAAGACATTCAATTACTTACATTCCAGTCTTAGGTGCACAATAGAAAGAACATTTGCGTTTGGAAGAACAAGTTTGAAATATTACAGAACATTCGTAGCTATAGCTTCCCCACACAAGTTAGAATAGTTTGTGCTACAATGGCTGTACACAACTTTATTAGAAGAACATCTATTTCTGATCCTGACTTTTGGCGCCATGATCAAGAGGGTATTTTGTGTGATGCCGATGCAGATGACGATATAGAATCTTCAACAATACATTCATCAATTGCATCTTCATCTGACATGGCTTCTCTTCGTGATTCTATAAGAGATCAAATCGTTTATTATATGCACGAAGCTTAGTCATGTATTGTTTCCTCCTTTTTACGTACGCTTTTATTGACAATCTGTTAAATGTTATTGTATTTATATTTTGACGTATTCTATTTTTGACAATCAGTGAAATGCATGCGTATCCCTACTTTGAACTTGTAATTTGGTATTTTGTAGTAGATTATTTTATATCCTAACTACTTATAAATGATTTTTTGTTACACAAGTTATTACTATACATGTACACACACACACACACACACACACACATATGTATGTATGTATGTTTGATCCAAATTTTTAAACCACATAATAGACTAATAATATAATTTATAAAATAAATTTATATATTTTTTGATATTATATATTTGACTAATTTTATAATTATAATTTTTTTTAAAATTTATTTCAATTTTTTTGTATTTATTAAACAATTAATGTTTACTAATGCTTATAATATAAATTTATCCCTTACATGTAATTATCACAAAAACTAATGTCCTTTTTAGTAATTTGACCATAAAAAAAGCTATTCTGACCATAACATTCAAATACTCTTAGTGAGTGTTCGGATAAATGTCCAAAAGCGATTATTTGATCAAAACCATGGTTTTGATTGTGTGCTAACCGAACACTCGTCATTTGTGCAAAATCCCGTTTTTGTTTTGAAACCATGGTTTCAGCCTGAAACCATGGTTTTTGTAACGACCCCTCTTAATTACCATATAATTAATACCAAAACCAAGTAAAATATTAAATATCACAAAATACATATTAGGAGGTTTCGTCCACAGCACAAACCCCAGTATGCAGCGTAATATTCAACATAAAACCAAAAAGACCCTTAAGTTTGGCAATATACATTATGCTCATGTAACCAAACGAAACATACGATTGATATCAAATCAAGTCTCGTTTGCCTTCCCCTTGGTAACACCACCTGAACTCTCGCCTGAAAATTTAAAATATTGATAGGGTGAGTCATACGGACTCCGTAACCACAATTCCACTTTAACAAATATGCAGGGATTGATTATAATATAATTAAGCGGGCAAAATTATATATTAAAACATAAAGTTCAATCTTCTCAAAACATTATTATTTCAAGAAAACCATTCAATATGCATAAAACTCCCTCAACCATCCTTATAACCTCCTTAACCGCTGACAAAACCCATGAGCTATAACATATAATAGGATTAGCCTTTTTGACAAGACTGCACCAAGCTCTCCAATAATGAGGTGTAACCCGGCCAAAGGCTACAGAACTCATATCAGATCATGGATTTCCTTTCCGTCGAAAATGGAAAGGTGTCACCTACCCTTGAGCTGACCCTTAACCCGGCCAAAGGAAAAGGATGATACCAAGGGTCCTGAATGCCAAAGCCAACCACTGTGCACACGGTGGTGGCTATACCACGTGGTATAAAAGAATCAAACCTCTCCTCAATCACAACACCACATCCAACATCTCAACATCACAATCTTCAATATCAATAATTTATCCATATATTTCATATTTAATGCTATGCATCATCAATCATTCAAATAAATTATTCATGCCCACTTAACTAAAAATTACTAAAAACATGATTAATACTATCATTGTACATTTTTCATATATAAATTACTATAACATATTTATAGCAGTTAAAAATACCAACATACGTATATAATCATTTCAACAAGCATACATGATAAATTGGAAAGTGGTTACCTCAAATTCTTGACACAACTAAACTTGAGAATTTAACTCCAACAAGCCAAATTCAAATTCACTCTACAATAAATATATATATTTACATGTTAATATAATTTATAATAATTGCTAATTATTACAAAATAGCAAATAATAACCCCCATAATTAACTCAATTTTCTTAAAAATAACAACAATTTATCTATTCCTCAAATTCCTTTTTAAATCAAAATTTCTTAACTCTATTTCACAATAAAATATTTAATAACCATAATTCTCTAACTATAATATCAAATTATAATTTATAATTTCACATAACTCAAAATCTGCAAAACTAAACCGATTAAAATTTCAATAATACTTCCAATAACTCAAATAAATTGTTTAATCCAAATTTAATCGGTTAAAAACGTTCCTAAAGCATAATTTCTTATTTATTTAAGAAGAAATTAATTATAAAATCATACAATAACCAAATGGTAAATCTAAACCGATTAAAATCAACTATTAATTATTCTCTACATATCTATAACCATCTTTTGTAAAAACTCAAATTCTCCCAAAATCCTAACCCCAAATTTCTCGTTAATCAATATAATATTACTATCAATACGAAGATCAAAATACGTAGAACAACTTTTATGAAGGAAGTTTGTTAAGAAAACGTGATCTTAAGTACCAAAATTATCTGCTAAAATTCAAAACCTTACCTGTTGAAATTACGTTCGCTCCGCTCGCCTGCTCGTGAAGCCTAACGAAACTGATGAAATGAAAGGGTATTAATAATACACCCTCACATTTTTTTTCTTCCAGCGGGCCCCACGTGTTTTTTCTTTCTTTCTTTTCTTTTCTTTTCTTCTTTCCTTGCCGACAGTTTGCCCTCTCCCACGTTTTTTTTAATTATTATTATAATATTACAACTCTACCCACCTAAATAGAATTTTGTCCCCAAAATTCACAACAATCAATAAAAACAATTCACAACACAAAATTCTTACATAATATTTAAGCGTACCTAAACAAACAAATTAGGGAAATCACGTCGCATTCGCTCTTCAGTTTCCCAAGTAGCATCCCCAGGAGACATACCCTTCCAGAAAATTTTTAGAAGACGGATTGTTCTGTTCCGCAATTGCTTATCTTTTACATCTAAAATCTTTTCTGGTCCGGGCACATAAGTCAAATTTTCCCTTAACTCAACTTCTTCAGGCTCAATTACATGGGAAGGATCTGAATGATATTTCTTAAGCTGTGACACGTGGAACACGTTATGCACATTTGACAAATGTGGCGGCAAGGCGATTCGATAGGCAACTAATCCAATTCGCTCCAATATCTCGTAGGGTCCAATGAAACGAGGAGTTAACTTTTTGGCTTTAATGGATCTGCCAATACCAGTCACTGGTGTAACCTTAAGGAACACGTGGTCACCCACTTCAAACTCTAAAGGTCTACGCCGCCTATCCGCATAGCTCTTTTGTCTGCTCTGAGCGGTCAACAACTTTTGGCGAATCATCTCAATTTTCTTAGTAGTTTCATCCACAAAGTCCGGTCCAATCACAGTTCTTTCGCTCAATTCAGTCCAACAGAGAGGCGATCTACATTTTCTTCCATATAATGCCTCGAAAGGAGCCATCTGAATGCTTGAATGGTAACTATTGTTGTAAGCAAATTCTGCTAAAGGCAGGTGAGAATCCCAATTACCAGGTAGCTCAATTGCGCAA
Organism: Inga laurina; assembly: GCA_963855925.1. Lineage (NCBI taxonomy): Eukaryota > Viridiplantae > Streptophyta > Magnoliopsida > Fabales > Fabaceae > Inga > Inga laurina. The sequence continues at coordinate 66,975,416 of OY979705.1, forward strand.
GCTCTCAACATATCCTCAAGAGTTTGAATCGTTCTCTCAGTTTGACCATCAGTCTGCGGATGATAAGCCGTACTGAACTTCAGCCTAGTCCCCATGGCCTCCTGTAACGCTTTCCAGAAATTTGACGTGAACCTTGGATCGCGGTCTGACACAATTTCTACAGGCACACCATGCAACCTAACAATCCAATCCACATACAACTGGGCTAGCTTCTGTAAACTATATCCAATATGGATCGGCAAGCAATGAGCTGACTTCGTCAATCTATCAACAATGACCCATATGGCATTATGGTGCGTAGTATTAGGCAATCCCACAATAAAATCCATGGAAATGTTGTCCCACTTCCACTGAGGAATCTGTAAAGGTTGAAGTAGCCCTGAAGGTTTTTGATGCTCAATCTTCACTTTCTGACAAGTCAAACACCTCATTACGAAGTCTGTCACATCTTGTTTCATATTAGGCCACCAATAATTTCGCTTTAAATCATTATACATCTTAGTGATCCCCGGATGAATAGTGTACTTGCTTCGATGCGCTTCTTCTAAAATACAAATCTTAGCTTCTTCATCATTCAGAACGCAAACCTTCCCTTTAAATCTCAAAATACCATCACTACCTACGTCAAAATCATTGACTCTTCCTTTCTCTAATTCTTCCTTAATTTTTAATAGATATTCATCCTCCAACTGAGCCATCTTTATCTCCTTCCAAAATTCATTCTCAATTTGTACAAATTGCATCATAACTTTACTGACTAGTATGTTTATGTCCTTCAACCTTTCTAACCAGTGGTTCTCATAAAGACTCAAGTGAAATACATGAATAGCTTTTCTGCTTAAAGCGTCTGCAACAACGTTGGCTTTACCGGGATGATACTTTAGTTCGAAATCATAATCTTTTAGAAATTCCATCCACCTCCTCTGCCTATTGTTAAGCTCCTTCTGATCCACTAGATACTTTAAACTCTTATGATCAGTAAAAATTTCAAATCGTGAACCATAAAGATAGTGCCTCCAGATCTTCAGTGCAAATACAACTGCTGCCAATTCTAAGTCATGAGTCGGATAATTCTCTTCATGTGGCCTCAATTGTCTGGAAGCATAAGCAACAACTTTTCCTTCTTGCATCAATACACATCCCAGACCCTTCAACGAAGCATCAGTATACAAAGTATAGGATAAAGCAGAATTAGGAATAACTAACACTGGTGCAGAAGTCAACTTCCTCTTCAACTCTTGAAAAGCGGTTTCACACTTACTTGTCCAAATAAAAGGTTGATCCTTCCTGGTTAGCTTAGTAAGTGGTATTGCTAACTGAGAAAAACCTTGTATAAACCTTCTGTAGTATCCAGCTAATCCCAAGAAGCTTCTAATTTCAGTCACAGACTTTGGTTGTTCCCACTGAAGAACTGCATCAACTTTGGTAGGGTCCACTGCAACCCCTTCAGCTGAAATTACATGGCCAAGGAACTTTACCTCTTTAAGCCAAAATTCGCATTTGTTCAATTTTGTATAAAGCCTGTGCTCTCTCAACACTTGCAACACTGTTCTAAGATGCTCTCGGTGTTCCTCTTCGTTTCGAGAGTAGATGAGAATATCATCTATGAAAACCACAACAAACTTATCTAAATATGGTCTGAATATCCGGTTCATATAGTCCATGAATACCGCTGGAGCATTAGTTAACCCAAACGGCATTACTAGAAACTCATAATGACCGTATCGTGTACGAAAGGCCGTCTTAGAGACATCCTCTGCTTTAACTCTCAATTGATGATATCCTGACCTTAAGTCAATTTTGGAGAATATCGATGACCCTACAAGTTGATCTAGCAAGTCATCAATCCTTGGAAGAGGATATTTGTTCTTGATGGTGACTTTGTTTAGTTGGCGGTAATCAATACACAACCGCAAGGTCCCATCCTTCTTTTTCACGAATAGAACAGGTGAACCCCATGGTGATACACTTGGTCTGATAAATCCCTTCTCAAGTAGTTCTTCCAGTTGCTTCTTCAATTCTGCTAATTCCGCTGGAGCCATTCGATAGGGGGCCTTTGAGATAGGTTCTGTACCAGGCACCACGTCAATCGAAAATTCTACTTCTCGCTCAGGGGGTAATCCTGACATTTCCTTTGGAAAAACCTCAGGAAACTCATTCACTATTTCAATTCTATCAATCCCTTCCTCTATCACAGCTTGAACAGAGAAGAAAACCATATAGGCTTGACATCCCTGTTTGATACAACTTTCAACTTGAACAGCTGATAACAATAGAGGGCCACTAGACACCTCTCTGGATGTAGAATACACAGGTAAAGAAATAGTTTTTGCTCTACACTCGAGTATGGCACCATTGGCTGTAAGCCAATCCATGCCCACAATTACATCAAGTCCCTTAAGGGGTAAACAAATAAGATCAATTTTTGTCTTACGACTCTCAAACTCCAATGCAAGATTCATACATGCATTAGAAGTTTTTACAGAAGATCCAGCAGGAGTTGAAACATTTACATCGAAAGGTAACTCAGAAACATCTAAGTTTAGTCTCTTAGCACAATCAAAAGCTATAAAGGAGTGTGTAGCGCCAGAGTCAAACAACGCAAGAATATCATCATTTTGCAATTTAATTTTACCTCTAATGAGATTAGGTGAAGTACCCGCCTCCTCTTGTGTCAAAGCAAAGACTCGTCCTGGCATGATAGGTCTGGAGACTTGAGAGGTCTGCTTGCCTTCTGGACAGAAGCGAGAAATGTGTCCCACCTTACCGCAAGTGAAACAAGTCAAATTGCCTTGTGGACAAAAACGAGAGGTGTGCCCCACCTTACCACAAGCATAGCAAGTCAAACAATTTCCCTGATGATACCTTCCACATTTCGAGCAAACTGGAGTCCTAGTAGTACTAGGCACAGGGGCAGTAGAGCCTCTATAAGATGACTGACTTCTCCCACCTTGACTCCTCTGAGCTTGAGTCCTCGAACCTGATCCACTCTGAAATGATCCCATCGGTTGCTTGTTCTTCTTCTCTGGGTATCCAGAGTTTCCAAAACTATAATTACTCCTCTTGTTAAAACCTCCAGTAGGACCAGTATAAGATGAAATTCTGCCCTGTGGATCCCTCCTCAGCTCGAGCTCATAATTATAACCTCGTATCTCTGCATCCAAGAGACGAAGACGTGTACACATATCCTCAAAAGAAGTAATCCGTAGAGGTATCAGCTGTCTTTTAAACTCTGGGCGTGCCTTCTGTAGCAGCCTATCTGCCATCCACGCTTCATTCTTTTGTGATTTACCATCAACGGTATACTTCACGAGCTCTAGAAATTGTGCAATGAATGAGTCCATATCCAGGTCACCTTGTTGAAAATTATAGAACTCAGTCTCCTTGAGTGACTGTAAAGCTGCAGGAAAGTAGTGCTGACTGAACATCACCTTGAACTCGTTCCAGTTTGGAATGGTCCCATCTGTAGGCTTGACACTTTTCCACCACATCTTTGCATTATCTACCAGTAATACCACTGCTATTATTACCTTTTGTTTTTCATCACATTCAACTACAGAGAAAATAGTCTCTAATCGATCAATCCAGCCTTCACTAACTTTTGGATTAAACTTGCCGTCAAAGGTTTGAGGTGAGAATTTATGCATCTCTTTCCAAACTTTAGTGATGGAAACTCCATTATACTCCTCTTTAGATCTTTTATCCCTTGTCTCCACAGTAGTATTATGGCCACTACTAGAATGATGACCATTATGAGCTCCAGTATCCTCAAACCCACTTTCATGAATAGAGTGCTCGTCCTCATAATCTTTCCCTTTATTCAACTCCTTCTCATGCCTTTGCACCATTTGACCAAGTCCACGTACTGGTCAACAACTCTCGTAAAATGTCATTAGTATCTTGTGGTCCTATAGGTTGACCATGATTAACTAGGTCTCCAACTGAGTGCGTTTTACTCGTATATCCCATTTCTATTCTCCTACAAGGAGAAAAACTAATTGGTCACACAAAAAGGAAAAGCACATGAGTAACTAATGTATATTGCCGATACATCTATATGCAAGAATGAAAATACCAGAGAACCTTGAAACTCAAAGCTCTGATACCAAAAATGTAACGACCCCTCTTAATTACCATATAATTAATACCAAAACCAAGTAAAATATTAAATATCACAAAATACATATTAGGAGGTTTCGTCCACAGCACAAACCCCAGTATGCAGCGTAATATTCAACATAAAACCAAAAAGACCCTTAAGTTTGGCAATATACATTATGCTCATGTAACCAAACGAAACATACGATTGATATCAAATCAAGTCTCGTTTGCCTTCCCCTTGGTAACACCACCTGAACTCTCGCCTGAAAATTTAAAATATTGATAGGGTGAGTCATACGGACTTCGTAACCACAATTCCACTTTAACAAATATGCAGGGATTGATTATAATATAATTAAGCGGGCAAAATTATATATTAAAACATAAAGTTCAATCTTCCCAAAACATTATTATTTCAAGAAAACCATTCAATATGCATAAAACTCCCTCAACCATCCTTATAACCTCCTTAACCGCTGACAAAACCCATGAGCTATAACATATAATAGGATTAGCCTTTTTGACAAGACTGCACCAAGCTCTCCAATAATGAGGTGTAACCCGGCCAAAGGCTACAGAACTCATATCAGATCATGGATTTCCTTTCCGTCGAAAATGGAAAGGTGTCACCTACCCTTGAGCTGACCCTTAACCCGGCCAAAGGAAAAGGATGATACCAAGGGTCCTGAATGCCAAAGCCAACCACTGTGCACACGGTGGTGGCTATACCACGTGGTATAAAAGAATCAAACCTCTCCTCAATCACAACACCACATCCAACATCTCAACATCACAATCTTCAATATCAATAATTTATCCATATATTTCATATTTAATGCTATGCATCATCAATCATTCAAATAAATTATTCATGCCCACTTAACTAAAAATTACTAAAAACATGATTAATACTATCATTGTACATTTTTCATATATAAATTACTATAACATATTTATAGCAGTTAAAAATACCAACATACGTATATAATCATTTCAACAAGCATACATGATAAATTGGAAAGTGGTTACCTCAAATTCTTGACACAACTAAACTTGAGAATTTAACTCCGACAAGCCAAATTCAAATTCACTCTACAATAAATATATATATTTACATGTTAATATAATTTATAATAATTGCTAATTATTACAAAATAGCAAATAATAACCCCCATAATTAACTCAATTTTCTTAAAAATAACAACAATTTATCTATTCCTCAAATTCCTTTTTAAATCAAAATTTCTTAACTCTATTTCACAATAAAATATTTAATAACCATAATTCTCTAACTATAATATCAAATTATAATTTATAATTTCACATAACTCAAAATCTGCAAAACTAAACCGATTAAAATTTCAATAATACTTCCAATAACTCAAATAAATTGTTTAATCCAAATTTAATCGGTTAAAAACGTTCCTAAAGCATAATTTCTTATTTATTTAAGAAGAAATTAATTATAAAATCATACAATAACCAAATGGTAAATCTAAACCGATTAAAATCAACTATTAATTATTCTCTACATATCTATAACCATCTTTTGTAAAAACTCAAATTCTCCCAAAATCCTAACCCCAAATTTCTCGTTAATCAATATAATATTACTATCAATACGAAGATCAAAATACGTAGAACAACTTTTATGAAGGAAGTTTGTTAAGAAAACGTGATCTTAAGTACCAAAATTATCTGCTAAAATTCAAAACCTTACCTGTTGAAATTACGTTCGCTCCGCTCGCCTGCTCGTGAAGCCTAACGAAACTGATGAAATGAAAGGGTATTAATAATACACCCTCACATTTTTTTTCTTCCAGCGGGCCCCACGTGTTTTTTCTTTCTTTCTTTTCTTTTCTTTTCTTCTTTCCTTGCCGACAGTTTGCCCTCTCCCACGTTTTTTTTTAATTATTATTATAATATTACAGTTTTGCCTATAAGCTCTTTACCATCTGATTTTCCTCTTTTCCTTGTGACCGTTGGGGGTCATTATTATCTCCTGACATAGGATTCTCTTTTTCTCTTTCCCTTTCCCGTGCCTTCCATATTTCTTCTCATCTTCACTCTCTCGTCTCTGAATCTCTACCGCTGGAAGTTGGAATTCGGATCGGAAGAAGTGCCCTCCGTCGCCCATCACAACTCACACTCGACACCATTAGTGATCGACGCTGAGACGAGACAAGCCGACCGCCGACGTGAACCTGGATCTGGTTCACTGGAAGCCTAGAAGTGAACCTCTCGTCCCCTCATCGAGACGGACCCCGACCCAGACGCCGACAAGGGACGAGCAACGTCGTCGCGCCGACGGCCGAACCTTGAAGTGAACTGCAAACCCCTCCCAAACTCGATCGGAATCGACACTCTTCAGATCTCAGTCCTCACTCGACAGTGGACGACACTCCTTCCTTCATTCTTAAAATCGGTCAACAGCTCCTCAACCCTCAAATCTGACCTCTGATCTTGTTTGTTACTACTACTAATTCATGTATTAATCTAGTTTTCTAGTGATATGTTATGTGCTTTTGGTAATTGTGAATATGTTGTTTGATTACTTGAATGTTTGAGATTGATTTGTTGATTTTGATAATACCACAATATCAAAATCAACAAATTTATATGATTTGCCCAACAACACTGTGTGGTCTATTTCTGTTTCTGATTCGGTGGCATCACTTAAATGTTCTTGAGAGGGAACAATTCACAAGTTCTTTCCCTGTGCATCATTTTATTGCAAAGAATAGAAAACGTCGAGCATAGAGAATGTTTTCGTATTTTTTCATACTCTCTTTTTGACTTACTCTGTTATTGACATTTACTCGGAATTTGTACTTTGAGGTTTTGTAGAAAAGATTTCTTATTTTAACAATTTTTTAATATACTTATATATATATATATCTTCAGAGACTAGACAGGAGTGGAAAAAAAAACAGAAATTAAAGACATGGACACACTTGCAAAAATCAAAACCATTCCAAAGAATTTAATGAAGAATAATACAGTGGGTTTGCTAAAAGATAACCCAGATTGTGAAAGGAGGTGAAAATTAATATAGTGTACGCCTTCAGTATGTACGTTTGATCTAATTTTGTAATTTACTACATAATTGACTAATGTTATAATTATAAAATTTTTACATCTATTTTTTTATATTCCATAATTGACAAAAGTTATAATTTTAAATTTTTTTGACAAATTTATTTCATTTTTTGTAATTATTATGCAATTTAATGTGAAATAATACTTAAAATATAATCTTATCCTTTATATGTAATTATCATAAAAGTTAATGTCCTTTTTAGTCATTTGACCATGAAAAAAGCTATTCTGATCAAATCATCCAAACACTCTCATTTTACCAAAATCACTTTTTCCCCATAATCTATTCTCCTATAATCTATTCTCTAAAAGCTATTTTTTCCAGAATCTATTCTCCAAAAGCTAATAAGAACACACCCTTACTTTATTAAAATCATTTTTTTCTCATAATCTATTCTCTAAAAGCTATTCTTCTCTTTTTCTCCAGAAGCTATTAAAAAAAGCTTTGCCAAACACACACTAAGTTTATTTAGGTTAGGTTGTGGACCTTTTTTTTGTTGGGTTTGGGCTGGTGAGGAAAGTGAGACATGCATTAAAAAGAGACTAACTTAAGCAATGACTTCACGAGGCCCATATATAATAGAATTTCGGTTTTTCAGTTATAATAGAATTTTTTTTTAGTAAGGTTTTGGTTCGAGCCTTGTGTATGCAGAAATTTCTATTGGGAGACTCTCCCACCATAACCAGGTGCACGATGCGGGTTGGATTCGGATGTAGTCGGGGCAAAGCTTCGGTGAGTCGGGTGGGCAACAAAAAAAAAAAGAATTTTTTTTTTTAAATAAACCGAATGGAAAACTGATAACCAAAAAAATCCTGAAATACAAATAGAAAATAAATAAAAGAATCGAATTAATTGAATCAAAAAAATTGAATTGAGTATGGTTCAGTTCGGTTTCAGTTTGATTTTGCTCACTCTTATATTTGACTACAAGCACGTAATTCAGCTGATAGGGGTTGTATGTGTTGGCTTAATAAGAAGATTTTGGGTTCAAAAAATAAATTTAATAGGTATAAAATATTTATAGATTTTATATGTATCCTAAAATCTACCCCTATTTAATTATAAAATATGCACTTAACAATATTCTGACTGTGTAGCTATATTAAATGTTTGTTGGGAGAGTTTTGCCATCCTTATGGCTCTTTCTAATTTAATCCAAATTAGTTGATCAGTTTACTATGGCTAGTCAATACCCGGTGGTTTGATTAGAAAAATATTACTCCCCCCGGTCCTAATTATAAGATAATATTGACTTTTTTAGAGAAATTAAAGAAACTAATTAAATTGTTATATATTATTTATATTTTTATTTTTTTTCTTCAAATTAATTAGTTTAACTAATAAATTAATATATAATCTAATGATACATAACATATGATATGATTAAGTAACTTATTTAGCTTTCTTAATTTCTTCAAAAACAATCAACTTTATCTCATAATTAGGATCGGATGTAGTAGTAACTTTTCGGAGACATTCAAGTTTGTGGTGATGCACTATAGGCGGATTCTCTCATATCATCGATTTTTCAAAAGTACAGCTTAATTTCAGTCCCTTTAATTTGTTGATGCTAAATCGATCGAGATATATTTCTACTTTTCTTTTCATGACATTATATTTAGTTATTGTTGATGACTAGATAATCTCCCACAATTTTGGATTAAAATAAAGAGAGAATAATCTCCCACAAAGGTATTCAAACGCTTTTAGAATCCTCCATCCTTTAATATAAGTCCCAATTTCAACGAAAATACACAAATGAAGAAAGTACTAAATTCTATATGATATGTAAAAATTAGTTTTTTTGGGGGGGGGGGGATTATAGATAAATCCCATATAAGGAAATTAATTATTAATGGCTTTCCTAAATTTGACTTGTTACCATTGTCCCCAGAAAACTTATGCCAAGTTCGACTCGTAAATCAGTAAATGAGGCATGAAAACTTGTAAAATTATTTTCTCTCTTCCTGTGGTTTAGGGTTTAGCTGAGAAATTTTTATAAGGATAATTTTGTTGATTTGGGTTTTTAAAGATGACTTCATACTAAGACTCAGAACTCCGTCAAATATTGTAGGAGTTTTTTAATTGATGCTGGATATAAAATGATTGGCTTGAAGGGGAGTTGTTGGGGGAAAAAAAAACAAAACTAGAAAGAAATAAAGAAAAAAGACTCTCGAGTCTTGAGAATATGAATTATTTAAGTTTCACTATTTTGTCGGCATTTGAATTGAACAGAGGAAAGGAATATACTAGGAATATATCCACGTTGTCGGCTCTTATATTGATCACTGTGTCAAACCAAAACCCGAATCCGACAATGAACGGGTCATGGCATAAGTTGAAGGGTTAATGGGTTAACCGAGGTCTAATCGGTAGTTGAACCGGTTATATTAAAATATTATAATTTATTAGTGACAATATATATATTAATATATTTTTAAACTTCTATAGATAAAAATGAAGACTTTTAGAAAAAAATAATGCTTAAAATCTATCAGTATTAGTTATAATACTTATACTTATGTAATGATATATCCTTTCTTATAATTATTATATCTTTTAAAATAATTATTTTCATTATCTTCTTCATTTTTTTTTAGATTTGTTCTTTTTTTACATACTTTTCTCTTCATTTGGTTTTCAGTCTTCAATTTTCCCTAAAAACTAGCATAAAATAATAATTAAAAACTAAAAAAAAAAAAAGAAACCGGTTGGACCATCGGTTTTACCGATTTTAACCAGTCCAACCGGTTTTAGACCGATTCAACTCGTTTTACTGTTTAATGGCAGATTAGACTGGACTACTGACCAGTTCCCGGTTCAACCAGTCGAATCGGCCGGTCCGGTCCCCTTTTTTGTTCATTGGTGCCAAGGTTCACATTTAGGGTGTGTTTGGTTTGAGGGGAGGAGATGGAAAGAGAGGAGGTTAAATTATCTCTTTAGATTGAATGTATTTAAATTTTAGGCGGGAACTCAAAATTTAAAATGAATGAGAGGGTAAATTTTTGACGGAAATCTAAAATTTAAAAGAATGAGAAGGAAAATTTTAGGTTTCTCCATTCCAAAATTGTAATTTGCCCCCTACCCTCCCCTCTCCTCTCACCTCAAACCAAACACACCCTTACTTATCAGGGTTGGAGATTTTAAAACATGAATTGATTAGATGATATATAATTTTTAAACACCATTGACATATATTGAAACGCGTCCAAGTTCCTGATGATGTGTTGGAAGATTTCATATTAATTATATGAGTGTTTGGAATAGCTTATTTCTGGGAAATAAGCAATTATTACATAAATCGAGACAAAACTCCTCTCACATTCTTACCTCATATACCGTGAATCATATAGATTGGGTGAGTTGGTTATGCACACGACAAGGGAAAAAACAAAAACCTTTCATCATGTTGCAAATATTTAACTACGTACTGAGCAATTATCTGCATTCATCAAAATGAAAAATCAAACGCGGATATATATTTTTAAATGCAAATTTTGCAAACAAAGGTTTGTTGACTAAATGGCTTTTATTTTCCCAAACACATAATTTTCCTATGCGAGTTTGACAGATGTACAACTATTTTTCTATATATATTAATTCCGTGTAAATAAATTTTAAAAAAATCCTACATTTTTAATAAGTAGATGCATACCTATTAGAATATAGGGTAAAAGTGCAACCAACATCCCAAATAATTTTTGAAAGGGCAATTACCAGGTATTTAGGGTGTAATTTTGACTATAAATATAAAGTAATTAAATTGGGGCAATTCTGACCCCACGGCCTAACAGAATATTAACGTTTTTTCCAAAAAAAACAGCTTCACTTTGACCATTGACCCTCACTCACCCTCTCCAACTCTCCATGTTTTTCTTCACCATCCTCTCCGTTCAGTGCACCTTCCCAAGAAAAAGCTTGCTGCGCATAGCTTGCAACCAACCAAGCAATCACCAAAACCCCCAATACTAAACCTTCGTCTCGCAACTTGATAGCGTCAATGCAGCTGATAGACAGATACGACACTGCTGAGCCAGCCCAAGAGAACGGTTTTATGCTGAGTGTGTGTTTGGATATCATTAGAAATGCACTTTTTCGGATGAAAACTCTGGTTTGGTAGAAAACTACCAAAAACACATGAAAAAAAGATCATAATCACCTTTTTTTTTTCTTATATATAAAACCATAGTTTTGAACCTAAAAATTATGGTTTTGAAAAATCTCTCTCTGTTTTTTTTCCCCACTTTTTCCTCTTCTTTTTCCCCAACCACCCTTCTCTTTCCTTCTTCTCTTTCTCTTCCCTTTTTTCAGCAATTGTTGTGCTTTTCCTCAAAACCAAAACAGAATTATGCTTGTGCTGGATATTTTAACTCATTCTCCACCTAGCCGTTTGCCGTTTGCCGTTACGTCATATGGATAATGTTGGAAAATAGTCTGATCCATCCTTAGTGGATTAGGCTCAATCCAAATAGATTAGGGTCAGATTATAAATAATATAAAAGTTTGGGTCAATGTATGTAATATCTCCTAATTACTATGAGTCATATTATTTGAATGATAGAATATGTCTTTCTATAGAAAGAATATTTTGTCTCTCTGAAGAAAGGATACGTACGTAAAACACTATAAATAAGTGTAAGAGGTTCAGTTGGGAATCACTTAAACAGAGATATTCAGACACCACCGATTCCTTTTCCCTCTAATATAACTCTCTTTTCTTCATATCTGTGTTGTATTTGTTATGTGTCATAATCGCTTCCATAATTATTATTATTCGATTTGCATGGGAATTAGAGATTTGCGTGGGAATTAGAGATTAATGTTCACACTACAGGTTAGCCTAATATTCTTACAGATTAAATCTCATTTCCATACGCATTCGGTGGCTGATATAAACGTCACAAAGAAAGGAACACGTATACTAGTAAAGGCTTTTTTATTTCATTATTTTAATTTGTAGGAGTTCAGCAACCCTTCATATCATGGCTCATGCATACAAATCAAATTCTTGAATTTTAAATTGGTTCTGGATCATGTGGGCTAGAGGTCTTCACACAGACACACAAACTCACACACACTCATTCAGGAGAAGTTCCAAAGATTTCCGAATAATCTGCAAGGTGTTGATGCTGATTGATGAGTTGAACCGGAGACTCAAAACCCTAATTTGCCTCAAATAGCTCTTTGAGATTGTAAGGCCATGTTTGGTCGCGAGTTCCATTCCACACTATTCTTGCAAATTCCTGGTTCACTGCTTCTGTGGGATGAGCAGCATCAAAGAACACATAATCACTCGGATCTTCACAGGCCTCAAAATCCATTCTTAGTCTGTTTCCTCCGAACGGACCACTCCCACAGCATGCCTTCCTGCCTTCCTTCAAACCTATCAATTCAAATATATATATATATATCCAATAAGTTCATCTCCAAATCATTTGAAATTACTTATATGTTCCGATCAAACAACGTTTCCCTTCACACTCACCATGTCTAGAAGGGAAATTAATCATGTCCAAGAGAAAGCTATTGAAATCGGTTGTTGAGTATTTGAAGCCTTCAAGTTGAGTTTCTAGCTTCTGAAGCATTTTAAAAAGTTCTTGGTTGTGTAATTTTGCTAGTGCATTGGCTTCCTCCCAGCAACTATTATAGCTCACTCTCAATAATGGTGAGCAGCCAATAGGAGCCAAATTTGGGACCCAGAACTTCCTTCCTCCTTTCTCATATACATCCTGTTACAACAGCAACTCAAACATATTCAAGTTAGTATCTTTTCACAACCATTATGGTTCTAATAAATTTTTAGAATTAGAACAATTAGTATCAAAATAGCTGAAGCCTATTTGGTACTTCTTATATACTTTCAATTTATTGTCAGATTAGTCAATGTGAGACTCTTAATATATTCTAATATTTAATTATTATACAGCTTTCCAAGAGTGTGTATATTCTTACTTTGATCGCAGTAGTGAGGTTTCCGATCACCATTCCGACATATTTTTGAGGATATAATTTGATGAAGCTGGAGTTTATAATGAAAGGCAACATGTTGTCATTGCTTCCTATATTCATCAGATATACAGCTCTTGAAACCAATGCTTTGCCTTCTGCATTCCCAAGTTTCTTCCTTAATTGCTTCTTCACATTCTTGAAATACACCAGTTGAGTTTTGAGGGGTACCGCCTGCAAATTTGAATTACTCATCGGTGTGTGTTTCTACTTTCACAAGAATGATCCTGGCTAGCAGCTACTATATTCCACTATAACATACTACCTCAAGTCCTTGATATAAGTTTTAGTTAACTATTTTTTTTTGTAAACTTAGAATGTCCCCATGTCACTTTGGATTTAAAACTAATCGTTGTTGGGCAGAGAGCCAGAGAGCGTAATGGTAAAATCCTCCCAACAAATGCGCTTCCCTGGATTCAAACTTGTGTTTTTATCATTATAGGGTGAGACTATTTATCATATCTACTGACAGCTTATTAATTTAGTTAACTCATTTTTATTACAAGATTTAGATAACTAACTTAAGAAAATTAGTTAACTTAGTTATTTGTAACAAACAGTGTGTCGGTTTATCGAAAATATCCTCATTCATAATGTGCATTGAAACTACCCTTGTGTCAATCTCCCTAAGATATGCAATTAATAGGGAAACTTTGGGTAAGCAATTGAAAATTTGGAAGACAAAGTGGATTTGAGCTCTTATATTTAAGATCAAAATAAATCCCTTCTTTATCAACTATATTTAGGACTTGAGGAAATAATTAAAAGGTCAAATTTCAATATATCCTTGGCGGCAAGCTTCTATGAACACAAGTATAGGACTTGGTTTCAGTGCTTAGCCCTCCCAACTTATTAGATCTAGCCCATCAGACCTAATTTGGACTATTCAAATTTGAGTTTTTAAAAGTCTATTATTTTTAATAAAAATTATTTTAATGGGTATATAATATAAAATAAAGACAATCTCTTAACTACTATTCTTTCAAAAAAAAATTATTTTTTTATTTAAAAAATCATCATTTTAGAAAAAATTAAATCTAGACCATCCAAAATCAAATCTAGATAGCCCAAATCTGACAAGTTAGAAGAGCTAAGTACAGTAATTAGCACTGAAATCAAGTCCTTCCCATTTTGTGCTCATCCTATTGATAAGCACCTAATTTCTCATAACTGTGATGGGGTCTCATTTGTTTAATTTAATCTGAACTATCTAAATTTAAAATTTTTAATTTGTGATTTTTTAAACATTAAATTTATTTTTATGAAAAGTAATAATTATAAAATTATCTTTATTTTTAATTTTATATATATTAAAATAAAAATTTATCTAAAATATAAAAATTAAATTAAATCTGGACTGTCTAAAATCAATCTAACAGTGTGTCGGTTGTGTCTTTGAGGCTGGGGAGGCGAGAGAAACCCGATATCACAGGGGGTCGGGGATATTTCTATGAATACGTAGCCACACCAATAAGGTTGGTGCCCAATAGAGTCGTGTGTAACAATAAAAGGCACCATTTAGTAAATTTTTGGGATATTACAATATATACATTTTGGCTCATCAAAGTGATGAGCAGAAAATATGCTCCCCAATTATAAAGAGAAAGCCCAGTTGCAAAAGGCTAATCTATTAAGAGAGAGTGTCCTTTAAACTTATAAATCAAACTTTATTTGTAAGGTTCCTGATGTAGGACCCACAAGCAAACCTTTGTTATAAAACACACAAATCAAAAAGAAATTCGATCTCAAAAGATTAGTCTATTGGGAGAGAAAATCCCTTAGACGTAGTCTACTATCACTATAATCTATTGTTTTGATATTAATGAAATTGTGAAAAGAATCGAATAAAATACCACTTCTTGATTAGTCTCAGCTAGAATACCAGCTCCGCCAGATGCAAAATTTGCTCCATCAGTAAATCGATGATATCCAGGTTGTAGATATGGCGGAATCAGAGGAATCTCTGCATACTCAGCTGAAATGGAGATATATATATATATAAGTTCTTCATTAATCCTATTATATAAATTCAATCTCAAGAACATGATTCAACATCGCTGCTTACCAATAAAATCAGGGACGGTACGTCCATTAGTGAATCTGCCAGTAGGAAATTTGAAGAAGGTCATGCCATAAGGGCTATGATTGGCCTTATTGAAAGAAGTATTGTTGAGGTAGTTGTTGTTTCCTGGATCCGACAGTGAGTCTCCGAAGATAAACAATGGAGTTTGCTTCTGTTGCAGACATGTAGATGATGAATCAGCATAGCACAGTGTATAGGGTACTGTGCTGAGGAGGAAGAAGAAGAAGCTGATAGGGTGATACACGAGTCTTGCCATAGTGTTAGTCTTACAATAATCTGCTAACCCTTTCGTTTTTATAATGTCAAGCAATCATATATATGAATATATATATATATGGGTCTTGTATAAAGCAAGGCTCCACTTGGATTTGCGTTGGATATAAAATGATCGGCTTGAAGGTGAGTTGTTGGGAAAAAAAACAAAACTAGAAAGAAATAAAGAAAAAAAGACTCGAGAGTCTTGAGAATATGAATTATTTAAGTTTCACATATTTTGTCGGCATTTGAATTGAACAGAGGAAAGGAATATAGTAGGAATATATCCACGTTGTCGGTTCTTATATTGATCAGTGTGCCACGCAAGGAAAGAAAAACTGAATCGGATAATGAACGGGGCACGGTATAGGTTTAAGGGTTAATGAGTCAATTGAGGTCTAATCGGTAATTGAACCGGTTATATTAAAATATTATAATTTATTAGTAACAATATATATATTAATATATTTTTAAACTTCTATAGATAAAAATGAAGATTTTTAGAAAAAAATGCTTAAAATCTATTAGTATTAATTATAATACTTATACTTATGTAATGATATATCCTTTCTTATAATTATTATATCCTTTTAAATAATTATTTTCATTATCTTCTTCATTTTTTAAAATTTTTTCTTTCTTTACCTATTTTTTCCTTCATTTTGGTCTTCAATCTTCAATATTCCCTAAAAACTAGCACAAAATAATAATTAAAAACTAAAAAAATGAAATCGGTTGAACCATCGGTTTTACCGATTTTAACCAGTCCAACCAGTTTCAGACCGGTTCAACTGGTTTTACTGTTTAATGGCAAATTAGACTGGACCACTGATCGGTTTCCGATGCAACCAGTCGAATTGGCCGGTCCGGTCCCCTTTTTGGTTCATTGGTGCTAAGGTTCACATTTAGTGTCCGTTTGGTTCATGGAATTGAAGGTAATGTAATGGAATATAATGTAATAGAATGAAATGTAATGTAATGATGATTACATAATTTGTTTGGTTTGTCATTAGAGAAAGATGATATATATACATAACAATGTTTGGTTGGATTACATTGAAAATGAGAAATACATGGAAATAATATAGCAAGGGACAAAATTACCCCTGTCTACATATATAATAATGTACACATTGAGTCCATGATAATTTTTTAATTATGTGTAATATACACATTGGGTTCATTGTAATTTTTTAATATTTAATGATGAAAATATTATTCAGTGTATAGGTTGGGTTCATGTTAATTTTTTTAATATTTAATGATGGAAATATTATTTAATGATATGTTTTAATATTTTTTAAAGGTGGAATATAATTTTTTAATTTTTAATGGGGAATATTTCTTAAGTTTCTATATTATTAATTACTTTTTAATATTTACTGGTGATAAATAAAATTATTTAATATTTAACAGTATTTATGGGTGGGCACTTTGGTCAATTTAAAAAATTATGATGGCAATAGTGTCATTTTCAATTGATTACAGGATGTCTGCATCCTCATTCATCAGTCATAGCAGTGTAATCCTGATTACATCAAATGATGTAATCACGATTACAAAATGTAATCCTGTTTACATTACATAAGTGTAACCAAACGCTGTAATCACTCTATTACATCAGGATTACATGTAATCCTCTCTCATGTAATCGAACCAAACGGGCTATTAGGGTTTTTGGTTTGAGGGGAGGGGATGGAAGGAGATGAGGTTAAATTATCTTTTTAGATTGAAGGTATTTAAATTTTGGGTAGGAACTCAAAATTTAAAATGAATGAGAGGATAAATTTTGGGTGAAAATCTAAAATTTAAAAGAATGAGAAAGAAAATTTTTGATTTCTCCATTCCAAAATTGTAATTTGCCCCCTACCCCCCTTCTCCCCTCACCTCAAATCAAACACACCCTTACCGATCGGGTCGGAGATTTTAAAACATGAATTGATTAGATGATATATAATTTTTAAACACCATTCACATATATTGAAACGCGTACGAGTTCCTGATGATGTGTTGGAAGATTTCATATTAATTATATCATATAGATGGGTGAATTGGTTATGCACACGACAAGGGAAAAAATCAAGGTATTAAAATCCGGACCGGGTATTGAACCTGTCGGGGTACTGGGTTAAGGGTCAGTGGGTCAGACCGGGGTCAAACCGGAGCTAAACCGGGACCAAACCGGTGAGAAATTGGAAATTTTAGGCTTATTGGTATGAAATTCTAAAAAAAATAGTAAAAAAAAAAAATTTTTTAAAAAAATGGAAACCGGACCGAGCGGTCCAGTCCGGTTTCCAGAACTATGGAAAAAACAAAAACCTTTCATCATGTTGCAAATATTTAACTACGAACTGAGCAATTATCTGCATTCACCAAAATGAAAAATCAAACGCGGATTTTTTTTAAATGCAAATTTTGCAAACAAAGGTTTGTTGACTAAATGGCTTTTATTTTCCCAAACACATAATTTTCCTATGCGAGTTTGACAGATGTACAACTATTTTTCTATATATATTAATTCCGTGTAAATAAATTTAAAAAAAATCCTACATTTTTAGTAAGTAGATGCATACCTATTAAAATATAGGGTAAAGGTGCAACCAACATCCTAAATAATTTTTGAAAGGGCAATTACCAGATTTTTAGGGTGTAATTTTGACTATAAATATAAAGTAATTAAATTGGGGCAATTCTGGCCCCCACGGCCTAACAGAATATTAACGTTTTTTCCAAAAAAAACAGCTTCACTTTGACCATTGACCCTCACTCACCCTCTCCAACTCTCCATGTTTTTCTTCACCATCCTCTCCGTTCAGTGCACCTTCCCAAGAAAAAGCTTGCTGCGCATAGCTTGCAACCAACCAAGCAATCACCAAAACCCCCAATACTAAACCTTCGTCTCGCAACTTGATAGCGTCAATGCAGCTGATAGACAGATACGACACTGCTGAGCCAGCCCAAGAGAACGGTTTTATGCTGAGTGTGTGTTTGGATATCATTAGAAAAGCACTTTTTGGGATGAAAACTCTGGTTTGGTAGAAAACTACCAAAACACATGAAAAAAATATCATAATCACTTATTTTTTTTTTTTTATAAAACCATAGTTTTGAATCTAAAAATTATGGTTTTGAAAAATCTCTCTGTTTTTTTTTTCCCTTCACTTTTTCCTCTTCTTTTTCCCCAACCACCCTTCTCTTTCCTTCTTCTCTTTCTCTTCCCTTTTTTCAGCAATTGTTGTGCTTTTCCTCAAAACCAAAACAGAATTATGCTTGTGCTGAAGAGAGGGGGGAAAAAAAAGGAAAAAGGGAAGAAAGAAATAATTTTTTTTTCTCAAAATTAACGTTTTATATGTACGGAAATGATAAAGAAAAATAAAATAAAATATAGAGAGAGAAAATTATATGTAATTATCAGAAAATTTAATATCTTTTTTAATAATTTGACTATAAAAAAAATGATTCTAATAACAATACCCAAGCACTATCATTTTATCAAAATCATTTTTTTTTTCCAAAATCTATTCTCTAAAATCACTTTTATCACTTTTTTTTTTTTTTTTTTTTCAGAAATCATTCTCCAAAACTAATCCAGACACACTCTTAAGAGGGTTTGAGGAAGTGAAGAGTGGGAGAAAGTGAGAGAGTATTGGAAGCTTTGCAGCTTGAAGGAATAGTGGAAGTACGATTGGCAGGGTTATGGATTGCAAGGGAAACTCGAAATTGAAGTAGTCTAGGGAATCGTTGAATGGGGAAAAAAGAGTTGTGTATGATAACGATTAAGATATTGGGACTTGACTTTGAGGTTGTCCGTTGCGATGGAAGGAGGAACAACACAGCAAAACACCATGCCGATCAGTGATTGTTCCCCATTACATGTAAATTCAATAGTATTTGAAGCCACTTACGTATGTTTATATCTGATCCTATGTGGAACTCTGCTTCCTGAGTAACAAGCACTATAATAATCAACCTTTTTAGTAGCTGAAATAATTGAGCACTGAATCAATTGCTCAATAAACACAAGTGAAGTCTCATCCAAGTTTGCACAATTTTTGAACTCTAACAAACATAGGTGATCCAAGAGTTCCTGTTGAAATCTTGACAGGCAGAATATAGTCTCCAGTGATGTGCTGTCTGTGGCTTCTAAAACTGCAAGGTTGAGAGGAAGTCCAAGTATAGACCCAAGCATCCTACAATTTCTCAAGCAAATCTCTCGTAGGTTTGGAAGATGCTGCATGCAAGCTGGCAATATCTCCACACTTGATCCTAACAATGACAACGTTTCTAATTCTGTTAAGGAGCTGATGTTGTCAGGGATTTCTGACAACTTGCTACATCTGTGCTGCAAATAGGGTCTCTAGCTCTCATGAGCTTCCTCCACTAGCTTGCTTTCTCCTACTATTGGTACATGAGAGAAAAGGGGTGAGATTCGAGGAATTTCAGTAGCAAAACATTAACTCAATATATAATGTGCAATGGTAATTAACTAAACATGTAAATAACCCAGTAAGAACAACTCATGCAAGGATATTACATGTTCAAAGGCATACATGGCAAATAAGCATGCAATAAGCCAAGCACAAACTATATAAGAGCAAGTTTTACTACCTTTTGCTTCTTCTTCCAACCTTACTTCCTTAGCCAGCTCAGCTCCTCTTGCTTGTTTTTCCTTTGCTCTGCCTCCTCTTTAGTCCTGATGGCAAATATCAAACCCTATTGATTATTCATGTAGGGACAAATTAATACTTATATTAGCATGCTTTCATAGCATAATTTATCTCTCTCAAAGCCCCAACTTCTAATCCATTTATTTAGCTCCTTAACTTGGTCATTTTACCTTGATTTTACTACTTGTTCTTTGTCTAATTATTTTTTTCCCTCTTCTGCCTACTGTGTTCTGCACAAGTTTTGCAAGAGGAGCTCATTCTCAATCTTCCCCAAACTCTATCATTTCATTTGGCCTTTCCCTTAGATCCTTTTTATCTTAACTTTTAACTTTCTTATTTTCTTGCAAATTCATTCCTCATGCCCATCCTACACAATTTGACATAAGGAATTCATTTATAAGCATGGAATTACAAAATTCCAGCTCCTTCTTATCTAAATATCTTCTGTACAAAAAAATGCTTTAAGGAGAAAATTTCAAAATTCAATTCTACTATCCAAATGCCTTGTATCTTTACCCTTTAAGTGCCACACATGCTTTGTTTTCCAATTCAATCAAACTTCAACATATATGTTCCCTTTGAACCAGCAAGCATTTCTTCACTTTCAGATCCTAAACTCAAATTCAACATCCATTCATCTTTATGCACTAAAACAACACTTATAAAATGCAAATACTTTGGCATTTTGTTACTTTAGTCCCTTCATAATTTCAAACAGCCCCTTCATTTGTTTATAAAACTGTTGCCAAAACTTAAATCAATGTTTAAATCATCATTCCAATTTCTCCAACTATAATATAGTTATCTAGAACAATTGCTTAACAGTTTGAGGCATAAAAACATAACTTTAAATTAGTTCTGAAACTCCAAATTGTAACTATTTTCTCATAGCCAAAATAACTTAAATGATGCCATATAGTTTAAAACAAAAACACATCGCCTTGCCAATGTTTCAGACAGAATCCCTTTAGTTCTAGGAAATTTCTCTAGCTTCAAAATATTCTCTTAGCCAGGGTATTAAGGTTTTAAACATGTTCAAATCATTCAAACTCTCTTTCACATTTATTAAGTATGAAAATCAGCTTTTAGCCTTCAAAGGGTTCAGACAACAGCATATTATGCTCTGGAAAACATTCACAGTTCATAAAAACCATCATCCTCAAAAACCTAACAATATACAGTCACTTAATAAACACCTACACAACCTTATAACAATAATTTCATAGTTTACTGAAAGTTTATACTCTCCGGAACCTCCTATTCGATGAATCAGACGCCACACACCAGAGATACCAAACATCATATTCGAAAATCATAAACCAACACCAATCGCACACATGCAATAACAAATATAATATTTAATCTTCCTTTCGACACTATTACAGCCCTTAATTATCATTTTCCTTACCCAAAGTTAGAATCCGTACATCCCAGCCAAAATAAACACAAATCGAAGAAATCAGAGGTGGGAAGGGGATGAAGAGGCTTACCTTGGTCGGATTCTAGTGTTGCATGTGAATGTTCGGCCTTTCTTCCTCCACTTCTTCTCCGACAACATCGGCTCCCTCTCTCGGTTTTTCTCTCACGCTCCCACTCTGTTTCAGTCGAGCAAGTTTGAGAATGAGGGCTGATGGAGGAAGGTCATAGGTTTGGTAGATCAAAGGACCATTCACTACAAAAAAAAAAAAAAAAAAAAAAGGTATTTTGTAGCGGTTATATTATACCGTTATAAATTATAGTATTTGTAGCGGTTTTTACCTAAACCGTTACAAATTTGTAGTGGCAAGTTACGCACCAAGTGGCGCGACAGATTAGCCACGTTTTTTGTAGTGGTTGGGTAGATAAAACCGCTAGAAATTTGGCGCGAAATTCCCGCCAAAACTTGTAGCGGTGATTTTGTAGCGGTTAATACACAAAAACCGCTATAATATTCCCGCCACTTGGCACGACCAAGCCCCGCCAACAGTGTAGCGGTTACAGCAACCAAAACGCTACAAAATACCAAAGGTCAGCTGTTTGTAGCGGTTGTAGGGGTATAACCGCTACAGAATTTCAAGAGTCTCGACTTTTGTAGCGGTTCTGGGCAATAACCGCTATAGAATTTCAAACGTTGTTATCATTTGTAGCGGTTATTGTAGAACCGCTACAAATTTAATTATTTGTAGCGGTTACAGTAGCAGTTAATGGAATAACCGCTACTAATATCTGGCCTATTTAAGCCACCGCCTCCTTCATTTCTCCTTTTGCTCATTTTGTTTCCTGGGATTTCTTTGAGTGCTTTCTTCAAGATTTGAGTGTTCAGACGTCTGTGTAGGAGTTTTTGCTACAGTATTTCTCAGTATTTGCACTTGAGGTACGTATTTTATTTGTATTTGTATGTTTATTAGATTTTTGCATAATAATGTAACTAATTTTTTTTTTTGATTTGTACAGTTGATATAGCTTCAAGAGAGGATAAGGGGAAGGCCCCTGAGGTCCTCAGACCGATTTTACGGGGTAGCAGCGGCCGGGCAGGGGGCAGAGGGAGGGGGTAACGGGGAGGCAGGGCGACCGCGGCATCTCAGCCCATCCCCCCACAGGAGTCGACCCTACCACAGGTACCGCAGACGATCCCACAGGAGACGACCGCACCAGAGGTGCCTGAGGTTGGAGGGCCAGATATTAGCGTCGAGGACTTCCTCAACGAGGAGGAGTTTGAGATCCCGATTGGGTTCAGGGAGATGGAGCAGTTCCTCGATGAGGAGGACACTCGGGAGCAGAATAACCCGCGAGGGTCGTCTTCGCGGTCCACTGGGTTTGAGGTGCAGGTCGAAGGTAAATTAATTTTTTAATTTAGTAAATTATTTATTTAAATTAGAAATGTTAACTTTGAATTACAATTTATCTAACGTGCGGTAAACTGTGCAGACGAGCAGGGAAACGTTTCGACGAGGAGGCTAGACGTGGCCGGTGTGAACAACTTGGACCGAAGCCTGCGAGTTATAGTGCCGTGGAATGAGGGCACTGACCAACCCATCCATAATGGGGGTCACCTGCTCAACCGCTTCCTGAATGACCTGGTCGCGAACTGGATGCGGTTCCCCCTTCACTTCAGGACGTGGAGGCACGTTCCGAGGGGGCCGAAGGACCAGGCTTGGGAGGAGATGGTTCAGGTAATTAAAATTATTTAATTAATATTTTTTGTAATTAATTCTATTTAATTAATATTTTTTAAATTATGTTTTTTGTAATTATTGATATTTAAATAATTTTTTTTTCAGCTGCAGTTTGCCGTCCGGGCCAACCGGAAGAGGTACGCCCTCGTGAAGATGGGTGACGCCTGGAGGAACAGGAGGAACCGTCTCTTCCACAAGGTGAACAAGGACGGGATGATGCCTCTGGAGCAGCTGATCGAGAGTGTCCCAGACGGCGTGCCGCCAAACGACTGGGCGAGTTTTGTCCAGTTTAGGAGGAGCGCTGAGGCGCAGGTAATATATTTATTAGATTTTTTATATATAATTTTGTAATTGTTAAATATTAAATTATAATTTCAATTTAATTTGTATTTAATTTTAAATTATAATACATTTAATATTTTTTTTCCAGGAGCTTTCTCAGAGGAACACCGAGATCCGTGCGCAGCAGACGATCCACCACACAGTAGGATCAAAGACCTTTGCTATGACCTATAGCGAGCTGGTAACTTTTCAAAATATCACTTACTTTTAGTTGATTATTTCATAATACTAATTAAATTTTGTAATTGTTTTAGGAGACGAAGGCACAGCAGGAGAACCGTCAGACGGACTATGCGGAGTTGTTCGCCATCACACACAGACACCGTGACGGGACTGCGACCTCTCAGCAGGCAGAGGCGGCCATTGTAAGTAATTTTATTATTATAATTTTTATAAAACCAAGTTAATAATGAAAAATGCTAATTAGTAATTGTTTCATAAAATGGTAGGAGCGGATGCAGCAGTCGCAGGCTGAGCTGCGACAGACCCAGCTTGAGGAGTCACAGGGGTCAGTGGACTCGAGGGCTCCTTTGAAGGCGGGTCTGGCTCAAGCTGAGCACCCTGGACGTGGGCGGGGGATGGGGATAGGAGCCAGACCTAGCATGGTCTACGGCAGGAGCGTCGCCTCTGAGGCTGGCAGCTCTAGAGGGGTCAGACGTCCGAGGGACAAGTCTATTGACCAGCTGCGGTCAGATTTGGAGCAGCAGATGGCGCAGCAGCAGCAGCAGATGCAGGTGCATCATATGCAGCTGCACGTTGATTTGATCTACGCTCAGCAGACGCGGTGGCGTGAAATCGCGAACAACATGATCGAGGGGGCATGGAGTCGCCTGTTCCCGGACGAGCAGCATCCAGCGGTTCCCCCTGTCCCTCGCTACGTCGTCCCAAGTACTACTACTCCTCCTCCTCCTACTGATAACGATGGTGCGGTTCACTCTACGCAGCGGCCCGATCCAGCAGCACCTGAGGGAGCCCCACCTGATGGAGCACCAGATGATCAGCCCCCAGCTACTTAGTTTAGGACATTTTTTTGTTGAAACGCCTGTAAATATATATATATATATATATATGAGTTTGTATTTCAAAACTTTCTTATTGTGTTTAACATAATTATATTTATATTATTAGATCGCGTTGTTGAATTTATGAATTAATTGCAATAATATTATTTATATTTCTAAATTAAAAAAAAATAAAGCATATATATTTGTAGCGGTTTTTACTTAAAACTGCTACAAATATATATAGTTGTAGCGGTTCTTAAATAAAAACCGCTACAACTATATATATAGTTGTAGCGGTTGTAGTTGTAGCGGTTTCTCTTGTGCAACCGCTACAACTATATATATATTAGTAGCGGTTCTACAATAGAAACCGCTACAAACATGTATATCTTTGTAGCGGTTTTACTATAAAAACCGTATAAATACTTATCATTTGAATTTTGAAATTTGCCGCATTTGTGCACATTTGTAGCGATTATGTTATGTATAACCGCTACAAATTAAATTTTTTTTCTTAAATTTGTTGTCCAACGGCTTTAATGTTAGTAGCGGTGTTATATATATAACCGCTACTAGTACTCAACATATATATTTTGAATTTCCCACCAATGTGTAACGGCTTGAACATTAGTAGCAGTTTTATATATATAACCGCTACTAATATTTTATTACTGTAGCGGTTAGTGTAGCGGTTTTAGAACCGCTATAAAATTATAAATGTTGGAATTTCAGAATATAAGGTTCTTGGTATTCGTCATTATCTTCTCACTCATCTTCTTCTCTATATTTTCTTCTTTCTCACTTGTAGCTATGGATAAATCATGGATCAGGTTGCCGCGCAATTCTCCTGAATATTTGTACGGATTAAACAGTTTCTTGGATTTCACATTCACTCACGCCAGCTGTAACGCAAGATTGTCTGTCCGTGTCGGAAATGCAAGTTCAAGAAGTGGCATGCACGAAATGTTGTGAAGGAACATTTGCTTGTGAAGCCTTTCCCTGAGGACTATACGTTCCGGGCAGTTCATGGTGAGAAGGCCGGCATTAGATATGACGATGCTCTTCCTCGAAGTTCTCAAGTAGGCGTTCAAGTAGATGAAGATGATCCTGTGAATGATGCTGTGCGTGATGCGTTTGGATTTCAAGGCGACAACTTCAACGAAGAAGTGCACGACTCTGAGCCGGTTTTTATGGGGAATGAAGGAGCTCGGGATTTTTTCAGCTTGATGGATGAAGCAGATCGTCCTTTATATCAAGGTTGTCGCAAATATTCTAAATTATCTTTCTTGATCAAATTGTATCATATCAAGTGCTTGTGTGGGATCACAGATAAGGGAATGTCGATGTTGCTTAACTTATTACAAAATGCATTCCCCGACGCTGAGATTTCCACAACGTTCTACGAGGCCAAGAAGATTATCAACAGGTTGAGGTTGAATTATCAAAAGATTGATGCATGCCCAAATGATTGTATGCTGTATTGGGGAAACGATTCCAGCAGGGAGACGTGTAAGAGATGTCACACATCGAGGTACAAGACAATTCGGAAGGGGAAAAAGTAGAAGAAGAAACCTGCAAAGATTCTCAGGTACTTCCCTTTGAAACCTTGTCTACAAAGATTATTTATGTCGTCTAAAACTGCTGAGCACATGAGGTGGCATGCTGTTGATAAAAACGAAGACGGTAAATTAAGACATCCGCGGGATGCAGCTGCTTGGAAAACGTTTGACAACGAATTTCCAGATTTTACGGCTGACCCCAGAAATGTTTGGCTTGCGTTGGCGACCGACGGTTTCAATCCTTTCGGGAATCTTAGCACAAGTTACAGTATTTGGCCGGTAGTCTTAGTTCCCTACAACTTACCCCCTGGATGTGTATGAAACAAAGCTCTTTCATTATGTCTATGATCATTCCAGGCAAAAAGGCACCGGGCAATGACATCGATGTGTATCTCCAACCGCTTATTGCAAAATTGCTTGACCTGTGGAATGTCGGCTTGTAGACGTACGACGCTTACAACAAGACTTTGTTCAACATGCGTGCAGCCTTGATGTGGACGATTAGTGACTTTCCTGGCCTTGGCACATTATCTGGTTGGAATATGCATACTGGGTCGGCGTGTCCAGCTTGCAATTTTGACTCAGACGCATTGCGCCTTCCCCACAGCCGAAAGTGGTGCTTTATGGGGCATCGAAGGTTTCTCGATGGAAGGCATAAGTTTAGATTGCAACGAAATCGCTTCAATGGGAAACCAGAAAAAAGAGGACCACCTCGGACTTTGTCCGGTACAAATATCTTACAGCAGCTTGAGCATATTGACTTCAAGTTTGGAAAAAGCGACGATTCAGCACAAACTCGCCAAAAGACGTGCAGGACTTTGGCGCCTCAGCAGTGGAAGAAGATAAGTATTTTCTTCACGCTTCCATATTGGAGATCTAATTTACTTCGTCACAGTCTTGATGTAATACACATTGAAAAAAATGTTTGCGACAATGTGCTGTATACGCTGCTTAACGAACCCGGTAAGACAAAAGATCACCTTCAAGCGAGGAAAGATTTACGCGACATGGGAGTTCGTGAAGACGCTTGGCCAGATGAGCATGACAGATTTCCACCGGCAAAGTTTACCCTCACAAAACCGAACAAGGAAGTGTTCCTCGCGACGTTGAAGAAATTAAAAGTTCCTGATAGGTATTCAAGCAACATTTCTCGATGTGTCGACTTGCAGGCTCGAAAGGTTGCTGGCCTGAAGAGTCATGACTCACATGTTCTTATGCAGCAGTTACTCCCTCTGGCTATAAAGAATACACTTCCTTCTGATGTTTCCATCGTTTTGGTGGAACTTTGTTCTTTCTTTCGGAAGTTGTGTTCTAAGGTTTTGATTGTTGAGGAGCTTGATCAGCTGCAGTCGAAAATCATTGTTACGCTTTGTCATTTGGAGATGATCTTTCCTCCATCCTTTTTTACTGTGACGGTTCACCTCACAGTCCACCTCGTTCATGAAACAAAGCTCGCTGGACCAGTACAATATTGTTGGATGTATCCGATTAAGAGGTACTCATTTTAAATATGTGCTTTAATTTATTCTCCATATTTAATGTTTGCTAGTCGTCCTTTTCATCATTTTATATCAATTTTATCTTCTGTACTTCGTAGGTTCCTTGGGAAATTAAAATCTTATGTGAGGAATAAGGCGTGGCCAGAAAGTTCTATAGCTGAAGGCTATATAGGGGATGAGGTGCTATATTTTTGCTCAAGGTACTTTGATGATCTTGAGACAGCTTTCAACCACCCGCCTCGTGTTGACGATTGTCCTGAACCTGCGCCGACATCAGGAGAATTTATCCCTCGTGTTGGTAAACCAGTTGGAGCAACTGAGAACTTCAAACTAACGGCAACTGAGAAGTTCCAAGCACATAGACATGTCTTGATTAATTGTACTCAAGTTGAACCTTTCATACGGTAAGAATTGTACACTCACATGTTATTCGATCTATATCTTTCGTAACATTTCTCACTTTCATTTCACTAACACCTTTCCATTATTAATTGCAGGGAATTCAGAAGTCATGTTAAGCGTCAACTCATGATCCGTACACAGACATCCTCGAAAGTTGATAGGAGGGTCCACAGAGAATTCCCGAGCTGGTTTGCTCGCAGAATACTAAATGACCATAACCCACACTCACCAGATTTCAGAGCTCTCGCAATCGGCCCTCTTGATCATGCAAAACGGTTTACAGCATACAATGTCAATGGTTTTAAGTTTTGCACGGTTTCACGGGATCAAGGATTGCAAACACAGAATTCGGGTATTTCTGGCACATTTGGGACAAGGAGTTATGTGAGCAGCAGTGACGCTAACATGCAGTTCGCAGGCGTCCCTTACTATGGCAAGCTTCTTGATGTGGTTGAACTTAATTATCAAGGCCGTTTCACTGTGACGCTGTTCAAGTGTTTGTGGGCAAATACCACTACTTCTCGGGGACTGACAACTGATGACTTAGGGATCACATCAGTCAATTTCTCACGGCCGATTCATACGGGTATTTCTCAAGATGATGAGCCGTATATTCTAGCTTCAGAGGCACATCAGGTTTATTATGTCGAGGACGAGAGGCATAGGGATTGGCACATGGTCATTCATTTAAAGCTAAGAAACCTTTACGACATGGGTGAAGGCGATAATATCGCCTACGAGAGTGAGCCATTTCAGCCAGCTGATTTTGAAAACTACTTCCCTGAAGGCGATGACAATTTACCTCTACTGCGGTGAGTTTTTTTAAGTCCACGTCATTTGAATTAAATTTTTTAAATTTAATAATACATTAATAACAATAATTTTTCTACAAAATTTTTGTAGGGATGGCGACGATGAGTGATCAAATTCAAATTATACTTTTGTCTTTACAAAAAATGAAAAAAAAAATTTAAAATAAAATGTAAAAAAAAAATTTTTAAAAAAATAAAATAATATTTGTAGCGGTTATTGAACCACTACAAATAAAAAATTAACCACTACTAAATGAATAACCGCTACAAAATGGATACATTAACCGCTACAAATAGTACGTGGATCACTATAAATATTAAACCGCTACAAAAATATAAATAACCGCTACTAACTAATAACCGCTACATTAACCGCTACAAATAGTACGTGGATCCCTATAAATACCCTTACCACAACTCATTTCAAACACTCCCCAATTTCTTTTCACCTTACCTTTCTTTCATTTTCTCTCATTTACAACTTCTTTCATATGAGTAGAGGAGCTGAATAATACGATCAAATATGGTAACAAGATTTTTAATTTTTTTTAGAATACTTCTTTCCTTTCTATAAAATTTATTCTAACAATTTTTTTCTAGATATATCATAACTGTATCTCATTTTCATCTATTTTTCATACACAATTATATTATATTAGATAACATAATAATTCCTTATTACCTACCTATCCTTAATAATATTATTAATATAAATTTTATACTAATCCAATTCAATTACATTTTTCCTTTTTATTTATTAATAAGTTAAACTATTGAATAATAAGCTAATTGAAATAGATAAAATAATAACAAAATAAACTATTTAATTTAATATTGAAAAAACAGAAACAAATAATCGTATATTTTAAAAAAAAATTTTTAACTATTTGTAGCGGTTATTAAACCGCTACTAAATAACGCGTCTTTTTACAACTCAAATTAAATTTTTTGGCTCTAATTTTGAATTTCATGAAATTAGTAGCGGTTTTCATAACAGCTATAAATTTTATGAAATTCAAAATTAGTAGCGGTTTGTTAAACACTATAAAATAAAAAAATGTCATTTTTTTTCGCCAAAAAAATTTCAATTTTTTTATATTTGTAGCGGTTTGTTAACCGCTACAAAATAAAAAAATGTCATTTTTTTTTCGCTCTCAAAATTTCAATTTTTTATATTTGTAGCCGTTATATAACCGCTACAAATATCTCTGAAAAAAATTTCGTCCATGAGGGTGTTGTAGCGGTTAAGTTGAACCGCTACAAAGGATGTAGCGGTTATTTTTGATTGAGTAGTGGTTTTTTATAACTGCTACAAAACTGCTTGCAACATACGGTTTAGTAGCGGTTCTAGTAACCGCTACTAACCTTCTTTGTAGAGGTTAAAACCGCTACTAATACCCATTTTTAACTGCTACTAAATCACGTTTTTTTTGTAGTGATTCTATCCCTCAAACTCATTATATTTCCAATTTAGTTCCTTGTTTAATATATCAAAATCCCTAAATAATCTCTAGAAATTAGTTATTGTCACATTATAAAGAATTTATTCCTTAATTAGCTTCTTTAAGCTATAAAGGGCCTTTTTGGATTAACGGTAGAAGCTGCTTTCTTTATGTGATTTATAATGTATGAGGTAAATATATGAGAGGAGTTTTACCTCGGTTTGCTTGAACATGCTTCTTAAACGTTAACTCAAACAAGCACAAAGTAATTTTCCTAAAATTTTAATGGCAGATGATAATCTCTAACTATTTTTCTTGGATTTTCAAGAAAATAGGCATTTAATTCCCATAATCTAGCTTTAAAATTATTTAGGCCATTTTTGGGGTAATTAAATCTCTTTATGATTTTTTTAGATGATATGCTTAAAACAAGATATTTGACTCAACTGAATTTAATAGTGTACTTAATTCAGATTTATTCTTCAACTTCTAAGTCCAAAATTTGAGATGTTACATTTATTCATTATTTTAATGTATGTTCCGCATTAGTCTCATTAAGAGTAAGACTGATTAAATTAAGATTCTACAACTTAATCCATCCTGCACATGACAGGAGATCTGTAACAGGAGAAATATCTGAGTTAGATTAAAAAGGAGGTTGAAGCATATCAGCAGGATTATAAATATTAGAGGAGAGTATTCACTCTATTCAAAATTATGAATAAATATCCTTTTTTCCAAAAAAAAAAAAAAGGATATATTTAGATCAAATAATGGTATAGAGCAGGAAATACCCATAAAAAATTGGTGGACACTGCATTTCTCTCAACTCTCAAGCGTTTCTCAAAAAGCCGGGCATCCAACTCAAGTTCCTGAATCTTTGAATAATGTTGAATGATTTTGGCATCTCTGTTTCTGTACCCATCTCCAGCTTTAATTCCATTTGTTGAATTGTCTCTTGTAATTCTGAAGCATATATTGGGCAAAGTCCGCACGCTTTAATGAAGTGCTCAAAATGGTCCAAACGATCATGAAAGAAATTGATCAAAAATTCACATGCAAACTTATAAGTGGTGCCCTCATCATATCTCAATCTTTGAGTTCCCTTTAGTATTTGTTCCATTGGATCATACCATACAAAAACATGATCTCTATGCAATTTCCCGAGGTCAGGGAATTCCTTTTCTTCCTTGTAATTGATCTCATCATCTTCAAAGTGGAACTTTCTGCAAATCGCAAATTCATAGCCAAGCTCAAAGTTGTTGCATGTAGAAAGAATATAACAACAAACAAAACCCAACAAATGGTCAGAAGAAGAAGGTGGAGCAAGCTCAATAGTAATGGAATTCTTCCCCGTTTGAGAATATGTGAAGCCTTTCAGAATTGAGCTTCCTTTCAGAATTGAGCTTCCTGGGTAACAAACTTTAACCTCACCAGTGTTGTTATATATTGCTCTTATCATTGTGAAATCCATGGTCTTCAATGATGTGCATTCCTCAACATAAAAATGAGTAATGGAAGATGGAAGTTCTGGTAAGGACCCAAGCCACCCACATTCACCTAAATCAATTTGTTTCAGCTCTGAAAGATGCTTGATGCTACGAGGTAAACTCTCTATGTTGCATCCTCGTAATGATAGAATATTTAACAATGACAGGGCATCGTAATGATAGAATATTTAACAATGACAGGGCACTGATATTTTCGGGGATCTCTGAAACCTCACAGTATGTCAAATGCAATTCTTCTAAAGACGACAAGCATAAAAAAGAATGTGTAATTTTAATTTGTCAAGTACTCCTCTAAAATAAGAAAGAGAGAATTTTTTAAGAGATGTCAAACAACTTAGCTCATTTATTTGAAAGCTCTTGAAAGGCCAACCGAGAGTTAGATCTTTTAGTTTATTGAACCGTCCAACTGGCAAGTTCAATGTTTTGATGCTAGTATGAACTAAATGTAAATTTCTCATTTCTTCTAATGATAACAACAATTCCTTGACTCTTGTGCATCCATTTAGCGTGAGATACTTGAGAGATTTCAAATGATTATCCCTGTGAAGATTCTTTAGCTTTATGCAATAGCTTATATTCAAAGAAACAAGTTTAGGGATAGATAAGATAGAGGGATGAATACTACGCAAATTACGGCAATATGTGAGGTCCACTATCTCAAGGTTACACGCGTTGGAGAAATCAGGCAACTCCTTTATAACTTTAGGGAATGACTGAGATTTATTGCCTTCAAATTCATTAGATCCTGAGGGACAATCAAAAGAGAAAAGTTATTGAAAAAGCCATCTTAATTTGAATAGATTGAAGCCTGAAACATCAATTAATTAGTATATAATTACCTGCACACCATTCCATAGTTTTTTCATTTCGTTTTCCTTCAAATGGATTTCAACAAGTTTTTTCTAGACAAAAACCCAATGGTAGTGACTTGAAAGGATATTTTTCCCATTGAATTCGTCATACATATTGACAAGTCCACCTTGAAAATTGCACTGTGTAAGAGAACTTCCAACATATGTGAGTTCAAACTTGAAACTCGAGTACCAAAACATTTTGTATGTGGAGTAAAAATTATTTAGGGCTTGGTTTTAAAAACAGTTTTTTACTTTTTAAAACAAAAAATTTTAAAACTTGTTTAGAAAACTATTTTCAATAACTTGTTTTTTTAAAAAAAAAACATAAAATTGTTTTTAAAAACTAAAAAATAAAAATAGTTTTTAGGTGTTTTTTTTTTTTGAATTTCTTATTTTCTTTTAGGCCAACACTTACCTATTATTGACACTACACTACCAATAACAGCCACTGTGGCGTTACCTTTGGCAATTGTCATTGCCACGTCACTGCAAAAATAGATTTTTTTTTTTTTTTCAAAAAACAGCTATTCAAACATTTTTTTTTTTATCTTTTTAGAACTTGCTAAAAAAAAGGAAAACAGAAACAAGCAAGCCCTTATATATTACATTACCATGTTGTCTTAACCTCTGTGACAGTGTGGGGCACAGACAGACATAGCTTATAATTAGGAGTTGATGGAGTTACCATATTTGGAAGGATTGTTGCCCACGTCTAAGATGGCATTGTAATAATCAAATTCTTTTCTAAATTGTGTAGTATTACAGAAAGAGCCCTGTTGTGTCGTCTTGCCATTACCAGTAAGAATTCAACACAGCAACCGCTGGGATTGTGGTTGTTGCTCGATTAGAATGTGTACATCCCAAAGCTCGCACGTTTTGAAATGCTATTTTTCTGTCTCCTAACCTTTGTACTTCCCGCATAGACAACAACGTCAAGAATTTTTTCATCCCATATTGTCCAAAAGAATATAAAAGGAAAAAAGACAAGAAAATACTACTTGAACTTCAAAATCTCATATCAGTTTTGTTGGTCACACGAGTACAGGTATTGACTATAAGAATATAGCAATTCAAAACTCATTTTAGTAGGAAAGATCACTATCTTTTTCCCAATATAAAACATTGGATGTGAGGTTGAGTGATATATACATAGAGCGACTTAGTGCATGATGCTCCCACTAGATGGAGTTTGAGGCGGGTCATATATATATAGCCTTAATTACCTCACTACCAGTTATAGCAGGTAAGGTTTAAAAGAAATGTCCGGTGGCATTATTGTAATTATTGATAACTTTTGAGACCGGCTGCCTTAATATATGGTCTAAAAAAATATTATCTAGACCGGTTTTCTAACAAATCGGTCTTAAAAATATAAAATAATTAAAAAAAGTCTATATAATATATTTTTTAGACTGGTTATAAAAATAATCAGTCTAATATATTTGCTGAATTACTAAATTAATATACATCTATTATATTTAAGATCGGTTGTAAGTGACAACCGGTCTTATATGTTTCACCTTTTAGACTGGTTATAAATAGAAACCGGTCTAAAAGGTTAACCAAATTTTAAAAAAATAAAAAATTCGATTTAAGACCGGTTGGTGGAAATAACTAGTCTTAAATGTTTAACCTTTTAGATTGGTTATAATTAGAAACCGGTCTAAAAGTTTATTTGAATAAAAAAACTTAAAAAACCTTGATTTGAGACAGGTTGGTAAGAATAACCGGTCTTAAATATATTTAAGACCGGTTATTCCATTAAACTGGTCTTAAAAGTCATTCTTAAGAATTTGTTCGCCTCATCTTCGCGCCTTTGTCACAATCTGAAATCTTTCATTGCAGCAATCTTGCTCTCTCTTTTTGTCGAGTTGCCGAAGTTTACACACACTCTACTCAGTTTTTAGCATCATTGATCAGTGAGTGTCCTGTCTGGCGTCTATTGTTTGAATCCCTAATTCTCTTGGGTTTGCAAAAAATTTGCATCGACGCTTACACACTCTGTTCTCATTTATTTCCCAATGTCGGTTGGCGAGAGTCCAGGTTCTTGTGGTGATTGTTGAATTGCTCATTCTCTTGGAGTTACGAGGTTTCTGTTGGCCCTGACACAGTCTCTTGTCATTTTTTTGCATCGTCTTTCAGTGAGAGTCCTGTGTCTTGTGGTGAAATTTGGGTACGATATTTTGTGAATCCGTAATTCGGCAGTGTTTGCATCTATAGCACAAATTTGTGGTTGCATTCTTCTTTTCTAATATTGGTCAAAATTTATGTGCAAGAGGTGGTGTTTAGAGAAATAAGGCAGTCTCGCGAAAACCCAGAAGTTTTGGCTGCTCAATCTCAATAGCAGTATGATAAGGTAATCAATTGCATTGTATGTTTTTGTGTTTGCTAGTTGCCTTTTCCATTTTGACACTGATTAAGTATCAAATATTTTTGTCCCAAGTTGAAAAAGAAGTTACAAATCCTCACATTGGGAATAGGTGGCGTGGGTCTAGTATCTTTTTATGTTTCTTATTCTGCTGAGTTGGCAGCTAGGTACATATGCCTTCATGCACTTAATTAGTTTTTCCCTTTGAGCTCATTCAAAATGTATCTTTTACCTAAGCTTTTCCATATGCACAATTTATAATTCAGTTTAATAGAGCCAACACCATCCACACTCTATCATAATTCCTTGACTCCTAGACATGTTAGCATCAGCTGTAAATTGATTGAACTAAGAAAAATTGTGATTCAACAGTGCTATTGGAACTCATGACTTGATAGTTGATAGGTGAAAGCAAAGTGCTCTCACCAATAAGCCAAGAGTTTGTTGGGCTGAACTAACCATATTTTAATTGCTCATTCATTTCTTATTATCATAAAGAGCATTTAACCTTTTAGAGAAGCTTTTAAACGGAAAAAGATTCAAAATGGAAGGCTAAATATTTAGCTCCCCTTGTCTGAAAATTTAAAAACTAGTCCGTACGTATGTAGTAGCTAGAGAGAAAAAAATTGGTGTTTAGGAAAATCATATATATACATATAGGAGAGTGATCAGAGTTTTGGTCAATATGGAATAAGAGAATTTGCCCTATCCAATAGCCTCGCAATGATGCCTTCTCCTTTAATTTTCTTCCTTTTTGAGTGTCTTCTGTGCTGAGTTCTTATCTTTAGAGCATATAGCCTGTGTGCGTAAGAATATATAATATGAGTAAGTATGTGGAAGCAAAGTGGTAGTGTGACGTTACACTAATCCTAATATTGGCATGTACTCATTAAATAGAAAAGAATGTTTCAATTAAGCCTTTAAGCCTTGATTTTTTATATAAATCTTGAGATGGACTATGAGAATAGGGAGTAATTTGTAATATGATCAACAAATTATTAGTTTATGAATATTAGATTATGACCTTTGTTGGCAAAGTAAGATTTTGTTTAGGGACATGACTCAGGTGGAAAAAAATATAAAAGAAAAAAAAAAAGAAGAAGCAAAGAATAATGAACACAACTCCAATGAATTTTTCAGACCTAACTTAGTAATCGGGGCCACTTCATCACCAATGTTGGCACTCGTGTCAAACGGTTAAGTCAAATAGGGCTATGAGTTGGGCTAAAAGCTTTTTGAGTTATCTGTTGGAGTAACTAAGTAACCGATGTTGCATCACTCATATGCAGGGTCGCATCAAAAAGGGACTTATAACAACTCAAGATAAAAATAATAATAAAAAGAAATGAAGCAATTTTTTTTACCTGAGGATCCTTAGTAAATTAAATAAAAAGCTTAGTTAAGTGGGGGCATTTGAATTTTTCTAGAGGAGTTTAGTAGCATAATATTCCTTTACTAATCTTATTGTTACACTTATTACTTGTTGATTCTTTGATCATGGGACATTAAGAGATTATTACAATTATTTAAGGCTATTGGCTTAGTGACACATTCTTATAAGACATTAAATTGAACAAAAATTGATAGCATTATCTCAGTGTGGTGGTGTGCTGTTCTTTGTTTAGGAATTTCGTAAGCAATGTTATTCTTGTATGAATAATGAAAGTTTCTTTCTTTTGCTTGAGGACAAGCAAATGTCCAAGTATGGGAGAATTCGATAAATATATATTTTATAATTAAATAGGTACATATTTTAGGATACAATTGATTAAATTTAGTGATATTTTGTCTCTATTTAATTATCTTTTTATATATTTTTCTATCCTTTAATTGAGTTTAGGATTAAAAGATATTTTATACAAAATCTACCCATATATCCTATTTTAATCTTGCAAGAGGTATTAGCGGCAATGGGCACTAGAGGAATTCATCAAGAAATATATATATTGATAAAAAAAAAGCAAGAAGAAAATTATATAAGACAAGGGGGAAGAGATAAAGATTTATCAAAAAAGATGTGGACCCATGCAAGGAAAAAATGAAAAAATTTATTGTGATCTGGTGGATGCAAGAGATTAACATGATATATCTTTTTGAATGAAAAATAGATCACATATCTGGATAAAGAATGAACACGTACGCAACCTAAGACCGAACTCATATCTATTAAAAGGGAGCAATGCACGGAGCTGGAGAGCAAAACTGGAGGGACGGCAGCGACTTGAGCAACGTCAAGAATAATAAAGGTAGTGAAATAGAGGCATCAACTTGTGAAGTTTCCAGCGACGACTTGGTGGAGAGGATTCACGCGGGAAGGGAGATTTCCACAGATTTTGTTCTCTTTGTTTCATCCTTTGTTTTTCTTGCTGTTAAATCTGAATTTAATATTTCTGTTATGGATTTTATTTTAGCCATGAGTGACTAATTTTCTTTTAGACTTAGAGAAACTCTAAACTCACTAGTGAACAAGATTTTATTTTCATGATTTATTAGTTATGATTTATGTTAATTTTGGTTACTTAATCTTGTTTTATTATGTCCGTTTGATGATTGGCCACCATTAGATGTGAATTTGGATATTAGGATTTACCTTGATGAAAGGGATTTTAATTAGGCTCTGAGATTAAGTAATATGGGATTAAATTATGATTTAATTTGTGATTAGGATAGACATATACCTAATAGCCCCATATAATTGTTGAAGAGTGTGTTTGAGTTAACTTGCCTCTTGAGTAATTTTGTTAGACATAACAATTATACTTAAAAGAGGGTTGTGAGTGGACCGACAGACACTTATAACTACTTATACTCAAGATTAACAAAATTAACATTTGAGATTAACTAATTAAATGGATTTAAGATTTGGAGCACTAGTGAGGGATTAGTAACTTTAGGTTGTGTTTGACATTAATAGTTTTCGTTATTTAATTTCCTTTGAATTTTCTCATAACTAGATTCGTTTAACTTAAAAGAAATTGAGATTTTAATACCTAAAAATTAATTGATTGATTCCTTATGGGACGATACTCTACTTATCACTTTATTACTTGGCACAACCTGTATACTTGCGGAGTGCATCATATATGTTGATTTTGGGACCAAAACAACCTAATAATGACATAGATGTTTACATAGAACCCTTGATCAAAGACTTAAAAGAGTTGTGGGATGAAGGTGTCAATGTTTTTTACGCGAACAAGAAGGGGATTTTTAAAATGCGAGCCATGATCTTTTATACTATAAATGACTTCCCTACATATGAAAACTTGTCAAGATATAGTGTTAAAGGCCACAAAGCATGTCCGATTTGTGAAGAAGGCACATGATACCATCAACTTTAACATGAAAAAAAGACCATTTATCTTGGCCATATGAGATTTCTTAGATGGGGCCACCCATATCGTAGATTAAAGAAAGCGTTTTTTGGTGGCCAAGAGTTTGAAGATGCTCAAGAGGCATTGACTGGGGAGAAGATTTATGAAAAGGTGAAAAATATCAATATAGCCTTTGGTAAGACTACAAAGAGTAGAAATGAGAAAAATATATGGAAAAAGAGATCTGTCTTCTTCGATCTTCCATATTGAAGCAATCTTGACGTGAGGCATTGTATTGATTTCATGCATGTAGAGAAAAACGTATGTGATAGTATTGTTGGGACATTGCTTAACATACAAGATAGTTCTAATGATGGCATGAAGGTAAGATTATATTTGCAAGACATGGGAATATGAAAAGACTTACATCTAAGGCCATGGTAAGAGAACTTTTTATCCTCCAGCTTCTCATACTTTGTCCAAGGATGAGAAAAGAAGTTTTTGTGAGTGTTTATATGGTATCAAAGTTCCCTCAGGGTATTCTTCAAATTTTAAGAAGCTTGTGTCGATGAAAGATGTGAAGTTAGTAGGGTTAAAGTCTTATGATTGTCATGTCTTAATGCAACAACTACTCCCAGTAGCTATTCGAGGCATTGTCAAATATAATCTTCAACACATACTGACTAGACTTTATTTCTTCCTCAATGCTATTTATAGTAAGGTTGTTGAGACGGAAAGATTGGATGAATTAGAAAATAAAGGATATATGATCTTGTGCCAGCTTGAAAAGCTTTTTCTTCCTTCTTTTTTAACATCATGGTACATCTAATTGTTTATCTAGTCAGGGAGATAAAGTTATGTGACCCTATCTATTTCCGATGGATGTACTCAATTGAAAGAACTATGAAAATCTTAAAAGGGTATGTAAAGAACCCTAATAAGTCTGAAGCATCCATTGTTCAAAACTATGTTTATGAAGAAGCTATGGAATTTTGTCAACATTATTTGTCAAATGTAGGACATATTGGGCTTCCTAAACGTCATGATCAAGAAGGGGGTAGACACGGGGCAATAGTACAGAGTGTGGATCCTGATGAACTGCAATAAGTCCACTTGTACAAACTGAATAATGTTGATGAAGTTCAATCTTACATAAATGCTCATAAAGAAATTGCACGAAAATAAAATAGTCAAATGTCTGAACAAAGGTTAATTAGGGAGCATAACAGAACTTTCGCACATTGGTTCAAACAAAAGGTTAACGAAGAAGAAAGTGTTTTAGATACGACAAATTGGTTAGCACGTGGTCCTGAGGTTGATGTCATAAGTTGGACTTCATTTGTGATCAATGGTTATACCTTTTACACAAAGTCCCTAGATGATAAGAGCACCATCTAGAATAGTGGTGTTGTGTTAGTGGCTGAATCTATACACTTTTCTAGTTCAAAAGATAAGAATACTAAATTGGCTGGCATACCTTATTATCGGGTTATTGAAGAGATTTGGGTGGTTGACTACGTTAAAATTAGATTTCCCATTTTTAAATGCAAGTGGGTTGATGTCAATAATGGTGTGAAGATCGATATGTTAGGATTTACATTAGTAGATCTGAATAGTAAAAGTTTTGGGGATGAACCTTTTATTATGACAGATCAGGTGAAACAAGTATTCTATATTACTGATCAGGCTAATAAAATGTGGTTTGTAGCTCTCCAAAGAAAAAGGGTCATTGATATTGATGAGAAAAGTCACTCAAATTATGATATTCTTGAGACTCCTTATTTTTTCAGGGGTTTACTAGAATTGAACGAAGAAGATGAGGCAGATAATGAGCACGACACAAGAAATGATCACCGTGAGGAAATATGGGAGGATTTCTCTTTATGATACTAACTTTGAAAGTTAGCTAGCTAAAGTAATTATGATTATGATTTATATTTGAATAATGCATAAAGCCATAATATTTTATAGATATAGTATTCTCATGTTATAGCTTAAGGATTTATCTTTCTTATTGTCATTACAGGAAAATGACGGATCCCCAGCATCCTAATGTAGATGATTAGCCACCTAGTTCTCCTCAGAGTTAACCAGCTAGTGTTAATCAGAGCAAACCTAGCAATGCTCCGAGTTGGGATCACAGTGAGCCCAGTAACCAGTCTGTACGAAGGGGTAGATATGGCACACGGTTGCCAGATATTTCCCTCAGTCGGAGTATGGGGCAAAAGATATAGTTTGAGTTTGATAGCTATTGGAAACCAATCAGGCCTAATGCAAGCCGATATAGCAGTTTTGTTGGCCTCCTTGCCTGCAACAACCTAGCATCTTGATAGAGGAGTAGAGAAATGTCGATAACAAGGTGAAGCAACATATTTGGGACACTATCCAGGTATACAATTATCTTATTCATATAATGATTATCAAATATGTCACAAATTTGTCACTTACTCCTTCAATGCATGCATTACAGCTCACTTACGTCGTTCCTTAGAGTAAGATCTTGTATAATAAGATAATGACGTATTGTTATGAGCGCTATAGCAAGTTTAAGACAAATTTGGCCAACAATTACATTCATATCGAGGTGAAAGATGGTCAGCCTCGTCCTAATCCGTGCAACAAGTATACATATATTGATGAAGCGACTTGGCAAGAATTTGTTAGGCTTTGGACAACTCCACAATCATTGTTAGTTGACTTATTTTTCATTTTTTTACTTATCAATTATCTTAACTGATTGTAACCTTTTTCTTTTGTTTAATTTCTTATTCGCAGGCAAAAAGCACAAGAGAGTGGTAGAAAAAATGACTGCCCTCATATAATGTCTCGTGGGTGTTATGCAAAGGCTGAAAAAGACTTGTTGATGGTCAAACAGAAGAGATTGGAAGAATCATATCAATTTGATCCTTCTATTATTCTTTCTCCACCATCTCTGATTCGTTGCGAAGAAAAATGGTTGTTTGTTCACCAAAAGAGGAGTGGGTCTTATACGAGTAAACAATCTCGTATAGTAGGTGAAAAAATTGTAAATATATATCGTTGTTATTATTAATTACATAAGAAACATATTTTGTTACTTATGTTTGTTATTTTGTATTATCTTACAGGAGGAATTTAGAAAAAAAACAAGTTGAGGGATCTTTTAGGTTAGAGGGCAGGAATGATATTCTGACTATTGCTACTAGCAAACATGAGCATCTAGGCCGTGTTAGGGGAGTTGGAGGAGGGCCAGGGATAAAGGATTATTTTGGAGCCCCCGTACGCCATTCCTAAAGCATCGTGACTAGGGAGGAATTGGAGACTATGTTCGCTACTGCAAGAGCAGAAGCAAGGGCCGAGGCTGAAGCATTATTTGATGCACTACTAGAAACCCGGTTAAGCAAGATAAAAGAGCAAATGATAGTGTTTATGAGCTCAAGACAAGATAATAGTGCTCCCCAGCCACAATCGCTTGATCCTAATAAGCAGAGCACTAAAGGGAGTTATTGCAACATCGGGCAGTCATCAGAGGGTCTTGTAGGAGAAATTGCTTAGCCTTGTGACATTTTTGTCTAGGATCCTCTGAGACGGTTAGTTGCACGGGGAAGTATGCATAAGCATAAGTGCATAACCTGGGATCAACTGTCCACTACCAACAAATGAAAGATGATCAAGTTAGAGTATCAGTTGAAGAGGTGATCATTGCAGATGCACATGTCCCTATCCCTTCTGATGATTTCAAGATCGTAAGAGATGTCTCGGGTACATTTATCTTGTGGCCAAAGAACCTTGTTTCTGTTAGAGTTGAGGAAACCTCGATCACAGCCCCACTAAGTCCAGCTCGTTTCACTCAAGAAGTTTCACAGCCTCCACTGAATATCATGCAATAAGTGATTCTGATGGCATATGATACATACTTTCA
Organism: Inga laurina; assembly: GCA_963855925.1. Classification (NCBI taxonomy): domain Eukaryota; kingdom Viridiplantae; phylum Streptophyta; class Magnoliopsida; order Fabales; family Fabaceae; genus Inga; species Inga laurina. Next base: position 67,017,791 of record OY979705.1, read on the forward strand.
AATAAGAGATTGGCCTACAAATTCAGTTGTTGGCAAGTCAAGGGTGACATGCTTTCTTGAGAGGGATGATTTAATGTCCTTGGTAGCTCCTAGACAAAACTTACGATTGGGATTGTCCAACTATTCTTAATGTAAGTATCTTCTTCAATTCAAAGTAAATATTTTAAAAATTTCACCATTTGTATTTGATTTGTGTGCTTGCATTATGTTAGGTGCATGCATCGTAGGTTAATCTCCTTTGGCAAAAGTAAAAATATTTGGATTCTTATGCCCAGCTTAAATCCAAGAGAAAGGGACTATTGCTGCTATCAGACATACATACTTATCAGAGAGGCTTAGTGAAACCACAACTGAGTGTTTCTTGGCTCCATATGTGCATGGGTAATTATAATGTATATTTTATAATATATATAATGTTTTATGTTTATTTAATATTCTTCTCTTTTTTTTCAGTTATCATTGGCAGTTGGTTCTTCTATGCAAGAGTATTTACACTATAATTCTCTTATGCTCCCTCCACTTCAAACCAGGGAATGATTTGAAAAAGATCATGAACTCGTAAGTTTCCTTGCATTATTACCATTTGTGTGCAAAGTGTATGGAATTTGTGTAAAATAAGTAACCTTTGTGATTTTGATGATGATAGGGCTATGCGGACATTCCTACACACTGCTTGTGGTAAGCATGTTCGTGACTTAAAAGACCCTACATGGATCATTCCAAAGGTTAGTACATATTGATTTGTTTAAAGAATGTAATAAGCCATGCCTTTATACTTGTTTTAATGATATCATGTTCTTTTTCAGAGCCATAGGCAACCACAGGGGTCCAACTTATGTGATTTTTATGTCTTGAGACACATTTAGAATATTATCACTCTAGGCATGACTGATTTTACTAAAGAGGTAATTTATATTTCAAAAATTTTGTATTACTTTATTGTTTTTAAGTTACCAAGTTAATGTTTTGTCTGGTTTTGGTGTTACAGATGTTTGATCTTGCTGATCCTTTTTTTGAAGAAGATATTGATTTTATCCGCAGATATTGTGCTGAATTCATCTATGAGATTTCACAAAAATAGTGAGTTTTTGAATCCAACATTACATTGTACATTGTTCTCATACGTATGGCTCTTGCTGTATGAATTTCTAACTGGGTTTATGTATATGTGTAGGACAATTTATGGGATATGGGTGATACAGGCAAGGGATTTGAGGATTGACCTCTGTACTTTTTCTTTCCTTTGTATTCTGTCAAACTGAGGAATTTCTGTTGTTGTTTGTATCAATCCTTGAATTTTATTGCTGCCATTGTCATTCAAAGTTTTGCATCCATTTCTGAGCAAATTCGTTTGTTTGGACATTTCTTTATATTGCATTTTGAAATTGATTCATAAGCTGTGTTTTAGTTTTAGATAGATGTTGAGTGCATTATGGAGTTCCTGTAATCTGATTTAAGCTTGTTGCTTGAATTGTCTACATTGAAATGATTGTCAACTCATATATATGAATTAATATTGTTGCAATTTGCAAAAATATGATTTCTGGCTCAAAATTAAGTGTTCTACACTTGCCATTTGTTGGAAGTTGATTTAAAGTCACCTACATACCTTCATTTCTGCTTGTTGTTGATCTTGTTGCTGTTATTGCTTCTGTGAAATCTGTGTTACGTTGCTTCTGTGGAATCTAGGATAGATGAAATGGCTTGCTGGGTAGGGCTAATTGTAAGAGGGACGTTTTAACAAAAATAGAACTTTTAAGACCGGTTGTAGCAACAACAGGTCTTAAAAGTATCACCTTTTAGACCGGTTGTAGGTACAACCGGTCTTAAAGGTATGACCTTTAAGACCGGTTGTAACTACAACTAGTCTAAAAAGTCATTCCTTTTAGACCGGTTGTGGATACAACCGATCTTTTAAGATCGGTAGTCAAAAGTAACAGACTTTTTAGACCGGCTGTAACAAGATCTAATCCACAACCGGTCTAAAAATTCTTTTTTCACCGGTCTAAAAAGTCTTTTTTCCACTAGTGCCTTTGCCAGCGGAAAGGCTATTTCCAAGATTTGAACCCATAACCTTTTGGTCACATGGCAACAACCTTTACCGTTGCTCCAAAGGTAAACCCACTACAGGCAGAGTGATATATACTCCTACGGTCCTTCATGTAAGACCTAATGGGAGAGTTGATTTTGGTCTTAAATATAAAATTTATTTCACATGTTTATCAATTTTTTCCGAAGTTAATCCCATTAATATTCCTTCAACAATAATCAAGTAGAAGAAAGAAAGAAGGAATTAAGGAAGATGATTAAGATATTTAACATATTATATTAACTAACTTAACTAACATCCTTAATATACTTATATTATTTAATCTACAAAGCTTAGGGGTAGCACTATTTGTTTTGTGGGCATCCATTACCAAGAACAAAGTGAGCCTCAAGATGAGATAGAGTACTGTGCTGAAGAGTACTGTCATCCCAAAAAAAAAAAGCGCACAAAAGAGTATGGTAGCACGGTACTGAATATGTTGAAATCTATATCGGTTTAGAACCCCTCTTCTTCCCTTTCCATCCTCTTTTTATTAACTGTAAGATCAACATTTGGGAATGGTTTAGATTCGATCTTTTATAAATTATTAATAAAATGTTAAATTATAAAAAGAAAAGTAATTAATTAAATAAAAATTGCTAAATTTTGATATGAATAATTTAATACTACAATAATAAAATAAAAATAATATTTTGTATAATATTAAATCTAAACCATCCAAATGCTGATCTTATGGTCAAGAAACAAAGAATAAAGAAAAGGATGGAAGGGGAAGAGGAAGGCTTCTAAGCGGAAATCACCTATATGTAGGGAAAGATAAATAAATAAAAAGAAAGCCTCTTTTTTATGCTTTACTCAAATTTGAAGTTGAATTTATTCTCACCAAAATATATTATATTGGAATCCAACCTTGTTAAAAAATTCGGATCTTCAAATATATAGCATTATGGATGCGTGGAATAATAGCATTGAGGACTTGGGATTAATAAAATTGATACTTAAAAATTCTAAGAATTAAAATTCTTCTCAATAATCACAACTTCTCACAAGCTGCAACTTCTCGATCAAAGTTATTACTCATGTTTCTTTTAGTTAACAACTGATTTTCTTGATGCTACAAGAGAATCTTGAACTAGTTGTTACCAGTAAACGAGCCACATTTTTGTAATAAAAGAGAAATAAAGTGGCTTTAAGAAGAAGCGTCTATACCAACTTGTTCTTGTGATTTTTCAAGAGATATTTTAATTCTTCAAGTCTTTAGTTGTCTCTTATGTTTTTGGCCTATAAAAAGTCATGATCTTTGGACAACATTTCATCTTGCTGTGGACTAACTAGTGAATCAAAACTAACTTGGACAGGTCATTTTATTTGCCTTTTATTCCAAACTAGATATAAACCTTGAAATTTTTATGTCATCAAATTACATACACTCTTTTTCCTTCTCCTGCTAGCCGTGTGCCATTAGGGCCCTTATTTATATTGTTGCCACAGGATGAAGTAAAGACAAACACAATAATGTTAAGGTTCGGTAATCGGTTTAGGGTTGGTAATGTTGTGTAATTATAGATGTGAAAGAAACACAACATGTTGGGTTAGCATGGGGTGTCGGAGTTACGGAACAGTCGTAAGGGCAAAATCCAACTGAAATTCTGGTACCAAGAACGTCAACAAGGGGTTCATTTTCATCCGAAATATAATTCAATTTATCTCCCAAATTTATAATTTTTCCCACCAAGTATCCTTGTGAATTGCGCATAATAAGGGGTTTCCATTAAGGAACAATTACAATACACATAATTAAAAAAGGCATTTTAAAAAATCAACATAAATTTGTTACAAATAACTAACTTAACTAATTTTCTTCATATTTACATATTGTCTAGTTCTTATATTAAAGATCATAGGGAGTATTATAGGCTATAAGGCCATTGACGGGTGTGGGCAACAATTGTGCTGATTATTTTGCCAATTAGGCTATAAGGCAATTTATTTGTGATAAATAACTAAATTAATTTCTTTCATTTTTGTTTGATTTTTTGATTTTGGGCTTTTAGCCCCTTATAATACCAAAAAAAAGAAGTAATTTTGGGAGATAGGAACCCGACTAACTAACTCCCTATTTCGACTTATTCTACTAAAAGAAGATGACCCTAGGCACCGAATTAAACCTATGGATTTAATCTCATTTTCATAGGCATTAGGTGGCTGATATAAACGTCACAATGAAAGAAACCATTCAAAACACACAGACAAATCATGACCGAAGCATACAAATCAGAATCTTCAATTTTAAATTAGTTCTGGATCTTCACTAATGATTGTGTGGCGGGCTAGAGGTCTTCCCACAAACACACAGACACATACATATTATACACACACACACACTCATGTTAGGAGAAGTTCTAAAGATTTCCATAGAATCTGCAAGGTGTTGATGATGACTGATGAATTGAACCACGCGACTCAAATAGCTCTTTGAGATTGTAAGGCCATGTTTGGCGGTGACTTCCATTCCACGCTATGCTTGCAAACTTCTGGTTCACTGCTTCTGTGGGATGAACACCATCAAAGAACACATAATCACTTGGGTCTTCACAGACCTCAAAATTTGTTCCTTGTTTGTTCCCTTCGAATGGACTTCTCCCACAGCATGCCTTCTTCCCTTCCTTCAAACCTATCAAAAAAAAAAAAAAAAAGAAATCTGATCAGTTCATCTCCAAAAATTGAAATTACTAATATGTTCCAATAAAACAACATTGGCCTTCACACTCACCATGTCTAGAAGGGAAATTAATCACGTCTAAGAGAAAGCTGTAGAAATCGCTTGTTGAGTATTTGAAGCCTTCAAGTTGAGTTTCTAGCTTCTGAAGCATTTTAAGAAGTTCTTGGTTGTGTAATTTTCCTAGTGCATTGGCTTGATAGAAAGCCAAATTTGGGACCCAGAATTTCCTTCCTCCTTTCTCATATACATCCTGTTATGGACCAGAAACTCAAGTTAGTATCTTTTCACAAGCATTATGCTTCTGAAACATTTTGAGTTGCAAGAATTAGTGTTAAGATAGCTTAAGTCTATTTGATTGGTCTTATATACATTCAATTTATTGTTTGATTAGTCAACATGGGACTCTTAATACATTCTAATATTTGGACCTGTCATGGGTTTCCAGAAGTGTATACATTCTTACTTTGATGGCAGCAGTGAGGTTTCCGATCACCATTCTGACGAAATGTTGAGGGTATAATTTGATAAAGCTAGAGTTTGTAGCCATAGCGAAAATGTAGTCATTGCTTCCAATATTCATCATATATACAGCTCTAGAGACCAATGCTCTGCCTTCTGCATCACCAAGTTTCTTCCGTAATTGCTTCTCCACATTCTTAAAATACTCCAGTTGAGTTTTGAGGGGTACCACCTGCAAATTTGAATTACTCATCAGTGACAAGAAAGAAATCCTTGCTAACAACTACTGTGTTCCACTATCACACATTACCTCAAGTCCTTGATAAAAAGTTTAGTTAACTATTTTTTTTTGTAAACTCATAGTGTCCCCAAGTCAATTTAGACCTCAGACTAATCTTTATTAGGATGAGAGTGTTAAGGTTAAAGCCTTTCCACCAAATGTGATTTTTGGATTCGAACTGATGTTTTCCTTCTTATGGGGTAAGACTACTTACCAGATCAATAGCTTGTTGTTTAGTTAATTAACTTTTAATATAAGAGTTAGATAACTAATTTAAGGAAATTTGTTAACTTAATTATTTGTAATAAGCATATGTTGGTTTCTCTAAAATATCCTCTTTAAAAATGTGCATTTAAACTAACCTTATGGAAATCTCCATAATATATGCAATTAATAAGGATATTTTAGGTAAACAATTAAAAGTTTGGAAGACAAAGTGGATTTGAGCTCTTATATTTGATATTAAAATAAATCCCTTGGTCGTCTGCTACACTTAGGATAAGAGGGAATAATTAAAAGGTCCAAGTTTAGTACATCCTTAGTGGCTAGTTTTTATGAACACAACTATAAAGAGAAAGTTCACTAGCAAAAGACTACTCTATTGGGAAGATGAGCCCTTTAAACTTATAAACCAAACTTCACTCGCAGCACTGTTAACAAAAAGGCTTAATCCACTAACTAACACTAGAATTTGTTGATGTATTGATATCAATGAGATAGTGAAAAGAGACAAATAACATACGGATCCATGACCAGTCTCAAGTAGAACACCAGCTCCACCAGATGCAAAATTTGCTCCATCAGTAAATCGATGATATCCAGGTTGTAGATATGGGGGAATCAGAGGAATTTCTGCATACTCAGCTGAAATTGAGATATATGTAAGTTCTTTATGAAACATATTATATAAATTCAAGCTCAAGAACATAATTCATCAACGCTGCTTACCGATAAAATCAGGGACGATACGTCCATCACTGAATCTGCCAGTAGGATATTTGAAGAAGGTCATGCCATAAGGGCTAAAATTGGCCTTCAAGGCAGAAGTACTGTTGAGGTAGTTGTTGTTTCCTGGATCCGACAGGGAGTCTCCGAAGATAAACAATGGAGTTTGATTTTGTTGCAGACATGGAGATGATGAATCAGCATAGCACAGTGTATAGAGTACTGTGCTCAAGAAGAAGAAGAAGAAGCTGACAGGGTGATACACAAGTCTTGCCATAATGTTTGTTTTATTATAATCTGGTATTACAGTCTCTCTCTCTCTCTCTCTCACACACACACACACATATATATAGGTCTTGTATAAAGTAAGGCTCAGTCATGGATTTGGTTGCACGCAACGTAATGAAAACTGCCGTCCAAAGTGAGTCCGAAGAGGATATGTAGTACTGTCGTTTCTTTTTTTTAAAAAAAGAAGACGACAAACAAAAGAAACTTCCTGTGACTTCACTCCAAAGAAAGAAACTTCCTGGGACCAACCAATTCAACTTTTTCCGTTGGTTTTTGCAAGATATATGATAAATCATAATGCCAAACCATCACTAAGCTATGGTAAAATTTGTGTTGGTGTGAGCGGGAAGGAGTACGGTGGGAATAAAGAAAAAGAAGCAAGCCACTTTGCTTTATGCTCCTTTATTCCAATTTGAAGTTAAATCCTTTCTCACAAAAATATTAATCCTTTGATCGGAGGCACTTCTAGCATGTTTCACACAAATCTTAAAATTCATTAACCCGCCTTAAAATTAAACAAATTATTCAATTTTACTCATATTAAATATATGTTATACATCGTAAAAACAAAGTCAATATAATAATAAAAGAAGGGTAATATTATAAATCCATATGAAACATTTCTCCCTCTGCCCTATAAATAAAACCAAAAATTTCTTCTTTCTCTGGCATATAAATAGGATCAGAGAAGTACATTAGAATCCAACCTTCTTCAATAATTTTGATCTTCAATATATAGCACTATAAGAGAAAAAACTCAGTCCTAGAGATTAGATGAAAGAAAATGATGATGCATGCATGGAATAATAGCATCGAGGACTTAAATTGATACTTAAAAATTCTAAGAATTAAAATTCTTCTCAATATAAGTTTCTACAAGCTAGTAAGCACTTCTCAAAGTTATTACTCATGTTTCTTTAAGTTAAAAACTGATTTTCCTTATTCTAATCAATATATAAACCTTGAAATTTTTAATTCATCAATTTACATACACTCTTTTTCCTTTCAGAAACATCTCCATCTCTTTTATTTTTTCTTCTCTTCTAATCATCAGTATTACAAGTGAGAACTACTCCAAAATGGTAGGTCATAGTTGAAATAGTGCTTTCAGATTGTGAGGCCAGTGACAGTCTGATTCCCATTCCATATGAATTGGGAAAAAATCTCACGAGCCCTTTCAGTTGGATGGATTGCGTCAAAGAAGACATAATATCCCCACGTAAGGTTCACTTATCCAGGATGCCTCACTTGTTTCTCCCAAACCTTCATAACAAATTTAACCCACAAACATTAAAATGATAATATTTGGTTTTAATATGTGGAACTTGAAATTTAATTGCGAAAATTGGGCAAACTGGAGGGTGGTAAGAGTATTTTACTCTAAAAATATGCCACCTCCTGTCCTTAATAGAAAAGCTATTTAATTAATTTAGGTAGATTAAGAAAATTAATTAAATTAGTTAATTGTTAAAAATGTGTATTGGTTTCCCTAGAATACCCTTTTAAATCATTTACATTAAAACTACTCTTAATGAAAATTATCTTAACATGTGTAATCAATAGAGATAATTTGAAAAAAATAAATATGGGGGGGACAAAGTGGATTGGGTTCTTATATTTAAAGCTAAATCCAATCCTCAACTAACCCTTATATTAGGGACTAGATATAGTACTAAAAATGCACACACATGTATATATATGCGCACATGTGTCGGATGATGATAATATAGGTAGCATATTAAAGAGAAATGGAAGGTGTGAATGGCCTTACAATCTAGTGTCATACAAACTACAGTTATCACTACAAAAAATTGTGGTTTAGTAGCGGTTAAAAGTGTGTATTTGTAGCGGTTTTAACCGCTACAAACATACTTCTTGAACCACTACTAAATCACTGTTGTAAGTGTATTTGTAACGGTTATTTTGAACCACTACTCAAACAAAAAAATCGCTACTATATTTGTAACGGTTCATCAGCACTGCTACAACATTTCCAATTTGTCAATCCTTTTCTGGGTAATTTGTAGCGGTTATATAACCGCTACAAATGGCACAAAATGAATTTTGGATGGTGGGAAATGAAGGCTTGATATTTGTAGCGGTTAAAAAACCGCTACTAAATAGAATTTAAAAAGAGTGGCAAATATTAGTAGCGATTACATAATCGCTACTAATTTCAATAGAAATTCAAATTTTGCACCAAAAATTTAATTTGTCTTTTAAAAAAGCGCCTTATATTAGTAGTGGTTATATAACCGCTACAAGTGTCAGTAAAATTGAAAAAATATATATATATATATATATATATATATATATGTTTCATTTTTTTAATATTAAATTAAATAGTTTATTATTCTAGTAGTGTAGCTAATTCAATTAGCTTATTAGTCATTAGTTTAGATCATTTATAATTTAAAAGGAATGATTTAATTAAATTAGATAAGCTTGAAGATTGTATTGATAATATTATTGTAGATATGTAGGTAATAAGGAACTATTATGTTGTTTGCTTCAATGTGGTTATGATTATGTAAGGAAAATAGGAAACATTGAAAAAAATGTTCTTAAATATCTGGAAAAAAATAGTGAGAATAAATATTATGCAAAAAAAAGTATTCAAATAAAAATTTTAAAAATTTATTACTATATTTGATCACCTTGTTAAGTTCCTCGACTAAAAAAAAAGTGAAAATGGGAGAAGATGAAAGAAAGGTAAGGTGGAAAGAAATGAGAGAGTGTTTGAAATGAGATGTGGTTGGGGTGGTTATAGGGATCTGCATGGAACTAGTACCAGTTGGTGTCATGGTTTTGTAGCAGTTATTTTATGTTTTTGTAGTGATTTTGTAACCGCTACAAATATTTTATTAACTTTTTTTTAAAAAAATATTTTTTTTAAAAAACAAAAACATAATTTGTTTTAAAACAGAAGCATAATTTGTTTGATCAGTATCCTCATGCATCCCTACAGAAATTGTATAGAAAAATTGTTAGCGATGTAATTTTTTGTTAAAAAAATTTAATTAAAATGACGTGAATTTAAAAAATGCACCGAACTATAAGTAAATTGTGATCGCCTTCAGGGAAGAAGTTTTCAAAATTGGCAGGTTGAAATGGCTCACTCTCGTAGGCGATATTATCACCATCAACCCATGACGTAAAGGTCTCGAGGCTTTAAATGAACAACCATGTGCCAATCCCTATGCCTCTCGTCCTCAACATAATAAACCCGGTGTGGCTCTGAGGCAAGAATATACGGCTTATTATCTTGAGAATAACCATTGTGAATTGGCCGCGAGAAATTTATCGATGTGATGCTTAAGTCGTTAGTTGTGAGTCCTGAGAAGTAATAGTATTTGCCCACAAACACTTGAATAGCGTAACGGTGAAACGACCTTGGTAATTAAGTTTCACGACATCAAGAAGCTTTCCATAGTAAGGGATGCCTCCGAACTGCATGTTGGCGTCACTATTGCTCGCATAACTCCTTGTACCAAAGGTGCCATAAACACCCAAATTTTGAGTTTGCAATCCTTGATCTCATGAAATCGTGCAAAAATTGAAACATTTGACATTGTAAGCTGTGAACCTTTTTGCATGGTCAAGAGGGCCGATTGCGAGAGTTCTGAAATCTGGTGAGTGTAGGTTGTGGTCATTTAGTATTCTGCGTGCAAACCAACTTGGGAATTCTCTATGGACCTTTTTATCAACTTCGAATGATGTTTGTGTACGGATCCTGAGTTGACGTTTGACATGACTGCTGAATTCCCTGCAATTAATCATGGAAAGCCGCCGATCATAAAATGTAAGCACAAAATGTTACGAAAGATATGGAATAACATATACGTGTATGATTCTTACTAAAGGAAGGGTTCAACTTGAGTGCAGTTAATCAAGACATGTTTATGTGCTTGCAACTTCTCAATTACCTTTAGTTTGAAGTTCTCAGTTCCCCCAACTGATTTACCAAAGAGAGGGATATATTCTCCTGATGTTGGCGCAGGTTCAGGACAATCGTCTACATGAGGCAGTCAGTTGAAGGCGGTCTCAATGTCATCAAAGTACCTTGAACAGAAATACAACACCTCATCCCCTTATAACCTTCAGTTATAGAACCTTCTGGTCAAGCTTTATTCTTTACGTAAGATTTCATTTTCCCAAGAAACCTACAAAGTGAAGAAGGGCAAAATGATACAAAATGCTCAAAAGAGCGACTAACAAACATAAGAACTAATAATGACGCATATAAATAAAATGAGTACCTCTCAATAGGATATATTCATCGATATTAAACTGGGCTAGCGAGCTTTGTTTCATGAACAAGGTGGACTGTAAAGTGAACCATCACAATGAAAAGGGACGGAGGAAAGATCATCTCCAAATGAGAAAGCGTAAGAATGATTTTAGACTACAGCTGATCGAGCTCCTCAACTATCAAAACCTTGGAACACAACTTCCGAAAGAAAGAACAAAGCTCCACCAAAACGATTGACACATCGAGAGGAAGTGTATTTTTTATAGCCAAAAGAAGTAACTGTTGCATAAGCACATGTGAGTCATGATTTTTCAGGCCAACAACCTTTTGAGTCTGTATGTCAATACATCATGAAATGTTGCTTGAATACCCATATGAAACTTTTATTTTCTTCAACGTCGCGAGGGAGACTTCTTTGTTTGTTTTTGTGAGGGTGAACTTTTCCGGCTAAAATTTGTCATGCTCATCTTGCCACACATCTTCATGAACTCCCATGGCGCGTAAATCTTTCCTTGCTTGAAGATTATCTTTTGACTTTCCCAGTTTGTTAAGCAGCGTATATAGCACATTGTCGCATACATTTTTTTCAATGTGCATGACATCAAGACTATAGCGAAGTAAATTAGAATTCTAATATGAAACAGTGAAGAAAATGCTTATCTTCCTTCATTACTGAGGCACATAAGTCTTGCCCTTCTTTTGGCCTGCTTGTGCTGTATCGTCATTTTTTCCAAACTCAAATTCAACATCCTCAAGCTGTTGTAAGATGTCTGCGTGATAAAGTCAGAGGTGGCTCTCTTGTTTCTGGTTTCCCATTGAAGCGATTCCGTTACAATATAAACTTGTGCCTTCCATCGAGAAACCTCCGATGCCCTATAAAGAACCACTTCTGACTTGGGGAAGGCCTACTACGTCAGATTCAAAATTGCAAGCTGGACACGCCGAGCCAGTATGCATATTCCACCTGGATATTATTCCAAGGCCGGGAAAGTCACTAGTCATCCACATCAAGGCTGCACGCAAGTTGAACAATGTCTTCTCGTAGGCATCATATGTCTCGATGCCGACATTCCACAAGTCAAGCAATTCCATAATAAGCAGTTGGAGATACACATCGATGTCATTACCCGGTGCCTTTTTGCCTAGAATAATCATAGACAAAATAAAGGAGCTTTGTTTCATACACATCCAGGGGATAAATTGTAGATAACTAAAACTACTGGCCAAATACTATAACTTGTGCTAAGATTCCCAAATAGATTGAAACAGTCGATAGCCAAAGTAAGTCTAACATTTCTGGGGTCAGCAGCGAAAGATGGAAAGTCTTTGTCGAACGTTTGCCAAGCGTCTGCATCCCGAGGATGTCATAATTTACTATCTTTATTCTTATCAACCCCATGCTACCTCATGTGCTCCATCATTTTAGACGACATAAACAATCTTTATAAGCGCGGCTTCAAAGGGAAGTATCAAGAATCTTTGCAGGTTTCTTCATCTGCTTTTTCCCCTTCCGAATTGTCTTATACCTCGATATGTGACATCGCTTACAAGTCTCCTTGCTGTCATCGTCTCCCCAATATAGCATACAGTCATTGGGGCATGCATCAATTCTTTGGTAGTTCAAGCCCAATCTGTTAATAATCTTCTTAGCCTTGTAGAACGTTGTGGGAATCTCCGTGTCGGGGAATATATCTTGTAATAATTCCGGCAACATCTACATTCCCTTATCTGTGATTCCACACAAGCACTTGATATGATACAACTTGATTAAAAAAGATAATTTAGGGTATTTTTGACAACCTTAATATAAAGGACAATCTGCTTCATCCATCAAGCTGAAAAAATCCTGAGCGACTTCATTCCTCATGAACACCGGCTCTGAGGCATGCACTTCTTCATTGAAATTGTCGTCATGAAAACCAAATGCATCACGCACAACATCATTAACAAGATCATCTTCATCTAGTTGAACTCCTACTGGTGAACTTCGAGGAAGAGAATCATCATATCCTATACTGACTTTCTCACCATGAACTTCCCAGAACGTATAATCTTCCGGGAAAGGATTTAAAAGCAAATGTTTCTTAACAACTTGTCGTGCATGCCACTTCTTGAACTTACATCTTCGACTCGAACAGATGATCTTGCCGTTATAGTTGGCGTTAGTGAATGCAAAATCCAAGAAATTGATTAATCTGTACAAATATTCTGGAGAATTGCGTGGCAACCTGATCTATGACTTATCTATAGCTACTAGTGAGAGAAAAGAAAGTATAGTGAAAAAGATGAATGGAAAGAGAATTACGAATTCCTGGAAGCTTATATTCTAAATTTTCAACGTTTAATATTTTGTAGCGGTTCAGAAACCGCTACCTTGACCGCTACTGTGTTCCAAGTTTGTAGCGGTTATATGAGTAAAACCGCAACCAATGTTCTACCCGTTGGAATAAATTAGAAGAATTTATTTTAAACTTGTAGCGGTTATACAACGTAACCGATACTAATAAATATTTGTAGTGGTTATAAATTCGTAACCACTACAAAGTTCTGGCGGAAGAATTTCAAATTTCAAATATTTTAACTTTGTAGCGGTTATAAGAAAAAGAACTCTACAAATATTTATGACTATTGGACAATTTTAAACAAATTGGGTTTTCAATTTGTAGCGATTATTGGCTAAACCGCTACAAATTTAGAACACAGTGAGGGTAAATTCAAATTTCAAATGTTAAATATTTGTAGCGGTTATTAGTGTAACCACTACAAAAAAACAACTTTTGATTTTTGAAATTCCCTCCCACAGTGCCTTAAATTTGTAGCGGTTTATACATATAACCGCTACAAATTGAAAACCCAATTTGTAGCGGTTTTTGATAATAACCGCTACAAATAATGTACAAAATATTTTTTTAAAATATTTGTAGTAGTTTTACAATAAAATCACTATAAATATATGTGCTATTTTTTTTTTTTTTTGCATTTATTTTTAGAAATATAAATAAAACTGTCGTAAATGCAACAAAAATTTAAAAGTCCTGTCAACAAAAGTTTTACAATAAAACCGTTACTCATATCCAAGTTTATTTACAAATGTTTCGAAACAAAAAAAAAATATAAATGTCCTAAACTAACTAGCAGGAGACCGATCATCTGGTCCTCTCTCAGGTAGGGCTAGATCGGGGTGCTAGGCAGAGTTGGCAGCACCATCATCATCAGCAGGAGGAGGCTGGATGACAAACTAAGAGACAGGGGGAACCTGTGGATGCTGCTTGTCTGGGAACAAGCGACTTCACGACCGCTCAAGCATGAAGTTCGTGATATCTTGCCACTGCGCATGCTGAGGATAGTAGAAATTGGCCTGCTGCTACATCTACTACTGTTACTGCTACTGAGCCACTGCAGCCTATGTCGTGGCCAAATCTGAGTGCAGCTCGTCAATAGACTCATCCCTCGGACATCTGACCCCGAATGTCTGTGCTCTAGAGATGCTAGCCTCAGAGGCGCCGCTCCTACCGTAGACCATGCTAGATCTGGTGTCTATCCCTATCCCCTACACGCGTCCGGGGTGCTCAACCTGACCCAGACTGGCCTTCAAGGAGCCGTGGGGTCCACAGACCATGTGACTCCTCAGCCTGGGTCTCTCGCAGCTCAACCTGCGACTACTGCATTCGCTCCTGCCATTTTATGAAACAATTACTTATTATTATTTTTCATAATAAAGTTGGTTTTATAGACAATATAATAGTGAAATCACTTATTATGGCCGCCTCTGCTTGCTGAGAGGTCGGAGTCCAGTCACGATGTCTATGTGTGATAGCGAACAACTCCCTGTAGTCCATCTAACGGTTCTCCTGCTATGCTTTCCTCTCCTAGAATAATTACAAAATTAAATTAGACTATAAAAAAAATACTAGATTTATAATATGAAATAACCAGCTAAAAGTAATTGATATTGTGAAAAGTTACCATCTAACTATAAGTGACAGCAAAGGTCTTCGATCCTGCTGTGTGGTGGATCGTCTGCTGCCCGCGGCACCTCGTGTTCCTCTGAGAAAGCTCCTGGAAAAAAAATAATATTAAAAGTATAAAAACAATATAAAAAATTTATAATTAATAAAATCATAAAATTAATTAAATTTAAATTGAAATTATAATTTAATAATTATAAATTAAAAATTATATATAATTAATTATATAATTAATTAATATTTTATAATTCATATTAATATTTATATAATCTAATCTAAATCTAATTTTTTATATAATTAATATTTTTTTCACAATCTCGATCAGCTGCCGTAGAGGAATCGTCCCATCCTTATCCATACTGTGGAAGAGACTATTCCTCCTGTTCCTCCAGCCGTCGCCTATCTTCATCAGTGTTTACCTCTTCCGGTTGTCCCGGATGGCAAACCTAAGCTATAACACCATTGAAAAAAAATATTTAAATATGACTAATTACAAATAAGACAATTAAAAAATATTAATTAAATAGAATTAATTACAAAAAATTAATATAATTAAATACTACTAATTACCTGCACCGCCTCCTCCCACGCCAGGTCTTTCAGCTCCTTCAAATGTTCCTCCACGTCCTAAAGTGAAGGGGGAACCGCATCCAATTCGGGCCCAGCTCGTTCAGGAAGGGATTGAACAGGTGACCCCCATTGTCGATGGGTTGGTCTATGGCCTCATTCCACGAAACTACAACTCGTAGTGTCTGATCCATGTTGTTTAAACCGGCCATGTCTAGCCTCCTCGTGGACACGTTCCCCTGCTCATCTGCACAATTTACCGCACATTAGATAAATTGTAATTTAAATTTAACATTTCGAATTTAAATATATAATTTATTAAATAAAAAAACATATTTATCTTGGACCTATACTTCAAACCCAGTAGACCGAGAAGACGAACCTAGTAAGTTGTTCTGGTACCACGCCTCCTCCTCATTGAGGAAATGCTCTATCTCTCTGATAGGAATCGGGACGTCGAAGTCCTCATTCGCGTCATAGTCATTGACACTCATATCTCCTTCTCCCATATCAAGCACCTCTGGTGCGGTCGTCTCCTGTGGGACCGTCTGCGGTGACTGTGGTAGGGCTGACTCCTGTGGCTGCTGTGGGGAGATGGGCTGAAATGGCATGATCGCTCTCCCACTGCGCTGCCCCCTCCTCTGCTGCTTCTACCCTGTAGAATCGGTCTTGGACCTCAGGCTCCTTCACCTTATCCATCCCTGAAGCCATATCAACTGCAAAAAATAAAAAAAAATCAATTAGTCACATTTATATGTAAAATTATAATGAAAATAAAAATAAAATATGTATTTTCAGTACCTCAACTGAGAATAAAGAGAAATGATGTAGCGAAAACACTCCGATAGACATTAGAACGCTCAGATCTGAAGGAAAACTCTCAGAGAAACGTCAGAAAACAAAATGGCTAAACGTGTGACGCTCTTTTATAGGTTTGGCATTTGTAGCGGTTCTTCAAAGAACCACTACAAACAAGCTAGGGCGGCAAAACTTTGTAGTGGTTATAAACAAACCGCTACAAATGTGCAAACCTTTGAAGTTCTATAGAGGTTATGAAAACCTAACCGCTACAAATGAGACAACCTTTGAAATTCTATAGCAGTTATGAATAACTAACCGCTACAAGCAGGTAACCTTTGGCATTTTGTAGCGGTTTAATTTGTTGTAACCGCTACACTATTGGCGCGGCTTGGTGATGCCAAGTGGCACAAACTTTATTTGTAGCAGTTTATTTGTTGTAACCGCTACAAATTAATCGCGATAAATTTTGACAAGAATCTCGCGCCATGTTTGTAGTGGTTGTACGCTTTTAACCGCTACAAAAAATGTTCCCAATCAGTCATGCTACTTGGCTCATAGCTTATCGCTACACATTGGTAGCGGTTTAGGTTATAACTACTACAAATGTCACAATTTGTTGTTTAGGTTATAACCGCTACAAATGTCACAATTTGTATTAACCGCTAGAAATACACCGCTACAAAATCCCATTTTTTTTAGTGTATAAATGGAAAGTTGCATATTCAATTTCATTTGTAATTTCAAATCTTAACGATGCCCTTCTTTAAAAAAGAAAAACAGAGAGAAGGGAAAGGTCATAACACAACCATTGATTGAGTACAAGAGGGGGATTTATGGGGGAAGAAAGAAAGTGTGAATTATTGAAGATAGGTGAGGAGTAAGGCGTGCCCCATAGAAAGTTGATGCTTGCAGCCCTCAAGTTTTGTTGCTTTCGCTTTTCTCTTCTAGCTGCCTCCTCATCTTGCTTCCGAGTCCTTATCCAACATGGCTTCTCTTCTAGCCTTTTACAGTTCGCTGCTATCCTTTTCTTTGAAATTGCGCCGTTTTAGTGCAAAATAATGACATTAGTCACTTTTTTTAAAAAAAAAGAAAGAAATTAACATCCTCAAATATTTTTCTAGTGCCACCCTATACCTTAAAATAATTTTTGATAGCATTCAGCGTCCTAAAATAATTTTAGGGCTACTCACCATCCTAAAATATTTTTTGAGTGCACCTTATATCTAGCATCCAAAGATTTTTTTTTCCAGTATTATCCAATATCCTAAACTAATTTTTAATGCATCTAGCACCCTAAAATATTGTGCCAAAAATTAGTTTAAAACACTGGTTGTTACTGAAAAATATTTTGGGGGCTAGATGTAATAAAAATTGGTTGAGGATACTGAGTTAGTGTTACTGAAAAAATATTTTATAGTGTTAGAAGCCAGATACTGGATGATATTAGAAAACATTTTAAGGTGGTGAGTGGACTAAAAACTATTTTAGGATATTGAGTACTATTAAAAAAATATTCTAAGATACTTGATGTCATTAAAAAAATATTTGAGAATATTGATTATTGAATGTTATTTTTCAAAAAAACAAAATTGACCTTCGTCATTATGTTGCACCAAAATGGCGCAGCTTCAAAAAAACAAGAAGACAAGTCGCGTGGGTCCTCATCAAGTCATCATCACCTTCATACTCCCAACCTCATCCATATATCTCATCGCACTTTTTTCTACTTTTCTTTTCTTCATTCATTATAAAATATTAATTATACATAATAATTAAATTGAAATAATATATATATATATATATATATATATATATAATTAATAATATTAGTATTAGATATATTAGTATTAGATCCAAAATTTAAAATAATTTGAATAAGAATTTGTCTGGTATATCTACTTATGTTTACGAAGTGTCATTAAAAAGATGTTGTATAAAACGAATTATTCTTTCATTCAGTCATTCAATTGAACGATAAACCAAATTGGTATAAACAATAAAATAAAATTATATGAACTTAGATAACTCAAATGCTAATATTTCTGTGCAATAATTTGGTCTACTGAATTGATTTAGATTGATTTTATCCATATTGACTAGTGATAAATAAAAGGATGAGAAGACTTTAAAAAACACGAGATTAAAAAAAATAGAGGTAGGAGTGGAGGGGTCAAACTAGGTGTATAGAATATAATCGCTATAAGGCAGCTCTTTGTTTTGTGGATATTTTTTTTTTAAAAGAAAAAACTCTCAAATCCGATTGAATCTAAGACAAGAGTAACAAGTTTGCGGTAGGTAAAAACATATGTATATGTGATATATATATATATATATATATTGTGCTATAAGTATATGTGATCTTAGATATTACTCCCTCATGCACACTCTCGTTTATTCACACTCTTGTTTTCTTTCTTTTTTTTATTTTATTTTTTATTATACTATGAGGTTGAATAATCAACTTTAAAAATTACTAAAAAAAATCAAATAAGTTACGGTTATTATGTAAAACCTATCACTTTTCATAATACTGTGTCAAATACCTAACAATTATTAAGAAATCACCATCACCATTTATAAAACCTAACGACTGTGATGTCAAAACTATGAACTTTTGTTCAAAGGTTCATTACTATTGTAAATTAAGAATCGTAAAAAAAATGTCACCTTTCATAACGGTTCTAAACTCATAATTGTGAGCAAGTTTCATAGTCTTTTAAAAAACGTACCCGCTATCTCATGTCTCTTCAATTTTCCAAGTTATTACACTTAACATGCCTATCTTTGGTTGAATGTTACCTACCATCCTCAGAACCCTACAACTCCAGTTAACTTTTTCAGCCATCGACAGTTGCATCCAGGATAACCACATCATCCACAACTTTCTTTGAACTTTGGTCTGACAGCCGCACGAGTCGCTTTGATTGCCCTAACTCACTTTTTGGTTTTGGAACCCTAGCTAAGTCGCATTCCTTTATATGCTCTATTATTCTTATTTTAAGGTATGATCTCTCGTATGTATTCTTCATTCTCCTTAGTTTTCACTTTGTCTTGCTTAAGTAGGTTTTGACCTTAGTCGTGCATCGTATTTTTTTAGAAAATACATTGCTCTGTTCCCTGTGGCTTACTGAATGAGTTTTGTTTTCTAGTTAAAATGGCCAGTTCTACTTCCCACGGCACTAATAATGCCCTTAGTTCTAATAGTGCCTCAAGTTTTGATAATGTTCTTATTGGTACCGATGTTGTCACTAGGCAACCAAGAAATGAAACCTTACAATAGGCATTAGAACGAGTGTGGGATATTATAAGGAGGGGCCGCTTCTGTGAACAAAGCAAAGGCTATAGGGAGAAGATTTGAGGTGACATGGAACAATGACAATCAACCTCTTCATCTATCACGCTTAATCAGCTACATCGGCTTAAAGGCAATTTCTTATCTTGGCGGTTGACTAGCATCAGGTATAGGAAGGTTACCCAGAAGTTATTTAAGACAATGTTAGGGTAAGGCATATATGCCTACTAATTACTTGCTATATACTCGTAGAAAATATTAACTTCAATTGTGTGCTTTGCAGTCTACAAATCAAGTAGATGGAGATTACATCAAGGATTTTATCATTAAGAAGGATGGCTAAGCACTATACACATTCCATCATGTATTAAGGAAGGCGTATTTTCAAAATCCTAAAGAGATTGGTGAGACAGAAGTTCCTGTGGATCTTTAGTCCACTATCAAACTAGATGATTGGAGAAATTTGTCATCTCACGTTGTTAATAACAACTCGAGTGTTGTTATTCGCAATTCATAAGACTTGTATATCTGTTTAACAATAACTCGAGTGTTCTGTGATTTTGTAGAAATTAAGTTGGGTGAATAGGAGGAGGGTAAAGAACAATAAGTATCCCTACAAGAGAGGGCAAACAAGGTATGCTTGGATTGCTGAAAAGTTGGCTGCTAAGAGTGGGGACAGTAGTAGACCTCTGCATCATGAACTTTGGTCGGTGGTAAGACAAAATAAAGATGGCTCTTATGACAATCCTCAGGTGAAGGAGGTCATCAGTAAAATGGTAAATATTAATATTAGTCTCTAATTCATGGAAGTAATGTATTCAATTAACTATCAATATTAACATTATTGTTAAATATATGCGCAGCAAGTCATGTTCTAGGAAGTTGCAATACAAGGGCTTGCCTTTCTACGTATGAAGACATTTTGGCCAAGACATTAGAGATTGAAGTTTGTTGCAACTATATAAAAAAAGAATATGGTGGAAACATGCAAGAGATTTGGGATTGAAGTTTGATGCAACTGTTTGAATGTTGATAATTGTTTAAAAAGAGGAATGAGAGATTTTTCTTTTATGCTTTAGTGGTTCATTGTTGAACTTGCTATTGGTTATGATGATATATTAGACTATTAGTTATGAAATTCAAAGTTTTATCCTGCGTGAGGAAGTTTGAAAAACTCATATACGTGTGTATATACATATATGTATCATTCTTTATGTGATCTATTGAATTGACATGAGCTTAAAATGGTGGATGTGCCCATTGGGTCATTGAAAGTTAATACCAAATAATTTAATGAAGTTGGATTGATGCTTGAACATTGGTGATCATAATAATAGGATGGGTATTGCGAAATAAGTAGTAGTACAGATTTTATTAAATGGGTTCTTTGAATTTCTATAAAGGTTGTGAAAGTGGAATTATAATAGTTTTGTTTTGGGAATCAGGATATGTAAGGAGTGGACCCCACATGAAAGCTGCTAGTAAAGTGAATTGTAGGTAGTATTTGGTAACTTAGTAGATGAGTGAATATCGTCCCATTATAATCTTTATTAATGATGTTTTTACTACTTGCCATATTTTTATGCTAATTACTATCTTTACAAGTATGATTTTGCCAATGAAAGTTTATCGGATTTGTTTCATGTCCTAATTGATATTGAAATGAGTATAGATTGATGGTTTTATTTATTGTTATTTATTCTTCTCCTATTACTTTATAGTATAATTCATGATTATGTACAAAATGCTAAGGAAACTTTCAATTTTCTTGCACAATCTTTCATGCTAACATAGTCTTGTATTTTAGAATGCTTGTACGCAAGTTTCATTAATTATTTGGGAAGGGTTTTGTCGACATATTGAATTTGAAGGAATGTTTTGAAATATTATTTGTGAACTTTCATGCTGGAGCATTCTATTATGTTGTATTTGATACGAGTTATCGTTATTTTTGTGGCCCCCATCCGTGCTTGGTTACTTTCCCTCGTGGACTGTGTGTCCATGTTTGTTATATGTTTTGTTGAAGTCCTACGGAATGATGAAATTTGAGATTTATTGTTTTTAAGATGGTTTTGAAAACATATTGTTTTATTACCTGTTTGGTATTTGTTCATTTAATGATCTTTTATACCACTTTAGTTATGCTTATTAATAGTTTTTTTAATATAAATCTGTTTATGGTTATGATTCATACTTGGAAGTTGAAATTAACTATTATCTCCTTATTTTCTTCCTTTCAAGTTATTTCTTTCTGTATTTTAGTTATTTTCATTAATGAGACGTTATTCACAAAAAAATTATTTTGATCTCAGATAGAGCCACTAACCTTGCACCTCCAACTGAATAGCAAAGATGCTCATTACTGCTGATCAAAGTTTATGGATACATTTTGGAAGAGTTGCTAGTTGTTGTAAATATAAGTTTATATTTATGTATTTAATTATGTACTTTAGATGCTTCACGAAGTCTATAGGCAGGATCTTGCTCTATATTGATGCTTTTGGATATATGTATATCTATATGTTGTTGTGGATACATTGTACGAACTCCCTCGCTATTGAGAAATTTTCGAGAGGTCCAACTTCTAGAAGTGACTAGCAGAAATTTCTACTAAAATGTTTACTATCTTCATTATAAAAAAATGATAATACGATTACACACACATGTATATAAATTATAAATGATCTATTCATGTATAAGATGGTTATATTAATTATGACATTATGAATGCTATCATCATAGCTGTCATTATAGTTATTCATTTATATGTTAGAAGGCTTAAGGGGTGAGTTCTCTCACATTTCTGTGCCAGGCACCTCTTGATTTTTTGGGCATGACATCTAAGATATATTATATGCTTAATTCGTTCATATATATATTCGGTCAGTTATATATTATAATATCTAACTTCCATCTTGTTTCCTTTTGCGCATAGTATTTTGATGCCTTCTGCACAATGTTTAGAAACTCACAAATGGAAGAAGTTGCTGAAGAGTTGGCGACATCTATGCAACATGAGTAAGAGAGTAAATTCATATAGAATGATTGTAAATTTACAAATACTGATGCTTTGTTTGTTTTAAATTTTTGGTTTTAATATTATATACATGTACATAAATGACTGTAAATATATTATGATTTGTTGTTCTGTATATGAATAAATGTAAATGAATATTGTGATTCATTCTGAATAAATGTGTATGCAGGGGGTATTGAAAGCAAAACCTCCCCATTTTTAAATTGATGAAATAAAAGTTTCAAGGTTTATATATTGCTTAGAATAAAGAAAATCAGTTTTTAAATTAATGAAACAAGAATATAACTCCGACAAGTGCTTACTAGCTTGAAGTAGCTTATATTGAGAAGAATTTTAATTCTTAGAATTTTTAAGTATCAATTTTATTAATTTTAAGTCTCCAATTCTATTATTTCACTCATATATCGTCATCTTCTTTCTTCTAATCTCGACCACCGAGT
Source organism: Inga laurina (assembly GCA_963855925.1). Classification (NCBI taxonomy): domain Eukaryota; kingdom Viridiplantae; phylum Streptophyta; class Magnoliopsida; order Fabales; family Fabaceae; genus Inga; species Inga laurina. Next base: position 67,040,892 of record OY979705.1, read on the forward strand.
CTTTTCTTATAAAGTGCTATATTTGAAGGTCCGAATTATTGAAGTAGGTTGGATTCCAATGTACCTGGTCCTATTTAGTATTTACATGCCAGAGAGAGAAGACATATTTGGCCCAAAGAGAAAAATTGTTCATAAAAATATACAATTTTACTATTCATTTATTAATATATTGACTTTATTTTCACGAATATAATATATATTAGCTATAAATAAAATAAGAAAATTATTGAATTCTAAGTCGCAGTTAATGAAATCTAACGTTTGTGTGAGAATGAATTCAACTTCAAATTGGACAAAAGCAGCATAAAGCAAAGTGACTTGCTTCTTTTTCTCTACCCTCAACATACTCGTTCTTCAACATAAATTTTACGACGACAGATTCATGATTATTTTATTTTACATGATGTTCTTTCAGATTTCGTGCATAAAATGTAACATAAAAATTGAATTGGTTGGTCCCAGGAACTCTTTTTTTGTTTGTCTTCTTAATGACTGGCAGCTTCCCTGCTCATCGAATCTTCAGACTAACTTAGTATTCCTAGTTATTTATGCCCACAAAAAAAATATTTTATGTCCAAAAAAAAAAAACATAGTACTACCCACCAAGCTTTATCAATCTTGTGCCCTCTGTTTAATACATTATTTTCAAATAGCAATATAGTAGATGGCCAGCTGGTGTCAAGAAAAAAAATTTAATTACTTAGACATCTCAATGATAAGTGAACAATATGAACTTGTTGTTTTTCTTACATGAGAACTTGTCATTGTATATTGTTAAACAATGGGAAAGTGTGACACCAGAAAATACTACCTCTATTTCTTAATATATTAGACTCAATTGACTAATTTGAAAAATTTTAAAAAGTTATTTCATTAAAGTGTTTATATTTATCATTTTTCTCCAAAATTATTTTTCTTGACTTATTAACTTATACGTAACTTAATGACACACATAAATATTTGAAAAGATCATATAATATATACTATAATTAAGTAATTAATTTAATTTCATTAATCTCCCAACATTATTTAACCAAGTCTTATATTAACGACATGATAATTCGTTGAAAAAGCAGTGGGAATGACAGCATCACATTGGGTGCCCTCATATCTGCAAGCGGTCACGCCAACACAAATCCATGATGGAGCCTTACTTTGTACAAGACCTATATATATATATATATATATATATGACTGTTAGACATTATAAAAACAAAAGTCTTAGCAGATTAAAATAAAATAAACATTATGACAAGACTTGTGTATCACCCTATCAGCTTCTTCTTCTTCTTGAGCACAGTACTCTATACACAGTGCTATGCTGATTCATCATCTCCATGTCTGCAACAAAAGCAAACTCCATTGTTTATCTTCGGAGACTCAGTGTCAGATCCAGGAAACAACAACTACCTCTAAAATGCTTTTTTGAATAAGGCCAATCACAGCCCTTATGGCATGAGCTTCTTCAAATATCCTAGTGGCAGATTCAGTGAGGGACGTCTCGTCCTAGGAGTGTATATATTCTTACTTTGATCACAGTACTGAGGTTTCTGATCACCATTCCAACATATTTTTGAGGGTAAGATTTGATGAAGCTGGAGTTTATAATGAAAGGCAACATGTTGTCATTGCTTCTTAGCTATATTCATCAGATATACAGCTCTTGAGACCAATGCTCTGCCTTCTGCATCACCAAGTTTCTTCCTTAATTGCTTCTCCACATTCTTGAATACTCAAGTTGAGTTTTGAGGGGTACCGCCTGCAAATTTGAATTATTCATTGGCATGTGTTTTTGCTTACACAAGAAAGATCCTGGCTAGCGGCTATTGTATTCCACTGTAACATACTACCTCAAGTCCTTGATATAAGTTTTAGTTAACTATTTTTTCTTAAAAACTCAAAGTGTCCCTAAGTCACTTTGGATTGAAGACTAATCTTTGTTGGGCGGGGAGAGTTAAGGTAAAATCCCTCCCAATAAATGCACTTCCCAAGATTCGAACTTATATTCTTTTCCTTATAGGATGAGACTTTTTACCATATATATATATACCAACAACTTGTTGGTTTAGTTAACTAATTTTTATTATAATAGTTAGATAACTAACTTCAGGAAATTAGTTAATTTAGTTATTTGTAACAATCAATGTGTTAGTTTATCTAAAATATCCTCGTTTATAATGTGCACTGAAACTACTCTTATCGCAATCTCCCTCAGATATTCAATTAATAGGGAAACTTTTGGTAATTGTTTACAAAAAAATTGGGAAGACAAATGGATTTGAGCTCTTATACTTAATAACAAAATAAATCCCTTGCTTATCTCCTATATTTAGGACTTGAGAGAATAATTAAAAGGTCCAAGTTCAATATATCCTTGGCAGCAAGCTTTTATGAACACAAGATAAAGGGAAAGTCGAGTCGCAAAAAACTAGCTAGTCTTTTAGGAGGAAGAGCCAACTTCACTTGCGATGTTCCCGATGTAGGACTCACAAGCACCTTTGTTATAAAACGCACAAGTCTAAAAGGAAAGTTCAATCTCAAAAGATTAACCTATTGGGAGAGAGAGACTCACAATCACCTTTGTTATAAAACACACAAGTCTAAAAAGAAAGTTTAATCTCAAAAGATTAACATATTGGGAGAGAGCCCCTTAGACTTAGTCTACTAACACTAGATCTAATGTTTTGATGTTAATGAAATTGTGAAAAGAAACAAACAACATACCACTTCTTGATTAGTCTCAGCTAGAATACCAGCTCCACCTGATGCAAAATTTGCTCCATCAGTAAATCGATGATATCCCGGTTGTAGATATGGCGGAATCAGAGGAATCTCTGCATACTCAGTTGAAATGGAGATATATGTAAGTTCTTTATTAAACATATCATATAAATGGATTAAGAAGTAATAATACCTATGAACTTTTATCAATAGTACGTCTAGCATCATATACATTTTGGAGATGCAAAAATGGCCATAAACATTAAAAATGAAAGCAAAAATGTCAAAACTATAAAATATGACCTAATACCGTTACATATTCATATGCAAAAAGACTGTAGTTCCCAATGCAAAAAGTAACAATGTTAGATTAAATTTAACGGTGTTGGCATTTTTGTCCCTGTTTTTTAATGTTCAATTATTCATGGGTATATTTGCACTTCCGAAATGTATATGGTGTTGGACTCACTTTGAGTTAAAATTCATAAGTATTTTTACACCTACACTTTATATAAGTTCAAGCTCAAGAACATGATTCAACATTGCTTCTTACCATTAAAGAAAGGATTGTATAAAGAAAGGCTCCACCATACGTACGTACGTACATACATACATACATACATACATACATACATACATACATACATACATACATACATACATACATACATACATACATACATACATACATACATACATACATACATACATACATACATACATACATACATACATACATACATACATACATACATACATACATACATACATACATACATACATACATACATACATACATACATACATACATACATACATACATACATACATACATACATACATACATACATACATACATACATACATACATACATACATACATACATACATACATACATACATACATACATACATACATACATACATACATACATACATACATACATACATACATACATACATACATACATACATACATACATACATACATACATACATACATACATACATACATACATACATACATACATACATACATACATACATACATACATACATACATACATACATACATACATACATACATACATACATACATACATACATACATACATACATACATACATACATACATACATACATACATACATACATACATACATACATACATACATACATACATACATACATACATACATACATACATACATACATACATACATACATACATACATACATACATACATACATACATACATACATACATACATACATACATACATACATACATACATACATACATACATACATACATACATACATACATACATACATACATACATACATACATACATACATACATACATACATACATACATACATACATACATACATACATACATACATACATATTGCTTCTTACCATTAAAGAAAGGATTGTATAAAGAAAGGCTCCACCATACATACATACATACATACATACATATTGCTTCTTACCATTAAAGAAAGGATTGTATAAAGAAAGGCTCACATACATACATACATACATACATACATACATACATATTGCTTCTTACCATTAAAGAAAGGATTGTATAAAGAAAGGCTCCACCATACATACATACATACATACATTGCTTCTTACCACCCACACACACACACACACACATATTGCTTCTTACCATTAAAGAAAGGATTGTATAAAGAAAGGCTCCACCATACATACATGCATGCATGCATGTATGCATGCATGCATGTATGTATGGTGGAGCCTTTCTTTATACAATCCTTTCTTTAATGGTAAGAAGCAATATGTGTGTGTGTGTGTACATACATACATACATACATACATACATACCATTAAAGAAAGGATTGTATAAAGAAAGGCTCCACCATACATACATACATACATACCATTAAAGAAAGGATTGTATAAAGAAAGGCTCCACCATACATACATACATACATACATACATTGCTTCTTACCACCCACACACACACACACACACACATATTGCTTCTTACCATTAAAGAAAGGATTGTATAAAGAAAGGCTCCACCATACATACATACATACATACATACATATTGCTTCTTACCATTAAAGAAAGGATTGTATAAAGAAAGGCTCCACCAGGTCTTGTATAAAGAAAGGCTCCACCATGGATTTGTGTTGGGTAGGGGTGTTCAAATCTGGGACTGGGACCGGAACCAGGATCCCCTGCTCCCGGTCCTGGTCCCGAATTTTTGCCGGGATGCAAATTGCATCCCGGTACCGGTCCTGGTTTGGTCCCAATCCCAGTAATCCCGAGCGGGACCGGGATCAAACCGGGAAATCCCGTTTTAAAAAAAATACATTTAAAATATATTATTATATTAGTTAAATTTTTTATAATATAGTATTTGAAGTAATTATTTAACACCTAATAAAGCTATAATAATCCCACAAATTGATCTAGAATTGAAGAATAACATTTTATTATTATTATTATTATCACCTTCATCATTTTTGTTATTATTTTTATACATTATATAATTAGGATTAGTATCACGATATATACAGTTTAACTCTAACTAAATATGTGATATACATTTTATCAAATGATAACTTAAATTATGGGATAAAAAATACAAAAATAAAATAATAACTTAGTTTTTAAAGAAAAAATTTTAAAAAAATTAAAAAAACCGGGACCGGGATCACAAGGTGTGTGCCCGATCCTGGTCCCGGTCCCGGGTCCAATAGATCCCAGTCTCGGTTTTCCCTGTCCCGGTCCCTGTCCAGGCCGAGACGGGAAATTCTCGGGATCAAAATGTCTAGGATCAGGCCCGGACAATTGGGACTAGGACACTTTGAACACCCCTAGTGTTAGGGATGTGCTTGCGAGTATGGCATCACCCAATGCGCTAGATAGTGACATCCGACCCTAACCCCTTCTTTATTATCAATTGTTGCTCAATGTTCACATACTCATATGGCTTCTACGATATGGGTATTTGTTGTTCTTCACCCTCTCACAGGTTGCCACACTTAATTCCTGTGAAAAGAAATAACAAAGATGTCAGAGTTACACATTAATAGAGAACTACCATTTACTTTTTATTCCTTTAAATTTAATTTATGTGGAACACTTTGGAGCGTTGTGACCATACAAAAGCAATCCATTCAGGCTGTTTGACAACTTCCTTTAACGGCATCAAAACCATTGACTCATCTACACAGTCGGATTCTAACAAATATTTCTTCATCACAAATGCTCAAAATGAGCACAGTACCTTGCCAGCCTTCCTGAGCACATAATCCTTCATCTCGTTATCTATGTGGAATCCAAACTATAAAACACACAAATCATTGTTAGTGTTAGGTATACCAATTAACAAGATAGTATTAACTATATAGCATCATGTCTTACCGTCATTTCATCCCAAACAGCCTTCCTCATTAACTCGGTTGCCTTCTTTTAGTTGTTCAAAGTGATAAGCATATTGCTTTTTTCCCCATACCCGGGGTAGCTAATAAATTTGTTAGATTTCACAACTTAAAGGCACCCAAAATTAATTCATAGCAATCCTTTTCATCAAAACTTTAGCCCGACTAATACATGCCTTGGTAAATCAAAATAATCCAAGACATTTATCTAAAATGTGAAAGTATAAAACAATGAGTTCCTCTTCAATCTTCAGCCTTAAAATTCAAACCCATAAAGCTTAAATTCATCAAAACGTAACTCTTCCTTCTAAGCACTTTGGAAAGCTTAATTTCATCAAAACCATAACTTTTCCTTTGTAAACCTTGACTTTCAAAAACAAGGGAGAGAAGGAAAAATTATTAATCAAATTCATTGCTCTAACATTCAGTTTGCAGGGTAACATGTCCTTATTGACACAACTTCACTCAAATCATACCAACTCAAGATCACATAAATGAAAAATGAGATGAATATTCAGTTTTGAAGAACCCTAAACCAAGAACCCATCTAACAAGCATAGAGCATCAATTTTGTATTATTTAGTCTAGTTAAGGGCAAAACATTGTCTAGTTAAGGGCAGAAAATTCTCACATTTATGCGAAACTTGCAGAGCTTCAAAGAACACCAAATCTAGAACCAAAACAAACCACAAACACCTTCACAGACAGCCACGGACATGGAAAGGAGGAGAATCACGATTTGGGCAACAATAGAGAGGGAAATAATGATGGGGATGCTGGAAAAGAGTGGTCGGAGCTGTTTGATGAGCGCACGAATGAATGGTGGGAATTTTGAAATCATGAGAATAGGGTTCAAAAAGAGATTTTAAAGACATAATTGCCGGTTTATTTTTAAAAACCGTCAAATATATAAGTTTCACAATGTTTTGATAAACAACCGTCATATATTGATAGAATATATATATAACGGTTGGTTAGATACAACCGTCAAGTAAACGATTTATTTTTTTTTTCAAAAAAAACCAAACTTATATATCATGGTAGTCATATAAAATCGTCAAATATTGTTCATATACTTAATGGTTGTTTTAAATGATCATTATATATTCCTTTCCCATAATTCTGCCTATTTATATTTAACAGTTTCATAAAAACCATTAAGTGTGGAGCGTCAAATATATGCAATTCTGTAGTAATGTTACCTGATTGAATCCCATAGTATATATTATGTTTTCGGCAAAAAAAAAAATAGAAAATAATTATTAATAAATTATTTTTATTGATTAACGTGGTGATAAAAAATTCAGTTATAAGGGAGTATAAAAAAAGATAATTATAAAATAATCATCAATAAATTATATTTGTTGATTAATGAATCCAAACTAAATCTCCTAATATTTATTATGTTTTTTGGCAAAAAGAAAATATAATGAGATAGAGTACTATAAACCAAAATGAAGACAGATAAAAGCAAGGATATTGAACCTGGACCGAACCGGCCGGTCCAGACCGGGAACCGGCGAACCGGCCGGTAAATCGGTCCGGTTCCCGGTCCGGTCCGGGTTGGTATTTTATAAAATTTTTTTTAAAATTTTTCCTTTAGAATTTCATACTATAAGTCTAAAATTTTCAATTTCTCATTGGTTTGGTCCCAGTTTAGCTCCGGTTTGGTCCCGGTTTGACCCACTGACCCTTAACCCAGTACCCCGACCGATTCAATGCCCGGTTCGAGTTTTAATACCTTGGATAAAAGAGAGCTAAGACCGACCAACGCAATTTTTTATGTTGCCTTTTGCACGAGGTCTTTTTTCTTTTTCTTTTCTTTTCTTTCTTTGTTTTTTTTTTTTTTTTTTTTTGGCTGTGCACGCGATCTGATAAAACATCATGCCAAATAAAATAATCACAGATCTACAATAAAATTTGCGTTGGTATGAGTGGGAAGGTGTATGGTGGGAATAAAGAAAAAGAAGTAAGTCACTTGGCTTAATGCCGCTTTACTCCAATTTAAGTTACTACAAGCTATCGTAAAATTGATACTTAAAAATTATAATAATTAAAATTCTTCTCAAAGTAGGTTACTACAAGCTAGTAAGCACTTCTCAAAGGTATTGCTCATGTTTCTTTAAAGTTTAAAACTCATTTTCTTTATTCTAAACAAGATATAAACCTTGAGACTTTTATTCATCAATTCAAATACACTCTTTTTTTCATTTCAGGAACAAACATTTCCATATCATTTTTTCTACGGTTGTTATTATCATCAACATTACAAGTGAAAACTCTAAATGGTAGGATCATGGTCGAAACAGTGCATTCAGATTGTAAGGCTCAGTGATAGTGTGATTCCCATTCCAAATGAATCGTGAAAACAAATTATATGCCCTTTCAATTGGATGGATTGCATCAAAGAAGACATATTAACTTGCATTCTTACACAATTCATAACCTTTGCCTCCACAATTAAAATATCCCCAGTAATGCCCACTTCCACAAACACACCTCACTCGCTTGCTTCTCTGAAACCTTCACAGCAAAGTAACCCATAAACATTACAGTTACAAAATTTGGTTTTAATCTTTGTAACTTGAAATTCAATGGGGAAAATCAGTGAAAAATTCATGTTCAGAAATTTTATTGTCTAGAAAGACCTGATATGTTTTGTAAACAAAAAGTACCGGTAATCTACATCATTTTATATAAAGAAAGTAGCGCTACTCAATTTCAGACCCTTCTAGCCAATAAAATTTTCTTCTCTGCTGAGACCTTCACTTCCATTCCGCAAGTTAACAAGCCCAAATTTCTTCCCTCCTTGATTGTGCATTTCCTAGTAATCACAGGGTTCAAAAAGCAATTAGAAAAATTCAAACATCAAGCACAGCATAAGAGAACTCTGAACATTGAGCATTTCAGAAGTTTTCTTTCTTTTCTTCTTTTTTTTTTTTTTTTGCACACTTTGATCACAGTTGTGAGATTTCCAATGACCATGTCCACATATTTTTCCGGAGAGTATGAAGCTATGATGCTTGATGAGTTTTGAGACAAAGGACCGAAATCATCACTGCTTCCAATGCTTTTGAAGTAGACCACTCTTGCCAGCAAGCTTTTGGTTTCTGCATCTCCTAGTTCCTGCCTCAGAACCGTGACCACTCTCTTGAAAAAACTTAGTTGAGTTTTTAGGTCTATCACCTGGAAAAAAAACATAACCATCCTATTAAACCCCCCCAGGCCACTCTCTCTCTCTCTCTCTCTCCCTCTCCCTCTCCCTCTCCCCCGCTCTCTCTCTCAACATAAAAAGCAATGTAAATTTGCCCCCGTAGTAAAATCTACTTCTGACATTCTTACATGTCAATTTATATGATTGGATTCATCCTTCCATATAGTTATTAAAAAATATGTCAGAATCATTTGAGTTAAATTGCTTGAGCTATAACATAACATTCCTTGGAATATTTTTTCAATAGCACTAGGTATCCTAAAATAATTTTTTGTTCGCTCATTACCCTAAAATATTTTTTAGCACACCCAATATCTAGCATCCAAATATTTTCTCAGTATTATCTAGTATCATAAACTAATTTTTAGTACATCTTACACCCTCAAAAATTGTACCAAAAATTAGTTTAAAATACTAAGTAGTGTTACTATAAAAATATTTTGGGGGCTAGATGCAATAAAAATTAGCTTAGGATACTGAATAGTATAACTGAAAAAATATTTTATGATGTTGGATTCTAGATATTGGGTAATATTAAAAACATTTTAGAGTGATGAGTGGACTAAAAATTATTTTAGGATATTGAGTGCCATTGAAAAAGTATTTCAGGATATTAGGTGGTAGTAAAAAACACTTTATGATATTGAATACAATTTTTGAAAAAAAATAAAAAGACTATAGTCATTATATTGCACCAAGACGGCGCAGTTTTGAAGAAAAGGGTGGGCAGCAAACTGCAAAAGAATAGGAGAGAAGCCGCGTGGGTCCTCATCAAGTCATCATCACCTTCAGGCACCCAATCTCACTTCCCTATACCTCATCACAGTTTCTTCTACTTTTCTTTTCTCCATTTCATTACTCCTATCTCATATAAAACGAAATCTATATTTAATTAATTCGAAGAGATTAAAAAAATAATTAATTTAATTATTTGTAAAAAATTGCCTTAATTTTTTTAAAATACAGTCTTTAATTACTGGTATTTATTTTAAGAACTACTCAATTATGAAAAAACTTTTTGTTCAAAAAAATTATGAAAAAAATATTTAATATATATATATATATGTATGTATGTATGTATATACAATCAATAGAAAGAAGAGTTAAGGTGCGAATTAAAGAATAAAGTTCTTAGAAGGGTGCATCTGACACTATAAGATTTGTTAGGGGCAAAATTATACATAACTTTTTTGATAGGAGTAAAAATAACAATTCCGTCAACGGCCAGCCGTAAACGTTCGTTACTTTAATTGGGTGGATCCCACCTCAGTTTGTGTTAGTATAGTCAATGCTCTGCACCTTGGTTTGCGTCCACGTTTCCTCCATCATTCTCAAGTTGTGTTTGGAAATATTTATTTTTAGATAATAAATCTTTGTTATGTAAGTCGAGATAAAACTTCTCTCACATACTTACCTCATATACCATGAATCACAATTTATAAATACTTATTACCTAAAAATAAGCTATTCCAAACGATCACTCAGCCTTCTCAGCCCTGACGTTTTCTTAACAAAACTGTTGGTCCACCTCGACAAGCAATAAATCTCCATATGTGCCAAATATTGGCTTCCTTCTTCTTCAGGCGGCAATATGAGAAGACCGCAAATGGAATATGGCATTGTCGTAATTAAAAAAAAAATTAAATTTAAAAGATAAATTGGATTGGAATCTTATATTTAATATCAAAGTCTCCTATTTATGAGCTCTTATAATTTAGGTTAGAGGGATCATTATTATTTGGCTTCTCTAATAATTATTTTTCCAGGACACGACCCACTGTTTGCTTGCATGACTTATGGGCGTGTGCCATGTTTGCTTGCATCGTACGAAGAATATTCGTTTTTCTCTTCCTCTCTCTCTTGCTCTCTCTCTCTCTCTCTGTATATATATACATATATTCAATATTCTCTTTCGGCATTATTTGATGGGTTTACCATATTTGGAAGGATTGTTGCCGATGTCTAACATGGCATTTGTAGTAATCCAATATGGAATACTTGAATCCTGGCAACCTTCTCTCTCTAACTTGTGTGATGCTACAGGCAGAGCCCTGTTGAGTCGTCTTGCCATTGCCAGGAAGAATTCAACACAGCCACTACTTGGATTCGTGTTGTCCACAAGAATATGAAACCTAGAATGTAAGGTAAAGTGACACGCACGCACAAGCACACTACCACGTGCCTATCCCTACTAAGAGAGCCAGTTAGGGTTAAGTTCGATCTTAAATATAAGACGTCAATCCCCTTTATTCCTTATGGTTATAATTTTTTTCCTTCAAACTATCCCTATTGATTGCACTAGTTAAGAAAGTTTAAATCAATGATAGCTCTAATACAAATAAATTAATTGGGTATTTTAGAAAAACCAACCCACATTTTTACATATAACTAATTTAACTAACTTTCCTAACCTATTCAAATTAGTTAAGCAGATCTTATATTAAGGATAAGTTAGTATATAATACTACATCTGATGATAAATACAAGAGTTAGTTGACTTTTTTTGAAGATATTGAAGAAGCCAAATAAATTATTTAATTATAGCATATAATGTGTATCATTAGATTATATATCAATTTATAAGTTAAGCAAATTAGTTGAGAAAAAAACGAAAAACATAAATACCTTAATGTGTTATGAATATTCTATTTGTATGGATGTCCATATCTCACCATTATCTCACATAATCTCCTATTGTCTCTATTATCTCTAGTATCCCACAATTATCTCTTATTGTCATTAAATCTGTAGATGTCAATTCTTCTGGGATTGTATAGTTATGCCTATAAGTAGATAGTATGTATTACTTAATGGTTGCATCTTGAATAATGAACAAGATTTATCCACTCTTCCTCTCATATTTTTTCTTTTTATTTATAACACATTATCAGCACAAAACTCTATTAAATGAGTTTATTACATCCTTTTACATTTATTGATTTTTTGTGCAAGAATTGTTGATTTTACTTATTTATTTTTGTGGCAAGGATTTGACTTTCCTGGGAGACGTTTGGGTGGATTCTCCCGGCGTTGGCTGCAGCTAAAAGCCAAGCACATCCTCTCCCTTTTTTCTTGTTTCTACAAGTTCATGTTCGAAGAAACCATACTTAAAGAAGCCACCGGAGAGAATATCCAAAAATATCTGGCTCCTTGTTCTTCTTATCGTCTTCGGCTCTGCATAATTTTTCCACCCCAAAAAAACTCGTCTTTCCTCCTGCTCAAAGGAAGGTATCGCCCTAAAAAAAACCATGGGCACAGGTATTTATCCTTTCTTTGTGATTTTAATTGTTACATAGTTAGGAAACTTTCTTCGTATGATATGCCGATATATTATTGCTGCTCTTTTAGAGATTAAAGATAGATTTTTATTTTTTGGAAAATAATATTATGGCGTTCTTGATTAATTATTTCGAATGAGATGGAAATTTCTCCTTTGAGGGAAGGTTGGGATTGCAATTTCTAAAAAGGTATTGTTCTTATTCTAGTCTTCTATCATTATGAGAATCAATTTAATACTTCCACTTGCCTCTTGCTGCTAGGTTCTAACCAAGGTATGCTATTATCTTAGGAAAAATTCCTCTAAAAGACAGCTAAATTATTCAAATTCTAAGTTAGGTTGGTAAATTTAACAAACTCTAAATTGGGTCATATGACCTAAACTAAGATTTTAGAATTCGGTAATTTTACCTTAATACCCCTTATTTGATTCCAACTCAACTAAAAAATAATCCTATGTGCAACCTACGTGTCACTCATCCATCCATCTCTATTACAAAAGAGATGATCAAGGCCAAAGGATATCGGGGGGAAAAGTCAGATTCTAACCATATTAAAAAATCAAACTGAATGTGGAGGTTAATCTATGTCTGTAACAATATTTCTCCCAAACCCGATACAAACAATGAAAACAAGAATGAGAAGTGTCGAGTTGCTAAGAGCGATGCACTTGGATATCTGTGTTAAGGGACCTCAAATTCCACCATAGATACTTGCCGCTAGCCATCTCCACCAATGTCCATAATCCATTTCGAATCATCTGAAACATTGGCTTCAGACGGTTTAGGGCATTAAATCCATTTAAGAGAGGAAAAATGTCAATGTAGCGTTGTCATAACTTTTTGAAATCAAGATGTTTGGTTTTGGAGGGAGATTGATGATCGAAAGAAGTAGTGTCAGGTTTGAAGGAGAAACGTAGAGTCATCCATGCGAGGTATCTGGCAAAGGAGGCAGAGAAGAAAACCAACATGAACCGGAGAGGGCACGTACCATGGAATGGGAAGGAAGCAAGAATATCAGAAGACATTGGGAGATTAAGTTCAGTGAGTAGGGGAGAGAATCAAATGAAGGATGGTAAGATAAAATTATCAAATTCTAAAATCCTATTTTAGGACATATAACCTAATTTAGGATTTGTTGAATTTAACAACTCAATTTAAAATTTTAACAATTAAGCTGTCTTGTAAAAGGATTTTCCCATTATCTTATCTTTTATGGTTGTAAGGTATAAGAAATTTAACCTTTACAAGGTATAATAAATTCAATTTTTGTTTTCTATCTTATTGAATGACCAAAAGTCATGCAACTTTTATTTTTCTATCTTATTAAATGTCTCAAAGCCATATAACTTTTATTTTCATCTATTTGGTGGTCAAAAGCCATATATAGCTTTTATTTTCTCATTATATAGCCAGAAGCTGTATGACTTCTATATTTTTTTATCTTGATTAAATGGCAATGACTATGAGCCTTATTATAACTCCAATTTATTGAGGGACCTTTTCCCCCTTATTTTATGCTATACTCATATCTTACATTTTATGTGTTAAATGTTCAAGTCTCATTCTTATCTTATTCTTATATGTTTATAATATTCGATTTGGATATTTATTAATATTATAATTAGATGTCCAGAAGCCTTATCACTTTTGGTAATGGTTCTTATGTGAAAGTTTACCTTACGATTTTAAACCAAAGCATGGGAAGGAAAATTATGGCACTTTGATTAAAGTCCTGAATGTTTATTAAAATATCAAATGACATAAAAGAACTTTGCAAATTTGAAAAATGTTTGCGTTATATGTAATGTCCTGAAGACTAAATACTCATAGAGAATTATGCCGCTAAAAGTTAATAGTTCTAAACACTAATTAACATACTCAAGGGTCTCTACCGAATTTATATGGGACAATTACCATTGGAAAGCCATAAATAATATAGCCCAGAAGGCAATGGTTAAAATAATAAAATAGCCAGCAGCTATTTTAATTTCATTATGTCACTTCATGATTTTGTGAGTAAATGGCTAGAAGCCATATCACTTTAAATTTCATCTATTTTGAAAAAGATCACTTCATGATTTCAATGAACGAGATGTATTTGTAGAAATTTTATGACGCTATGATATATGTTTTGTTAATCATAAAATGACATAGCCTGAACACCAAATGTTACAATGTCTCATGGCACAAAAGGTCTTGGATAATATCTTTATTATGGTCTTGCAGACCAATATTTGTTGTGTTGCAAAAAAGAAGAGACAAAATCTATAAATTTAATATGTTTATTAGGAATATAACAACTGTTAGATCTCACATGTTTTGATGATAATAAAGAATGGTATGAAAAAAGACTTGATAAACAAATAAGTTTGAACAAAGTAATAACAGGGCAAATCATCATTTAAAGTAAGCACTGGAGTAATGAAGAAAGGCCAAGAGAAAAAGCTGAGAAACTTCACCACTGGTAAAATTTCTAAAAGATTACTCGAGTAAGTACTCGAGTAATGAGATAGAAACTTGAAGTAACCAGAGTCAACCTTCAAGTAACCTGCCAATGTTATTCGAGTGAGTACTCGACTAACCAGGTAAATGACTTCCAGTTGCTCTCGGCCTGCCACTACAAAAAAAAAAAAAAAGGTATTTTGTAGCGGTGACATTGTAGCGGTTGTAATAAACCGCTACAAATTATAGTATTTGTAGCGGTTTTAACCTAAACCGCTATAAATTTGTAGCGGCAAGCTACGCGCCAAGTGGCGCAACAGATTGGCAGCGTTTTTTGTAGCGGTTGGGTAGACAAAACCACTAGAAATTTGGCGCGAAAATCCCGCCAAAACTTATAGCGGTTATTTTGTAGCAGTTAATACACATAAACTGCTACAATATTCTCCGCTAACAGTGTAGCGGTTATTTGTAGCGGTTACAGCAACCAAACCGCTATAAAATACCAAACGTCAGCTATTTGTAGTGGTTATAGGGATATAACCGCTACAGAATTTCAGGGATCTCCACTTTTGTAGCGGTTCTGGGCAATAACCGCTACAGAATTTCAAAGGTTCTTGTAATTTGTAGCTGTTATTGTAGAACCGCTACAAATTGAAGGCCACATGGGTGATTTGTAGTGGTTATGGTAGCGGTTATTGGGATAACCGCTACTAATATCTGGCCTATTTAAGCCCCCGCCTCCTACATTTCTCCGTTTGCTCATTTTATTTCCTGGGATTTCTCTGAGTGGTTTCTTCAAGATTTGAGCGTTCAGACGTCTGTGTAGGAGTTTTTGTTACAGTATTTCTCAGTATTTGCACTTGAGGTACGTATATAACACGTATTTTATTTTTATTTGTATTTTTATTAGATTTTTGCATAATAATGTGACTATTTTTTTTTACAGTTGATATGGCTTCAAGAGAGGATAAGGGGAAGGCCCTTGAGGTCCCCAGACCGATTTTACGGGGTGGCACCAGCCGAGTAGGGGGCAAAGGGAGGGGGCAACGCGGAGGCAGGGCGACCACGGCATCTCAGACCATCCCCCCACAGGAGTCGGCCCTACCACAGGCACCGCAGACGATCCCACAGGAGACGACCGCACCAAAGGTGCCTGAGGTTGGGGGCCAGATATTAGCGTCGAGGACTTCCTCAACGAGGAGGAGTTCAAGATCCCGATTGGAATCAGGGAGATGGAGCAGTTCCTCGATGAGGAGGAGGCTCGGGAGCAGAACAACCCACGAGGGTCGTCTTCGCGGTCCACTGGGTTTGAGGTGCAGGTCCAAGGTAAATTAATTTTTTAATTTAGTAAATTATTTATTTAAATTAGAAATGTTAACTTTGAATTACAATTTATCTAACGTGCGGTAAACTGTGCAGATGAGCAGGGGAACGTTTTGACGAGGAGGCTAGACATGGCCGGTGTGAACAGCTTGGACCGGAGCCTGTGAGTTATAGTGCCGTGGAATGAGGGCACTGACCAGCCCATCCACAATGGGGGTTACCTGCTCAACCGCTTCCTGAACAACCTGGGCGCGAATTAGATGCGGTTCCCCCTTCACTTCAAGATGTGGAGGCACATTCTGAGGGGGTCGAAGGACCAGGCTTGGGAGGAGGTGGTTCAGGTAATTAAAATTATTTAATTAATATTGTTTGTAATTAATTCTATTTAATTAATATTTTTTAAATTATGTTTTTGTAATTATTGATATTTAAATAATTTTGTTTCAGCTGCGGTTTGTCATCCGGGCCAACCGGAAAAGGTATGCCCTCGTGAAGATGGGTGACGCGTGGAGGAACAGGAGGAACCGTCTCTTCCACACGGTGAATAAGGACGGGACGATGCCTCTGGAGCAGCTGATCGAGAGTGTCCTGGACGGCGTGCCGCCAAATGACTGGGCGAGTTTCGTTCAGTTTAAGAGGAGCCCTGAGGGGCAGGTAATGTATTTATTAGATTTTTTATATATAATTTTGTAATTGTTAATTATTAAATTATAATTTCAATTTAATTGTATTTAATTTGAAATTTTTTAATTTTAAATGTTTTTTATTGTTTTAATACATTTAATATTGTTTTTTTTCAGGAGATTTCTCAGAGAAACACCAGGATCCGTGCGCAGCAGACGATCCACCACACAGCAGGATCGAAGACCTTTGTTGTGACCTATAGCGAGCTGGTAACATTTCAAAATATCACGGACTTTTAGCTAATTATTTCATAATACTAATTGAATTTTGTAATTGTTTCAGGAGACGAAGGCACAGCAGGAGAACCGTCAGACGGACTACGGGGAGTTGCACGCTATCAAACACAGACACCGTGACGGGACTGCGACCTCTCAGCAGGCAGAGGCGGCCATTGTAAGTAATTTTATTATTATAATTTTTATAAAACCAAGTTAATAATGAAAAATGCTAATTAGTAATTGTTTCATAAAATGGCAGGAGCGGATGCAGTAGTCACAGGCTGAGCTGCGACAGACCCAGCCTGAGGAGTCACAAGGGTCAGTGGACCCGATGGCTCCTTTGAAGGCGGGTCTGGCTCAGGCTGAGCACCCCGGACGCGTGCAGGGTATGGGGATAGGCGCCAGACCTAGCATGGTCTACGGCAGGAGCGCCGCCTCTAAGGCTGGTAGCTCTAGAGGGGTCAAACGTCCGAGGGACGAGTCTATTGACCAACTCGGTCAAATTTGGAGCAGCAGATGGCACAGCAGCAGCAGCAGCATATGCAGCATATGCAGCTACACGCTGATTTGATCTACGCTCAGCAAACACAGTGGAGTGAAATCGCGAACAACATGCTCAAGCGGACATGGAGTCGCCTGTTCCCAGACGAGCAGCATCCACAGGTTCCCCCTATCCCTCGCTACATGGTCCCGAGTACTACTCCTCCTCCTCCTGCTGATGATGATGGTGCAGTTCACTTTGCCCATCGGCCCGATCCAGCAGCACCTGAGGGAGCACGAGATGATCAGCCCCCAGCTACTTAATTTAGGACATCTTTTTTTTTTGTTGAAACATTTGTAAATATATATATATATATATATGAGTTTGTATTTCAGAACTTAAATTCTTATTGTGTTTAATATAATTATATTTATATTATTAGATCGCGTTGTTGAATTTATGAATTAATTGCAACAATATTATTTATATTTCTAAATTAAAAAAAATAAAAAACATATATATTTGTAGCGGTTTTTACTTAAAACCGCTACAAATATATATATTTGTAGCGGTTTTAAGTAAAAACCGCTACAAATGTATATATTTGTAGCGGTTGTAAAATAAAAACCGCTACAACAAATGTATCTAGTTGTAGCGGTTTCTATTGTAGAACCGCTACAACTAGATATATATTAGTAGCGGTTCTATAGTATAACCGCTACAAATATATACCTTTGTAGCGGTTTTCCAATAAAAACCGCTACAAATACTCATCATTTAAATTTTGAAATTTGCCGCCTTTATTCACATTTGTAGCGGTTATGTTATGTGTAACCGCTACAAATTAAAAATTATTTTTAAATTTGCTGTCCAACGGCTTTAATGTTAGTAGCGGTTTTATACACATAACCGCTACAAATACTCAACGTGTAAAATTTTGAATTTCCCACCAATGTGTAACGGCTTGAAAATTAGTAGCGGTTTTATGTATATAACCACTACTAATATTTTATAATTGTAGCGGTTAGTGTAGCCGTTTTAAAACTGCTACAAAATTATAAACGTTGGAATTTCATAATATATGGTTCTTGGCATTCGTCATTCTCTTCTCACTCATCTTCTTCTCTATACTTTCTTCTCTTTCACTTGTAGCTATGGATAAATCATGGATCAGGTTGATGCACAATTCTCCTGAATATTTATACGGATTAAACAGTTTCTTGGATTTCGCATTCACTCACGCCAGCTGTAACGGCAAGATCGTCTGTCCGTGTCGGAAATGCAAGTTCAAGAAGTGGCATGCACGAAATGTTGTGAAGGAACATTTGCTTGTGAAGCCTTTCCCTGAGGACTATACATTCTGGGGAGTACATGGTGAGAAGGCCGGCATTAGATATGACGATGCTCTTCCTCAAAGTTCTCAAGTAGGCGTTCAAGTAGATGAAAATGATCCTGTGAATAATGCTGTGCGTGATGCGTTTGGATTTCAAGGCGACAACTTCAATGAAGAAGTGCACGGCTCTAAGCTGGTTTTTATGAGGAATGAAGCAGCTCAGGATTTTTTCAGCTTGATGGATGAAGCAGATCATCCTTTATATCAAGGTTGTCGCAAATATTCTAAATTATCTTTCTTGATCAAATTGTATCATATCAAGTGCTTGTGTGGGATCACAGATAAGGGAATATCGATGTTGCTCGACTTATTACAAGATGCATTCCCCGACGCTGAGATTCCCACAACGTTTGACGAGGCCAAGAAGATTATCAACAGGTTGGGGTTGAATTATCAAAAGATTGATGTATGCCCAAATGATTATATGCTGTATTGGGGAGACGATTCCAGCAGGGAAACTTGTAAGAGATATCACACATCGAGGTACAAGACAATTAGGAAGGGGAAAAAGTAGAAGAAGAAACCTGCAAAGATTCTCAGGTACTTCCCTTTGAAACCTCGTCTACAAATATTATTTATGTCGTCTAAAACTGCGGAGCACATGAGGTGGCATGCCGTTGATAACAATGAAGACGGTAAATTAAGACATCCCCGGGATGCAGCTGCTTGGAAAACGTTTGACAACGACTTTCTAGATTTTGCGAATGGCCCCAGAAATGTTCGGCTTGTGTTGGCGACCGACGGTTTCAATCCTTTCGGGAATCTTAGCACAAGTTACAGTATTTGACTGGTAGTCTTAGTTCCCTCCAACTTACCCCCTGGATTTGTATGAAACAAAGCTCTTTCATTATGTCTATGATCATTCCAGGCAAAAAGGCACCGAGCAATGACATCGATTTGTATCTCCAACCGCTTATTGCGGAATTGCTTGACCTGTGGAATGTCGGCTTGGAGACGTACGACGCTTACGGCAAGACTTTGTTCAACATGCTTGCAGCCTTGATGTGGACGATTAGTGACTTTCCTGGCCTTGGCACATTATCTGGTTGGAATGTGCATACTGGGTCGGCGTGTCCAGCTTGCAATTTTGACTCTGACGCAGTGCACCTTCCCCACAGCCGAAAGTGGTGCTTTATGGGGTATTGGAGGTTTCTCGATGGAACGCATAAGTTCAAATTGCAACGGAATCGCTTCAATGGGAAACCAGAAAAAAGAGGACCTCCTCATACTTTGTCCTGTACAGATATCTTACAGCAACTTGAGCATGTTGACTTCAAGTTTGGAAAAAGTGACGATTCAGCACAAACTCGCCAAAAGACGCGCAGGACTTCGGCGCCTTAGCAGTGGAAGAAGATAAGTATTTTATTCACTCTTCCATATTGGAGATCTAATTTACTTCGCCACAGTCTTGATGTAATGCAAATTGAAAAGAATGTTTGTGACAATGTGCTGTATACGCTGCTTAACGAACCCGGCAAGACAGAAGATCACCTTCAAGCGAGGAAAGATTTACGCGACATGGGATTTCGTGAAGACGCTTGGCCAGATGAGCATGAAAGATTTCAACCAGCAAAGTTTACCCTCACAAAACCGAATAAGGAAGTCTTCCTTGCGACGTTGAAGAAATTAAAAGTTCCTTATGGGTATTCAAGCAACATTTCTCGATGTGTTGACTTGCAGGCTCGAAAGGTTGCTGGCCTGAAGAGTCATGACTCACATGTTCTTATGCAGCAGTTACTCCCTCTGGCTATGAAGAATACACTTCCTCCTTATGTTTCTATCATTTTGGTGGAACTTTGTTCTTTCTTTCGAAAGTTGTGTTCTAAGGTTTTGATCGTTGAGGAGCTCGATCAGCTGCAGTCCAAAATTATTCTTACACTTTGTCATTTGGAGATGATCTTTCCTCCGTCCTTTTTTACTGTGATGGTTCACCTTACACTCCACCTCATTCATGAAACAAAGCTCGCTGGACCAGTACAATATCGTTGGATGTATCCGATTGAGAGGTACTCATTTTAAATATGTGCTTTATTCTCTGTATTTAATGTTTGCTAGTCGTCCTTTTCAACATTTTATATCAATTTTCTCATCTGTATTTCGTAGGTTCCTTGGGAAATTAAAATCTTACGTAAGGAATAAGACATGGCCAGAAGGTTCTATAGCTGAAGGCCATATAGGGGATAAGGTGCTATATTTTTGCTCAAGGTACTTTGATGATCTTGAGACGGCTTTCAACCGCCCACCTCGTGTTGAGGATTGTCCTGATCCTGCGCCGACATCAGGAGAATTTATCCCTCGTGTTGGTAAACCAGTTGGAGCAACTGAGAACCTCAAACTAATAGCAACTGAGAAGTTGCAAACACATAGACATGTCTTGATTAATTGCAATCAAGTTGAACCTTTCATACGGTAAGAATTGTACACTCACATGTTATTCGATCTATATCTTTCATAACATTTCTCACTTTCATTTCACTATCGTCTTTCCATTATTAATTGCAGGGAATTCAGAAGTCATGTGAAGCGTCAACTCAGGATCCGTACACAGACATCCTCGAAAGTTGATAGGAGGGTCCACAGAGAATTCCCGAGCTGGTTTGCGCGCAGAATACTAAATGACCACAACCCACACTCACCAAATTTCAGAGCTCTCGCAATCGGCCCTCTTGATCATGCAAAAATATTTACAGCATACAATGTCAATGATTTTAAGTTTTGCACGGTTTCACGGGATCAAGGATTGCAAACTCAGAATTCAGGTGTTTATGGCACATTTGGGACAATGGGTTATGCGAGCAGCAGTGACGCCAACATGCAGTTCGGAGCCGTCCCTTACTATGGCAAGCTTCTTGATGTGGTCGAACTTAATTATCAAGGCCGTTTCACCGTTATGCTGTTCAAGTGATTGTGGGCAAATACCACCACTTCTCGGGGACTGACAACTGACGACTTAGGGATCACATCAGTCAATTTCTCACGGTCGATTCACACTGGTATTCTCAAGATGATGAGCCATATATTCTAGCTTCAGAGGCATATCAGGTTTATTATGTCGAGGACGAGAGGCACATGGATTGGCACATGGTCGTTCATCTAAAGCCACGAGACCTTTACGACATGGGTGAAGGCGATAACATCGCCTATGAGAGTGAGCCATTTCAGCCAGCCGATTTTGAAAACTACTTCCCTGAAGGCGATGACAATTTACCTCTACTGCGGTGAGTTTTTTTAAGTCCACGTCATTTAAATTAAATTTTTTAAATTTAATAAAACATCCATAACAATAATTTTTCTCTTTAAAAAATTCAAATTAATTTTAAAATCGGCAAATTAATTTAATAAAATTAATTTTTCTCTGTAGGGATGGCGACGATGAGTGATCAAATTCAAATTATGCTTTTCTCTTTAAAAAAACTGGAAAAAAAAATTAAAAATAAAATTTAAAAAAAATTAAAAATAAAATAAAATAATATTTGTAGCGGTTATTAAACCGCTACAAAAGTAACAATAACCGCTACTAAATAAAAACCGCTACAAAATCAACACATTAACCGCTACAAATAGTACGTGGATCCCTATAAATACCATTACCACAACTCATTTCAAACACTCTCCAATTTCTTTTCACCTTACCTTTTTTTCATTTTCTCTCATTTACAACTTCTTTTGTATGAGTAGAGGAGCTGAATAATACGATCACATATGGTAATAAGTTTTTTTATTTTGTTTACAATACTTCTTTCCTTTATATAAAATTTATTCCCACCATTTTTTTTCCAGATATATTAGAACTGTATCTCATTTTCATCTATTTTTCATACACAATTACATTATATTAGACAACATAATAATTCCTTATTACCTACATATCCTTAATAATATTATTAATATAATTTTTATACTAATCCAATTAAATTAAATTAAATTTATCCTTTTAATTTATTAATACGCTAATTAAATTAGATAAACTAATAAAAAAAAGAAACTAATTAATTTAATATTAAATAACAGAAACAAATGATTGTATATTTTTAAAAAAAAATAAATATTTGTAGCAGTTATTAAACAGCTACTAACAAACGCGCATTTTTAAACTCAAATTAAATTTTTTGGCGCTAAATTTGAATTTCATGAAATTATAAAACCGCTACAAATTTCATACAAATTCAAAATTAGTAAAATCAACCCACATTTTTAACATATAACTAATCTAACTAACTTCCTTAACCTACCCATATTAGTTAAGCAGGTCTTATATTAAGGACAAGTTAGTAAATAATACTACCTCCAATGATTAATACAAGAGTCAGTTGACTTTTTTTGAAGAGATTAATAAAGCTAAATTTTTAAATTATTTACTTATAGCATATATTGTGTATCATTATATTATATATCAATGTATAAGTTAGGTAAATTAATTTAGAAAAAAAATGATAAACATAAATGTCTTAATGTAATTTATTTATCTTCCTTAATCTCTCCAAAAAATATCAACTTACTCTTATATTAAAAACTGGGAAGAGTAGTAGGTAGAGTGATCTAGAGAGAGCTGGTCAAGTTGATGACAAAGACGTTCCTGATGACATGTTGGGCTTGAGATAGTGTGAAGTAATCGCTGCCTCCTATACTAAGCAAGTACACAGCCGTCCTCACCATGCTCTTAACTTCCTTTTCACCATATTTCTGTTTCAGTGAATTTGCCACATCCATCAAGCAGCTCACTTGCTTTGGGAAAGATATCTGCTCAACACAAATATGCTCATTTACTCTAAATATTTTCTGTGTGGCAATGCTTCAAATATGGGCAACTTTTCCACCAGAGCTGTTGTTGGTTAATTCATTAATTAATTTAACACAAGTATGTGTCAGTATATGTCATAGCAACTTTGGAAACATGTTTTAACTCATTCTCCACCTAGCCGTTCGCCATTCGCCGTTTGCCGTTTGCCGTTACGGCCTATGGATAATGTTGGAAAATAGTCTAGTCCATTCTTAGTGGATTAGGCCCAAGCCAAATAGAATTAGGGTCAGACTATAAATAATATAAAAGTTTGGGTCAAAGTATGTAATATCTCCTAATTATTATGAGTCATATTATTTGACTGATAGAATATGTCTCTCTATAGAAAGAATATTTTGTCTCTCTAGAAAGAATATGTTGTCTCTCCGAAGAAAGGATACATACGTAAAACACTATAAATAGGTGTAAGAGGTTCAGTTGGGAATCACTTAAACAGAGATATTCAGACACCACCGATTCCTTTTCCCTCTACTATAACTCTCTCTTCTTCATGTCTGTGTTGTATTTGTTATATGTCATAATCGCTTCCATAATTATTATTATTCGATTTGCATGGGAATTAGAGATTTGCGTGGGAATTAGAGATTAATGTTCACACTACAGGTTAGCCTAATATTCTTACAGATTAAATCTCATTTCCATACGCATTCGGTGGCTGATATAAACGTCACAAAGAAAGGAACACGTATACTAGTAAAGGCTTTTTTATTTCATTATTTTGTAGGAGTTCAGCAACCCTTCATATCATGGCTCATGCATACAAATCAAATTCTTGAATTTTAAATTGGTTCTGGATCATGTGGGCTAGAGGTTTTCACACAGACACACAAACTCACACACACTCATTCAGGAGAAGTTCCAAAGATTTCCGAAGAATCTGCAAGGTGTTGATGCTGATTGATGAGTTGAACCGGAGACTCAAAACCCTAATTTGCCTCAAATAGCTCTTTGAGATTGTAAGGCCATGTTTGGTCGCGAGTTCCATTCCACACTATTCTTGCAAACTCCTGGTTCACTGCTTCTGTGGGATGAGCAGCATCAAAGAACACATAATCACTCGGATCTTCACACGCCTCAAAATCCATTCTTAGTCTGTTTCCTCCGAACGGACCACTCCCACAGCATGCCTTCCTGCCTTCCTTCAAACCTATCAATTCAAATATATATATATATATCCAATAAGTTCATCTCCAAATCATTTGAAATTACTTATATGTTCCGATCAAACAACGTTTCCCTTCACACTCACCATGTCTAGAAGGGAAATTAATCATGTCTAAGAGAAAGCTATTGAAATCGGTTGTTGAGTATTTGAAGCCTTCAAGTTGAGTTTCTAGCTTCTGAAGCATTTTAAAAAGTTCTTGGTTGTGTAATTTTGCTAGTGCATTGGCTTCCTCCCAGCAACTATTATAGCTCACTCTCAATAATGGTGAGCAGCCAATAGGAGCCAAATTTGGGACCCAGAACTTCCTTCCTCCTTTCTCATATACATCCTGTTACAACAGCAACTCAAACATATTCAAGTTAGTATCTTTTCACAACCATTATGGTTCTAATACATTTTTAGAATTAGAACAATTAGTATCAAAATAGCTGAAGCCTATTTGGTACTTCTTATATACTTTCAATTTATTGTCAGATTAGTCAATGTGAGACCTTAATATATTCTAATATTTAATTATGTCACAGCTTTCCAAGAGTGTGTATATTCTTACTTTGATCGCGGTAGTGAGGTTTCCGATCACCATTCCGACATATTTTTGAGGATATAATTTGATGAAGCTGGAGTTTATAATTAAAGGCAAAAGGTTGTCATTGCTTCCTATATTCATCAGATATACAGCTCTTGAAACCAATGCTTTGCCTTCTGCATTCCCAAGTTTCTTCCTTAATTGCTTCTCCACATTCTTGAAATACACCAGTTGAGTTTTGAGGGGTACCGCCTGCAAATTTGAATTACTCATCGGTGTGTGTTTCTACTTTCACAAGAATGATCCTGGCTAGCAGCTACTATATTCCACTATAACATACTACCTCAAGTCCTTGATATAAGTTTTAGTTAACTTTTTTTTTTTTTTTTTTTTGTAAACTTAGAATGTCCCCATGTCACTTTGGATTTAAAACTAATTGTTGTTGGGCAGAGAGCCAGAGAGCGTAATGGTAAAATCCTCCCAACAAATGCACTTCCCTGGATTCAAACTTATGTTTTCATCATTATAGGGTGAGACTATTTATCATATCTACTGACAGCTTATTAATTTAGTTAACTCATTTTTATTACAAGATTTAGATAACTAACTTAAGAAAATTAGTTAACTTAGTTATTTGTAACAAACATTGTGTCGGTTTATCGAAAATATCCTCATTCATAATGTGCATTGAAACTACCCTTGTGTCAATCTCCCTAAGATATGCAATTAATAGGGAAACTTTGGGTAAGCAATTGAAAATTTGGAAGACAAAATGGATTTGAGCTCTTATATTTAATATCAAAATAAATCCCTTCTTTATCAACTATATTTAGGACTTGAGGAAATAATTAAAAGGTCAAATTTCAATATATCCTTGGCGGCAAGCTTCTATGAACACAAGTATAGGACTTGGTTTCAGTGCTTAGCTCTCCCGACTTATTAGATCTGGCTCATCAGACCTAATTTGGACTATTCAAATCTGAGTTTTTAAAAGTTTATTATTTTTAATAAAAATTATTTTAATGGGTATATAATATAAAATAAAGACAATCTCTTAACTACTATTCTTTCAAAAAAAATGATTTTTTTATTTAAAAAATCATCATTTTAGAAAAAATCAAATCTGGACCATCCAAAATCAAAACTAGATAGCCCAAATCTTACAAGTTAGAAGAGCTAATTACAGTAATTAGCACTGAAATCAAGTCCTTCCCATTTTGTGCTCATCCTATTGATAAGCACCTAATTTCTCATAACTGTGATGAGATCTCATTTGTTTAATTTAATCTGAACTATCTAAATTTAAAATTTTTAATTTGTGATCTTTTAAACATTAAATTTATTTTTATGAAAAGTAATAGTTATAAAATTATCTTTATTTTTAATTTTATATATATTAAAATAAAAATTTATCTAAAATATAAAAATTAAATTAAATCTGGACTGTCTAAAATCAATCTAACAGTGTGTCGGTCATGTCTTCGAGGCTGGGGAGGCGAGAGAAACCCGATATCACAGGGGGTCGGGGATATTTCTGTGAATACGTAGGCACGCCCAATAGAGCGTGGTGCGTAACAATAAAAGGCGCCTTTTAGTAAATTTTTGGGATATTACAATATATACATTTTGGCTCATCAAAGTTATGAGCAGAAAATATGCTCCCCAATTATAAAGAGAAAGCCCAGTTGCAAAAGACTAACCTATTAAGAGAGAGTGTCATTTAAACTTATAAACAAAACTTCATTTGTAATGTTCCTGATGTAGGACCCACAAGCACATCTTTGTAATAAAACACACAAATCAAAAAGAAACTCTGATCTCAAAAGATTAGCCTATTGGGAGAGAAAGTTCCTTAGACATAGTCTACTATCACTATAATCTATTGTTTTGATATTAATGAAATTGTGAGAAGAAACGAATAACATACCACTTCTTGATTAGTCTCAGCTAGAATACCAGCTCCGCCAGATGCAAAATTTGCTCCATCAGTAAATCGATGATATCCAGGTTGTAGATATGGCGGAATCAGAGGAATCTCTGCATACTCAGCTGAAATGGAGATATATATATATATATAAGTTCTTCATTAATCATATTATATAAATTCAATCTCAAGAACATGATTCAACATCGCTGCTTACCAATAAAATCAGGGACGGTACGTCCATTAGTGAATCTGCCAGTAGGAAATTTGAAGAAGGTCATGCCATAAGGGCTATGATTGGCCTTATTGAAAGAAGTATTGTTGAGGTAGTTGTTGTTTCCTGGATCCGACAGTGAGTCTCCGAAGATAAACAATGGAGTTTGCTTCTGTTGCAGACATGTAGATGATGAATCAGCATAGCACAGTGTATAGGGTACTGTGCTGAGGAGGAGGAAGAAGAAGCTGATAGGGTGATACACGAGTCTTGC
The DNA here is from genome assembly GCA_963855925.1 of Inga laurina. Taxonomy (NCBI): domain Eukaryota; kingdom Viridiplantae; phylum Streptophyta; class Magnoliopsida; order Fabales; family Fabaceae; genus Inga; species Inga laurina. The sequence continues at coordinate 67,068,980 of OY979705.1, forward strand.
CATAGTGTTTGTCTTACAATAATCTGCTAAACCTTTCGTTTTTATAATGTCAAGCAATCATATATATGAATATATATGTATATAGGTCTTGGATAAAGTAAGGCTCCACTTGGATTTGTGTTGGGGTTAAGCTTGCAGGTATGGGGACACCCAATGTGATATGATGCTGTCATTCCCACGACTTTTTCAACATACTATATGGGTCGTTAACATAAGATCTAGTTGACTAATTTTAAAAAATTAATTAAATTAAATAAATTATTTAATTATAGTATATATTCAGGGTTATTAAACCCGGACCGGACTGGCCGGTCCAGCCTGGGAACCGGCGAACCAGCCGGTAAACCGGTCCGGTCCGGGTTGGTATTTTTTAAAAAAAAAAATTTAATTTTTTCTTTAGAATTTCATACTATAAGTCTAAAATTTTCAATTTCTCACCGGTTTGGTCCCGGTCTGACCCACTGACCCTTAACCCAGTACCCCGACCGGTTTAATACCCGTTCCGAGTTTTAATACCTTGTATATATTACATGATCTCTCTCAAATATTTAGTTGTGCTCTCCTACTATTTTCAATGTGTTCCCCGTCGCGCTTCATATTCTCTCGCTCACCTTCCTTTTGTTTTCTATCCATTCAATCTTAATTCATTGGTACAGAATTGATCATTTTTATATTTTATTCATCTTAATTCGCATTTAGAGTGAATCGACAATATTTAAAGTTCTTTTTAAATTACTTGATTAAGGGTGTGGTTTTCCTTTCGGATTTTCGCTTCTCCCAATAAGTGTGTTTATTGGGAGTTAAACTTGTATTCTCCTTTTTACGGGAATGAGTCTACTTACTATATCAACAAATAGTTTTTTGGTACAATATTTAAAGTTCTTATTCATCTAACATTAACATAACAAACTATATAATTTTATATTAAGTTATTAACAATAAATGCATATCAACCGAATTCTTCTTTTAATTTTGCATATTATATATGAAATTTGATGTGATAAAGTAGGGTAGTTTAAGTTTGCTTGGGTGTAGTGTCACTGTCCAAATTAAACAATAAGCTGAGATCCCAATTATTGTGTTGGTGCCTGGTGCTATTCTCCCCATAGAAAAAAATGGAAATCGGGGAAAAATTGTTGTTGAAATTTCTATTAATGAGTGAGACTAGAAAAACTTTTATATACACATAGGCACATATACTATGATTTGATTCATTCTCACTGAGAAAATTATAATTTTGCAAAAAAAGTTGTTAATGGAAACTTTTTCCGTTCCTCCCTTATAAACATTGTTGAACCGTTTCTTTCTTTTTTTTGGGTCAACTGATTGTTGAACCATTTCTGCTCCATAATTTTTATACCTTTTCTTCTCCATTTCATTCTCATCACTTCCAGAGCCAACTGGCCTTTTAGGGTCTTTTTTTAATATACTTGTGCACATGAGTATTAGAGTATTTATACATATATAACCCCTCATAAATAAATAAGGGGCCACTTGCCAAGAAGAGGAGGCCATCTATCATTGAGATTTAGTCTATGCTGATAGGAATTCTGATCTGATCACCATCTACTACATTGCTATTTTAAAATAATGTATTAAACAGAGGGTACAGGATAGATAAAGCTTGGGGGTAGTACAATTTTCTCTTGTGGACATAAAATAAATTATTTTTTGAGTGAGTCTGAAGATGAGAGAGAGTACTCCCAACCAAAACGAAGACTAATAATAAGAGAAACTTCCTGGAACCAACCAATGCAATTCTTTACGTTGCCTTTTGCACGAGGTCTTTTTTTTTTTCACTTTGCGGTACACGCGGTCTGATTAAGCATCATGCCAAATAAACTAATCACAAGTCTATAGCATTACACTATTACAAATCAAAGCTATTGCTCATGTTTCTTTTAAGTTAAAAACCGAATTTTCTTTATTCTAAACAAGATATATACCTTGCATTGGGACTTTTATTTTATCAATTTAAATACACTCTTTTTTCATTTCACGAACAAACATATCCATATCCTTTTTTCTTCTGTTCTTATTATCATCAGCATTACAAGTGACAACTCCAAATGACAGGATCATAGTTGAAACAGTGCTTTCAGATTGTAAGGCCCAGTGATAGTGTGATTCCCATTCCGTATGAATTGTGAAAAATCTCATAAGCCCTTTCAGTTGGATGGATGTTAGGAAATAAATATATATTGTATAATGTGTAGAATATTCTAGAGGATGTGTATTAGCTGTATTCTGTTATTTCCCCTTTACAGGTGTACAAAATGTATTGGATAAACTATTCTATAAATAGATATTGAATAGAGGGCCTACTCAATAATTGAGGCCTTTTCAGATATTAGTCCCTAGTGCCTGATTTTATCTTGGTATTAGAGCCCTAGGGTTTCTTTTTCAATTCCTCAAAATGTATGCCTCCTCTACCGCCTCACATGACGCCTCCCACACCACTACTACACCAACTACCATCACTGTCAACAATGTCTCCAAAACCAACCCTCTGTTCAATTCATTCAATCAAGTAAACTCGGTCAAGCTGGATCGTGGTAACTATCTGATATGGGAATCAATTGTTTTACCCATTATTGAGGGAAATAAGCTAGAAAATCATCTTAATAGCTCAACAGATCCGCCTCCTCGTCTCATCTCAGATGGTGCTGCGATGAAGACGAACCCTGATTTTGATGACTGGAATGCTACATATTGTCTTCTTGTAGGCTGGCTTCGGAACACCATGAGTGTTGAAATCGGAGCTCAACTCTTGCACTGTCAAACTGCAAAAGCGATTTGGGCTGAGGCACGTTCTCTTGCTGGTGCTTCAACAAAGGCAAGAGTCATGGTGTATAAATCAGAACTTCACCATACAAGGAAAGGAGGAATGAAGATGGAAGAATATTTGAACAAAATGAAGTCTATTGCTGATCAGTTAACACTTGTTGGAGCACCATTACCACATGATGAACTTATCATTCATACCTTAAATGGTTTAGATGCAGAATATAATGCTGTAGTTGTTAAATTAACTGACCAAACTCATCTTTCTTGGGTTGATATTCAGGCTCATTTACTTGCTTTCGAAATCTGGCTTGAACAACTAAATCAATTTGCTACTCTTAGTATTGAACCAGCTGCAAATACAACACAACGTGCTGCACTGAGACAGAATTTTTCGTCCTGGAATGATTCTGATAATGTGCCCAGAAACTGGCTAGGAGGTCAAGGATCCCGTGGTCACTTCTGAGGACGTGGTTGTGGTCGCAACTCGTGATGACGTCCTTACTGTCACTATTGTAAGCGCCCTGATCATGACATATCCAAATGCTACTATCTGTGTGACGATGGAGCTCAGGCACATTATGCTTCTGCTGGTAGTGTTGCTGACCCAGCATGGTACATAGATAGTGGAGCCAACTATCATGTAACCCCTTCTGCTAATTATATTGATCAAGCCTTCGCCGTTGGTAAGTGTCATCTTAGTACTTGCACTGGTGAAAAGACCTATGTTAAGGCTGTTGGTTCCAAGACTTTATCATCTAATATCAATCTTAATAAAATTCTGGTGGTGCCATCTTCTACTAAGAATCTTGTGAGCGTATCTCAGTTGGTTAAGGATAACTCTGTTATTGTTGAATTTAATGATACTGGTTGCTATGTGAAGAATCGAGTGACAGGACAACTTCTGATGCAAGGGAAACCAAAGCAGGGGCTATATCCAGTGATCAGTAATGACGCTCGAAGAAGTTATCATTCTGCCCAAGTTCATTATGCTTCTGTTGAATCCAGTCATGATTTTGCCCTATGGCATCAAAAGTTAGGACATCCTAGTAGAAAAGTGCTTAGTCACATTTTAAATAAATGTAATGTCAAGCTCAAACACAATAAGCATGATTTTTGTGAAGCTTGTCAATGTAGCAAATCTAAATATCAACCATTTCCTTCTTCTCAATCTCATGCCTCTGCTCCTCTAGAATTAAGCCATACAGATTTATGGGGTCCGTCCCCTGTTCAGTCAACATCTGGACATCGCTTTTATGTTCATTTCATTGATGATTACAGTCGATACACCCGGTTATATCCTATTAAGCATAAAGGTGAAGCAATTGCGGCATTCAATCACTTCAGGGCACTTGTTGAAAATCAATTTAGTAATAAAATTAATTCAATTCAATGTGATATGGGTACTGAATTTAAACCATTTATTCCCATTGCTAATGCTCATGGTATTCAGATGCGGTATACCTGTCCCTATACTTCTCAACAGAATGGAAGGGCGGAGAGGAAGCATCGGCACATTGTGGAAACTGGATTGACTCTATTAGCTCAAGCTAAAATGCCTCTTAATTACTGGGTAGAAGCATTTCAGACTGCAGTGTTTCTAATCAACAGAATGCCTACACCAGTTCTAAAAAATTCAGCACCTCTGTTTCAGTTATTCAAAACAGAACCTAACTACAAAACTCTTCAACCTTTTGGTTGTGGTTGTTATCCCTGCTTAAAACCATACAACGATCACAAGTTTTCTTTCCATAGCCAACAATGTGTTTTTCTCGGGTATGCATCTCAGCAGAAAGGCTTCAGATGTCTAAGCTCTACTGGTTGTATATATATTTCCCGACATGTGGTTTTCGACCCAAAGGTTTTTCCCTTTGCCAATGGTTTTCTCCAACGAAGAACTAGAGTGAATGATACAACAATTGTTCCTCTGGCTATTAATTCTTCCCTGACTGCCTCAGTTTTACCGAATTCTTCTTCCTTGGTTCAAGCTACTACCAGTAATGATGACTCCAAATCATCTAAAAATATGGCCTCACCGATTCATTCACTTGTGAGTAGCGCAGCGTCTTCTCTTCATCCTATTGAAGATGGCTCAAGCACTGACTTGTTATCTTCATCCAGTAGCCCAGACTCAACACCAATTAGAAATGCATATCAAATGACCACTCGGGCCAAGAGTGGCATCCACTAGCCCAAATATCCATTTTTTGGGCTTTTATGTTCAGAAGATGGAGCTTCCTTAAAACGCATAGCTGAACCTCTGAATGTCACGGACGCCCTATCCTCCTCCTATTGGAAAGAAGCAATGACTGAGGAATTTGCAGCTCTCCAGCGTAATCGGACATGGCATCTGCAATCAGAAAGTAATTGATTGCAAGTGGGTGTTCAAGAACAAATTTCACTCCAATGGTTCTCTTCACAAACGGAAAGCACAGCTAGTGGCCAAGGGGTTTTAACAGTCTCTAGGGGTCAATTATCACGAGACTTTCAGTCCGGTGGTGAAGGCAAGCACGATTCGCACTGTTCTTACTATTGCAACAACCTTCGATTAGGATATCCAACAACTCGACATCAATAATGCATTCTTGAATGGGTATCTCAAAGAGGATGTGTTTATGCGGCAGCCTGAGGGATTTGTCGATCAATCACGCCCTACACATGTATGTAAACTTGATAAAGCACTCTACGAAATCAAACAAGCACCGCGTGCCTGGTATGATCGTCTAAGACTTACCTTGATTGGTGGGGATTCAAAAATACTAAGAGTGACAGCTCTTTATTTGTGTTAAAAAGGGATAATTTGCTTGTTTATGTCTTGATATATGTTGATGACATACTGGTCACTGGAAATAGTAAAGCATATCTGAATTCGTTTGTTAGCAAATTGAACTGTTTGTTCTCTATGAAAGATCTTGGTGCAATTCATTATTTTCTGGGCATTGAATTTTTTTGAGACAGTTCTAGTATTTACTTAAACCAAGGCAAATATACTCTGGATCTTCTTAGAAAGTTTGGAATGCTTGATACTGCACCAATGCCCACACCTATGGTCTCTGGAAAACAATATTCCATCAATGATGGAATATTGTTGCCTAATCCCACCATATTTCGGCAAGCCATAAGAGCTTTACAATATCTCACCACCACTAGACCAGATATAGCATTCTCAGTGAATAAGTTGAGTCAATTTCTATCTAAGCCTACTGATGTGCATTTTCAAGCTGTAAAAAGGATTCTAAGGTATCTTAAAGGAACATATCACTATAGTTTGCATATTAAACCATCTCCTGGATTTAATTTAATTGGTTTTTCTGATGCTGATTGGGCAACTAGTGTGGATGATAGAAAATCAATATCTGGTATTGGTGTCTATCTAGAAGGTACTCTGGTTTCATGGTCCTCCCGGAAACAACATGTAGTATCACGTTTAAGTGCAGAATCTGAGTATCGGTCATTAGCTGATTCATCTGCTGAGATTGAATGGTTACGTTCATTACTATATGAACTTGGGTTCCAATGTAGAAAACCTCCCATTATTTGGTGTGATAATATCAGTGCAAAGGCATTAGCTACTAATCCAGTACATCATGCACAATCCAAGCATATTGAACTTGATGTTCATTTTGTGCGCAATAAAGTTTTAGATGGTCAATTGAAAATCCGGTATATCCCTTCTGCACAACAAATTGCAGATGGTTTTACTAAAGCCTTAACTCATCCTCAGTTTTCTGTATTCTGCAACAAGCTCAGATTGGTTATCACCCCTTCTCGCTTGAGGGGGGATGTTAGGAAATAAATATATATTGTATAATGTGTAGAATATTCTAGAGGATGTGTATTAGCTGTATTCTATTATTTCCCCTTTACAGGTGTACAAAATGTATTGGATAAACTATTCTATAAATAGATATTGAATAGAGGGCCTACTCAATAATTGAGGCCTTTTCAGATATTAGTCCCTAGTGCCTGATTTTATCTATGGATTGCATCAAAGAAGACGTATTCACTTGCATTCTTACATAATTCATAACCTTTGCCTCCACAATTAGAATATCCCCCGTAAGGCCCACTTCCACAACACGCCTCACCTGCTTCTTTGAACCCTTCACAATAAAATAACCCACAAACATTACAGTTATAAAACTTGGTTTTAATATGTGGAACCTGAAATTCAATTGGGAAAATCACTGAAAAATCTCTGTTCGAAAATTTTATTGTCTAGAAAGACCTTATATGTTTTATAAACAGAAAGTACCACTAATTTGTAGAATTTCATATACAAAAAGTAGCAGTAGTTAAATTCAGGTTCTTCTTGCCAATAAAATTTTCAAACACAGACTTTAACTTGTTAGAACCTTAGGAACAGTTTGTTTGACACCTACCATACTTTGAAGGGTGACTTATCACATCAAAACCTACATCATAAAAATTCAAAAGTGAATATTTGAATCCTTTAAGCTGTTTCTCCAACTTTTGAAGCGCAACAGAAAGTGCAGTGTTATGCAGCTTCACTATTTGTGAAACTTCTTCGCTGCAGAGACCTTCACTTCCATTCACTAGAGCCCTAACAAATGGAGTACAACCCAGAGGTCCCGAATTTCCTCCCTCCTTGATTGTGCATTTCCTAGTAATTACAGGTTTCAAAATGCAATTTTCAAACATCAAGTACAGCATTAAGAGAACTCTGAACATTGACCATTTCAGAAGTTTGTTTTTGTTTTACACACTTTGATCACAGTTGTAAGATTTCCATTGACCATGTCCACATATTTTTCTGGAGAGTTTGAAGAAATGATGCTTGAGTTTTGAGACAAATGACCTAAATAATCATCGCTTCCAATGCTTATCAAGTAGACAGTTCTTGCCACTAAGCTTTTGGTTTCTGCATCTCCTAGTTCCTGCCTCAAAACCTTGATCACTCTCTTGAAATAACTTAGTTGAGTGTTTAGGTCTATCACCTGAAAATAAAATCAACCATACCATTAAAATCACTCTGTCTCTCTCTCACACACACGAGTTAAACATAAAAAAGCAATGTAAATTTGCCCATATAGTAGAATCTACTTCTGACATGCTTACATGTCAATTTATGATTGGATTCATCCTTCTATATACTATCTCCGATCTTAAATATAAGACTTAGTTGACCTTTTAGAAGAGATTAAAGAAACTAAGTAAGTTACTTAATCATATCATATGTTGTGTAAGATTAAATTATATATCAATTTGAAAGTCGGACAAATTAGCTTGGGAAAAAAACAATAAATAAAAATACTTAAAAGTAATTTAATTAGCTTCCTTAATTTTTATAAAAAAGTCAACTGGATTTTATATTAAGAATCAGATGTAGTAGTTATTAAAAAATATGTCAAAATCATTTGAGCTAAATAGCTCGAGCTATAACATACCTATCCTTGATTAGTTTCAACCAAGGCCCCAGCACCCCCTGATGCAAAATTGATCCCATCGATGTATTCGTGATTACCCAGAAACAGATATGGTTGGATTAATGGCAATTTAGCTAATTCAACTGCAATGAAAAGTGCTTAGATTGTTAATAGTATGAAGGAAACAAGTTTATGTATTGAAGTGAAACTCGCAAACATTTAGAATTGTTACCAATGAAATCTGGAATAACACGCCTTTCAGTATGTCTACCAGAAGGGTACTTGAAGAATTTTTCACCATATGGTGAAAACTTTGCCTGATCGGTGGTGTTGGTGTAATTGTTGTTTCCAACATGAAATAGTGAATCTCCAAATACAAACAAAGCTTTCTGTTGTCTTGGAGGGCATGTTTTGGCAAGGGACTTATTTGGAATAAGTATGATGTTACTTTCTAAGAAAAGTAAGAAACAGAAACAGAATCTCAGACTTGCCATTTCAGTTTCACTTCACTTGATGGTTTGCTATTCTGGTGATAAAGGCTGCTACTAAAACATTCTTGAGGATAAGAGACTTAAATAAGTGGGCTGTTAGTTTAAATTTTGGATATTCTGAGAATTTAGAATATCCTTCTAATAAATATTTTAAGTCTGACATAATAACACGGACACTTGCGTATTAAATGAATGGCTTGACTATTGGAAATTCAACCATGTGAATGTGACTGAAATATTTTTACAAATGATATTTGTCATGGTTTATTGAATCGTTGTCTTTGAATACGTCATAGATATTGACAAGTCCACCTTGAAAATTGCACTGTGTAAGAGAACTTAGGACATGAGTTCAAACTTGAAGCTTGGGCACCAAGACATTTTATATGTGGAGTAAATTAAAATATGTATATGCTACCTTCAGTCTTAAATATAAGATTCAGATGACTTATTTAGAAAGATCGAGGAAGCTAAATAAATTATTCTAAAGTATCCATGTCTATCGTTTTTTCTCCAAACTAATTAATATAACTTATAAAATAATATATAATCTAATGATATGCAACATATACTATAATTAAGTAATATATTGAACTTTCTTAACATCTAAAAAAAAAAAGTCAATTGAGTTCAAACTTGAAACTTGGACACCAAGACATAGCTCAGAAAACTTGATGATGATGCATTTTAACGTAGCATATGTGACAAGTGGTGTTATTCAAGTTTTTCGAATCATTATCTTAGAATATTTCATACATATTGACGAGTTCTTCCCATTAATTTTATCTAAAAATTTTTGGCAAAGAGTTCATCATTCTCGATTCAAAACTGAGTTAACAAGCCTATCTTGTTTACGTGTCTTGAAAGCCAATTTTCATTATTTATTATCCAACTTTCAATACAAAACTTGGGATTCAAACTAATGAATTGAATATTATAATCAATGACAGATAACAAGTTTAAATATTCTGGTTTTGTAAGTTGCTATTTTGTTTTTCAAAACTTTTCTTAGTGCCAATTACTTGAAGCCTTAATTTTGTTACAGCAGAGAAACTTAATTTGCCACATATAACTTCTCCAATGCTTTATTTCTTTCTCATATTTTTGGAAGATCAAACTTTCATAATATCATAAGCCTTTGCTAAATGCAAGGTCTCACTGTCTCTTCGCGCGTAATACACGTCGAATCAACTGGTAATATGAACTGCACCAATTAAAGTTTTGATAATAAGGAAGTATAGTGTTGGGTGCTCAAAGGTCAAATAAGGTTTTGAGATTGTGGGGACCACTTCCCTCTCCATCCCATATTAATTTTGCGAGCTTCTGGTTGACTTTTTCTGTGGTATGAGAATAGTCAAAGAAAACATATTCATTAACATTATCACATAACTTGTAGTCTCCTATTCCTTCTATCTTCAATCCACAGTTTGGAATTCCTCTGTAGGAAACACTGCCACAGCATGCCACGTTCCCTTCCTTAAAACCCTGTTAAATAAAAAGCAAACAAGAAGAAGAAACTATGCGGTTAAGAACAAGGATGAATGCAAAACTGTAAGGTGCTGTACGTTTACTTCATAGAAATCTTAAATATGACAAAATATTCTCTCCATTACTTAATGTAAGACATATTTATAGAATTTGATTAAATTAAGGAAGTTAGTTGGGTTAGTTAATATGACTTTTTTCCTAAAACACCACAATCCTCTTCCTTAATTCCATCCATCCCTCTCTTACTTTATTATTGTTGAGGGTGCATCAATAGGAGTAAATTAAGAAAAGATTGACAAATATGAGAAATAGTTCTTACATTTAAGACCAAAATCAACTTCCCAATTAGATACTACATTAAGGACCGGGAGGGAATAAGATTTACCACAAGAAAGGATATTGTGAAAGCTAGGTTTTCAATGTATTCCTTCCAGTCCTAACTATAGGAGTTTGTTAGAGGGTTTCTTTTTTTTCCCCATAAATATAAGACCCCCAATCCACTTTATCTCCCAAAATTTTAACTTTTTCCCAAACCATTCCTATTGAGTGAACACAGTAAGAGGGTTTCCATCAAAAGTTAGTTCCAATGCAAATGATGATTAAAGAGGGTATTTTAGGAAAGTAAAAAAAAAAACTCACAATTTTTACAAATAATTAATTCGGCTATTTTCTTTAATCTCTGCAAATTAGTTATTATATAACTCCTATATTAAGGACCAGAGGAAGTATTTTGTAATGACATATGGTGGGAGAGGATCATTATCATTATCATTTATAAGAATAGAAGCAGAAGTAGTGAGAAGGCAAGGACATACCATATTTGAAAGGGTTATTCATTAGTTCTGTTAGAAATGTGAAGTAATCAGTGAGTCCATACTTAAACCCTTGAAGCTCATTCTCAAGCTTTATCAGCATCTTGTAAAGTTGTTTATTGTGTAGTTTTACTAATTTTGTAGCTTCTTCATAGCAGTCACCTGCAGCTCCACCTTTTAGTACTCTCATGGATGGTGAACAACCCAGCGGGCCCACATTGCGAATCCCAAACCTCCTTCCTCCTATGTTATATATGTCCTGTCCATCACACTTTGTAGCTTTTTAAATATATCTTTTTGATTAATTATAGCATTTCAAAAAAAAAATTACTCGTATTATTTTAATCCTTGTTCCAGTAGTTTAGCTTTTTGAAAGATAATAATCATCAGATCAGCACTTCAAACCTTTTGAAAAGCACAATAATTTGAACATCATGAGTTCTGTTAAGTTAAAAAAGTTGCTTAGATGGACCAACTTTCTCTAGCCTGAAATAGTAATGATTCACATGGATGATTTAGTAGCTTCTAGATGCTTGCCAACAAAAAACATAGTGGTTAAATAACCATTTGATTTTCTAAAAAGAGGTATTAGCCACATTTTCATAACTTACAAATAATGTGGTTGGTTGTTAATTTTATTATACTACCTCCTGCCCTTAATATAAAAGCTAATTGAGGATTGGATTTGATCCTAATTACAAGACATCAATGCACTTTGTCTAGCAAATTTATAATTTTTCCCTCACTACAAAAAAAAAAGTGATTTAGTAGCGGTTAAAAATGGGTATTAGTAGCGGTTTTAACCGCTACAAACAACATTAATAGCGGTTAGGTAAACCGCTACTAAATCGTATGTTGCAAGCGATTTTGTAGAGGTTATACAAAACCGCTACGCAAGGGACATAACCGCTACTTTGTAGCGGTTACAAAAAACCGCTACAATATCCCCATGAACGAAATTTTTTTTCAGAGATATTTGTAGCGGTTATATAACAGCTACAAATATAAAAAAATTGAAATTTTCAAGGCGGGAAAAGAAAAATGACATTTTTTTCAATTTCATAGCGGTTAAGAAACCGCTACTAATTATGAATTTTTATGAAATTTGTAGCGGTTATAAAACCGCTACTAATTTCATGAAATTCAAATTTAACGCCAAAAAATTTAATTTGAGTTTAAAAATAAAATTTAATTTGAGTTTAAAAATGCGCGTTTGTTAGTAGCGGTTTAATAACCGCTACAAATATTTTAAAAAAATTAAAAATATACAATTATTTGTTTCTGTTCTTTTAATATTAAATTAATTAGTTTCTTTTTTTTATTAGTTTATCTAATTTAATTATATTATTAATAAATTAAAAGGATAAATTTAATTTAATTGGATTAGTATAAAAATTATATTAATAATATTATTAAGGATATGTAGGTAATAAGGAATTTTTATGTTGTCTAATATAATGTAATTGTGTATGAAAAATATATGAAAATGAGATACAGTTCTAATATATCTGGAAAAAAAATGGTGGGAATAAATTTTATATAAAGGAAAGAAGTATTGTAAAAAAAATAAAAAAACTTATTACCATATGTGATCGTATTATTCAGCTCCTCTACTCATACAAAAGAAGTTGTAAATGAGAGAAAATGAAAGAAAGGTCAGGTGAAAAGAAATTGGAGAGTGTTTGAAATGAGTTGTGGTAATGGTATTTATAGGGATCCACGTACTATTTGTAGCGGTTAATGTGTCGATTTTGTAGCGGTTTTTATTTAGTCGCGGTTATTGTTACTTGTGTAGCGGTTTAATAACCGCTACAAATATTATTTTATTTTTTTTTAAATTTTATTTTAAAATTTTTTTTCCAGTTTTTTTAAAGAGAAAAGCATAATTTGAATTTGATCACTCATCATCGCCATCCCTACAGAAATTATGTAGAAAAATTATTGTTATTGATGTTTTATTAAATTCAAAAAATTTAATTTAAATGACGTGGACTTAAAAAAACTCACCGCAGTAGAGGTAAATTGTCATCGCCTTCAGGGAAGTAGTTTTCAAAATCGGCTGGCTGAAATGGCTCACTCTTGTAGGCGATATTATCGCCTTCACCCATGTCGTAAAGGTCTCGTGGCTTTAGATGAATGACCATATGCCAATCCATGTGCCTCTCGTCCTCGACATAATAAACCTGATGTGCCTCTGAAGCTAGAATATACGGCTCATCATCTTGAGAATACCAGTGTGAATCGGCCGTGAGAAATTGACTGATGTGATCCCTAAGTCGTCAGTTGTCAATCCCCGAGAAGTGGTGGTATTTGCCCACAAACACTTGAACAGCGTAACGGTGAAACGGCCTTGATAATTAAGTTCGACCACATCAAGAAGCTTGTCATAGTAAGGGACGGCTCCGAACTGCATGTTGGCGTCACTGCTGCTCGCATAACTCATTGTCCCAAATGTGCCATAAACACCCGAATTCTGAGTTTGTAATCCTTGATTCCATGAAACCGTGCAAAACTTAAAACCATTGACTTTGTATGCTGTAAACCTTTTTGCATGATCAAGAGGGCCGATTGCGAGAGCTCTGAAATCTGGTGAGTGTGGGTTGTAGTCATTTAGTATTCTGCGCGCAAACCAGCTCGGGAATTCTCTGTGGACCCTCCTATCAACTTTCGAGGATGTCTGTGTACGGATCCTGAGTTGACGCTTCACATGACTTCTGAATTCCCTGCAATTAATAATGGAAAGACGATAGTGAAATGAAAGTGAGAAATGTTACGAAAGATATAGATCGAATAACATGTGAGTGTACAATTCTTACCGTATGAAAGGTTCAACTTGAGTGCAATTAATCAAGACATGTCTATGTGTTTGCAACTTCTCAGTTGCCGTTAGTTTGAGGTTCTCAGTTGCTCCAAATGGTTTACCAACACGAGGGATAAATTCTCCTGATGTCGGCGCAGGATCAGGACAATCCTCAACACGAGGTAGACGGTTGAAAGCCGTCTCAAGATCATCAAAGTACCTTGAGCAAAAATATAGCACCTCATCCCCTATATAGCCTTCAGCTATAGAACCTTCTGGCCACGTCTTATTCCTTACGTAAGATTTTAATTTCCCAAGGAACCTACGAAATACAGATGAGAAAATTGATATAAAATGTTGAAAAGGACGACTAGAAAACATTAAATACAGAGAATAAAGCACATATTTAAAATGAGTACCTCTCAATCGGATACATCCAACGATATTGTACTGGTCCAGCGAGCTTTGTTTCATGAACGAGGTGGACTGTAAGGTGAACCATCACAGTAAAAAAGGACGAAGGAAAGATCATCTCTAAATGACAAAGCGTAAGAATAATTTTGGACTGCAGCTGATCGAGCTCCTCAACAATCAAAACCTTAGAACACAACTTCCGAAAGAAAGAACAAAGTTCCACCAAAATGATAGAAACATCAGGAGGAAGTATATTCTTTATAGCCAGAGGGAGTAACTGCTGCATAAGAACATGTGAGTCATGACTCTTCAGGCCAGCAACCTTTCGAGCCTGCAAGTCAACACATCGAGAAATGTTGCTTGAATACCCATAAGGAACTTTTAATTTCTTCAACGTCGCAAGGACGACTTCCTTATTCGGTTTTGTGAGGGTAAACTTTGCTGGTTGAAATCTGTCATGCTCATCTGGCCAAGCGTCTTCACGAAATCCCATGTCGCGTAAATCTTTCCTCGCTTGAAGGTGATCTTCTGTCTTGCCGGGTTCGTTAAGCAGCGTATACAGCACATTGTCACAAACATTCTTTTTAATTTGCATTACATCAAGACTGTGGCGAAGTAAATTAGATCTCCAATATGGAAGAGTGAATAAAATACTTATCTTCTTCCACTGCTAAGGCGCCGAAGTCCTGCGCGTCTTTTGGCGAGTTTGTGTTGAATCATCGCTTTTTCCAAACTTGAAGTCAACATGCTCAAGCTGCTGTAAGATATCTATACCGGACAAAGTATGAGGAGGTCCTCTTTTTTCTGGTTTCCCATTAAAGCGATTCCGTTGCAATCTGAACTTATGCGTTCCATCGAGAAACCTCCGATACCCCATAAAGCACCACTTTTGGCTGTGGGGAAGGTGCACTGCGTCAGAGTCAAAATTGCAAGCTGGACACGCCGACCCAGTATGCACATTCCAACCAAATAATGTGCCAAGGCCAGGAAAGTCACTAATCATCCACATCAAGGCTGCACGCAAGTTGAACAAAGTCTTGCCGTAAGCGTCGGACGTCTCCAAGCCGACATTCCACAGGTCAAGCAATTCCGCAATAAGCAGTTAGAGATACACATCGATGTCATTGCTCGGTGCCTTTTTGCCTGGAATGATCATAGACATAATGAAAGAGCTTTGTTTCATACACATCCAGGGGGTAAGTTGCAGGGAACTAAGACTACCAGCCCAAATACTGTAACTTGTGCTAAGATTCCCGAAAGGATTGAAACCGTCGGTCGCCAACGCAAGCCGAACATATCTGGGGCCATTCGCAAAATCTAGAAAGTCGTTGTCAAATGTTTTCCAAGCAGTTGTATCTCGGGGATGTCTTAATTTACCGTCTTCGTTGTTATCAACGGCATGCCACCTCATGTGCTCCGCAGTTTTAGACGACATAAATAATATTTGTAGACGAGGTTTCAAAGGGAAGTACCTGAGAATCTTTGCAGGTTTCTTCTTCTACTTTTTCCCCTTCCGAATTGTCTTGTACCTCAATATGTGATATCTCTTACAAGTTTCCCTGCTGGAATCGTCTCCCCAATACAGCATACAATCATTTGGGCATGCATCAATCTTTTGATAATTCAACCCCAACCTGTTGATAATCTTCTTGGCCTCGTAGAAGGTTGTGGGAATCTCAGCGTCGGGGAATGCATCTTGTAATAAGTTGAGCAACATCGACATTCCCTTATCTGTGATCCCACACAAGCACTTGATATGATACAATTTGATCAAGAAAGATAATTTAGAATATTTGTGACTGCCTTGATATAAAGGATGATCTGCTTCATCTATCAAGCTGAAAAAATCCTGAGCTGCTTCATTCCTCATAAAAACTAGCTCAGAGCCGTGCACTTCTTCGTTGAAGTTGTCGACTTGAAATCCAAACGCATCACGCACAACATTATTCACATGATCATCTTCATCTACTTGAACGTCTACTTGAGAACTTTGAGGAAGAGCATCGTCATATCTAATGCCAGCCTTCTCACCATGTACTCCCCAGAACGTATAGTCCTCAGAGAAAGGCTTCACAAGCAAATGTTCCTTCACAACATTTCATGCATGCCACTTCTTGAACTTGCATTTCCGACACGGACAGACGATCTTGCCGTTACAGCTGGCGTGAGTGAATGCGAAATCCAAGAAACTGTTTAATCTGTACAAATATTCAGGAGAATTGCGCGGCAACCTGATCCATGATTTATCCATAGCTACTAGTGAGAGAGAAGAAAGTATAGAGAAGAAGATGAGTGAGAAGAGAAAGACGAATGCCAAGAACCTTATATTTTGAAATTCCAACGTTTATAATTTTGTAGCGGTTCTCAGATAATTACACTAACCGCTACAGTTATAAAATATTAGTAGCGGTTATATATATAAAACCGCTACCAATTTTCAAGCCGTTACACATTGGTGGGAATTCAAAATATACACATTGAGTATTTGTAGCGATTATATGTATACAACCGCTACTAACATTAAAGCCGTTGGACAGCAAATTTAAAAATAATTTTTAATTTGTAGCAGTTATACATAACATAACCGCTACAAATGTGCACAAAGGCGGCAAATTTCAAAATTCAAATGATGAGTATTTGTAGCTGTTTTATTGTAAAACCGCTACAACCATATACATATTTGTAGCGGTTTCTATTGTAGAACCGCTACAAATATATATTTTGTTGTAGCGGTTTTTCTTGTAGAACCGCTACAACTATATATATTTGTAGCGGTTTTTATTTAAAACCGCTACAAATATATATATGCTTTATTTTTTTTTTAATTTAGAAATATAAATAATATTGTTGCAATTAATTCATAAATTCAACAATGTGATCTAATAATATAAATATAATTATATTAAACACAATAAGAACTTAAGTTCTGAAATACAATCTCATATATATCTATATATATATTTACAAATGTTTCAACAACAAATAAAAAAAAGATGTCCTAAACTAAATAGCTGGGGGCTGATCATCTGGTGCTCCCTCAGGTGGGGCTCCCTCAGGTGCTGCTGGATCCGGCCGCTGCGCAGAGTGAACCGCACCATCATCATCAGTAGGAGCAGGAGGAGGAGGAGGAGTAGTCTAGACGATGTACCAAGGGACAGGGGGAACCTGTGTATGCTGCTCGTCCGAGAACAGGCGACTCCATGACCGCTCGAGCATGTTGTTCGCGATATCACGCCACTGCATCTACTGAGCGTAGATCATATTAGCCTGCGGCTGCATCTGCTGCATATGTTGCAGATGCAGCTGGCGCATCTGCTGCTGTTGTGCCATCTGCTGCTCCAAATCTGACCGCAGCTGGTCAATAGACTCATCCCTCGGACGTCTAACCCCTCTAGAGCTGCCAGCCTCAGAGGCGGCGCTCCTATCGTAGACCATGCTAGGTCTGGCGCCTATCCCCATCCCCCGCACGCGTCCGGGGTGCTCAGCCTGAGCCAGACCCGCCTTCAAAGGAGCCGTCGGGTCCACTGACCCCTGTGACTCCTCGGCCTGGGTCTGTCGCAGCTCAGCCTGTGACTGCTGCATCCGCTCCTGCTTATGAAACAAGTACTAATTAGCATTTTTCATTATTAAGTTGGTTTTATAAAAATTATAATAATTAAATTACTTACAATGGCCGCCTCTGCCTGCTGAGAGGTCGCAGTCCCGTCACGGTGTCTGTGTGTAATAGCGTACAACTCCCCATAGTTCGCCTAACGGTTCTCCTGCTATGCCTTCTTCTCCTAAAACAATTACAAAATTCAATTAATTAGTATTATGAAATAACCATCTAAAAGTCAGTGATATTTTGAAAAGTTACCAGCTCGCTGTAGGTGACAACAAAGGTCTTCGATCCTATTGTATGGTGGATCGTCTGCTGCGCACAGATCCTGGTGTTCCTCTGAGAAAGCACCTGGAAAAAAACAATATTAAATATATTAAAACAATAAAAACATTTAAAATTAATAAATTTCAAATTAAAAATAATTAAATTGAAATTATAATTTAATAATTAACAATTAAAAACAGTATATAAATAATCTAATAAATAATTACCTGCCCCTCAGCGTTCCTCCTGAACTGGACGAAACCCGCCCAGTCGTTCGGCGGCACGCCGTCCGGGACGCTCTCAATCAGCTGCTCCAGTGGCATCATCCCGTCCTTATCCACCCTACGGAAGAGACGGTTCCTCCTGTTCCTCCAGTCGTCACCCATCTTCACTAGGGTGTACCTCTTCCGGTTGGCCCAGACGGCAAACCGCAGCTGCAAAAAAAATCATTTAAATATCATTAATTACAAAAATACTATTAAAAAATATGAATTAAATAGAATTAATTACAAAAAATATTAATTAAATACTATTAATTACCTGAACCACCTCCTCCCAAGCCTGGTCTTTCGGCCCCTTCGGAACGTGCCTCCACGTCCTGAAGTGAAGGGGGAACCGCATCCAATTGGCGCCCAGGTCGTTCAGGAAGCAGTTGAACAGGTGACCCCCATTGTCGATGAGCTGGTCAGTACCCTCATTCCACGGCACTATAACTCGCAGGGTCCGGTCTATGCTGTTCACATTGGCCACGTCTAGTCTCCTCGTCGAAACGTTCCCCTGCTCATCTGCACAGTTTACCGCACGTTAGATAAATTGTAATTCAAAGTTAACATTTCGAATTTAAATAAATAATTTACTAAATTAAAAAATTTATTTACCTTGGACCTGCACCTCAAACCTAGTGTACCGCGAAGACGACCCTCGTGGGTTGTTCTGCTCCCGAGCCTCCTCCTCATCGAGGAACTGCTCCACCTCCCTGATCCCAATTGGGATCTCGAACTCCTCCTCGTCGTAGTCCTCGACGCTGATATCTGCCCTCCCAAACTCAGGCACCTCTGGTGCGGTCGTCTCCTGTGGGATCGTCTGTAGTGCCTGTAGTAGGGCCGACTCCTGTGGGGGGATGGGCTAAAATGCCGCGGTCGCCCTGCCTCCGCTCTGCCCCCTGCTCGGCTGCTGCCACCCCATAAAATCGGTATGGGGACCTCAGGGGCCTTCCCCTTATCCTCTCTTGAAGCCATATCAATTGTAAAAATCCAAAAAAAAAAAATTAGTCACATTATTATGCAAAAATCTAATAAAAATACAAATACAAATAAAATATGTGTTTTATACGTACCTCAAGTGCAAATACTGAGAAATACTGTAGCAAAAACTCCTACATAGACGTCTGAACGCTCAAATCTTGAAGAAACCACTCAGAGAAACCCCAGGAAACAAAATGAGCCAACGGGAAATGAGGAAGGCGCCTCCTTAAATAGGCCAGACATTTGTAGCGATCATTCCAATAACCGCTACCATAACCGCTACAAAGCACCCAGGGCGCCTTAAATTTGTATCTGTTTTATAATAACCGTTACAAATTACAAGAACCTTTGAAATTCTGTAGAGGTTATGGCCCAGAACCGCTACAAAAGTGGAGACTCCTGAAATTCTGTAGCGGTTATATCCCTATAACCGCTACAAATAGCTGACGTTTGGTATTTTGTAGCGGTTTTGTTGCTGTAACCGCTACAAATAACCGCTACACTATTGGCGGGACTTGGTAGCGCCAAGTGGCGGGAATATTGTAGCGGTTTCTGTGTATTAACCGCTATAACTTAACCGCTACAAGTTTTGGCGGGATTTTCACGCCAAATTTCTAGCAGTTTTGTCTATCCAACCGCTACAAAAAACGCTGCTAATATGTCGCGCCACTTGGTGCGTAGCTAGCCGCTACAAATACTATAATTTGTAGCGGTTTGATATAACCGCTACAATTGCACCACTACAGAATATCATTTTTTTGTAGTGCCTAAGGTATCCCTGTGGATTGCACCCATTGAGGTAGTCATGATGAAAGATAATATTTTAGGAACACTAACTTATTTTTTTTGTTATAAATAACTAATATAACTAACTTCCTTAATCTACCAAGTAGTTTATCGATGACAAACATCAAGATGTGCTTCTAACTATTTGGGCCAACTGACTCACCACGTTGAAGATCATCAATTTACTTAAGTAAATATGAAGTAAGCAGAACTCATACATATGATCAGACTAAGTAATTTTATATTTTTCAAGGATCAAAATGATGGTAAACTCTTCATTTCAACCCAAAGTTTCTCTTACTTTGATAGCAGAAGAAAGGTTTCCAATCACCAAGTTCACATAATCTAGGTGAGAGTTTGACCAAAGGATAGTTGAATTTGTAATATAAACTGCATAATCATTGACCCCAGTACTAATCAAGTGGACAGATCTTGAGATTAATGATTGAGCTGCTTCATCTCCTAGTTCGTTCCTCACTAGCCTATGAACCTTCATGCAATAGCTTACCAGAGTTTTCAAGTCCAGTACCTGAAGAATTACAAAAAAACAGATTACACTAAAACTATCTGTAGTGGTGAGTATTAGGTAGTGATATTAAGGAAAGAGACCATTTGAATGTGTTTAAATCTCAAAAATCATACAAAAAGGAACAGCTGATTTTTTTTTTCCCTTTTTTTTACAGTACAAGGATGATATGAGATCTTCATAAATAAATGTTACATACAGATCCTTGACGAGTTTCTGAAAGAGCTCCGGCAGTTTGCTCCATCAGTATATCTATGGAAACCAGGATGAAGATATGGTTTTATCAATGGCAATTTTCCATATTCAGCTGGAAAAAAGAGAAAAAATAAGTCAATAAATAGATAAGATGAAATCAGACAAAACGTTATAAATGTAGTACTGACAGTCAATTACCTATGTAGTCTGGAACTAAACGACCATCTGAAAATCTTCCAGAAGGGAACTTGAAGAAGGTTTGTCCATAAGGCCAATAATTGGCTCTAAAGGAAGAAAGAGAACCATTGATGTAGTTGGTGTTGCCAGCATCATACCCAGAATATCAAAAAATATATATAAAGCAACATGTTTTGGTCTCAGACAGGTGTCTCCTAGGTTGATTCTGGGGAAGCAGATAAGTAAGAAGCAAAAGTACTGGAACCTTAGATTTGACATGGTGGATATTCTTACACTTGTCCAATGTGTGACCATCTATGGTAATGTTGAATTTCACCTATTTTATATTTAAACTTTAGTTCCTATGAGATCAGTTGACAGAGAGATCAAAATGATTGAGTTTTTTAAAGCTAAATAAATTATATCGGAGTCCCCTGCATAGATTGCTATAGTCTTTGAGACAAATCTAAAAATCAGGTTTTTCTTCAAAATCTCTTCACTGTTGAAAAGAAAACTTTGGGGAGGATTTTCTGACCTTATTTTCTCTTGCTATTCAGATATGGAAAAATCTATTTCTACTTTCTTTTCTCTTCCCCTTTTACTCATGTTTCTTAAAGTTACAAACTGGTGTTCTTGATGTTGCATGGGTATTTTGAACTTGTTATATCAAAAAAGTAAAGTGGTTTTAAGGAGTACCAGAGATAACTTTAACAAGCATGTATAATAACCTGTTCTTTGTGATTTTCTGATATATTTTAATTCTTGAAGTCTGTAGTTGTTAGCGTTCATTTTTCAGGAGACTAATTTATGAATCAAAATCATAAACAATATATAAACCTTGAAATATTATTTCATCAAGTCATATATACTCATTTTCCTTTCAGGAACATCTCCATCTCTTTTCTTCATTCTTCTCATCATCATATTACAGATAAGAATTCCATACGGATTATTGGAAGGATCATTGTTGGAATAGTAATTTCAGATTGTGGGGCCCAGTGATAGTGTGATTTCCATTCCATATGAATTGAGCAATAAGCTCATTAGCCCTTTCAGTAGGATGACCATAGTCAAAGAAGAAATATTCGTTTGCATTCTCACACAATTCATAATCTTTCATTATACTTTTGCCTCCACAACTGGGATATCCCCTGTAAGGCCCGCTTCCATAACATGCCACACCCCATTCTCTGAAACCTTCACAAAGAATTAACCCACAAATACATTAAATTTGTGATTAAGTCTAACTCTACAGAAACTAGAAACTTAATTGTGATAACAGAATGATAGATGAAAAGTACTCCCTTCTGATTTTAATATAAGATATATTTACCTAATTTGATTAGATTAAAGAAGCTAGTTGAGTTAGTCAATATGACATATATTTTCTAAAACACCCTAATCGTCTTTCTCAATTCCCTCCTTCCCTCTTCTTCTTGATTATTGTTGAAGGATCGTCAATAGGATTAAATTAGGTAAAGATTAACAAATATGAAAATTATGTCTTATAATTAGGACCAAGGTCAACTTCCTAACTATGTCTTATATTAATGACCAGAGGAGTACGTATCAAACTTTAGACCACTTGGTGAAAACCATTATGATATATTCCCTCCAGTCCTTAATATAGGATATATTTGGGAGCTGATCTTGTTCCTAAATATAGGATATAGTTTTCATATTTGTTAATATTTTCCTAATTTACCCCTACTGATGCTCCCTCAACAATAATCAAGGAGAAGAGGGAAGGAGGGAATTGAGGAAGATGACTAGGGTGTCTTAGAAAATAACATGTCATATTAACTAACTTAACTAACTTTAATTTATCAAATTAAGTAAATATGTATTATATTGAGGACTGGAAGGAGTATGCTAAAAATTAATCACTCTAGCCGAAAAACTTAACTTGAGGCCCAGGAATACTTTAACACCTACCATATTTTGAAGGGTCATTCATCACTTCAAGGCCTAAGTCATACAAACTGGTAAGTGAATATTTGAATCCTTTAAACTGTTTCTCCAACTTCTGAAGCTCAAGTGCAAGTGCAGTGTTATGCAGATTCACTGTTGCTGTAGCTTGTTCTCTGCAGGGACCACTTCCATTCACTAGTAACTTAACCACTGGAGCACAACCCAAAGGTCCCAATGTAAGAAACCAAAATTTCCTCCCTCCTTGATTGTGTATTTCCTAGTAATCACAGATTTGCAAAAGCAATTAGAAAGGTACAACATCAAGCATAGCATAAGATAACTCTGAACATTGAGCATTTCAGAAGTCTTTTTTACACACTTTGACCACATCTGTCAGGTTACCAATGACCATGTGCACAAAATTTTCAGGAGATTTTGAGGCAATGACACTGGAGTTTCCGGTCAAAGAACCAAAGGAATCATTCGGTCCTATGTTTATCAAGTAAACGGCTCTGGCCAGCAAGCTTTTGGTTTCTTCATCTTCTAGTTTCTGCCTCAGAACTTTGATCACTCTCTTGAAGTGACTTAGTTGAGTTTTTAGGTCTATCACCTGAAAAATAAATCAACCATACAGTTACATGTCAATTTATGATACTTTGTTATAAAAACATTTCAAGAATCATTTCAGCCAAAAAGCTCAGACTATAACATACCAGTCCTTGTTGAGTTTCAACTAAAGCTCCAGATCCTCCTGATGCAAAATTGACCCCATTGATATATTCATGATTACCAGGAAACAGATATGGTTGGATTAATGGCAATTTAGCATACTCAGCTGCAATAGAATTTCTAAGATTTTTAATGGCATATGTGTTAGAGTTAAACTCATACAAATTTGGAATTCTTACCAATGAAATCTGAAATAAAACGCCCATCAGAAAATCTGTCAGAAGGGTACTTGAAGAAGTTTTCACCATATGGTGCATAATTTGCCTGATTATCATAACTGGTATTGATGTAATTGTTGTTTCCAACATCAAGTAGTGAATCTCCAAATACAAATAAAGCATCATGTCGTTTTGGAGTCACATTTCAGCAAGGCAGCCATATGCAATGAGTACGATATTGCTTCCACAGAAAAGTAAGAAACAGAAATAGAATCTCTGACTTTCCATCTCAGTTTCACTTCTCTTAATGGCTTGGATTTTCAAATTTGACCTATGTGTATGTGCACAAACACTTTTTGCTTTTAGACATATGAAGTTGGTATCACTTTTTTTTTTACAATAAGTCCTTATTACGCAAGTTGAGATAAAATTCCTCTCACATACTTACCTCATATACGGTAAATCACGATTTATAAGCATTTATAACCAAAAAAATAAACTATTACAAACGAGCACTTATATATAAGCTTTTTGTGTTCAAACATGAATTTTGGGAACCAAAACATTTCTGCAGAAATCTTAGTCACGAAGCGTTTGAAAATAACATATCTGAGGAGTGATATTATTCCGGTTCATTGTACCACTATCTTTGAACACTTCATACTTATTGGCAATAATTTTCATTATTTTTATATGTAATATTTGGCAAATAATTTATTATTCTCAAGTCGAAACAGACATTTTAGAAGTCAGCTTTATTTACGTTCAAAGCAATCTTCATTCATTGAATATGCAACTTCAATGAAAAAATCTGAATTAGTACAAGCCTATAAAATGGCCCTTGTATTCAAACTAAGGAATTGAATATACTTATAGTCTATGATAGTTGACAGGTTCTAGCAACTCCATTGATTGATTAAAACATG